>OX465289.1:84339407-84939407 GCA_949987695.1 Merzomyia westermanni
CTGAGTTGTGATTCCCATTAAACCTTGAAATTTGCGTGAAATATGGGTGTCAAATGAAAGGGCAAGGATATCGGCTTTCTTTTTGGCTTTGCCATATTTCAACATATTTATCGATAAAAGAGTTTTCTGTCAAAATGTGATTCCCATAAAACCTTGAAATTTGCGTGAAATATGGGTGTCAAATGAAAGGGCAAGGATATCGGCTTTCTTTTTGGCTTTGCCATATTTCAATATAGTTATCGATAAAAGAGTTTTCTGTCAAAATGTGATTCCCATAAAACCTTGAAATTTGCGTGAAATATGGGTGTCAAATGAAAGGGCAAGGTTATCGGCTTTCTTTTTGGCTTTGCCATATTTCAATATATTTATCGATAAATGAGTTATCTGTCTGAGTTGTGATTCCCATTAAACCTTGAAATTTGCGTGAAATATGGGTGTCAAATGAAAGGGCAAGGATATCGGCTTTCTTTTTGGCTTTGCCATATTTCAACATATTTATCGATAAAAGAGTTTTCTGTCAAAATGTGATTCCCATAAAACCTTGAAATTTGCGTGAAATATGGGTGTCAAATGAAAGGGCAAGGTTATCGGCTTTCTTTTTGGCTTTGCCATATTTCAATATATTTATCGATAAATGAGTTATCTGTCTGAGTTGTGATTCCCATTAAACCTTGAAATTTGCGTGAAATATGGGTGTCAAATGAAAGGGCAAGGATATCGGCTTTCTTTTTGGCTTTGCCATATTTCAATATAGTTATCGATAAATGAGTTATCTGTCTGAGTGTGATTCCCATTAAACCTTGAAATTTGCGCGAAATATGGGTGTCAAATGAAAGGGCAAGGTTATCGGCTTTCTTTTTGGCTTTGCCATATTTCAATATATTTATCGATAAATGAGTTATCTGTCTGAGTTGTGATTCCCATTAAACCTTGAAATTTGCGTGAAATATGGGTGTCAAATGAAAGGGCAAGGATATCGGCTTTCTTTTTGGCTTTGCCATATTTCAATATATTTATCGTTAAAAGAGTTTTCTGTCAAAATGTGATTCCCATAAAACCTTGAAATTTGCGTGAAATATGGGGTGTCAAATGAAAGGGCAAGGTTATCGGCTTTCTTTTTGGCTTTGCCATATTTCAATATATTTATCGATAAATGAGTTATCTGTCTGAGTTGTGATTCCCATTAAACCTTGAAATTTGCGTGAAATATGGGTGTCAAATGAAAGGGCAAGGATATCGGCTTTCTTTTTGGCTTTGCCATATTTCAATATATTTATCGATAAAAGAGTTTTCTGTCAAAATGTGATTCCCATAAAACCTTGAAATTTGCGTGAAATATGGGTGTCAAATGAAAGGGCAAGGTTATCGGCTTTCTTTTTGGCTTTGCCATATTTCAATATATTTATCGATAAATGAGTTATCTGTCTGAGTTGTGATTCCCATTAAACCTTGAAATTTGCGTGAAATATGGGTGTCAAATGAAAGGGCAAGGATATCGGCTTTCTTTTTGGCTTTGCCATATTTCAATATATTTATCGATAAAAGAGTTTTCTGTCAAAATGTGATTCCCATAAAACCTTGAAATTTGCGTGAAATATGGGTGTCAAATGAAAGGGCAAGGATATCGGCTTTCTTTTTGGCTTTGCCATATTTCAATATATTTATCGATAAATGAGTTATCTGTCTGAGTTGTGATTCCCATTAAACCTTGAAATTTGCGTGAAATATGGGTGTCAAATGAAAGGGCAAGGTTATCGGCTTTCTTTTTGGCTTTGCCATATTTCAATATATTTATCGATAAATGAGTTATCTGTCTGAGTTGTGATTCCCATTAAACCTTGAAATTTGCGTGAAATATGGGTGTCAAATGAAAGGGCAAGGATATCGGCTTTCTTTTTGGCTTTGCCATATTTCAATATATTTATCGATAAAAGAGTTTTCTGTCAAAATGTGATTCCCATAAAACCTTGAAATTTGCGTGAAATATGGGTGTCAAATGAAAGGGCAAGGTTATCGGCTTTCTTTTTGGCTTTGCCATATTTCAATATATTTATCGATAAATGAGTTATCTGTCTGAGTTGTGATTCCCATTAAACCTTGAAATTTGCGTGAAATATGGGTGTCAAATGAAAGGGCAAGGATATCGGCTTTCTTTTTGGCTTTGCCATATTTCAATATAGTTATCGATAAATGAGTTATCTGTCTGAGTGTGATTCCCATTAAACCTTGAAATTTGCGCGAAATATGGGTGTCAAATGAAAGGGCAAGGTTATCGGCTTTCTTTTTGGCTTTGCCATATTTCAATATATTTATCGATAAATGAGTTATCTGTCTGAGTTGTGATTCCCATTAAACCTTGAAATTTGCGTGAAATATGGGTGTCAAATGAAAGGGCAAGGATATCGGCTTTCTTTTTGGCTTTGCCATATTTCAATATAGTTATCGATAAATGAGTTATCTGTCTGAGTGTGATTCCCATTAAACCTTGAAATTTGCGCGAAATATGGGTGTCAAATGAAAGGGCAAGGTTATCGGCTTTCTTTTTGGCTTTGCCATATTTCAATATATTTATCGATAAATGAGTTATCTGTCTGAGTTGTGATTCCCATTAAACCTTGAAATTTGCGTGAAATATGGGTGTCAAATGAAAGGGCAAGGATATCGGCTTTCTTTTTGGCTTTGCCATATTTCAACATATTTATCGATAAAAGAGTTTTCTGTCAAAATGTGATTCCCATAAAACCTTGAAATTTGCGTGAAATATGGGTGTCAAATTAAAGGGCAAGGATATCGGCTTTCTTTTTGGCTTTGCCATATTTCAATATAGTTATCGATAAATGAGTTATCTGTCTGAGTGTGATTCCCATTAAACCTTGAAATTTGCGCGAAATATGGGTGTCAAATGAAAGGGCAAGGCTATCGGCTTTCTTTTTGGCTTTGCCATATTTCAATATATTTATCGATAAATGAGTTATCTGTCTGAGTTGTGATTCCCATTAAACCTTGAAATTTGCGTGAAATATGGGTGTCAAATGAAAGGGCAAGGATATCGGCTTTCTTTTTGGCTTTGCCATATTTCAACATATTTATCGATAAATGAGTTATCTGTCTGAGTGTGATTCCCATTAAACCTTGAAATTTGCGTGAAATATGGGTGTCAAATGAAAGGGCAAGGATATCGGCTTTCTTTTTGGCTTTGCCATATTTCAACATATTTATCGATAAATGAGTTATCTGTCTGAGTGTGATTCCCATTAAACCTTGAAATTTGCGTGAAATATGGGTGTCAAATGAAAGGGCAAGGATATCGGCTTTCTTTTTGGCTTTGCCATATTTCAATATAGTTATCGATAAATGAGTTATCTGTCTGAGTTGTGATTCCCATTAAACCTTGAAATTTGCGTGAAATATGGGTGTCAAATGAAAGGGCAAGGATAACGGTTTCATTTAGGATTTGCCATATTTCAATATATCTATCGATAAATGAGTTATCTGTCCAAATGTGATTCCCATAAAACCTTGAAATTTGCGTGAAATATGGGTGTCAAATGAAAGGGCAAGGATATCGGCTTTCTTTTTGGCTTTGCCATATTTCAATATATTTATCGATAAATGAGTTATCTGTCTGAGTTGTGATTCCCATTAAACCTTGAAATTTGCGTGAAATATGGGTGTCAAATGAAAGGGCAAGGATAACGGTTTCATTTAGGATTTGCCATATTTCAATATGTTTATCGATAAATGAGTTATCTGTCAAAATGTGATTCCCATAAAACCTTGAAATTTTCGTGAAATATGGGTGTCAAATGAAAGGGCAAGGATATCGGCTTTCTTTTTGGCTTTGCCATATTTCAATATATTTATCGATAAATGAGTTATCTGTCTGAGTGTGATTCCCATTAAACTTTGAAATTTGCGTGAAATATGGGTGTCAAATGAAAGGGCAAGGATATCGGCTTTCTTTTTGGCTTTGCCATATTTCAATATAGTTATCGATAAATGAGTTATCTGTCTGAGTTGTGATTCCCATTAAACCTTGAAATTTGCGTGAAATATGGGTGTCAAATGAAAGGGCAAGGATAACGGTTTCATTTAGGATTTGCCATATTTCAATATATCTATCGATAAATGAGTTATCTGTCAAAATGTGATTCACATAAAACCTTGAAATTTGCGCGAAATATGGGTGTCAAATGAAAGGGCAAGGATATCGGCTTTCTTTTTGGCTTTGCCATATTTCAATATATTTATCGATAAATGAGTTATCTGTCTGAGTGTGATTCCCATTAAACCTTGAAATTTGCGTGAAATATGGGTGTCAAATGAAAGGGCAAGGATAACGGTTTCATTTAGGATTTGCCATATTTCAATATATTTATCGATAAATGAGTTATCTGTCCAAATGTGATTCCCATAAAACCTTGAAACTTGCGTGAAAGATGGGTGTCAAATGAAAGGGCAAGGATATCGGTTTCATTTTGGCTTTGCCATATTTCAATATATTTATCGATAAATGAGTTTTCTGTCAAAATGTGATTCCCATAAAACCTTGAAACTTGCGTGAAAGATGGGTGTCAAATGAAAGGGCAAGGATATCGGTTTCACTTTGGCTTTGCCATATTTCAATATATCTATCGATAAATGAGTTATCTGTCCAAATGTGATTCCCATAAAACCTTGAAATTTGCGTGAAATATGGGTGTCAAATGAAAGGGCAAGGATATCGGCTTTCTTTTTGGCTTTGCCATATTTCAATATATTTATCGATAAATGAGTTATCTGTCTGAGTTGTGATTCCCATTAAACCTTGAAATTTGCGTGAAATATGGGTGTCAAATGAAAGGGCAAGGATAACGGTTTCATTTAGGATTTGCCATATTTCAATATATTTATCGATAAATGAGTTATCTGTCCAAATGTGATTCCCATAAAACCTTGAAATTTTCGTGAAATATGGGTGTCAAATGAAAGGGCAAGGATATCGGCTTTCTTTTTGGCTTTGCCATATTTCAACATATTTATCGATAAATGAGTTATCTGTCTGAGTGTGATTCCCATTAAATTTTGAAATTTGCGTGAAATATGGGTGTCAAATGAAAGGGCAAGGATATCGGCTTTCTTTTTGGCTTTGCCATATTTCAATATATTTATCGATAAATGAGTTATCTGTCTGAGTTGTGATTCCCATTAAACCTTGAAATTTGCGTGAAATATGGGTGTCAAATGAAAGGGCAAGGATAACGGTTTCATTTAGGATTTGCCATATTTCAATATATCTATCGATAAATGAGTTATCTGTCCAAATGTGATTCACATAAAACCTTGAAATTTGCGCGAAATATGGGTGTCAAATGAAAGGGCAAGGATATCGGCTTTCTTTTTGGCTTTGCCATATTTCAACATATTTATCGATAAATGAGTTATCTGTCCAAATGTGATTCCCATAAAACCTTGAAATTTGCGTGAAATATGGGTGTCAAATGAAAGGGCAAGGATATCGGCTTTCTTTTTGGCTTTGCCATATTTCAATATATTTATCGATAAATGAGTTATCTGTCTGAGTTGTGATTCACATAAAACCTTGAAATTTGCGCGAAATATGGGTGTCAAATGAAAGGGCAAGGATATCGGTTTCTTTTTGGCTTTGCCATATTTCAATATATTTATCGATAAATGAGTTATCTGTCAAAATGTGATTCCCATAAAACCTTGAAACTTGCGTGAAAGATGGGTGTCAAATGAAAGGGCAAGGATATCGGTTTCATTTTGGCTTTGCCATATTTCAATATATCTATCGATAAATGAGTTATCTGTCCAAATGTGATTCCCATAAAACCTTGAAATTTGCGTGAAATATGGGTGTCAAATGAAAGGGCAAGGATATCGGCTTTCTTTTTGGCTTTGCCATATTTCAATATATCTATCGATAAATGAGTTATCTGTCCAAATGTGATTCCCATAAAACCTTGAAATTTTCGTGAAATATGGGTGTCAAATGAAAGGGCAAGGATATCGGTTTCACTTTGGCTTTGCCATATTTCAATATATCTATCGATAAATGAGTTATCTGTCCAAATGTGATTCCCATAAAACCTTGAAATTTGCGTGAAATATGGGTGTCAAATGAAAGGGCAAGGATATCGGCTTTCTTTTTGGCTTTGCCATATTTCAATATATTTATCGATAAATGAGTTATCTGTCTGAGTTGTGATTCACATAAAACCTTGAAATTTGCGCGAAATATGGGTGTCAAATGAAAGGGCAAGGATATCGGTTTCTTTTTGGCTTTGCCATATTTCAATATATTTATCGATAAATGAGTTATCTGTCAAAATGTGATTCCCATAAAACCTTGAAACTTGCGTGAAAGATGGGTGTCAAATGAAAGGGCAAGGATATCGGTTTCATTTTGGCTTTGCCATATTTCAATATATCTATCGATAAATGAGTTATCTGTCCAAATGTGATTCCCATAAAACCTTGAAATTTGCGTGAAATATGGGTGTCAAATGAAAGGGCAAGGATATCGGCTTTCTTTTTGGCTTTGCCATATTTCAATATATTTATCGATAAATGAGTTATCTGTCTGAGTTGTGATTCCCATTAAACCTTGAAATTTGCGTGAAATATGGGTGTCAAATGAAAGGGCAAGGATAACGGTTTCATTTAGGATTTGCCATATTTCAATATATTTATCGATAAATGAGTTATCTGTCAAAATGTGATTCCCATAAAACCTTGAAATTTTCGTGAAATATGGGTGTCAAATGAAAGGGCAAGGATATCGGCTTTCTTTTTGGCTTTGCCATATTTCAACATATTTATCGATAAATGAGTTATCTGTCTGAGTGTGATTCCCATTAAATTTTGAAATTTGCGTGAAATATGGGTGTCAAATGAAAGGGCAAGGATATCGGCTTTCTTTTTGGCTTTGCCATATTTCAATATAGTTATCGATAAATGAGTTATCTGTCTGAGTTGTGATTCCCATTAAACCTTGAAATTTGCGTGAAATATGGGTGTCAAATGAAAGGGCAAGGATAACGGTTTCATTTAGGATTTGCCATATTTCAATATATCTATCGATAAATGAGTTATCTGTCCAAATGTGATTCACATAAAACCTTGAAATTTGCGCGAAATATGGGTGTCAAATGAAAGGGCAAGGATATCGGCTTTCTTTTTGGCTTTGCCATATTTCAATATATTTATCGATAAATGAGTTATCTGTCTGAGTGTGATTCCCATTAAACCTTGAAATTTGCGTGAAATATGGGTGTCAAATGAAAGGGCAAGGATAACGGTTTCATTTAGGATTTGCCATATTTCAATATATTTATCGATAAATGAGTTATCTGTCCAAATGTGATTCCCATAAAACCTTGAAACTTGCGTGAAAGATGGGTGTCAAATGAAAGGGCAAGGATATCGGTTTCATTTTGGCTTTGCCATATTTCAATATATTTATCGATAAATGAGTTATCTGTCGAAATGTGATTCCCATAAAACCTTGAAATTTGCGTGAAATATGGGTGTCAAATGAAAGGGCAAGGATATCGGTTTCATTTTGGCTTTACCATATTTCAATATGTTTATCGATAAATGAGTTATCTGTCAAAATGTGATTCCCATAAAACTTTGAAATTTCCGTGAAATATGGGTGTCAAATGAAAGGGCAAGGATATCGGCTTTCTTTTTGGCTTTGCCATATTTCAATATAGTTATCGATAAATGAGTTATCTGTCTGAGTTGTGATTCCCATTAAACCTTGAAATTTGCGTGAAATATGGGTGTCAAATGAAAGGGCAAGGATATCGGCTTTCTTTTTGGCTTTGCCATATTTCAATATATTTATCGATAAAAGAGTTTTCTGTCAAAATGTGATTCCCATAAAACCTTGAAATTTGCGTGAAATATGGGTGTCAAATGAAAGGGCAAGGATATCGGCTTTCTTTTTGGCTTTGCCATATTTCGATATGTTTATCGATAAATGAGCTTTCCGTCAAAATGTGATTCCCATAAAACCTTGAAATTCGCGTGAAATATGGGTGTTAAATGAAAGGGCAAGGATATCGGTTTCACTTTGGCTTTGCCATATTTCAATACGTTTATCGATAAATGAGTTATCTGTCGAAATGTGATTCCCATAAAACCTTGAAATTTGCGTGAAATATGCGTGTCAAATGAAAGGGCAAGGATATCGGTGTCATTTTGGCTTTACCATATTTCGATATGTTTATCGATAAATGAGTTATCTGTCAAAATGTGATTCCCATAAAACCTTGAAATTTCCGTGAAATATGGGTGTCAAATGAAAGGGCAAGGATATCGGCTTTCTTTTTGGCTTTGCCATATTTCAATATATTTATCGATAAATGAGTTATCTGTCTGAGTTGTGATTCCCATTAAACCTTGAAATTTGCGTGAAATATGGGTGTCAAATGAAAGGGCAAGGATATCGGCTTTCTTTTTGGCTTTGCCATATTTCAATATATTTATCGATAAAAGAGTTTTCTGTCAAAATGTGATTCCCATAAAACCTTGAAATTTGCGTGAAATATGGGTGTCAAATGAAAGGGCAAGGATATCGGCTTTCTTTTTGGCTTTGCCATATTTCAATATATTTATCGATAAATGAGTTATCTGTCTGAGTGTGATTCCCATTAAACCTTGAAATTTGCGTGAAATATGGGTGTCAAATGAAAGGGCAAGGATATCGGCTTTCTTTTTGGCTTTTGCCATATTTCAATATATTTATCGATAAAAGAGTTTTCCGTCAAAATGTGATTCCCATAAAACCTTGAAATTCGCGTGAAATATGGGTGTCAAATGAAAGGCCAAGGATATCGGTTTCACTTTGGCTTTGCCATATTTGAATATGTTTATCGATAAATGAGTTATCTGTCAAAATGTGATTCCCATAAAACCTTGAAATTTGCGTGAAATATGGGTGTCAACTGAAAGGGCAAGGATAACGGTTTCATTTAGGATTTGCCATATTTCAATATATCTATCGATAAATGAGTTTTCTGTCCAAATGTGATTCCCATAAAACCTTGAAACTTGCGTGAAGGATGGGTGTCAAATGAAAGGGCAAGGATATCGGTTTCACTTGGGCTTTGCCATATTTGAATATGTTTATCGATAAATGCGTTTTCTGTCAAAATGTGATTCCCATAAAACCTTGGAACTTGCGTGAAAGATGGGTGTCAAATGAAAGGGCAAGGATATCGGTTTCACTTTGGCTTTGCCATATTTGAATATGTTTATCGATAAATGAGTTATCTGTCAAAATATGATTCCCATAAAACCTTGAAATTTGCGTGAAATATGGGTGTCAACTGAAATGGCAAAGATAACGGTTTCATTTAGGATTTGCCATATTTCAATATATCTATCGATAAATGAGTTTTCTGTCCAAATGTGATTCCCATAAAACCTTGAAACTTGCGTGAAAGATGGGTGTCAAATGAAAGGGCAAGGATATCGGTTTCACTTGGGCTTTGCCATATTTGAATATGTTTATCGATAAATGAGTTATCTTTCAAAATGTGATTCCCATAAAACCTTGAAATTTGCGTGAAATATGGGTGTCAAATGATAGGGCAAGGATAACGGTTTTATTTAGGATTTGCCATATTTCAATATATCTATCGATAAATGAGTTATCTGTTCAAATGTGATTCCCATAAAACCTTGAAACTTGCGTGAAAGATGGGTGTCAAATGAAAGGGCAAGGATATCGGTTTCATTTTGGCTTTGCCATATTTCAATATATTTATCGATAAATGAGTTTTCTGTCAAAATGTGATTCCCATAAAACCTTGAAACTTGCGTGAAAGATGGGTGTCAAATGAAAGGGCAAGGATATCGGTTTCACTTTGGCTTTGCCATATTTCAATATGTTTATCGATAAATGAGTTATCTTTCAAAATGTGATTCCCATAAAACCTTGAAATTTGCGTGAAATATGGGTGTCAAATGAAAGGGCAAGGATAACGGTTTCATTTAGGATTTGCCATATTTCAATATATCTATCGATAAATGAGTTATCTGTCCAAATGTGATTCCCATAAAACCTTGAAACTTGCGTGAAAGATGGGTGTCAAATGAAAGGGCAAGGATATCGGTTTCATTTTGGCTTTGCCATATTTCAATATACTATTTATCGATAAATGAGTTTTCTGTCAAAATGTGATTGCCATAAAACCTTGAAACTTGCGTGAAAGATGGGTGTCAAATGAAAGGGCAAGGATATCGGTTTCACTTTGGCTTTGCAATATTTCAATACGTTTATCGATAAATGAGTTATCTGTCAAAATGTTATTCCCATAAAACCTTGAAATTTCCGTGAAATATGGGTGTCAAATGAAAGGCCAAGGATATCGGTTTCATTTAGGCTTTGCCATATTTCCATATATTTATCGATAAATGAGTTATCTGTCGAAATGTGATTCCCATAAAACCTTGAAATTTGCGTGAAATATGGGTGTCAAATGAAAGGGCAAGGATATCGGTTTCATTTTGGCTTTGCCATATTTCAATATGTTTATCGATAAATGAGTTATCTGTCAAAATATGATTCCCATAAAACCTTGAAATTTGCGTGAAATATGGGTGTCAAATGAAAGGGCAAGGACATCGGCTTTCTTTTTGGCTTTGCCATATTTCAATATATTTATCGATAAATGAGTTATCTGTCTGAATGTGATTCCCATTAAACCTTGAAATTTTCGTGAAATATGAGTGTCAAATGAAAGGGAAAGGATATCGGTTTCATTTCGGCTTTGCTATATTTCAATATATTTATCGATAAATGAGTTATCTGTCAAAATGTGATTCCCATAAAACCTTGAAACTTGCGTGAAAGATGGGTGTCAAATGAAAGGGCAAGGTTATCGGTTTCACTTTGGATTTGCCATATTTGAATATGTTTATCGATAAATGAGTTATCTGTCAAAATGTGATTCCCATAAAACCTTGAAATTTGCGTGAAATATGGGTGTCAAATGAAGGGCCAAGGATAACGGTTTCATTTAGGGTTTGCCTTATTTCAATATATTTATCGATAAATGAGTTTTCTGTCAAAATGTGATTCCCATAAAACCTTGAAATTTGCGTGAAATATGGGTGTCAAATGAAAGGGCAAGGATATCGGCTTTCTTTTTGGCTTTGCCATATTTCAATATATTTATCGATAAATGAGTTATCTGTCTGAGTTGTGATTCCCATTAAACCTTGAAATTTGCGTGAAATATGGGTGTCAAATGAAAGGGCAAGGATATCGGCTTTCTTTTTGGCTTTGCCATATTTCAACATATTTATCGATAAAAGAGTTTTCTGTCAAAATGTGATTCCCATAAAACCTTGAAATTTGCGTAAAATATGGGTGTCAAATGAAAGGGCAAGGATATCGGCTTTCTTTTTGGCTTTGCCATATTTCAATATAGTTATCGATAAATGAGTTATCTGTCTGAGTGTGATTCCCATTAAACCTTGAAATTTGCGCGAAATATGGGTGTCAAATGAAAGGGCAAGGATATCGGCTTTTTTTTGGCTTTGCCATATTTGAATATTGTTACGGCGGGATCGTGGCAATGACGGTGGCGCGCTCGCACGTAATAAAGGGAGACAAACAATAAAAAGCACCGAATTAGTAAATAAACAAACAAGGATTGCTTTCGCCAAGTAAAGAATACACAGGTGTTTATTTGGAATATGTTTGAACACTATTATAATTAATAGGATAACAAATGGCGTGAAATTTTGAATATCATATGGAAAAACTATATTTACCTCTGGAGTGGCTGCTCGTAACTCGCGTACTCTCGAAAAACAAGTGGCCGAGCATATCTTAGGATTTTAGCTCGATACCCCTGCCGAATGCCTACTTTCGTCAGGTTCGGAGAGGTAAGCGCTGTTATCGGTTGAAAGCTACAGGCCATAAAGGTGCAAATATGAATAATTTCACCCTACAAGGGGCGGCCGATATATTTAGGCCGGTGGCCTAAACATGCCGGCCCCCTTGCGGCGAGCAACCTTCCAAAAGAACAAATATTGTAGCAGCCAAACCCAGATAAATGCACAATTCAAGTTTCCGGTTGAACTAGTCTTAAACTATTAAAATTATGGTGGGCCACCCATGGGCCCTTGCTCTGCCAGTCGCCGCTTGACACCTGTTGTGGGTGAGAAAATAAAGGTTAATATACATGTACGTGGTTTTGCTTAGCTCATTGCACCTTATTTTTTTTGTATTTTTATTGTTGGTGGGCCCCCGAAATTAAAAGGCCGAAAATTGTGGCTTGTGCCAGCAACCCATTGATGGTTGACGGTGGAGTGCCGCTCAGCATCAGGCTGGCATAAACGTCGGCGCCCAGCGTCAGGCGCACAGGAGAGGCACGGAAAAATTCGGGATCCGCCAGCCTCATAAGCTGGAAAGGTGCAGCAACCGTCGCATCAATATTAGAGACCGGGCTCATACGATGATGGTGCGCAAGGACCGTAGCTTGGGTGGTGACCCTTCTGGTTACTCCGTACTTTCCCCGAAGTACAAGTGTACACCTGATCGGCCGGGTCCCACCAACACGTTCTAGGTGAAGATTGGTAGCGAGCTCACCGTCAATGACCGTAGTTGGTGAGCACGGGTCGACCAGGGAACGGACGAAGTGCAGTGCGCCACCGGACTCGATGCACACCAAAGCCGTTGGTGCGATGGCGACAAACGATCGCATAATGATGGCTGTAGCAGGAGTGTTGGCCGCTCTACCGGTGCGGAAAGTTGTAGCGGTTGCGTTGTGGCGGACAACGGTGGTAGTGTTGGTAAGTCCGCGGGCCTGGTAAGGTGCCGTCCGACCCGCTGTGCGTCGTGATGAGCGGAAAGGACGTGTTTCCGCGTCACCCCGACGGACATCAGTGGGACTGTGAGATGGTCGGAAAGGACGTGTTGCCGAGCCACCACGATTCACCTTGACAGACCGCGGGGATGGGCGGAAAGGACGTGTTTCCGCGCCACCCTTGCGTAGTTTAGATGTTGGGACTGGACGTTGAGGTGTGTCCGACGCGCGCTTCTTCCGTTGCTCGTGTCGTAGTAGCGGTCGGAAAGAACGTGTTTCCGAGCCGCCGAGCTGTGGAGTTGGTGTTGCAGCAGCCCTCATCTCTTCTTCTTCTTCTTCTACCTGCTCTGCCCAAGACTTTGTATTTTCTGTGATGGCTATGGATAGCGCATCATCAGATATTTCGCCTTCGTCTTCGATGATGTCGGTAGACTGTCGAGTAACTATGTTTTCGTCCATATGAAGGGACGTGTGGTGGGGTTCGTGGCACCGATAGCAACGGTCCTTACTTGGACAAATCTCCGGGCGGTGAAACGGGGACAAACAATTGGGGCAATATTTGTGGATGAGTACCACCCGCAATCGTTCCTCCGCCGACATCCCCCGGTACTGCTGGCAAAAACGTATGCCATGGTTTTTGTTGCATAACCGACATGGTATGGCAAAGGTTTTGGTCCGCTCCTCTGTTTTTGCCCGTGTGGCTGTAAAACGAGTCATTCTAGAATATAAACCCATTATTAGGGTATTGGTATGGGTTTTTTGGGCGGTTGGGTGGCTTGTATGCATAATTGAAGCACAGTTCCTGTACTTCGGTTTGGCATATTCATAAGATTCTTTATGAAGTATTAAGGTTTTAATTTTGTGTAACGCATTATCGCGTTATTCAAATGGAAACAAATTCCTTTCTGTCTGGTAGCTTTGTCACAGCTGACAAGTTCCTGCAAACCCCAGAACATAGTGCATAATGTTAAGAGTAGTAACTCGTAGGAGCCCGAACTGTAAAATTTGTTTGTAAAATGGGGTAAAAAAGGGAGAAATGGTGCGAGGTTTTTCAATTTGTGTATTAGTGTTACCATTTTGCCATGCCAAGTGGAATACCAAATTTTGCAGTTTATGAATGAAGGGTATCGAGGAAAAGTGAATCGTGAACTGATAACTTTCCTCACAGCATATTTCATATTTTGTGTTAACTTATAATTTTTTCATTCTGTAAATTACTGGCGACCAGCATTATTGGCAATACCTATATGGGTACACATTCGTAGCTGAACCGATTTCACCTAGCTCCAGGTGAATAAATTCACTCGCTCCCTTAGGTGCGTAAACCCAAAAAAAAAACTGGTGGATTTTTGTAACGAGTACATACCCGTCGCGTTTGTGTGTGGCAACTCGTGTTGTCACGAAGAAACGTTTGATGTGGCTACGCTCATACGCACAGCACTGGATACATTTCAGAATGAAATGTCATTGACGAAAATTTTCACGAGGGTAAGTAGTAAATTTGTAATTTGTTGCTAATTTTCTTGTTAACTAATATTTGTGTTATTTACAGGTGATGAATGGATACACAGGACCGATGGGGGACTCCTGGAGGTAAGTATGAATGGACGCTGGCCGAAATCCTGTATCGTTTTGGCCAGAGTCAGAAAACCACTTACATATATATGTACATATGTCATTCGCGGTGATGGCCGGCACACAGCGATTGATAGATATGTATGTAAATATACAAACTTTTTCCAAGTAGTAATCGTTTTCTTTCTTTTGCAGGGTTCTTCCATGGGTCAGTGGTACACCCCACCGTAAACCTCATGCCACGTTAAGCATGGGCGCATGGGCGGGTGGTAAAATTAAATAATGCGCCGGGGGTATTGTACAAATTGCCAAAAAGGCCGAAGGAAATGTTGGTTTATGGCATAACCCTAAACACCTAACAGCATGCACCTTACCGTTTACAGGACGCGGAGTTTGTTCAAAAACGCATACCTTGCAGGGTGGTGATACACTGATAAGGCTTCCGCTCAAATGCTTAGTGCCCATATCCACGCTAGAAGAGGCGGCTCACTTCAGAGCGCAATTTGACACCGCAAAATTTTATAAAGATAACAAGTTACCTTTTTAAGCGCTCTTAGCGCTCTACTTGCTTCACCAGCAGCACTTGAATGATGCTTCACACATACACGCCTATCTAAAATCGTTACCTCGACAATTTAGCACACCCTATTTTTGTTCAATAGAAGAGCTCCAACGTTTTCCAGAAGAAATACTAGAGAAAACTGTGGAGCAAAATCGTATCATACGTAAAAGTTATGCATGCGTGAAAAACCTCTTGCACACTGCGCAATGTTGCAGCTATTGCGGTCAACACTATTTCGATGAGATCTATACACTCAACGCTTTTAAATGGGCTTACTTTGCAGTTAATACACGTAGCGTTTATGTATATAGTCGTCAATTTCTACCAGATGCCATCATCAAAGCGGGCAATATATGTCAAAGTCGGTCCTGTTCGAAGGACCAGGACCATGAACAATTGCGGCAGTGGAATTGGTATCCAGTAATTTGCTTTTGATAACCAAAATATCGGATATGGACGGAAGCGACGTGTTGCGGGTGAGTACGTGAGATTATTAGCAACGACTGACTTACATAACGATACTATTCCTAATCCCGCTAGTGGTGGCGTCGATAAGAGTAAAGCCCAAACTGATGGGACAGCATTAATTGTACAATCATTGCGGACGACTGGAATCTCTAGACCTTTAACTTGAGTAACGGGACGGACATGGGCTTTATTTAGGCCTTGCCATATTTCAATACATTTATCGATAAATGAGTTATCGGTCAAGGCGTGGTTCGCATAGAGACTTGAAATTTGCGTGCAATATGGGTGTCAATCGAAAGAGGAAAGCCACACGTTTACTGAACTTTGCATTTTTTGATATATTTATCGATAAATGAGTTATCGGTTAAATTGTAGTTCCCATAAAACTTTGAAATTTGCGTGCAATATGGGTGTCAAATGAAAGGGTAGGGACATAGGTTTCATTAGGCCTTGCCATATTTCAATATATCTATCGATAAATGAGTTATCTGTCCAAATGTGATTCCCATAAAACCTTGAAACTTGCGTGAAAGATGGGTGTCAAATGAAAGGGCAAGGATATCGGTTTCATTTTGGCTTTGCCATATTTCAATATATTTATCGATAAATGAGTTTTCTGTCAAAATGTGATTCCCATAAAACCTTGAAACTTGCGTGAAAGATGGGTGTCAAATGAAAGGGCAAGGATATCGGTTTCATTTTGGCTTTGCCATATTTCAATATACTATTTATCGATAAATGAGTTTTCTGTCAAAATGTGATTCCCATAAAACCTTGAAACTTGCGTGAAATATGGGTGTCAAATGAAAGGGCAAGGATATCGGCTTTCTTTTTGGCTTTGCCATATTTCAACATATTTATCGATAAAAGAGTTTTCTGTCAAAATGTGATTCCCATAAAACCTTGAAATTTGCGTAAAATATGGGTGTCAAATGAAAGGGCAAGGATATCGGCTTTCTTTTTGGCCTTGCCATATTTCAATACATTTATCGATAAATGAGTTATCGGTTAAATTGTAGTTCCCATAAAACTTTGAAATTTGCGTGCAATATGGGTGTCAAATGAAAGGGTAGGGACATAGGTTTCATTAGGCCTTGCCATATTTCAATATATCTATCGATAAATGAGTTATCTGTCCAAATGTGATTCCCATAAAACCTTGAAACTTGCGTGAAAGATGGGTGTCAAATGAAAGGGCAAGGATATCGGTTTCATTTTGGCTTTGCCATATTTCAATATATTTATCGATAAATGAGTTTTCTGTCAAAATGTGATTCCCATAAAACCTTGAAACTTGCGTGAAAGATGGGTGTCAAATGAAAGGGCAAGGATATCGGTTTCATTTTGGCTTTGCCATATTTCAATATACTATTTATCGATAAATGAGTTTTCTGTCAAAATGTGATTCCCATAAAACCTTGAAACTTGCGTGAAATATGGGTGTCAAATGAAAGGGCAAGGATATCGGCTTTCTTTTTGGCTTTGCCATATTTCAATATATTTATCGATAAAAGAGTTTTCTGTCAAAATGTGATTCCCATAAAACCTTGAAATTTGCGTAAAATATGGGTGTCAAATGAAAGGGCAAGGATATCGGCTTTCTTTTTGGCATTGCCATATTTCAATACATTTATCGATAAATGAGTTATCGGTCAAAATGTGATTCCCATAAAACCTTGAAACTTGCGTGAAATATGGGTGTCAAATGAAAGGGCAAGGATATCGGCTTTCTTTTTGGCTTTGCCATATTTCAACATATTTATCGATAAAAGAGTTTTCTGTCAAAATGTGATTCCCATAAAACCTTGAAACTTGCGTGAAAGATGGGTGTCAAATGAAAGGGCAAGGATATCGGTTTCATTTTGGCTTTGCCATATTTCAATATATTTATCGATAAATGAGTTTTCTGTCAAAATGTGATTCCCATAAAACCTTGAAACTTGCGTGAAAGATGGGTGTCAAATGAAAGGGCAAGGATATCGGTTTCACTTTGGCTTTGCCATATTTCAATACGTTTATCGATAAATGAGTTATCTGTCGAAATGTGATTCCCATAAAACCTTGAAATTTGCGTGAAATATGGGTGTCAAATGAAAGGGCAAGGATATCGGTTTCATTTTGGCTTTGCCATATTTCAATATATTTATCGATAAATGAGTTTTCTGTCAAAATGTGATTCCCATAAAACCTTGAAACTTGCGTGAAAGATGGGTGTCAAATGAAAGGGCAAGGATATCGGTTTCATTTTGGCTTTGCCATATTTCAATATACTATTTATCGATAAATGAGTTTTCTGTCAAAATGTGATTCCCATAAAACCTTGAAACTTGCGTGAAATATGGGTGTCAAATGAAAGGGCAAGGATATCGGCTTTCTTTTTGGCTTTGCCATATTTCAACATATTTATCGATAAAAGAGTTTTCTGTCAAAATGTGATTCCCATAAAACCTTGAAATTTGCGTAAAATATGGGTGTCAAATGAAAGGGCAAGGATATCGGCTTTCTTTTTGGCCTTGCCATATTTCAATACATTTATCGATAAATGAGTTATCGGTCAAGGCGTGGTTCGCATAGAGACTTGAAATTTGCGTGCAATATGGGTGTCAATCGAAAGAGGAAAGCCACACGTTTACTGAACTTTGCATTTTTTGATATATTTATCGATAAATGAGTTATCGGTTAAATTGTAGTTCCCATAAAACTTTGAAATTTGCGTGCAATATGGGTGTCAAATGAAAGGGTAGGGACATAGGTTTCATTAGGCCTTGCCATATTTGAATATATCTATCGATAAATGAGTTATGTGTCCAAATGTGATTCCCATAAAACCTTGAAACTTGCGTGAAAGATGGGTGTCAAATGAAAGGGCAAGGATATCGGTTTCATTTTGGCTTTGCCATATTTCAATATACTATTTATCGATAAATGAGTTTTCTGTCAAAATGTGATTCCCATAAAACCTTGAAACTTGCGTGAAATATGGGTGTCAAATGAAAGGGCAAGGATATCGGCTTTCTTTTTGGCTTTGCCATATTTCAACATATTTATCGATAAAAGAGTTTTCTGTCAAAATGTGATTCCCATAAAACCTTGAAATTTGCGTAAAATATGGGTGTCAAATGAAAGGGCAAGGATATCGGCTTTCTTTTTGGCTTTGCCATATTTCAATATAGTTATCGATAAATGAGTTATCTGTCTGAGTTGTGATTCCCATTAAACCTTGAAATTTGCGTGAAATATGGGTGTCAAATGAAAGGGCAAGGATAACGGTTTCATTTAGGATTTGCCATATTTCAACATATTTATCGATAAATGAGTTATCTGTCCAAATGTGATTCCCATAAAACCTTGAAATTTCCGTGAAATATGGGTGTCAAATGAAAGGGCAAGGATATCGGCTTTCTTTTTGGCTTTGCCATATTTCAATATAGTTATCGATAAATGAGTTATCTGTCTGAGTTGTGATTCCCATTAAACCTTGAAATTTGCGTGAAATATGGGTGTCAAATGAAAGGGCAAGGATAACGGTTTCATTTAGGATTTGCCATATTTCAATATATCTATCGATAAATGAGTTATCTGTCCAAATGTGATTCCCATAAAACCTTGAAACTTGCGTGAAAGATGGGTGTCAAATGAAAGGGCAAGGATATCGGTTTCATTTTGGCTTTGCCATATTTCAATATATTTATCGATAAATGAGTTTTCTGTCAAAATGTGATTCCCATAAAACCTTGAAACTTGCGTGAAAGATGGGTGTTAAAAGAAAGGGCAAGGATATCGGTTTCACTTTGGCTTTGCCATATTTCAATACGTTTATCGATAAATGAGTTATCTGTCGAAATGTGATTCCCATAAAACCTTGAAATTTGCGTGAAATATGGGTGTCAAATGAAAGGGCAAGGATATCGGTTTCATTTTGGCTTTACCATATTTCAATATGTTTATCGATAAATGAGTTATCTGTCAAAATGTGATTCCCATAAAACCTTGAAATTTCCGTGAAATATGGGTGTCAAATGAAAGGCCAAGGATATCGGCTTTCTTTTTGGCTTTGCCATATTTCAATATATTTATCGATAAATGAGTTATCTGTCTGAGTTGTGATTCCCATTAAACCTTGAAATTTGCGTGAAATATGGGTGTCAAATGAAAGGGCAAGGATATCGGCTTTCTTTTTGGCTTTGCCATATTTCAATATATTTATCGATAAAAGAGTTTTCTGTCAAAATGTGATTCCCATAAAACCTTGAAATTTGCGTGAAATATGGGTGTCAAATGAAAGGGCAAGGATATCGGCTTTCTTTTTGGCTTTGCCATATTTCGATATGTTTATCGATAAATGAGTTTTCCGTCAAAATGTGATTCCCATAAAACCTTGAAATTCGCGTGAAATATGGGTGTTAAATGAAAGGGCAAGGATATCGGTTTCACTTTGGCTTTGCCATATTTCAATACGTTTATCGATAAATGAGTTATCTGTCGAAATGTGATTCCCATAAAACCTTGAAATTTGCGTGAAATAAGCGTGTCAAATGAAAGGGCAAGGATATCGGTTTCATTTTGGCTTTACCATATTTCAATATGTTTATCGATAAATGAGTTATCTGTCAAAATGTGATTCCCATAAAACCTTGAAATTTCCGTGAAATATGGGTGTCAAATGAAAGGGCAAGGATATCGGCTTTCTTTTTGGCTTTGCCATATTTCAATATATTTATCGATAAAAGAGTTTTCTGTCAAAATGTGATTCCCATAAAACCTTGAAATTTGCGTGAAATATGGGTGTCAAATGAAAGGGCAAGGATATCGGCTTTCTTTTTGGCTTTGCCATATTTCAATATATTTATCGATAAATGAGTTATCTGTCTGAGTGTGATTCCCATTAAACCTTGAAATTTGCGTGAAATATGGGTGTCAAATGAAAGGGCAAGGATATCGGCTTTCTTTTTGGCTTTTGCCATATTTCAATATATTTATCGATAAAAGAGTTTTCCGTCAAAATGTGATTCCCATAAAACCTTGAAATTCGCGTGAAATATGGGTGTCAAATGAAAGGGCAAGGATATCGGTTTCACTTTGGCTTTGCCATATTTGAATATGTTTATCGATAAATGAGTTATCTGTCAAAATATGATTCCCATAAAACCTTGAAATTTGCGTGAAGTATGGGTGTCAACTGAAAGCAAGGATATCGGTTTCACTTTGGCTTTGCCATATTTGAATATGTTTATCGATAAATGAGTTATCTGTCAAAATATGATTCCCATAAAACCTTGAAATTTGCGTGAAATATGGGTGTCAAATGAAAGGGCAAGGATATCGGCTTTCTTTTTGGCTTTGCCATATTTCAATATATTTATCGATAAATGAGTTATCTGTCTGGGTGTGATTCCCATTAAACCTTGAAATTTTGCGCGAAATATGGGTGTCAAATGAAAGGGCAAGGATATCGGCTTTCTTTTTGGATTTTGCCATATTTCAATATATTTATCGATAAAAGAGTTTTCCGTCAAAATGTGATTCCCATAAAACCTTGAAATTCGCGTGAAATATGGGTGTCAAATGAAAGGGCAAGGATATCGGTTTCATTTAGGGTTTGCCTTATTTCAATATATTTATCGATAAATGAGTTATCTGTCTGAGTTGTGATTCCCATTAAACCTTGAAATTTGCGTGAAATATGGGTGTCAAATGAAAGGGCAAGGATATCGGCTTTCTTTTTGGCTTTGCCATATTTCAATATATTTATCGATAAAAGAGTTTTCTGTCAAAATGTGATTCCCATAAAACCTTGAAATTTGCTTGAAATATGGGTGTCAACTGAAAGGGCAAGGATAACGGTTTCATTTAGGATTTGCCATATTTCAATATATCTATCGATAAATGAGTTTTCTGTCCAAATGTGATTCCCATAAAACCTTGAAACTTGCGTGAAAGATGGGTGTCAAATGAAAGGGCAAGGATATCGGTTTCACTTGGGCTTTGCCATATTTGAATATGTTTATCGATTAATGCGTTGTCTGTCAAAATGTGATTCCCATAAAACCTTGGAACTTGCGTGAAAGATGGGTGTCAAATGAAAGGGCAAGGATATCGGTTTCACTTTGGCTTTGCCATATTTGAATATGTTTATCGATAAATGAGTTATCTGTCAAAATATGATTCCCATAAAACCTTGAAATTTGCGTGAAATATGGGTGTCAACTGAAAGGGCAAGGATACCGGTTTCATTTAGGATTTGCCATATTTCAATATATCTATCGATAAATGAGTTTTCTGTCCAAATGTGATTCCCATAAAACCTTGAAATTTGCGTGAAATATGGGTGTCAAATGATAGGGCAAGGATAACGGTTTTATTTAGGATTTGCCATATTTCAATATATCTATCGATAAATGAGTTATCTGTTCAAATGTGATTCCCATAAAACCTTGAAACTTGCGTGAAAGATGGGTGTCAAATGAAAGGGCAAGGATATCGGTTTCATTTTGGCTTTGCCATATTTCAATATATTTATCGATAAATGAGTTTTCTGTCAAAATGTGATTCCCATAAAACCTTGAAACTTGCGTGAAAGATGGGTGTCAAATGAAAGGGCAAGGATATCGGTTTCACTTTGGCTTTGCCATATTTGAATATGTTTATCGATAAATGAGTTATCTTTCAAAATGTGATTCCCATAAAACCTTGAAATTTGCGTGAAATATGGGTGTCAAATGAAAGGGCAAGGATAACGGTTTCATTTAGGATTTGCCATATTTCAATATATCTATCGATAAATGAGTTATGTGTCCAAATGTGATTCCCATAAAACCTTGAAACTTGCGTGAAAGATGGGTGTCAAATGAAAGGGCAAGGATATCGGTTTCATTTTGGCTTTGCCATATTTCAATATACTATTTATCGATAAATGAGTTTTCTGTCAAAATGTGATTCCCATAAAACCTTGAAACTTGCGTGAAAGATGGGTGTCAAATGAAAGGGCAAGGATATCGGTTTCACTTTGGCTTTGCCATATTTCAATACGTTTATCGATAAATGAGTTATCTGTCAAAATGTGATTCCCATAAAACCTTGAAATTTCCGTGAAATATGGGTGTCAAATGAAAGGCCAAGGATATCGGTTTCATTTAGGCTTTGCCATATTTCCATATATTTATCGATAAATGAGTTATCTGTCGAAATGTGATTCCCATAAAACCTTGAAATTTGCGTGAAATATGGGTGTCAAATGAAAGGGCAAGGATATCGGTTTCATTTTGGCTTTGCCATATTTCAATATGTTTATCGATAAATGAGTTATCTGTCAAAATATGATTCCCATAAAACCTTGAAATTTGCGTGAAATATGGGTGTCAAATGAAAGGGCAAGGACATCGGCTTTCTTTTTGGCTTTGCCATATTTCAATATATTTATCGACAAATGAGTTATCTGTCTGAATGTGATTCCCATTAAACCTTGAAATTTTCGTGAAATATGAGTCAAATAAAAGGGAAAGGATATCGGTTTCATTTCGGCTTTGCTATATTTCAATATATTTATCGATAAATAAGTTATCTGTCAAAATGTGATTCCCATAAAACCTTGAAACTTGCGTGAAAGATGGGTTTCAAATGAAAGGGCAAGGTTATCGGTTTCACTTTGGCTTTGCCATATTTGAATATGTTTATCGATAAATGAGTTATCTGTCAAAATGTGATTCCCATAAAACCTTGAAATTTGCGTGAAATATGGGTGTCAAATGAAGGGGCAAGGATAACGGTTTCATTTAGGGTTTGCCTTATTTCAATATATTTATCGATAAATGAGTTTTCTGTCAAAATGTGATTCCCATAAAACCTTGAAATTGGCGTGAAATATGGGTGTCAAATGAAAGGGCAAGGATATCGGCTTTCTTTTTGGCTTTGCCATATTTCAATATATTTATCGATAAATGAGTTATCTGTCTGAGTTGTGATTCCCATTAAACCTTGAAATTTGCGTGAAATATGGGTGTCAAATGAAAGGGCAAGGATATCGGCTTTCTTTTTGGCTTTGCCATATTTCAACATATTTATCGATAAAAGAGTTTTCTGTCAAAATGTGATTCCCATAAAACCTTGAAATTTGCGTAAAATATGGGTGTCAAATGAAAGGGCAAGGATATCGGCTTTCTTTTTGGCTTTGCCATATTTCAATATAGTTATCGATAAATGAGTTATCTGTCTGAGTGTGATTCCCATTAAACCTTGAAATTTGCGCGAAATATGGGTGTCAAATGAAAGGGCAAGGATATCGGCTTTTTTTTGGCTTTGCCATATTTGAATATTGTTACGGCGGGATCGTGGCAATGACGGTGGCGCGCTCGCACGTAATAAAGGGAGACAAACAATAAAAAGCACCGAATTAGTAAATAAACAAACAAGGATTGCTTTCGCCAAGTAAAGAATACATAGGTGTTTATTTGGAATATGTTTGAACACTATTATAATTAATAGGATAACAAATGGCGTGAAATTTTGAATATCATATGGAAAAACTATATTTACCTCTGGATTGGCTGCTCGTAACTCGCGTACTCTCGAAAAACAAGTGGCCGAGCATATCTTAGGATTTTAGCTCGATACCCCTGCCGAATGCCTACTTTCGTCAGGTTCGGAGAGGTAAGCGCTGTTATCGGTTGAAAGCTACAGGCCATAAAGGTGCAAATATGAATAATTTCACCCTACATGGGGCGGCCGATATATTTAGGCCGGTGGCCTAAACATGCCGGCCCCCTTGCGGCGAGCAACCTTCCAAAAGAACAAATAGTGTAGCAGCCAAACCCAGATAAATGCACAATTCAAGTTTCCGGTTGAACTAGTCTTAAACTATTAAAATTATGGTGGGCCACCCATGGGCCCTTGCTCTGCCAGTCGCCGCTTGACACCTGTTGTGGGTGAGAAAATAAAGGTTAATATACATGTACGTGGTTTTGCTTAGCTCATTGCACCTTATTTTTTTTGTATTTTTATTGTTGGTGGGCCCCCGAAATTAAAAGGCCGAAAATTGTGGCTTGTGCCAGCAACCCATTGATGGTTGACGGTGGAGTGCCGCTCAGCATCAGGCTGGCATAAACGTCGGCGCCTAGCGTCAGGCGCACAGGAGAGGCACGGAAAAATTCGGGATCCGCCAGCCTCATAAGCTGGAAAGGTGCAGCAACCGTCGCATCAATATTAGAGACCGGGCTCATACGATGATGGTGCGCAAGGACCGTAGCTTGGGTGGTGACCCTTCTGGTTACTCCGTACTTTCCCCGAAGTACAAGTGTACACCTGATCGGCCGGGTCCCACCAACACGTTCTAGGTGAAGATTGGTAGCGAGCTCACCGTCAATGACCGTAGTTGGTGAGCACGGGTCGACCAGGGAACGGACGAAGTGCAGTGCGCCACCGGACTCGATGCACACCAAAGCCGTTGGTGCGATGGCGACAAACGATCGCATAATGATGGCTGTAGCAGGAGCGTTGGCCGCTCTACCGGTGCGGAAAGTTGTAGCGGTTGCGTTGTGGCGGACAACGGTGGTAGTGTTGGTAAGTCCGCGGGCCTGGTAAGGTGCCGTCCGACCGGCTGTGCGTCGTGATGAGCGGAAAGGACGTGTTTCCGCGTCACCCCGACGGACATCAGTGGGACTGTGAGATGGTCGGAAAGGACGTGTTGCCGAGCCACCACGATTCACCTTGACAGACCGCGGGGATGGGCGGAAAGGACGTGTTTCCGCGCCACCCTTGCGTAGTTTAGATGTTGGGACTGGACGTTGAGGTGTGTCCGACGCGCGCTTCTTCCGTTGCTCGTGTCGTAGTAGCGGTCGGAAAGGACGTGTTTCCGAGCCGCCGAGCTGTGGAGTTGGTGTTGCAGCAGCCCTCATCTCTTCTTCTTCTTCTTCTACCTGCTCTGCCCAAGACTTTGTATTTTCTGTGATGGCTATGGATAGCGCATCATCAGATATTTCGCCTTCGTCTTCGATGATGTCGGTAGACTGTCGAGTAACTATGTTTTCGTCCATATGAAGGGACGTGTGGTGGGGTTCGTGGCACCGATAGCAACGGTCCTTACTTGGACAAATCTCCGGGCGGTGAAACGGGGACAAACAATTGGGGCAATATTTGTGGATGAGTACCACCCGCAATCGTTCCTCCGCCGACATCCCCCGGTACTGCTGGCAAAAACGTATGCCATGGTTTTTGTTGCATAACCGACATGGTATGGCAAAGGTTTTGGTCCGCTCCTCTGTTTTTGCCCGTGTGGCTGTAAAACGAGTCATTCTAGAATATAAACCCATTATTAGGGTATTGGTATGGGTTTTTTGGGCGGTTGGGTGGCTTGTATGCATAATTGAAGCACAGTTCCTGTACTTCGGTTTGGCATATTCATAAGATTCTTTATGAAGTATTAAGGTTTTAATTTTGTGTAACGCATTATCGCGTTATTCAAATGGAAACAAATTCCTTTCTGTCTGGTAGCTTTGTCACAGCTGACAAGTTCCTGCAAACCCCAGAACATAGTGCATAATGTTAAGAGTAGTAACTCGTAGGAGCCCGAACTGTAAAATTTGTTTGTAAAATGGGGTAAAAAAGGGAGAAATGGTGCGAGGTTTTTCAATTTGTGTATTAGTGTTACCATTTTGCCATGCCAAGTGGAATACCAAATTTTGCAGTTTATGAATGAAGGGTATCGAGGAAAAGTGAATCGTGAACTGATAACTTTCCTCACAGCATATTTCATATTTTGTGTTAACTTATAATTTTTTCATTCTGTAAATTACTGGCGACCAGCATTATTGGCAATACCTATATGGGTACACATTCGTAGCTGAACCGATTTCACCTAGCTCCAGGTGAATAAATTCACTCGCTCCCTTAGGTGCGTAAACCCAAAAAAAAAACTGGTGGATTTTTGTAACGAGTACATACCCGTCGCGTTTGTGTGTGGCAACTCGTGTTGTCACGAAGAAACGTTTGATGTGGCTACGCTCATACGCACAGCACTGGATACATTTCAGAATGAAATGTCATTGACGAAAATTTTCACGAGGGTAAGTAGTAAATTTGTAATTTGTTGCTAATTTTCTTGTTAACTAATATTTGTGTTATTTACAGGTGATGAATGGATACACAGGACCGATGGGGGACTCCTGGAGGTAAGTATGAATGGACGCTGGCCGAAATCCTGTATCGTTTTGGCCAGAGTCAGAAAACCACTTACATATATATGTACATATGTCATTCGCGGTGATGGCCGGCACACAGCGATTGATAGATATGTATGTAAATATACAAACTTTTTCCAAGTAGTAATCGTTTTCTTTCTTTTGCAGGGTTCTTCCATGGGTCAGTGGTACACCCCACCGTAAACCTCATGCCACGTTAAGCATGGGCGCATGGGCGGGTGGTAAAACTAAATAATGCGCCGGGGGTATTGTACAAATTGCCAAAAAGGCCGAAGGAAATGTTGGTTTATGGCATAACCCTAAACACCTAACAGCATGCACCTTACCGTTTACAGGACGCGGAGTTTGTTCAAAAACGCATACCTTGCAGGGTGGTGATACACTGATAAGGCTTCCGCTCAAATGCTTAGTGCCCATATCCACGCTAGAAGAGGCGGCTCACTTCAGAGCGCAATTTGACACCGCAAAATTTTATAAAGATAACAAGTTACCTTTTTAAGCGCTCTTAGCGCTCTACTTGCTTCACCAGCAGCACTTGAATGATGCTTCACACATACACGCCTATCTAAAATCGTTACCTCGACAATTTAGCACACCCTATTTTTGTTCAATAGAAGAGCTCCAACGTTTTCCAGAAGAAATACTAGAGAAAACTGTGGAGCAAAATCGTATCATACGTAAAAGTTATGCATGCGTGAAAAACCTCTTGCACACTGCGCAATGTTGCAGCTATTGCGGTCAACACTATTTCGATGAGATCTATACACTCAACGCTTTTAAATGGGCTTACTTTGCAGTTAATACACGTAGCGTTTATGTATATAGTCGTCAATTTCTACCAGATGCCATCATCAAAGCGGGCAATATATGTCAAAGTCGGTCCTGTTCGAAGGACCAGGACCATGAACAATTGCGGCAGTGGAATTGGTATCCAGTAATTTGCTTTTGATAACCAAAATATCGGATATGGACGGAAGCGACGTGTTGCGGGTGAGTACGTGAGATTATTAGCAACGACTGACTTACATAACGATACTATTCCTAATCCCGCTAGTGGTGGCGTCGATAAGAGTAAAGCCCAAACTGATGGGACAGCATTAATTGTACAATCATTGCGGACGACTGGAATCTCTAGACCTTTAACTTGAGTAACGGGACGGACATGGGCTTTATTTAGGCCTTGCCATATTTCAATACATTTATCGATAAATGAGTTATCGGTCAAGGCGTGGTTCGTATAGAGACTTGAAATTTGCGTGCAATATGGGTGTCAATCGAAAGAGGAAAGCCATACGTTTACTGAACTTTGCATTTTTTGATATATTTATCGATAAATGAGTTATCGGTTAAATTGTAGTTCCCATAAAACTTTGAAATTTGCGTGCAATATGGGTGTCAAATGAAAGGGTAGGGACATAGGTTTCATTAGGCCTTGCCATATTTCAATGCTTTTATCGATAAATGAGTTATCGGTCAAAGTGTGGTTCGCATAGAAACTTGAAATTTGAGTGCAATATGGGTGTCAATCGAAAGAAGAAAGCCACACATTTGTT
This sequence comes from Merzomyia westermanni, assembly GCA_949987695.1. Taxonomy (NCBI): domain Eukaryota; kingdom Metazoa; phylum Arthropoda; class Insecta; order Diptera; family Tephritidae; genus Merzomyia; species Merzomyia westermanni. Next base: position 84,367,591 of record OX465289.1, read on the forward strand.
GAACTTTGCATTTTTCGATATATTTATCGATAAATGAAATTTCGTTAAAATTGTAATTCCCATAAAACTTTGAAATTTGGCTGCAATATGGGTGTCAAACGAAAGGGCAAGGACATAGATTTCATTTAAGCCTTGCCATATTTCAATACATTTATCGATAAATGAGTTACCGGTCAAGGCGTGGTTCGCACAGAAACTTGAAATTTGCGTGCAATATGGGTGTCAATCAAAAGAGGAAAGCCACACGTTTACTGAACTTTGCATTTTTTGATATATTTATCGATAAGATAAATCTCGTTAAAATTGTAATTCCCATAAAACTTTGAAATTTGGGAGCAATATGGGTGTCAAACGAAAAAGACGGGCATAGGCTTTATTTAGGCCTTGCCATATACCAATACATTTATCGATAAATGAGTTATCGGTCAAGGCGTGGTTCGCATAGAAACTTGAAATTTGCGTGCAATATGGGTGTCAGTCGAAAGTAGAAAGCCACACGTTTGTTCAACTTTGCATTTTTCGATATATTTACCGATAAATGAAATCCCGTTAAAATTGTAATTCCCATAAAACTTTGAAATTTGGCTGCAATATGGGTGTCAAACGGAAGGGCAGGGACATAGATTTCATTTAGGCCTTGCCATATTTCAATACATTTATCGATAAATGAGTTATCGGTTAAATTGTAGTTCCCATAAAACTTTGAAATTTGGATGCAATATGGGTGTCAAATGAAAGGGTAAGGACATAGGTTTCATTAGGCCTTGCCATATTTCAATACCTTTATCGATAAATGAGTTATCGGTCAAAGTGTGGTTCGCATAGAAACTTGAAATTTGAGTGCAATATGGGTGTCAATCGAAAGAAGAAAGCCACACGTTTTGTAGTGTATTCATACAAGCATATGTACATAACGTGCAATAGCCACGACCTACATGTCTGTTTGTATGGACGCATTTGATAAATGCATTTGACACCTTCGGCCAATAGCGTAGCTTGAAGTATGTCAATGCTATAGCTTAGCCAACATTTATTCTAGCGCTCTGCTTGACTTTGTGCTAAGCATTTCCATTGGCTAAAGAGAGCATTGGCCAAGCTGAATTTGAATTCAGCTATGTGGAAGTCAAGAAAGAGGAGGAGTTTATGAAATCGCTTTCTGTGACAAGAACTAGTATAAATAGAGTAAGATGATTCAATAAAGGGGACTTGAAATGAAGAACTGACGTGCTCGTCTATTACTTTTATGTCTATTTCGGCTGTCTCTTTGATAGCCTATCTGATCGGCTGAACTTCCTCAGCCTTATAAAGAAGGAAGTCCCCATAAAACTAAATACACTATCCCCATAGGACCACCACATGGCGATCCTGCCAAACAAATCCTAGAAGGATCAGAGCAAGCCCCAGTTGAGGTAAAACGTTAAATAAAACACCTTCAAAAGTCAAATGAGCGACGAAGAGATCATCACCCAGGGTGAATTCGACGCGATTTTCGCCAAATATACGGAGCCCTATGATCCCGAACCAACCGAATTTTCAGAAACTTACCGAATCTATATAGCAACCCCAATCGAAGAGAGGCCAAGAAGGCTTACTATAGAAGAATACAAAGCGAGACAGGCCAACCGAAGAATACAAACCGCAACACCTCCACCGAAGCAAAATAATAAGAAACAACGCAGCGGTAAACAATTCCAGCAAAGAAAGGCAAAAGCTATTCTCTATAGGGATTTAAACTTAGAATATAAAAAAGAGACTAAATTCGAAATCATAAGTCAACTAAAAATGTTAAAATATAAGAAATAAAATATACTAAAAAAAAAAATAATCAAAATGGGCTCACAAAAATCAAAGATAAGTGACCCAAAGGCCAACGTAGTCAATGAAGTTGTATTAGACAACAAGCAAAACGGTTCCTCTAGCCTCATAGAAATCCTATTAATAATAACAACCACAATAGTCGCCGCATGAACGTTGTCCAAATCCAGGGAAACGTAGGCGACCCGGAGGACTACGATGGCAATCTTCCGGGAGACAGGGACATGTAGATAAAAATAAGTCCAGAAACATTTTCGTCATCACAGAAAATCTAACTAATTATATAACACTAAATAATTATGAACTTAACAAAACAATGTCTTTCCTGATTGACACAGGAGCAGACATTTCAATTTGCAAATACCCATTTCACGATGAATTTAACATCGATACTGAAGCAAAATGTAAGCTTACAGGCATAACCAAAGAAGAAATTTATTCCATTGGTACGTCTAAGCTAAATTTCCAAATAGACAACAATAAAACATGTATAAATTTCCAGCTGGTAAACGAAAATTTCCCTATTGCAACAGATGGAATACTTGGTAGAGATTTCTTGATAAAATACCTATGCAAAATCGATTACGAAACATTCACAATGACAATAACATTAGGAGACAAGGAAATTATTTTGCCAATACGCACAAAACTTCTCACTAATAAAACTGTAACTATACCAGCGAGATCCGAAGTAATTCTCCCAATTAACCTAAAGATAGAAGAGGACAGTGTAATTCTCAACCAAGAGATACAAGACGGTGTATTTTTGGCAAATTCCATAGCACCTGCCAAAGGTACGGTACATGTAAAAATAATGAACACTAACAGTCATGCAATCAACTTAAAGGAACTGAGATTCATGACAGAGGGACTATCCAATTACGACATTTTAAGTAGGAGAGACAAGGCAAACTCATACAGTCCCGAACGCTTTGATAGACTAATAAACGAACTAAAACTAGATAAGCTAGACAAAAATACAGAAAATGAGCTAAAAAACATATTTTACACATATCAATCCATTTTCCACTTAGAAGGAGAAAAACTTTCAATAAATAATTTTTACACACAAAAGCTCGATTTAACCGATAACGTACCAGTATACATTAAAAACTACAGACTACCACAAACCCAGCAAAATGAGATTCAAAGACAAGTTCAAGAAATGGTCGACAACGACATCATCGAACCATCAGTCAGCCCCCATAACTCTCCATTGCTTCTGGTACCCAAAAAGAGTAACACTGGCGAAAAGAAATGGCGTCTGGTAGTGGACTATAGAAAGTTAAATGACAAAGTAGTAAACGACAAATTTCCTTTAACAAGACTTGAGGACGTACTAGATGTTTTAGGCAGAGCCAAATATTTCACGACTTTAGATATGACAAGCTCTTTTCACCAAATACCTCTGCAAAACGACTCAAGACCACCCACAGCATTTTCGACCCGAGACGGTCACTATCAATTCAAACGTCTACCATTCGGATTAAAAATCTCTTCAAACAGTTTCCAAAGAATGCTAACAATAGCACTGAGCGGTCTAAAATCGGAAGCTTTCCTTTACGTAGACGACATCATCGTTTTCGGATGCTCTTTAAAGCACCATAACAAAAACCTCATAAGAGTTTTCGACAGGTTAAAACATTACAACCTCAAACTAAATGCAGGTAAATGCCAATTTCTAAAATCCGAAGTAATTTACTTAGGGCATTTAATAACTGACAAAGGCATAAAAACAGATCCAGCTAAATGCGAAGTAGTACGTAACTAGCCCAAACCGACTAATCCAGACGAGACAAGACGATTTGTTGCTTTTTGCAATTATTACAGACGTTTCATACCAGACTTCGCAAAAATTGTAAAATGCCTTAACTCACTATTAAAGAAAGGAAAACCTTTCATTTGGTCAGAAGAATGCGAAAAGGCATTCAATAACTTAAAAGACAAACTAATTAACCCACCCATTCTACAGTACCCAGACTTTGACAAACCTTTTATACTAACAACAGATGCTTCTGATTTTGCGTTAGGAGCCATACTATCACAAGGAGAGATTGGTCACGATTTACCAATTTCCTACGCAAGCAAATCTCTACAAAAACACGACATTAATAAGCCAATTATAGAAAAAGAATTATTGGCAATCCACTGGGGAATAAACTATTTCAGAACATACCTGTACGGTAGAAAATTTATTGTCGTAACTGATCACAGACCCCTAGTATCGCTATTTTCACATAGAAATCCGTCATCAAAAATGACGAGAATTAGAATAGATCTATCAGAATATGATTTTGAAATTGTATATAAACAAGGTAAAATTAACACAAATGCTGACGCACTATCACGAATTAAGTTAGATAGTGACGTACTTAAATCAATGATTCCCACTAGTAAAAATGGAAAAGGAGATAAGAAAGTTAACGTAATAACGAGGAGCAAGGCCGCAAATTTAAAAGAAAATGAAGATAAAGAAATAGCGTCACAAGATAAAGAAACCGGTAGACGCATTAAGGAAAGCATATCTCATAAGAAGCCTGATCAACTTCACATTTGGGAATGCACATCTTTTAATGACGTAAAGAATATGAAGAAATTGAAATTTAATATTGAAAAAGAAAGTGGTACCACAATTGAATTAAGTAATAATGAAGTGCACGTAACTTGTAGCGATGACCCTTTGAATCTAGATTCAATGTTGGAGAAACTACATAGTTGGCTAACGAATTCACATATAAAGGAGCTAGCCCTTTGTGAAAAAGATTATATATATAAAAATATTGATATGAATGTATTCAAAAGGAAATACAATGAATTAGAAATGAATAAACGCGCGCCGATACAAATACTAATATACCAAGCTCCAAGGGAAATAAACAGCATGATAACAAAATATAAACTGATAGACGAGTTTCACTGCTCAAACATCGCAGGCCACTTAGGAATTCGAAAAACTATTCTAAAATTAAAACAAAGATACATTTGGAAAACCATGAGACAAATGGTAAAAGAATTTGTAAACAACTGCAGAAAATGCACTCAAAACAAAATTGTTAGACATACAAAAGAGCCGCTTGTGGTGACAGACACCCCGGCATCAACATTTGAAACAATTGCAATTGACACGGTCGGTCCGCTTCGCATATCAAACGGCTATAGATACATATTGACAATGCAATGTGATCTATCCAAATTCGTAATAGCACACCCCATTGGGTCAAAAGACGCAAAAACAGTTGCGACCACGCTGGTTGAACAACTGATTCTCAAGTACGGTTTCATAAAAACATTGAAATCAGATAGGGGTACGGAATTTGTAAATGAGTTAATGAAACATGTGTGCAACCTACTTAACACTAAACAAATATTTCCCACACCATACCATCACGAAAGTATGGGCTCACTTGAGAAAAACCACAGGACACTTAACGAATTTTTACTTTCATTTGCGGACGATTACGAATGGGATAAATGGGTTCCATATTACACTTTCGCTTACAACACGACCCCACACGTAGATACATTGTATTCACCGTATGAGTTAGTTTTCGGTAAATTACCCGCGCTGCCAAGCGACAACATAAATAAACAAACAAAAATCTACGACATTGATGACTATGCCAATGAATTGAAATTGAGACTCCGAAGGTCAATACTCAATGCCAGGAACATCATTAAAACTATCAAACATAAACGAAAGTCAAATTATGACAATAACATAAATAAGGCCGAGTTCGAAATAGGAGACCTAGTGTATGTAAGAATAGAAAATAAACAAAAAAGCCAAAGCCCATATCATGGCCCATACAAAATTGTAAAACGAAACGGAGTAAACTCCGTAATAGACATTAAGGGTAAACATAAAGAACTACACAATAATATTTTAAAAAAGCACCTAGAAATAACCTAAGGCAAATAAGCCGACACATGTTGGTAAGTACATAAGAATCTACATATAAACAAACTACAATTAAAGAACCACCTAGAAATAAAATAAAACAAATGCACCGACATCTGTGAATAATTTTATTCAATATTTTAAGACATCGCAAATAAGAAAAGAAATAAGATAAGCAAAACCACCTACATATGTAAGCAATAACTATAAGAAATTACATTTAAGCAAACCATACCCATAGATGTAAGTATGTATATTCACATGAAAGGTATTTACATAACTCCACACAAAAATTTATTTCATTTCTTGAATTAAACGAAATACATTTTTCTCTTTTGCGGTAAGGGTGTAGTGTATTCATACAAGCATATGTACATAACGTGCAATAGCCACGACCTACATGTCTGTTTGTATGGACGCATTTGATAAATGCATTTGACACCTTCGGCCAATAGCGTAGCTTGAAGTATGTCAATGCTATAGCTTAGCCAACATTTATTCTAGCGCTCTGCTTGACTTTGTGCTAAGCATTTCCATTGGCTAAAGAGAGCATTGGCCAAGCTGAATTTGAATTCAGCTATGTGGAAGTCAAGAAAGAGGAGGAGTTTATGAAATCGCTTTCTGTGACAAGAACTAGTATAAATAGAGTACGATGATTCAATAAAGGGGACTTGAAATGAAGAACTGACGTGCTCGTCTATTACTTTTATGTCTATTTCGGCTGTCTCTTTGATAGCCTATCTGATCGGCTGAACTTCCTCAGCCTTATAAAGAAGGAAGTCCCCATAAAACTAAATACACTATCCCCATAGGACCACCACAGTTTGTTGAACTTTGCATTTTTCGATATATTTATCGATAAATGAAATCTCGTTAAAATTGTAATTCCCATAAAACTTTGAAATTTGGGTGCAATATGGGTGTCAAACTAAAAGGACGGACATGGGCTTTATTTAGGCCTTGCCATATTTCAATACATTTATCGATAAATGAGTTATCGGTCAAGGCGTGGTTCGCATAGAGACTTGAAATTTGCGTGCAATATGGGTGTCAATCGAAAGAGGAAAGCCACACGTTTACTGAACTTTGCATTTTTTGATATATTTAACGATAAATGAGTTATCGGTTAAATTGTAGTTCCCATAAAACTTTGAAATTTGCGTGCAATATGGGTGTCAAATGAAAGGGTAAGGACATAGGTTTCATGAGGCCTTGCCATATTTCAATACCTTTATCGATAAATGAGTTATCGGTCAAAGTGTGGTTCGCATAGAAACTTGAAATTTGAGTGCAATATGGGTGTCAATCGAAAGAAGAAAGCCACACGTTTGTTGAAATTTGCATTTTTCGATATATTTATCGATAAATGAAATCTCGTTAAAATTGTAATTCCCATAAAACTTTGAAATTTGGGTGCAATATGGGTGTCAAACTAAAAGGACGGACATGGGCTTTATTTAGGCCTTGCCATATTTCAATACATTTATCGATAAATGTGTTATCGGTCAAGGCGTGGTTCGCATAGAGACTTGAAATTTGCGTGCAATATGGGTGTCAATCGAAAGAGGAAAGCCACACGTTTACTGAACTTTGCATTTTTTGATATATTTATCGATAAATGAGTTATCGGTTAAATTGTAGTTCCCATAAAACTTTGAAATTTGCGTGCAATATGGGTGTCAAATGAAAGGGTAGGGACATAGGTTTCATTAGGCCTTGCCATATTTCAATGCTTTTATCGATAAATGAGTTATCGGTCAAAGTGTGGTTCGCATAGAAACTTGAAATTTGAGTGCAATATGGGTGTCAATCGAAAGAAGAAAGCCACACGTTTACTGAACTTTGCATTTTTTGATATATTTATCGACAAATGAAATCTCGTTAAAATTGTAATTCCCATAAAACTTTGAAATTTGGCTGCAATATGGGTGTCAAACGAAAGGGCAAGGACATAGATTTCATTTAAGCCTTGCCATATTTCAATACATTTATCGATAAATGAGTTATCGGTCAAAACGTGGTTCGCATAGAAACTTGAAATTTGCGTGCAATATGGGTGTCAATCGAAAGTAGAAAGCCACACGTTTGTTCAACTTTGCATTTTTCGATATATTTACCGATAAATGAAATCTCGTTAAAATTGTAATTCCCATAAAACTTTGAAATTTTGCTGCAATATGGGTGTCAAACGGAAGGGCAGGGACATAGATTTCATTTAGGCCTTGCCATATTTCAATACATTTATCGATAAATGAGTTATCGGTCAAAACGTGGTTCGCATAGAAACTTGAAATTTGCGTGCAATATGGGTGTCAATCGAAAGAAGAAAGCCACACGTTTATTGAACTTTGCATTTTTTGATATATTTATCGATAAATGAGTTATCGGTTAAATTGTAGTTCCCATAAAACTTTGAAATTTGGGTGCAATATGGGTGTCAAACGAAAAGGCAAGGACATAGGCTTCATTTAGGCCTTGCCATATTTCAATACCTTAATTGATAAATGAGTTATCGGTCAAAGTGTGGTTCGCATAGAAACTTGAAATTTGGGTGCAATATGAGTGTCAATCGAAAGAAGAAAGCCACACGTTTGTTGAACTTTGCATTTTTCGATATGTTTATCGATAAATGAAATCTCGTTAAAATTGTAATTCCCATAAAACTTTGAAATTTGGGTGCAATATGGGTGTCAAACTAAAAGGACGGACATGGGCTTTATTTAGGCCTTGCCATATTTCAATACATTTATCGATAAATGAGTTATCGGTCAAGGCGTGGTTCGCATAGAGACTTGAAATTTGCGTGCAATATGGGTGTCAATCGAAAGAGGAAAGCCACACATTTACTGAACTTTGCATTTTTTGATATATTTATCGATAAATGAGTTATCGGTTAAATTGTAGTTCCCATAAAACTTTGAAATTTGCGTGCAATATGGGTGTCAAATGAAAGGGTAAGGACATAGGTTTCATTAGGCCTTGCCATATTTCAATACTTTTATCGATAAATGTGTTATCGGTCAAAGTTTGGTTCGCATAGAAACTTGAAATTTGAGTGCAATATGGGTGTCAATCGAAAGAAGAAAGCCACACGTTTGTTCAACTTTGCATTTTTCGATATATTTACCGATAAATGAAATCTCGTTAAAATTGTAATTCCCATAAAACTTTGAAATTTGGCTGCAGTATTTGTGTCAAACGGAAGGGCAGGGACATATATTTCATTTAGGCCTTGCCATATTTCAATACATTTATCGATAAATGAGTTATCGGTCAAAACGTGGTTCGCATAGAAACTTGAAATTTGCGTGCAATATGGGTGTCAATCGAAAGAAGAAAGCCACACGTTTATTGAACTTTGCATTTTTTGATATATTTATCGATAAATGAGTTATCGGTTAAATTGTAGTTCCCATAAAACTTTGAAATTTGCGTGCAATATGGGTGTCAAACGAAAAGGCAAGGACATAGGCTTCATTTAGGCCTTGCCAAATTTAATACATTTATCGATATATGAGTTATCGGTCAAAATGTGGTTTCCATACAAGGGCAAGGACATAGGTTTCATTTAGGCCTTGCCATATTTCAATACATTTATCGATAAATGAGTTATCGGTCAAAACGTGGTTCGCATAGAAACTTGAAATTTGCGTGCAATATGGGTGTCAATCGAAAGAAGAAAGCCACACGTTTATTGAACTTTGCATTTTTTGATATATTTATCGATAAATGAGTTATCGGTTAAATTGTAGTTCCCACAAAACTTTGAAATTTGCGTGCAATATGGGTGTCAAATGAAAGGGCACGGACATAGGTTTCATTAGGCCTTGCCATATTTCAATACCTTTATCGATAAATGAGTTCTCGGTCAAAATGTGGTGCGCATAGAAACTTGAAATTTGAGTGCAATATGGGTGTCAATCGAAAGAAGAAAGCCACACGTTTGTTGAACTTTGCATTTTTCGATATATTTATCGATAAATCAAATCTCGTTAAAATTGTAGTTCCCATAAAACTTTGAAGTTTGGGTGCAATATGGGTGTCAAACGAAAAGGCACGGACATGGGCTTTATTTAGGCTTTGCCATGTTTCAATATATTTATCGATAAATGAGTTATCGGGCATAACGTGGTTCGCATAGAAACATGAGATTTTCGTGCAATATGGGTGTCAATCGAAAGAGGAAAGCCACTCGTCTATTGAACTTTGCATTTTTTGATATATTTAGCGTTGAATGAGGTCTCGGTTAAATTGTCATTCCCATAAAACTTTGAAGTTTGGGTGCAATATGGGTGTAAACTCGAGCGTGGTGCTAACTTGGAGCGGCGGTGGCTCAAAAGCACGGCGGTCGAATTTGTGCTCGAAAATAGAAAATAAAAAAAGAAACGAGAATTCTCGTTATAAAAAATGTGGCCGTATATTTGTAAAAAATATAATTTTGAACAATTATTTTACCTTAATTATTGATGCGGGCGAAGAATCCTGGGCTGGCCGTGATGTGGTCGTGTCGACTGTCTCTGGAAAAGTAGACGGTTTTTCAATCGAGGACAACCGTTGAACCTGAAAATCATCCTCCGGTTTTAAGGGGAGGTGAACCCACACATGCACACCCCCATGCATGTATATGTGTGCTGACAAAACACGAATATGCATGCATGCCCACACAGGTGGGTGGGTTGGTGTGAGTGCTTGGAAGGGCGCTAAAGTTACATTAGGGTGGCCCATTTTTTAAGACTTTAGGCATCTCGCCTAAACATGCCGGCCCCCTTGCGATACGCAACATCTTACCCCGCCCCAGGATTTTCCACCGCGCCTCCTCTTAAGCTAAGGACTTAAACTATCCTAGTGAGTGCCGGCTGGCGCTGTCCCAGTCGTCTGCTTCCGAAATGCCGTTTGGCGGCTCCATCGTATAGCACCTAGAGCTAAGGGATAGGAGGAAGAAACTTTAGAAAATAATAACGCTGTATATTTCTTGCCATGAAATAAGTGGTTTTATTTACTTTAAATAAAAACAAGAAAAAGGAAAAAAAAAAAAAAAATGTTATTTGTTCTTAAATCTAGCCTTACATGCTAACGGCTCCCGACAGCACAAATCCAAAAATCGTGCTTTGGGCAAGCAGTGGCCCAAACGACGGTGGAAGCGTGCCCGAGGCTACGACGTCGGCATAGACGTCGCCCCCGAGCACGATTTGTATCGGCGCCGCCTTGTAGAAATTTGGATCCGCCAACCGGATGTGCTGGTACGGAACAGCAACCTAAGCGTCCGCGTTGTGCACCGGACTTATTCGGTGCATATGGTTCACGCACAATGCATGGGCGGTGACCGTTTTATTGTTCCCGTGGTTGCCGCGGATTCGGAGGAAACAACCGCGCTCTCCGCCCGAGTAGGTGGTGGGCAGCCCTAGCTCTTCCGCCAGCCCGCGGTCGATGACTGTGCGAGGGGAGCATGCATCGAGAAGCGCACGGATGCGCCGTAGTCCCCCCCCCGGCTTCCAGTTTCACGATCGCGGTTGGCGCAAGAGCAATCATGGGGCGTAGCGGTGGACCCACCCGGGCGAGAGCGCGGCTGAGACCGTCCCGGAAACCAGTAGTTTGGGGTAGCTGGCGCGGCTGTAGGGCCAGTCTACCGTCGATGGGATCGTTGGTGCGGAGCTGGCGCGGCTGGGAGGCCAGTCTACGCTCGTCTGTAGGTGTGCGTCGATTATTGGTGCGAAGTCGCTGGCGCGGCTGAGTGGCCAGTCGACGTTTGCCGCTATTTCGGTGGGCGCGTCGTGCAGTACGGTTGCCCGTGTTATTATGATGGCTGGCGTTGTGGGTGTTGCGTTGCGGTGACCGCGGGGTGCGCCGTTGGAAGGCGCGCCGCTCGTGAGCTAGAAGGGGCCGGAACGGCAGTAAGTCCGATACCCCTTCGACCGGTCGGAACGGCCGTGGTTCCGGTACCGGCTCGGTGATCTCGCCTTCTTCTGGCGACCAGGCTGTCTCTGATGCGTGGAGTGACAGCATCTCCTCTTCCATCGCGTCCACTGTAGCTGCTTCCAGTTCGGCCTCTTCTACTTGTTGGGCCCAGCTCTTGTAGGGCGTAGGCGCTCGTGGGGGATCGTCCATGGGCAGATGGAGGGTGGTGTGATGTTTTCCACCACATCGTCGGCATCTGACGTCGCTTGTGCAGTCCCTGGCAATGTGGACCATCGACAAACAATTGTCACAGTAGCCCGCCCGGATAACCTCCTTAAGGCGCTGCAGAGGCTCCATCCCCTGGTATCGGGTGCACGCACGCAGTGGGTGGCTATCGCCACACAGCGGGCATGGCTTTGGGTACCGGGCGGCTAGGCGTTCGGCCCTCTTGCGCAAGGATGCGTAGCGAGGCATACTGCATATGACCGAAAAAGAAAGAAAAAAAACAGAAAAATCCCCTTGAATATTGGTATATTGGTGTGGACGCCCATATACGTGGGTGGCGAGCGACCTCGTTCGGGGTTTATCCATGCCATATAATGTGGCATTATTCTAATCTACGGTGGAATTTTAGTATTACAGAGCATATTACCCGTACATGGGAATTGGTTATTTTTTCCCGCACGGCACGGTAGCGACAAGTTGCTTACGTTGATCGCCTTGTATTTCGATTCGCCACTGGCCCTCATGCAGAGATTTATTCTTACTTGCATGGTCGCCGTCATAAGTGGCGTCAGTGCCGTGCACACAGCGACATTTTCGCTTTTTTCGGTACTTGGTTTCGGTACCGAACTGGGTAGAGAGTGCGAATGTGGTGACTTTAGGGTTTATTTTTTGTTGTTTTGTGGGCAAAACAGTCCTGCCCCCTCCGAAAACAACAAAACAAACAAACCCCGCGAAAAAATGGATAACAAAAACAACCAAAAAAAAAATTTTTCGTAGAAGCACGAATGTGTTCTTTGGAGAATTCTATAGAAACTTTTGAATCATGGAGTATGGAAAATACCTCAAGTAAACCAGAAGAAATGGCACGCGAAAAAATGTTACGCCAAACTAAAGTGTTGATAGAAAAGGTACACAAGTCAATACTTCGTTTCACTGGAGAGGAACAGGATGAACCCGATATAGACATTACAGCATCATTACCGATAACATCCCATGAGGCAGCTACGGAGTTCGAAGAGAAGATGCTCGAACCAGAATATAAAGCAGCTGTGAAACTGCTCTTATTGCGACTAAAAGGTTGCGGTAACGATTTTGAAAAGGTATTTCGTCAATTATATAGTGATGACTTTATAAACCTTTGCAATTGGGAAAGTAAAATGGCGTTGATGGGTGCGCACGGTTGTTGAATTTTCTCGGATGTTTTTTTTAATTATTTTGGCTTCATAAATGTTCAGGAAAAAGTAAACAAATACCTAAAGAAACCTATCATGTTTCAAAAAGGGGCTTAGCGTATATTCGTACCTTGAAAAGTGAGCTCAATTTGTATTCCTCGTACTGCTTACAAGTAAGAGAAAACACAAATTATAGTTTTCAAGGCGTAGTACGTGAAAAAATTCCGATAAAATTTTTTCTGTGTATACGTGAATGAGGAAAAAATTTTTAAACACCCTAAAAGATATGCAATGGAGTGCACAATAATGTTATCAATCAATTGAATTCACATATTAAAAGCCTTTTTGTTTAGAAACAAAATTTTAAAATGGTGTTTGTGTTTTAAACTGAGAATTTATGCATCGCTTGAAATGTAAATACATACATATATACATGTCCATCAGTTTTTGCTTGGATCATATTCCACTAATCCTGATAAATCTGCAAATAATAACGCCCTTAATTTAAAATTCCAAGCAATCGCAGCTTATGAATGTGTGTATGCTTTATTTATTCACAAGGACGAACGACGCACATTTCTACAAATATAATATGTGCACCCTTCAGTACGCAAAGCAGCTGAGATTCCTTTCTGAATTTAGTCAGATGGAAATTCATATTGTTAACATCAAAAATTCCCGAGCAAATGAGGAATTAATATACATAATTCTGTCTTAAACATCTTTAATTCAGTTATGGAGGATAATCTAAATAATGACAGCAAAGTATGCCAAAACAGAAAGATACTAAATCTTAATAAAACGAAACGGACTTACAACGAAACCCTATATTTCTTTGAAATATATAGAAAATATTATTTAGTTTAACAGTTTTTTTTGCTGCCCAAAAATGTGAATTTTACTGCCACTCTAACACGATACCTGGATTTCTTTCCATACATTTTAGAACGTTTCAAATGTAAGTGTGTTTTTATAGGCAAAAAACCACATCTCAAATCTATGATTTAAACTGAAATTTCAACTTTCTAAATCGTTCTACTTTTTTTAAAAAGTAACGAGTAATTAAGAGCATTTCTGCTAGTGTTCCAAGACTTGTACAAATTGGTTAATAATTCTAAGTAAGTCGTCTACATTTTACTGCGCATAGTTTTAGAAAACTTGTTTACGTTTTAATGTATATGTTCCTTTTAATGACTTGCTGATTTTTAAAGATATAGGGTATTCCACGATTTTCTTACTTATATACTTATATGTATTATCTGCTCTGTATCATTTGATATCTCAATCCTTAAAATGCACTTCCGAAAACAGTCTTTATATCACGTTTTCGAAGCAAAGCAAATAGTTGACCAAGTACACGAACGGGTATTGCGGTAGAACTGTTTTTTTTTTTTTTGTGTTTCGGAAGAAATAGTATTTTTTTTTTTTTTGACCAAATGATAATTAGCATTAAAGGCGGTAGTGTTGCTGGCCTGCCACACCGAAGGTCCAAGGTTCGAGCCCTGGGACAGGTGACATCAAAAATAGGTTTGAGTCGCGCTTCAAAAAAAGAACCCTTAGGCGGTCCAAGACCGCCTACGCGGTCCACAGTATTCCTGCGCAGAACACCTTTTGCACTTTTCGGTACACCCTAATCTGTGATTACAACAACCACATGAAATCAGAAAATTTCCAACTTTGATTTCAAATATCTCTTCACTGAGGCAAAGACTCAAAAGTCCGCTTCCGGATTATTGTTACCAAGGTCAAAACGCGGCTTTTGATACCTTTCCCGATAATTTCGGACGGGTTTTAGTAGTTGTCTCTTCAGGGTAACAATTACCAAAATTCACGTCACGTTCGCCATATCCTGGTTTGCCGAACGATTTTTTTCGGCTGACTATGAATATTGACTTTGTTGGTGCATAGATAGGTGTCCATCCCCTTGGAATATACTAATGTTTGTCCTACTTCCAGATACGGGAGCAGTTGCGGTACCAAGGGTGGCTGTGAGCGGTAAAACTCCAGCGCGCTACTCGACAATATGGGATTGGAGCTAGAGCCAAGGATAGGGGTGAGAAAATATTTGTTTCATATGTATATTTGAAAGATATGAACGTATAGGTATATGTATATGTATACGAGGGTGGGACCATCTGCTACCAACTTGTCGTGGCAGATGGATAGATTTTCAGTGGCAGATTGGTCCGCCTTTCTGCGATAGGTTTTCTTGGGCCTCGATATCGAGTGCAATCGCGTTTTCTGTGGCAGAATGGATCGCCCTTCTGCGGTAGGCTTTCTGGTGTCCTCGTTAAGGGTAGCGAGTGAAGGGTGGAAAATTTTGGGATAGGGGAGGTCAAAACGGTTGGGAGGTGATGGAAGGGGATGGTTAAGATGAGGCCCCCGGCCTATCGCCAGCCATTCCCTCCATAGGGAGCAGAATCAGTTTGACCAACGGTCTTCTGATCTGCCCCTTCTCGGTCATGAGGTCCACTACACGCACTCGGTTATCTTCGCCGGGGTGTACGTGGGTAACTCGGCCGAGCCTCCATTCATTGGGAGACAAGTTGTCCTCTTTGATGACAACGAGATCCCCCACCTTAATATTTTGTTTCGGATGCTTCCACTTCACTCGTTTGTGAAGTTCGGATAAGTATTCCACCTTCCATCGCCTGCAGAAGGTTTGATGAAGAGCCTTGAGCTTCTGCCACCTATTAATAATGGAGGCAGGGCTCTCATTCACCTCGGGTTCTGGCGGAGCCAGGAGATGACTTCCAGTCAGGAAGTGCCCGGGGGTCAAGGGTTCCAGGTCCGCGGGCTCATTTGAGGCTGGACTAAGGGGCCGCGAGTTGAGGCATGCCTCAATCCGGCACAATAGCGTATGGAATTCCTCATGCGTGAATTTATGGGGGGAGGCTAACTTCTTGAAGTGGCTTTTGAAGCTCTTCACTCCCGCCTCCCAGAGTCCCCCCATATGTGGAGCCCCGGCCGGAATGAAATGCCATGTCATGGCTTGATGGCTATATTTGGAGATAGCCTTGTCTCGGGCTTCCGAGATAAATGCTTTAAATTCAGATCTCAAAGATCGTGAAGCGCCGACAAAGTTGGTACCATTGTCGGAGTAAATGTTTCTCGGACATCCTCGTCTAGCGATAAAACGTGAAAACGCTGCTTGAAAGGATGGGGTGCTAAGATCACTGGTCGCTTCCAGATGGATCGCTTTAGTCGTGAAACAAACAAAGAGGCAAACGTAGCCCTTTGATAATCGACATCCTCTACCGCGGTAACTTTTAATGTCGAAAGGCCCGGCAAAGTCTACCCCGGTATTGGTAAACGCGCGGGTGAAAGTAGTGCGTTCGCAAGGAAGGGTACCCATAAGTTGGGTTTGCGCTCTTTTTTTATAAATGGTGCAGACCTTACAGTTATGGATGGTGGCCCTAATCATGTTCTTAACATTCGGAATCCAATATTGGGTGCGGATGAGACGGAGCATCAGTTGGTTTTCCCCATGGAGGGAGATTTGATGTATCATTTGTACAGTCAGACGCGTCAACCTACAATTGTATGGCAGTATGATTGGGTGGCGCTCGTTATAAGCGAGGTCTTGAGACGCTCCAAGACGACCACCCGCCCTAATAATATCATCTTTGTCGATGAATGGGTTGAGGGGCAATATCTCGCTTTTCCTATCGATTACCTGTCCCTTCTTCAAGTTTACATATTCCTCATTATAATGTTGCTTCTGATAGAGTGTAATCAAGAGTTGCGTCGTGGTCTTGATCTCATCGGATGAGATTAGGCACGATTTTTCTTGAAAGGAAGCTTTTGTCTTGGGATGAGTTCTTCGAAAGAATCTCATAACATATGATAGTACCCTCAAAGCCCTCGGTAAATTCGAAAACCGGTCAAGAATCTCGATCTCTTTTTGCGTTGATATTGCGTAGGCCTGCGCTCTCTTTTCCTCCACGGATGTACTATACTCCTTTTCTTGTACTGGCCATTGGGAATTGTCTTCTTGTAGCCAAGAAGGTCCCTGCCACCACAAAGAATTGTTGACCAAATCCGATGCCGGTAGTCCTCTGCTTCCTAAGTCTGCTGGATTCGTTTCCGAGTTGACATGAAGCCAGTCCTTGCTGCCGACTAGGTCGATGATTTTTGTAATTCTGTGTGCGACGAATGTTGACCAGGAACAGGGTGGTTTCCTTATCCATGCCAAGACGATGGTGGAATCCGTCCATAGATACTGTTTCACAGGTCCCAGTTTTATGTTTCGGAATATTGATTCCATCATCTCCGCTAACAGTACTGCTCCGCAAAGTTCCAAACGCGGAAGTGAGATGGTCTTCACTGGTGCTACTCTGGTTTTGGCAAGGAGTAGATTCACGAAGATATCATCATTGCTTTTGACTCGCATGTAGACAGCTGCAGCGTATGCTTTTTCCGAAGCATCGCAGAATCCATGTATTTCGACATCATCTTCTGGTGAAAAGTTTACCCATCGTGGTATCTTTATGTTGTCGATTTCGTGGTATTGATGTCTGAAGTTTTGCCATCGTTCCAATGTATTGGACGAAACTGGTTCATCCCAATCGGTGCCCTCTAACCAGATGTTCTGCATCAAAATTTTTGCCACAATGACCATTGGTGCAAGCCATCCTAAAGGGTCGAAGAGTCTGGCGATGGCGGATAGAATCGCTCGCTTTGTTAACTTTTCACTTTCTTCTAGTGACCCTGCTTTAAAGTAAAACAGGTCTGAATGGGCATTCCATCTTATGCCCAATGCCTTAACGGTGCTGGTATCTTCGAATTCCAGAAAGTCCTCGGTCAGCCGATCCGATATTGGGATGTCGTTGAGAATTTCCTCAGCATTCGAAGTCCATTTTCGTAGTGGGAAGCCCGCGGAGAGTAAGACTTGTCGAATCTCATTCCTCGCGTTAATGGCCGATGCGAGTGTGTGTCCCCCCGCTAGTACGTCATCTACGTACATGCCTTCCCTTAATATGCTAGATGCTGTAGGGTGAGAACTCTCTACTTCATCTGCTAGTTGTAAAAGGGTTCTAATTGCCAGATAAGGCGCACAATTAACCCCGAAAGTGACCGTTTTCAGCTCGTAAAGGCTTATGGGTTCTTGAGGCGATGTTCGGTAAATAATCCGTTGGAATTTGACGTGATCATCGCTCATCCAAATTTGCCTATACATCTTTTCGATGTCACTATTGAAAACGAAGCGATATAGTCTCCATCGCAGTATAAGTACTGGAAGATCTGATTGTAGTACTGGGCCTGGCAGGAGAATGTCGTTCAAACTTGTGCCATTTGCCGTTGGGCTCGACGCATTGAATAAGACGCGTACCTTGGTGGTGGTACTCTCCGCCTTTACTACGGCGTGATGGGGCAAAAAGTAATTGTCCGCCGAATCGGCTGGTACAATGGCAGTAACTTTTCGCATATGCCCTAATGTCTCGTATTCAGACAGGACCCTTATATATTCTTTCCCTAATTCCGGGTTCTTTGCTAACCGTGTCTCATTTCTAAAAAATTGTGAACACGCCCGCCTAAGAGACCCTCCTATGTTTATCTGATCTGGGTAGTCCTGTCTGAATGGAAGAGAGACGACATATCTTCCATCCTCTCTACGACTCGTAGTCTCTCTATATAAATCTTCGCAGTACTTGTCATCTGCGTTTGGGCTTTTGTTTCTTGGAAGATTTTCCAACTCCCAGAATGCGGTCAGCTTTTTGTCCAAAGCAACTTCGCTGTAAAAGGACACTATATTTCTGGTTGGATTCGGTGCTTCTATGCGCCCGGTTAATATCCAACCGAACACCGTTTCTTGGGCGAGAAGTGTACTAAGTACATTCTTTTTCAGCCCACTCAATATAATTTGCGGGTATACGTCTCCGCCAAGTATAATATCAACTTCCTCGTTGATGTAGAATCGCTTATCTGCCAAGACTAAGTCTGGGAAAGCCTGCATAGTCGTAGCATCGATATGGCAGGATGGCAGATTCCCAGTTAGTTTGGCTAGAATTAGAACTGATGTTGTTAAGCTGAAGCAAGGGTCCACTGGTGAACGGAGTTCAATATTGGATGCCTCCTTGACTTGAGCTGAGACGGCATTAGTGATGCCCGAAACTTGAGCATGCATCCTTTTTGCCGGTAAATTGATTCTGCGTTTGAGTCGTTCTGTCATAAACGAGCACTCTGAACCAGAATCAATCAGTGCTCTTGCTGGGAAGTCTATACCATTATGATGGATGGTTACTCGAGCTGTCCCTAGCAGCACACCTGCGCTTGAATGCACATGGCAGGATTTAACGTTTCTGTTTATGGCCGAAACAGATTTTTCAGCTTCCCGTCTCTCTTGTGCCTGTTTTGAAGTTGAGGCAGCATTATCAGCATGATACTGATTAGGGCTGGTGGTTGCCTGCGTCTGAAGAGACTCCGCATGCAGGAGCGTATTATGTCGAGAGTGGCACTTGTTGCAGTCATAAGAACTGGTGCACTTCGACACAGTATGTCCTGGGGATAGGCAGTTCAAACAGCCCTTGGTGGATTTGACAAAGTTAATTCTCTCCACCGGAGTTAATTTGAGAAAACGGGGACAGTTTCGTAATCTGTGGGCATTCGATTTGCACTTTGTGCACAGTAGTTTACTCACGTTTGCTTGGTATGTACCAAGTCTTTTTGCAGGGGTTTCGTTGGCAATCCGCGTACTTTGCGGCTTTTGCACTTTCGAAGAACTCCCTATGAACCCAGACACGGTTTCGAGTGTCTGGAAGCGGTTGGACAAAAATTTGTCCATATCCTCCCACTTGGATATTTCCACTTTGTGGTCTATGCTTTGCTCCCATAGACCAAGCGTACTTTCCGGCAATTTCGTCGAACACAAATACGTTATAATTGCGTCCCAGTTCGAAGTGTCAATTTTATGACTTCGCAGGGACGAAAGGCAATTATTTATTTCGCGCTGAAGTGTTTTAATCGCGCTACCACATTCACTCTCTACCTTTTTCAAGTTGAATAAAATTTGGAGTTGCGAGTTTACTAAGATACGTTTGTTTTCGTATCTCTCGCATAAATTTCTCCAGGCCGTATCAAATCCCTCATTCGTGAGCGGACATTTTTTCACGATATCTTTTGCCTCACCTTGTGTCTTATTGTTCAGATGGAACAATTTCTCCACTGGTGTTAGGCGTTTATTTAAGATGTATATAGCCGTGAACATGTCACGAAATGTTGGCCATGACAGATAATCGCCCTTGAAAACTTCAGTATCACATGGAGGCAGGCGGATACTATGTTCAAATTCGGGCTTTTCTTCAGATTTATTTTCTGTTTTGTTGTATGTCGCTTGGCGTGTAGCCATATCTGACATGCAGCGTAAATATACTGCATATGATCTCTTATACTTCTGTTTGACAGAAACTATACCAGTGGCCTCTAACTTATCTGAATTTAGTAAGTCGTCATAAGCCGTTCTGGTTTTCCTCCACATTGCCTTCAAGTCCTCTTGTTGAAGCCCAAGAGTGTACTTGCTGTGGACTGAATCCTCTAATTCATTGTAGTCTGATTCGAATTCAAAAATCGAATCAGCCAGCCTAATGAAACTTTCCATATTTTGGACTTAGAGGATCTGTAGAATCAAAACAAAACCGAAAAAAGAAAGCTGAAGGTACGATGAAATGCTCAACCGTACAAGAAAAATGCTGAATAGAAAAGGTAAAGGCAGTATTTTACCCAGGAAAAACAAACCAACCTCAATAAAATTGTAGTAAACTCAATTAATGTATAATTTAATTCAATTATTTTTATTTACTGTTAATTTTTGAATTATATTGCAGACTTGGCCGATTTGTCTGACGAATAATAATAATAATAATATTTGTTTGCTACAAACGCAAAAATGTAAACAGAATCTTTGTGACTTACTCGCCACCCACACGTATAAGGGGAATATGTATATATAAATGTGTGTATGTGTTGCCGCAATAAAGAAATACACAACAAACACAGATAAAGTGCGCGGTGTATCAAACGAGCGAAAGTGAATATTAAATGAAGAAATGTGAAAACAAAGAAAAGTGCTATACAAATAGTGAATTTTATCAGAAAATAATAACTAGCCTTCGATTAAAATTTTGCTCTGTAATTACGGAAAAAAACAAGTGGAAAAACCAAAAAAAACAAACTGAAGATCGAAAGGCTAAGTGAACTTATTTGTGAAAATGAGGTTATGTTACCTCTTGCCTTGCGCTGTGTCCAAAAAACCTTACCACTGGTGGGGGGATAATCCGGATAGACACAAGGATTTTTAAGCGTTTAATTTAATTTAAAATTTAAAGAAAACTAAAGCACTTAACTGAACCAAAAAAAATCACTATTATTAAATATTCACTAAACGCACTTACGTTTGATTACACTCGCGGGCGGCACTTTTATACAATTGTATGCAACACACAAAAAAAAACTAAGTGGCAAGAAATATACAACTTACGTGCTTTGATGTGGTGATCGGCCGAATTTGTTGTATAAAGTTGATGTTGTTTGTTGTGGTATGTGGCAGAGTGTATGGCAGAGTTGTTCGCTTTTTGTAATTGCGCAGAGTGTGTGGCAGAGTTGTGTGTAATTTGTGATTGCGGCAGAGTGTGACCAATATTGAGTATTTTCTCCTTTATTGTGTGGCAGCTTCTGGTAATACAAATTAGATTCTTGATTAATACTCCAATTGTTGTTGTTGTGGACTGTATGCTGGTGTCTCTTGACGGGGAGATGGACCATGTAAACTCGAGCGTGGTGCTAACTTGGAGCGGCGGTGGCTCAAAAGCAAGGCGGTCGAATTTGTGCTCGAAAATAGAAAATAAAAAAAGAAACGAGAATTCTCGTTATAAAAAATGTGACCGTATATTTGTAAAAAATATAATTTTGAACAATTATTTTACCTTAATTATTGATGCGGGCGAAGAATCCTGGGCTGGCCGTGATGTGGTCGTGTCGACTGTCTCTGGAAAAGTAGACGGTTTTTCAATCGAGGACAACCGTTGAACCTGAAAATCATCCTCCGGTTTTAAGGGGAGGTGAACCCACACATGCACACCCCCATGCATGTATATGTGTGCTGACAAAACACGAATATGCATGCATGCCCACACAGGTGGGTGGGTTGGTGTGAGTGCTTGGAAGGGCGCTAAAGTTACATTAGGGTGGCCCATTTTTTAAGACTTTAGGCATCTCGCCTAAACAATGGGTGTCAAACGAAAAGGCACGGACATGGGTTTCATTAGGCCTTGCCATATTTCAATACCTTTATCGATAAATGAGTCATCGGTCAAAGTGTGGTTCGCATAGAAACTTGAAATTTGAGTGCAATATGGGTGTCAATCGAAAGAAGAAAGCCACACGTTTGTTGAACTTTGCATTTTTCGATATATTTATCGATAAATGAAATCTCGTTAAAATTGTAGTTCCCATAAAACATTGAAGTTTGAATGCAATATGGGTGTCAAACGAAAAGGCACGGACATGGGCTTTATTTAGGTCTTGCCATATTTCAATACATTTATCGATAAATGAGTTATCGGTCAAAGCGTGGTTCGCATAGAAGCTTGAAATTTTGGGTGCAATATGGGTGCCAATCGAAAGAGGAAAGCCACATATTTATTGAACTATGCATTTTTGTAGTTCCCATAAAACTTTGAAATTTGGGTGCAATATGGGTGCCAAACGAAAAGGTACGGACATGGGCTTTATTTAGGCCTTGCCGCCATATTTCAATACATTTACCGATAAATGAGTTATCGGTCAAGGCGTGGTTGCATAGAAACTTGAAATTTGCGTGCAATATGGGTGTCAATCGAAAGAGGAAAGCCACACGTTTACTGAACTTTGCATTTTTTGATATATTTATCGATAAATGAAATCTCGTTAAAATTTTATTTCACATAAAACTCTGAAATTTGGGTGCAATATGGGTGTCAAACGAAAAGGCACGGACATGGGCTTTACTTAGGCCTTGCCATATTTCTATACACTTATCGATAAATTAGTTATCGGTCATAACGTGGTTCGCATAGAAACTTGAAATTTGCGTGCGATATGGGTGTGAATCGAAAGAGGAAAGCCACACGTTTATTGAACTATGCATTGTCTGATAGATTTATCGATAAATGGGTTATCGGTTAAATTTTAGTTTCCATAAAACTTTGAAATTTGCGTGCATTATAAATGTCAAATGAAAGGACAATGACATAGGTTTCGTTTAAGCTTTGCCATCTTTCAATACATTAATCGATAAATGAGTTATCGGTCAAAATGTGGTTCTCATAAAAGGGCAATTACATAATTTCACTAAGATTTTGCCATATTTCGATATATTTATCGATAAATGAGATATCGGTCAAAACGTGGTTCGCATGGAAACTAGAAATTTTGCGTGCAATATGAGTGTCAATCGAAAGAAGAAAGCCACATATTTATTGAACTATGCATTTTTTGATATATTTATCGATAAATGAGTTATCGGTTAAATTTTAGTTTTCATAAAACTTTGAAATTTTCGTGCATTTTAAATGTTGGATATCTTTAATGGGGGTGTTCGCGCCTTGCACACACCAGCGCCACCCCAAAGCGTCGACTCGTAGGTGCATACACCCTCCTCCTCCAACCGAGTAGTCCGAACACCGGTGCCTCTGCCAGGGGTGCCGATGGGGGCCAGCAACGCGGCTACCACCAATTCTGTAGCTTCCACCAGCGGCCTTGCCATTCAGCGCATAGCGTCTGGCGATTCCGTGGCTGGGGGCTCCAAGGGTAAGGGGTGCTAACGATAGGGCCAAGGACTCGCTGCCTAGGCAGCCCACAAAGGCCAGCCACCAAGATAAGCGGTCTGCAGCCCGGATCCTTTACAGGAAAGCGACCTCACCGACAAGGGAGGAAGATATTTCGGCGGAGGTTTGGGCGAAACTCCAGCGAGACCTCTCGT
Organism: Merzomyia westermanni; assembly: GCA_949987695.1. Lineage (NCBI taxonomy): Eukaryota > Metazoa > Arthropoda > Insecta > Diptera > Tephritidae > Merzomyia > Merzomyia westermanni. The sequence goes on from OX465289.1 coordinate 84,391,553, forward strand.
GGGCTCGGCGGGCAGTGCCGGACTTCAAACTGGAGTTATATGGCGCAACCAAAGAGGAAACCTCTAAGCGCAATCGCTCAGTGGAGGTGACTACCCCAACCGCACCGAAAAGAGCCAAGACGCAGGGAGGCTATGTACGGTCTTTCGCAGCAGTAGCCAAGGATCGCAAGATCATTGGCGTAATCGAAGAGGGCAGCGTAGATGACAGGATCCCGAAACAACAATGGAAGTGGATCGAGGCCGCGCTCGCTAAAGTTGCCGTCCAGGTGAAGAGGGAGAACCCTGGAACGCGACCAACCTATACCGATGCAGGATGGTAGCAAGGTAATGTCAGGCTGATCGCCTGTGGAGACGCTAGGTCCGTGGACCTATATAAGATCGGCGTGCAGCGAATAGGGGAAGTGTACCCTGGCGCGCGCCTTAAAACAGTGGATGCGTGTGACATCCTGCAACCGCCAAGAGCTAAAGCCTGGGTTTGAGTGACGCCAACGGAGCCAGACGAAATCCTGGATCAATTGCAGGAGTTTAACCCGGGTCTACCGACCCAAAACTGAAAGATGGTTAGCGTGGACAAAGCAGCCGGTGCGACTACCGCGTGAGCTATGACTTCAAGAATATTAGCTTGAAGGTGTACAAGGCGGACGCCGAAGCCCTTGCTAATTTTTCATCTCTTGCGGAGGTGGAGCCTCTTCCCAGCGATAACGAGATGGAGGTTGATGACAGTGGGTCGGATGTGCGGAGCGGCTATGCCTTGTCCAGCTTGGACGGTAGCGGGACTCTCAGGAGGCTTTACTCCGAGAGTCAGCTTCTGAGCGAGTACGGCGCGGACGCGACGCTCATGGAGGAGAGTGCAAAAAAGCAAGATGATGAGGGTCCTCCAAATCAACCTTCATCACAGTACGCTGCAGCTGCACTTCTACTCCAACTTTCAGCAGGAGTGGAGTAGATATCGTTCTAGTTCAAGAACCGCGGATCACTTGAAATAGGATCTGTGGTTTGAGGACTCCCACTTACAAGCTCTACAGCGCTCAAGATAAGGGTAAGCCTCGTACGTGTATTTTAGGTAAGTCGAATATTGACGCTTTTCTTTTACCCCAATTTAGTGACGGAGATCTGACAGCGATTAGCGTCGAGGGGTTAGGTGGAAGTTGTAGATTTGCCTCTTTCTATCTGGCCCATGATCACGAAGGTTCACTACCGCCACATAACTTCAGATATAATCTAAATTCAGATCTATAACGCAAAATTTCGCAATGGTTTTTTTTATCTGAACCTATATGAAATTCCCTTTAATGTATATGTACTCGTCAATCAAATTGGGCCAAATCATGCCAGTTTTATTCTATTGAAAACGAAAAATTTTCTAAGCTTACCAAACTTTTAGTGCCTGTCTAAAACAAAAAAAAAATTTTTTTAAATCCCTACGTGGCTGAAACTTACCAATGCTGTTAGAAACTACCCAAGTATGTTAAATTAAATAGCTTGAAGTCAAAACAGTTATCCAAAAATCCACCACGTGGCCACAAAGTTGGACTGTGAAATGATTTTTACTTCATAATGCTTATCATGGTGATCGTGGGTTTTTTACTTTGCTTTGTATACATTTCCTTAACAGTTGGTTATCAATCTGTTGCATGTCAAAAAGTGTTTGAGATTCGAGAACATTGTTTTTTGGACTTTTGGCATCCTAAAAGTGAAAAAAGTTACACTGTGCGGTGGTATGTAACGGCATAAACGGATCGAGATAGATATTATATAATTATTATATAAGCCATGTCCGTCCGCCCGTCCTACCGTACGTCCGTCTGTTAACACGATAACTTGAGTGAATTTGGGATATCTAAATGAAATTCGGTATTGCACTCATTTCCTAGCACTATTTAAAATGGGTGAAATCGGATGATAGCCACGCCCACTTTTTATATATAGAATATTTTCGAAAATACAAAAAAAGTGATTATACAGTACATAATACACTTAGAAGGATAAAGTTTGGTGTGTACATTAATGTCAAGTCAGAAAATAAAATGTTCAAGAAATTTTTGAAAATGGGCATGGCACCGCCCTCTTTTGATTAAGTCAAATTTAGAAATAACATTAACACATATTAACATTTATAAAAGGTATGTTCCGCAAAAAAAGGGCGAAATCGATTAAGGTCCCCACTTTTATACGAAAGATTTTGAAAAGGATCATAGATATATTTAATATGCAATCACTTTGCGCACAATGGCTTTATATAATTTCTATCTCACTTTGAAAGTGTCGTGAACGCGTAGCCCCGCCTCTTTTATAGTGGATTATTCCACACAACTTTTTATGCTATAACTCAGCCAAAAATTGATTTATCGAAGACAAAGTGATGCACATATGAAGGTAAATGTTTGTTGTAGAAATGGGCGAAATTGGTCAACTGCCACGCCTAGTTTTTTGACATAGTTCTGAAAAATTTGTATGTAAATTGTGAAACGCAATATTTTTTTAACCATGCAAGCTATATCAATAAGATCTTGCGCACAGAATAAGCTTTTTAAGCAAAACTCGACCGCAAAACAATTTTGCGGATGTTTGGGAAGTAGGCGTAGCGCCGCCCACTTTTCAGAATAAAAATTCTGTTATTTCCAAAGGCGATTGTTTGTAAATAGTTTGAACTAGATATTTCAATCAAAATTGGTCAGTTGCTTTTCAATAGTACGTAGTATACTCCTGCCAAAATTAAGCATATCGGAAAACACACAAGTGAAAAAAATATCCGGGTAAGTTGTTAATACCCCACTGCAACAGGAAAGTTATATACCATTTTGGATTTTCATACCTTCAATGAATATGAAATGTTTGTAAGTATGAGAAGGAGAAGAGATGGGTCCATGAATAAGTAAACTGAAATAACAAGGACGATGAGCTGAGTCGATTTAGCTTCGCCCGTCTTCCCGTCCGTCCGTCTGTCTATTTGAAAGCAAACTTTCCAAACATAAAATGTGCATGTATTGGTATTTTGAAAAAATGCGGTTAGCAGTTGTTAATAGGGAAGCTATTTATATAAATATAAATCAATGGGGGCCGCCGTGGTGTGGTGGTAGTGTTGCTGGCCTACCACACTGAAGGTCCAAGGTTCAAGTCCTGGGACTGGTAACATCAAAAGCGGTTTGAAAAAGTTTTTCAAAACGGGGTCGCCACTCAGCAGTGGTTTGGCAAAGTCTCCGAGTGTCTTTCTGCCATGGAAGGCTTTTCAACAAAAATTCATCTCCTTTGTAGATGCCGTTCGAAGTTGGCAAAAATCTGTAGGTCCCGCCAACTTGTAGGAAAAAATTCAAAGCGGCACACCACAAATTGGAAGGGAAGCTCGGCGCAAAAATCTCTGAGGAGGTTGATGATATCACGCCATACATTTATATTTTTTCTAAATTAATTTAGCCCTCAAAACTCATAACAGAAGTGTTTTTATTGAAAACAATCAGCAGGCTTTATAATACGAACTGAAAAGTATTAAAATAGATCTTCGTAAATTGGCATGCCATAACAGATCACTACTAGGTAAATAATGTTCCAATCCACCCGAACTTAGAGTTTCTTACTTGTTTTTTTTGAGTGTTCTTCTTCGTTTGCTATTTCACTTAAAGGACGAGCTCACGAAATAAAGCCATACATCGCATGTCAAACTAGCGTGGCAGGGTTGCTGGTCAACTAGCAATGAAGGGATGCAAAGGTGATAAAATGAAGTGAACTTTACAACTGAGTGGATGTGTTAGTTAATTTATTTTAATGAATTTAGCTCCTCTTGTGCTTAGATATTGACTAAGTGACACATAAATATATCCAAATATCATTAATTTAGACCAAAAAATAACGGAGTTATGACGAATTTAAAATTTATATAGCGTGTGGGCGTGGCCCCGCACACTTTTCTAAAACTACATATTGTCTATGCTGTACCCAGTGAAGCCAAGTATATATTGTGAAAATTTCATAAAGATCGGTTGAGTACTTTGGCGCCTATAAAAGACACCCTTTTTTATATCTATTTTTGTTACGCACACAAGGTATAAACGAATCGAGATACTGAGTGGATGTGTTAGTTAATTTATTTTAATGAATTTAGCTCCTCTTGTGCTTAGATATTGACTAAGTGACACATAAATATATCCAAATATCATTAATTTAGACCAAAAAATATCGGAGTTATGACGAATTTAAAATTTATATAGCGTGTGGGCGTGGCCCCGCACACTTTTCTAAAACTACATATTGTCTATGCTGTACCCAGTGAAGCCAAGTATATATTGTGAAAATTGCATAAAGATCGGTTGAGTTCTTTGGCGCCTATAAAAGACTCCCTTTTTTATATCTATTTTTGTTACGCACACAAGGTATATTACTTCATTCATTAAACGAATCGAGATATATATTTATAAATGTTATTCAAAACGTTCAGGATGAAAAGTAAAATATCCGGGCAAGTAGTTAATAGCCCACTGCAAAAGCGAAGTTGTATATCTTTTTTGATATTCATACCTTTCATGAACATGAAATGTTTGTACGTATACTGAAATGATCAGGAGGATGAGCTGAGTCGATGTAGCCATGTCCGTCTCTCGATACGTCTATCTGTCTGTCCGTCTGTCTATTTGAATGCAAATACGAACTGAAAGTATTAAAATAGACCTGCGTAAATTGGGATGACATAATAGATCACTAATAGGTATATAATGTTCGGTTCCACCCGAACTTAGACTTCCTTACTTGTTAGTTTTAAAATATGCAACTAAAATGTGATTTTTGTTTAACAAAGAAAAATTATAAAATAACCATATTTTAGGATATTTCGTTTTTGTTATTGAAAGTAGTTTTTAGCGCCCGCTAGATACACGGACCCTCCTCCGACAAGCTAACTCTTCCTTAATCGGGTAGTAATAATAATTCTTAACTGAAAACCCCCCAAGGGAAAATCCTGCGCACGGCCCTGATTTGTACATATACACATGCTTAACCCATAAAAGTATAAAGTTCGTCTGCATAGTTTTTTTAAATTTGAGACTTGAGTTCAGGGGACTATTTGAATCAGTTAGTTAAGAAACATATAATTGTTTGTGTTTAAACTGCTGTAAATGACCCGTCCGATGTATCGCACGTTATGCACAGAGGTTATGCTTTTAGCCAAATTTATTAACAAGATTTCTCTAAGATGAAGAAAGCATGTGTATGTGCTTAACCCCTTCGCTTCATAATTTTACTACGCTGGCCAAAAAATCCAAATTATTTTCTAAATATTTGTTTAAGGTTCAGTGTCAATAACGTATATAAACTTTTTAAGAATTATTTTATGAAGCCTGTTTTTTACATGTTGCTATAAGGCAACAAATGTCTTATATGGTAAAGCAACAGTGGTATTTTGGTTTCTGTGTATGTATACGAATACACTTTTATTTAAAATTGGGGTTACATCGAAATATAAAACATGAATTTGAATAATTAATGCATTCATAACAATAAATCCGTAAGTACATTTAAAAAACTATACAACAATACAAAACGTTTAATATGAAATATTATTATAAATAACTATACAGATATTATAGTAATATATGTACATACATATTTATAACTGAAAACAATACAAACGAAACAAATATTTAGTCGCTGCAATGATAGTTGTTAAAGCAATCGCGGTCCCGTTAGGTAGACAATGGTGGACTAGACACTTCGAGCATTTATATCTGGAAAATCCTGAACATCCTTTGAATTTGCACGTGTTTTTTTCACAGTGTACCTCCAAACTAAGGAATATAAGAAATTCTTCCTTCGTTAGGTTAAATGATCGACCGTCTTTTAAAGGAGATTCTTGGTTTGTAGTATTTCAAAAAGTAATGTATTGGAAGTAACATCGTTTCCTGAAAAGCATTCTGGGTGCTACAGCTTCAGGAGGAGCCCAGGAAGTCTTCTTCCATCGAAAGTCGTTAGCATGTTTTGGATGATAGATTGAAGCATTTGCCCCTGAGCCAGATAAATTTTTTTCCAAAACCAGATTCATCGTTAATATTTCCAATGCTAATATCATACGAAGCTTGTCGAGAAAGCTCCCCTATCATAAAGGTTTCATTGTTCTCAAATACATCAAGTAAATCGCCAAACTTTTCCTCCCCTTCAGAATCCTCCAAATCTGACAATTCTGACTCCTCGAATTTCTCCAAAATCTTTTCATAACTTTATCGCTTATTTTCCTCAGCATATTTAAAAATAATAATACGCTAACAAGAATACGACTCCACTCTACTAGTCTCAATTGCAAATAAATTTCGTCTAAAATCTAGATAAAATTTACAACTTACAGACAAATTGTTGCCAATAGGCAACACGTTAAGTTGTAAAAATCAGCATACCTTTTAAAGCTCCAGGTAATAAAATGTTTGTATTCCAAAGCATCGTATATATAAAAATATTTTAACTATTGCCCCAATTAACTTAAAACAATTAAGGAAAGGGCTGTCTTTGACTGTGCCGAAGACTTTATACCTTTCATGAATACGCTTCACGGTTTTAAGTGTCCGCTCCTTACTCACACTTAGTAAAAACTCTGCAAAACTGATAATTTAAAGACACATACCCCAAACCCCATTTATCGGAACAATCGATTGTATTGGGGCTATATGTTATGTTAGTCCGATCTTGCTGATTTTCACTACTCACATTACACATATAATAAGTACCAAACCTGCATATTTTACGTTCCTAGCTTTTTACTTGCAAAATTTGTAGCCCAAAACCCATTTGTCGAAAAACTATCGATTGTATGGGAGCTATTTGTTATGTTGGTCTGATCTGGGTGATTTTCACTACACACATTAAATGTATAATAAGTACCAAATGTGCAAAGTTTTACGTTCCTAGTTTTTTAATTGCAAAATTTGTAACCCAAAACCCATTTATCGAAACTATCGCTTGTATGGGAGCTATGCGTTGTATTGCTCCGATCTTGCTGATTCCGACAAATGATTAATCTCATGCAAAATGGCGGCTCAATTACAAATTTCATCAAGATATCTCAAAAACTGAGAGACCAGTTTGCGTACAAACAGACAGACGGACAGAGGGACAGACTCAGCTCATCGCCCTGATCATTTCGGTATAGTTATTGGTGGGTCTATCTCTTCTTCTTCTCATACTTGAAAACATCGGACCAAAGTTATAATACCACTTCATGTTCGAGAAAGGCATAAAAAGCATATAGTAAAATATACATTTTGAAGTAAATTGCTATATGCCAGAAGGCTCCCTTCAAAAGTGTTATGTTTATTTACTTAAGTCGCCTAACGGTGGTATGTAACGGCATAAACGGATCAAGATAGATATTGACTTATATATATCAAAATATTCAGGAGGCAAAAAGAAATTGATTAAGCCATGTCTGTCCGTCCGTCTATGGACACGATAACTTGAATAAATTTTGAGAGAATTTAATGAAATTTGGTATGCAGGCTCCTTGGCACTCATCTCCGAGGGCTATTTAAAATGGGCGAAATCGGATGATAGCCACGCCTACTTTTTATATATAAAATATTTTCGAAAACACAAAAAAAGTGATTACTATGTACATAATATACCTATAAGGATGCAATTTGGTGTATACATTAAGAAATGTTAAGTGTTATGTAAAATTTGTAAATGTTATTAATCATAACTCAAACACCGTTCAAGATAGCGAAACGAGATTCAGAAAGCAGGTTTCCAAGTGTGCAGGGAATGCTCGAGGAAAAAATGGGCGAAATCGGTTAAGGTCCACGCCCAATTTTATATTAAATATTTTGAAGAGGATCGTAGATATATGAAATAGGTAATAACTTTTACATCTATTATATTTCACTTTTAAAGTTCCCGTAAGCTAATAAGTCCAAAAAATAAAAGTTTTCGAAAATGGGCGCGGCCCGCCCCTTTTATAGTGGATTATTCCATAAAACTTTTTATGCCATAACTCCGCAATAAGTTGATTTGTAGAAATGAAATTTGATGATAATGTTCAATATATAAAGATAACAGTTTTTGGTAAAAATGGGCGAAATCGGTTAATGTCCACGCCCAGTTTTTTAACATAATTCTGAAAAACTTACTTGTAAAATTTAAAATGCGATATTTCTACAACTTAGCAAATTATATCAATCAGATTTTGCACACATAATAAGCTTTTTAAGAAAAACTCGACCGTAAAAAAATGTTGTTAATTTTGAAGAAGTAGGCGTGGCGCCGCCCACTTTTCAGCATAAATATTCTGCTATTTTCAAAGGAAGTCGCCTATAATTGATATTTTAATGAAAATTGATCAGCCGCTTCTCAGTAGTATACCTTTCATAAACATTAAATGTATGTAAGTATGAGAACAAGAAGAGAAAAGTTCACTAAAATTATCAGCACGATGAGCGGAGTCGATTTAGCCATGCCCGTCTATCTGTCTGACCATGTGTCTATTTGAACGCAAACTAGTCTCTCAGTTGTACAAAATAATGCTGAAATTCGTTGTTTGCTTTCGCCATTTTATAATATAAAGGGTGTTTTTTTTAGGGGTATAGAACTTCGAATTGAAATAAAACACAAGAAAATCGTTTTAAGGTCCATCAATTTGGCTTTATTGGAAGGATAATTTTATCCCATTAATGTTTAAATATGATTTCGGGCATGTGGCGCCGCGGCTGGCTCGAATAAAGCCAATTCTACAGGTCCAATTTTCAACCACTTTTTCGAGCATATGGGGCCGTATGTCGGCAATAACGCTACGAATGTTGGCTTCCAATTCCCCTAACGTTTCTGGTTTGTTGGTGTAGACGAGCGACTTCACATATCCCCAAAGAAAATAATCCAATGGTGTCAAATCACACGACCTTGGTGGCCAATTGACAGGTCCATTCCGCGAAATTATGCGCTCATCGAATGTTTCCTTCAATAAATCGATTGTGACGTGCGCTGTGTGGCATGTAGCGCCGTCTTGTTGGAACCACAACTCATCCACATTCATGCCATCCAATTCGGGAACAAAATAGTCGGTTATCATGGCTCTATACCGGTCTCCATTAACGGTAGCTGCCTCTCCAGCATTATTGCGGAAGAAGTATGGCCCAATGACTCCACCAGCCCATAGAGCACACCAAACAGTCAGTTTTTGTGGATGTAATGGCGTTTCAAGGGTCTCATGTGGATTCTCTTCACTCCAAATGCGGCAATTTTGCTTGTTGACGTAGCCATTCAACCAAAAATGAGCCTCATCACTGAACAAAATTTTGCGATGAAAATCAGCATCGAAATCAATCTCATTTTCGGCCCATACACCAAAATCACGACGCATTGCATGGTCTCGCGGCTTTAATTCTTGCACAAGCTGGATCTTGTAAGGTCGCAAGCCAAGATCTTTGCGCAAAATCTTCCATAAAGTTGATGGACAAAGCTCCAATTGCTGTGCACGGTGGCGAATCGATTCATTCGGGTCCTCTTCAACACTTTGCTCTACAGCGGCAATTGTTTCTTCGGTGCGCACTGTTCGACGTCTCTGCGGATGCGTATTATCACATAGAGTAAACGTAGTGCGAAAACGATCCATGGTTAACCGAATTAATTGCTCTGATGGACGATTATGTCGACCATAAAATGGACGGAGCTCACGGTAAACTTCGCGAACTGAACCATTATTTTCGAAATAAATTTGCACGATTTGCAAGCGTTGTTCTTTTGTCAACCTGTTCATGATGAAATGGCAAACCAAACTGAACATAAATGACATTAGAGTTGCCAGATTTGACCACAAAATGCCAGTTTTATCTCTATTCGAAAAACAAACCTGTAAAAAAACATCCTGTACTAGCAAAACCGGTAGACGTTGTTTTGACGTTTTGATACATAGAACACATCTATATATAAAATGTAATTAACTTGAACCAAATAAACTCTTAGCTATACCGAACTGCAGCTTTATATAACCTGGGGGCTTTTCCAAAAGCGATATACAGACTGTGTCGTTCAAGAGCAAAAACAAAACACAAAATATGTGGGCGTGGCACCGCCCACTTTTCCAAATTATGTAGATATTGACTAAGTGACACATAAATATATCCAACTATCCTTAATTTAGACCAAAAAAGTTCGGAGTTATGACGAATTGAAACTTTATTGTCTTTGCTGTACCCAGTAAACCCAAGTATATATTTTGAAAATTTCATAAAAAGTGGTTGAGTTCTTTGGCGCCTATAAAAGACACACATTTTTTTTAAATATATCTATTTTTCTTACGCACACAAGGTATATTACTTTATTCGGCATAAACGAATCGAGATATATATTTATTAATGTACTCGTATATCAAAACGTTCAGGATGAAAAGTAAAATATCCGGGCAAGTAGTTAATACCCCACTATATATTATGTATATATATTGTATTTTTTTTTGATATTCATACCATTCATGAACACGAAATGTTTGTACGTATACTTAAATGATCAGGAGGATGAGCTGAGTCGATGTAGCCATGTCCGTCTCTCGATACGTCTATCTGTCAGTCCGTCTGTCTATTTGAACGCAAATACGAACTGAAAGTATTAAAATAGATGTGCGTAAATTTGTATGCCATAATAGATCACTATTAGGTATATTATATTCGGTTCCACCAGAACTTAGACTTCCTTACTAGTTTAATTTTTATTTACTCTTTAAACATAAATCTTTAAAATTATTTAAGAAAGAAGTAGATATTTGTGTATGCAGGAGTATCGACGACCTTTTAAAGTTGAATGTTGCCATGTGGCAACAATATCTCGAAAGGGTTAAAAGTAATTTTCCAGTTGCATAGTATCTAATTTTTTTTTGTTTTGAAAAGCTCAATGAAGTATGGAACGTCATTGTCTCTATAAAAGTATAGTCGTTTGTTGGGTAATTTGACATATCCTGAGAAAAGTATGACCCACAAATGACATAAATCACATATTCAGTAACATTAGCTGCTTGTGTTTCTGTCCAGCATAAATATTCGTTTGCTCCACAATTTGTTTGGTCTATTCATTATAGAAAAATAGTTTGAAAAAATCTAAAGGAGTCATACAATTTTCAGCTTCTTCTTATTGTGCTTACGGCCTGTATTTTACAGAAGTGAAACTTGGAGTATGTGTCTTTCATAAGTGAATTCTTTTTTTATTAGCTGGTTTTAATACTTTCAAGCCGGAATTCACACTTGGTTTGTAGTACTTTATGTGCCAAATGATTAGATTCCCCATCGTGTTCTTCGTAAGATTTATCACTGTCCTCATCGGTAGTTTGATCTTCTAGTTCGAGGGTGGCTCCGCGTATATCAAGTTTTCTTTATCCAAATTTCCATCATCACTCTCTATAAGACTTAAAATTATGTTCACTGTCAATTTATAATAAAACAAAAACCGAACATTTCAGAGACCGTTTTGTTTATCGTCGGATATATCGAACGTGACAACTTAGAATAGCAGAAAAAAAAACTTTCCAACACCATAAACTTCACAATTCTTTTAGTTTTGGTCACTAAATTATCACACACATATTGGAAAACTTGCTGTTTCTACCTTGCGCAAAAAAAATGCAAACAAATAAATGAATATTGTAGCGAATATTCTCAAACACGCACCATCCCTAACACAATAAAACTCCCACCAATAGTTAAACACAACAAAAATAACGAAGGCTGCGCTTATGCATGCAAGCATATACCAAGCAAGAGGAAGAGACATCGTGCGAGTGTTGCAAATACGATGTAAAGAAGAGATGTCAATAAATAACACCGACCCTTCGAGAAAACGAAGAGCGAACAACCAAGAAAGTTCAGGGTGCGTAGGGTAGCAACCTGTTGGATTATAAAAGGCAGTGACCAAGCAAGGCATGATGATCAGTTAGTATTCAATTATTGTACAGTAAGTAGTTCACAAACTCGAGAATTTGTGTTGCGTTTATAATAGTAAATAAAACTAGCTATTAGTTAAACTATTTGTGCGTGTATTTATTTGACTTTATTAGTAAACATCAAAAACCCCCTTTTTTATGAAGATTCACTAAGCCTTGGGAGAAGAAATGAATATTGTAGAACGGATAAACGGCGAGGCTCAGTTATATTAACGATCTAGAACGTTTTCTGATCCTTTTTGTTGTAAGTGTAAAGAGAATTGTGAGAAAATAAATGTTGGAGAGCGGATGAGCAGCAACGTTCAATTATGTGAATGTTTCAAAGAATTTTCTGAGGTTTTTTTTTTGTACCTAACGGAACGTCGAGAATCTTTTGTTCTGAATATTCATCAATAGTCGAAAGTTGGAAGCCGACTGAGGTGCATTTAAAATAAAACAAAGTCTATTACAAAATCCACATAGTAAGGCTTTCAAAGTTAACACAAAGTTTTGATGGCAATTTTTACAACTTTGTGTAAACTGAAAATTTCATTTATGTGTAATGTGTATAAATGATAGTTTATTATATTACACCGCGTTACACACATTCTGTCCTATGAACCAAATATACTTTTTCGGAAAGGGGAGAAAAAATAAAAATACAGGTGTATCGGCTATTTTCATGTGCACGTCAGAATTTTTTTGTTTAATGTATAAAGTACTAAGGTGTAGTGTCCGTCTGTCCGCCTGTTTTTGTAATATTTTAAAAATTTTTACTTGGTGCGAATATCAATTAAGGTGAAAATATCAATTAATGTCTTTATACATATTTATTCAGGTTAAATTTTACTTACCCAATCTCGAATTTTCAAGCAACTATCTGAAAATATAAATATTTAATTAAAATGTCACGCAAAACCAATTCGCATAAAAGTTTTCGGGAAATCACTCCAACTCTCGCAATTACTTTGAAATAACAGAGTAAGTAGACAAATAAGAAAAGTATTGCAAATAATCAAGATATTTTCTATTTGGTTAATCATATAATTAGATGGAAATAACTTTAGCAACAAAGAAAACAACATTTTATTATTCGGTTTGAGATTTTCAATCAATGGCAGACAAATTGTTGAATATACGAAACAAAATTCAAATACCCTCGGTAACCGAGTTAATGGCACACTATCTCAACCAGCTTTAGTTAAAGTCATAAGGAATTAGTATCTAAGAATGATGTAAAAGAATTTGCTATTGAAAAGGCATATAGAAATAAAATATGTGTGTAAATACATTGAGCGAGAAGAAGAGTAATGACTTGAGAATAATGATGGAAAGACGGCTAATTCCCGATGAACATTTTGGATTCTTTAATGAAATTTTTTTGTAAAGTTTTTTTTATGCATTTCGAAAAGAATACATACTGTTTTGCACCCTCTATCGCTACGACTAAATTCTATTTATTTCTTGTATTTACTACTAGTGAAGTATGTATTATAAATGTAATGCAAATTATGCATAACACATATCAATTACCTCTCGTGTCGTAAGAGTAATAAAAAAATTATAGTCCTCAGATAAATTGAATAAAACAGGTTTAATTAGTTGAACGTTATAATTACAGGGTGGCGCAAAAGTAATCCTCCTATCAGAAAATGCTATAAATTTTGCGATTGGCCCCTAAAGTCAGTTCTGTTTTGACATTTGTGTAGTAAACACATGCGAAATACACGTTAATAAACAATGTTAAGCTACACTGCTCCAAAACGCGGAATATTGCCGACTATTTATTTGACCAATAATCGGTCGGGGCCAAACGGTTACTGTGAATGGTGAGCGCTACAGAGCAATGATAAACGAGTTCTTTTTGCCGCAACTTGATGAATTGGGATTGGAAAACATGTGGTTCCAACAAGACGGTGCAACAGCACACACTGCACGTGCCACAACCGATATGCTGAACATCGCAAGCTTACTTTTGCGCCACCTTGTACTAATTGTGTGCTACTTGCACGCTAATTACACTGGTCTACCGCCAAAAACCACCAGTGACGCGAATATGAAATTTGTATGTAAAAATACCCCCTGATTCCGAAAATCGAGGTTATTTTTGATTCTATGGTACCCATCTTGAGTTATTTACGACTTACCGTTATTTCAAAATGGCTCCACTTAAGCATGTATGTCTAAAGAACAAATTGAGAAGTTCCAAAACGGTTTAAAAAGTTTAAAAGCTAATCAAATTTGCTATAAACAATGGAATCAAAACTTTTCACTAGGCCCTGTAGGTTTGAAGATAATGAACAATCAATACGGATTTTTATCTTCTCTTTTTGTAAAAATATAAAAAAATGTGTACTTTGTGAGGAAGGATATCGAAAACTTTTAAATATTTTCTAGATATTTTTGTTTCTCTGTAAGCTCTGTTGTTGTAAAAAAAAGCTTTTATGCAATAAAATCGATGGACTAATACAAAAGTTATAAGCATTCAAATAAATATAGCCATATAATACTGAAGTATCTTACACGTACATTTGTATAAGTATTCATATATTAGCTAGTACGTAGGTAGATTTCGATTGTTAATGTATAAAAATGATCCAGATATGTTCTGTTAAAAGGATGCGACGTGTGTTTTCAAATCCTTTGAAAGTTACATACTATAAGTATTTTGGCATTCAGCCTAAAAACACTGGAAAATCATGGACACCGAATACTGTGTGCAGCACATGTCGAGTCGAATTGATTCATTCGGAATAAGGAACAAAAAGGTGCGTGGTAAAATTTAGGAATTTGCTACTTTTTAATGCATATCTGACCAATTTATGAAACTATCTACTTAGGCAACATATGAAATTTAGTACACCAATGAAGTGGAGGGAAACGACTTGCCATTCGACGAACTGCTATATTTGTACTACAGAATTATTTTGGGTTGGAAATTGAAGAAAAGTAACGCATGCCAGCGTATCTACAGGGTCATTGCCAGTACCAAATTCAACGGAAGTTGCTCATCTAACTATATTGCCATTGTCACATTCAACTTTAGTTCCGGGTTCAGTTTCATTGCCAGCTACAGCATCTGATTACGCGGCATCAAGTTGTACTGAACTTCACAAGGAAAACGAAAGAAACGCTTTGTCACAAGCACAACTCAATGATTGGATAAGAGATTTGGAATTGCCCAAGGTAAAGGTCGAGCTCCACGCCTCTCGTATGCAACTATTTGAATTCCTTTCATCCGATGTTAAGGTAACATATTATAGACCTCAGAACCATTTTCCAAGCTCTATACGAAGGAGGACAGTGTTTGTTATAGCAAAGACATTACGGGCTTATTCAAACAGTTTGGTTAACCATATGATTCCAAAGAGTGGCGATTGTTCATAGACGACTAAGTTCAAGGCCGTATTATTACATTTTGGCAACCAAAAGCCGTCTATCCCGATCGCGCAAGCAGTAAATACGAAGGAAACCTACGAGATAATGCAAAAACTACTTAAACTTATTAAATATAAAGAGCATGATTGGCAAATATGTGCTGATCTAAAAGTCGTTGGAATGCTATGCGGTCTACAAAGTGGGTACACAAAATACTGTTGCTTTCTCTGCAAATGGGATAGCCAAGCTCATCAAAAACACTACATCATAAAGGGCTGGCCAGACCGAATCGAATTTAAAGTTGGTGTGGATAACAGTATAGTATATTAGAGTATATTACCCCTCTTATAAAGAAAGAAAAAATTTTAATTTTTCCCCCGCTCCACATCAAGCTCGGCCTTATCAAAAACTTTGTTAAGGCTTTGGACAAAGATGGCGAAGTCTTTCATCATTTAAAAACCATCTTTCCGGAGATTTCAGAAGGCAAGATAAAGGACGGCATTTTTGTTGGGCCGCAAATAACAAAAGATGCTTAACAATAACCAATTCAAAGAACTATTGCCATCAGTGGAGGCAGCAGCTTGGGATTCTTTTGAAAAGGTCGTTGCTTCTTTTTAGCAAACGCAAAAGTCCTAACTACGAGATGATAGTGGAGGACTTAATCAAGAACTATGCGAAAATGGGTATATAAAAAAACATATTTAAGGCCGTTTTCTAAAGTAAAATTTAAAACCTATCTGCCCGCTAAACAAAAAAATTTTATGAAAATTTTAAAGTTTACATGAGAAAACGGCCCTGAAGCTGAATTCATTGTTCAATTCCGAACAAATTTTTTGTTTACCTTTCTATCGTTTTCTTCGTATTCTGTATCAGAGAAATGGAAAAAGAACGAGTACAATGTAAACAAAAAATTTGTTCGGAACTGAACGATGAATGCAGCCTAAGAAAATTACACACAAATGGGTCATTTATTTATCTAATTTACTTATTTATTTTCTTTTCAGCAGTAAATATGTCTTTAAAAATTCATTTTCTGCACTCCCGTTTAAATTTTTTTCCGCAAAATCTTGGTGACGAAAGTGTCGAGCATGGCGAATGGTTTCATCAGCAAATGAAGTATATTGAAAGTCGGTATCAAGGATTCTGGGATGTCGCAATGATCGGTGACTACTGTAGGTTTTTCATGAGAGAAACCGATCCTAATCTAAATAAGTATCAAAACAAAACAAATAACTTTTTCAAGTATAAAATAAGATCATAGAGTTAAGACAAAACTTACATATTTGGAGGGTACTTAAGTATTATGTGGCTATATTTATTTGAATGCTTATAACTTTTGTATTAGTATATCGATTTTATTGGATCAAAGCTTATTTTTTTTGTAATAAAACAGAGCTTACAGACAAAAATTTCTGGAAAAAAATAAAAAGTTTTCGATATCCTTCCTCGCAAAGTACACATTTTTCTATATTTTTACAAAAAAAAGGTAAAAATCCATATTGATTGTTCATTACCTTCGAACCTACAGGGCCTAGTGAAAAGTTTTGTATGCATTGTTTATAGCAAATTTTAATAGCTTTTAAATTTTTCAAATCGTTTTGAAATTGCTCTTGAGGTATACCTGAATAAGTTGAGCCATCTTTTTTTTTTTTTTGGAAATAACGGTAAATCGTAAATATCTCAAAAAAGGTACCATAGAATCAAAAATAACCTCGATTTTCGGAGTCAGGGGGTGGTTTTACATACGAATTTCATATTCCCGTCTCTGGTGGTTTTTGGCTGTAGACCAGTGTAATTGATAATAATATATAAACATGGAATCGGCGTCTATGGCCAATATGGCATCAACCTCAAGAAATAGGATGTCACCACAAGCTACAGTGCAAAGTAAGTATCCGTATGCAAGTACTTAAGATTTTGGTAATTCTATACGACCGTACGTAACTGCTAAAACACGTCACAATATTTCTTTTCCGCTTTCGAATTATTGATACCAAGTTCAAAACCCGTCTCTTGATACCTTTCCCGATATTTTTGGACGTGTTTTAGCAGTTACCTTCGGTCGTATAGAATTACCAAGATTTTATACACATTATTTCCTACTATACATATGTACATGCTATTGGCACAAGTTTACTTAAACAATTTGCCATACAATATCAATTGACAACCACATGATGCAAATAATGTTGGCGCCATCATGAATGCAGTGGTGGCCCAAGCTGATTGCTTAACGGTGGTGTTAGTGGGGGCAACGTAGGTGGCGTTTGCATTCAACAAATGCATAATAACAAATACCATCCTACGCTATACCACACGGTAAATCTATTTCAAGTGGTTTTTTATTTAAAGTTTATATTTTAAATATATTCAAATTATCTTCTTCACTTTTCTTACAGGGGTACTTCGATTGAACTGAAAACGTTAACAAAATTGTAGTTTATATCAAAGTTGTATATTATTATTATTTTATCAAAAACTTTTGTTTTATATATACACTTATTGCAGACAAGCATTTATGTAAATGTTTTAAAAAAACTTACGAGTACACTTGCTTTAAGTAATTTATAGGTAAAAAAACCTTTTCTATTATAAACATATACATTATCAAAAATCTGTTATATGTTCTTCCATTTACTAACAGTTGGTTTAAGTAGCCGCATTCAATGTTTCATTGCAAATAAGAATTTATTTTATTACAATGGCTAAAGAATAAAAATATTGTTAAAATAAAGTACAAGTTGTGCTGATATCTGATCTTTTCTTTATGAAAATCTCGAAGGACGATATACTACTAAAGCTGTTATGGCGTGGTATATGTATTTCAAATAAACCAACGCGAATGATAAGGCTGCTGTATAATAAGTAAAATATGAAATTTAAACAATAAATAGATACAAATCAGCTTAGTTATACGTACCTCTTATATACATATACCAAACCCTCCAAGGACGATGTATGATGTACCAAAGAAGTTTTGGTTGCGTTATATTTGCATGTACAATAATGGCAGAAACTTCCATCTCCTTTAGGGCCTCGAAAATTACAAAGCTGCAAGAATATTTGAAAGTATTTAGGCATATTTCATTAAAATTCATCGAAACATTTCTTTTTACAGTCACTTACTATGTTTGGGTTTCGGAGTCTTTAGGGATAACTCTAGCTGTTTGAGTTTGCGAATCTCTATTCGAACTGTCGTTCACCGGTACCAGCCCTGTGATACTGCCCTCAGTACATAAGTCCCGTAGTTTGGAACCGGATCTAATTTAAAGCAAACACTGATTTAACAACTAGGTATTTGGATGAACATGTGGTAATTGTTTACTGAAGGAGACAACTGCCAAAACTCATCAAAAAATGTCGGGAGAGGTATCAAAGACGCGGTTTGACCTCGGTACCTATAATCCGAGAGCGGATTTTCGATGTTTCGTCAAGAGATATTTGCAATTAAAGTTAAAATTTTTCTGTCACTTTCATGTGATTGTTGTAGACATAGAAATACTGGGGATCGCGTAGCCGGTGTTGGACCAGCTAAGTGTTATTTTTTGGAAGCGCGGCCTAAGGCGCTTACTCAGAAAGGAGTTCTGCACATCAATATCTTGGATCAAGCCCTCTATTTGGGATCGGACCCGGGTAATTTTTTGGTTCTTTGCGAATAACTTTTCACTGAAACAAAAAATCGAAAATCCGCTTTCAGATTGTTGATACCGAGGTCAAAACGCGTCGTTTGACATTCCTCCCGACGAGTTTTAGCAAATGTCTCCTAAAGGAAACAATTAGCGAAAATGTGGGTTTCTACATAGAACAAGAATACTTACTGGTCATAGCACAAATCTAAGCTCAACTGCAAGCGCGTCTTCAGTGCTGGTCGACGTAAGACACGGTACACTGAACCAAAAAGGTACGTAATATCAATAAAAAAGTACATTGTCACAATTAAAATTTTATTAAAGATGAGCTAATAAACTAGTTTATTGTCACAATAAACATCGATGACTAAATTTAATAAAACTATTTAGTAAATTTATTTTTTGAATTCTATTACGTATTTATTGGCAGGACGTACAATTTATTAATTTTAATAAATAAATTAGTTAATTTTTCACACAGATTCAATAAAAAGTTCGCTACACCTATTAATATTTTATTGACTTTAATTAATTTTTTTATTAAATTTAATAAATGTTTAAAAAAAGTTCGCTACACCTATTAATATGTCATTGAATTTAATTAATCTTTTTTATTAAATTTAATAAGTTTTTAATAAAAAGTTCGCTACGCCTATTAATATTTTATTGAATTCAATACATTTTTTATTAATTATTATTAATATTTTTTTAAGAATATAAATAAATTATTTGTATTTATTATTATTACATTATTTGTTAATTTTAATTGCATTACATAAAACGTTTACTTTCGGAAAATTTGACTTTACAGGCATTTCAAAATAACACATTTCAATGAAGGTCCAAAATGTTTCACATGATTTTGGGTATTCCAAATTAAAAATATGAAATATTTTAAAACGTATGTCAGTAGCTCTTACGACACTTTTAAAAGGAGATTTTATCCCGTCGAAATAGACAAATATCTCATTCACATTCTTTATATCCTTGCCCATAATGATAAGCAAGGGCTGAATAGGGGTTTTTTCTTCAGTTAAAACTCTGATGGACTCTTCAACAGCCTCGATTGATGGACGTATCATAACAAACGCATTTTGCGAATCTTTTATTGTAAATCGCGTCACTTGTTTTTTGCCGTCTACTCCTTTTCTAATATTTTTTTGCCACGGCACAAGGCAACCGTGCAGCGCCCAGAGTAGGCAGGCCTCTTAGCTAGCTGAAAATAAAAGAGAAAATAAAAAAAGGTAATAAGATGCAGATATTTTTTTGTTTTTTCATATTTTTTACTTTTATTCAAGTTTTCGATGTCGCTCAGCATACCTTTGATAGCCTTGTTATTTAAATGGCCCTTTGACATCAATACGGCATACAACTTTTGTTGGTCCCAAGTATTTAAAATCGATGACGCTGCCGGAAAAAGGACTGTAAAGTCTATCTCAATCTATAATATAAAATCAAATAAATTATTAGAAAAATATTCATTCAATGACAAGGAAATAATATAATAAAAATACTTACCAGTCTATATCCGGATGGCAATTTGTATTCCGGCCAACTTTCAAACACCTACATCGTTGTTACTGCAGTTTTAATATTGCACAGCCTGTGTTTGCTGCATGCCTTCCAATATCTCTCAAATTCTTCGGCAGATAGAGTGTCGTGCTTTATTGTGTTTACTACAATTTCCGCATTTTCTTCAGGTTCTAAAAAATTATACATATCAGTTTCAGTATTACAAAAACAAAATACCATTAATGATAGTTTATAATTTACCTAACATTTTGCAGCGACCATCACCTTTACTACTCTCTGCAGGAATTTTGGTAGTCTTATACAGCTGCTTTGAGTTAGATCTACAACTTGCAATTAGATTACTCATTTCACTAAAAGCCTCTGTACTGTGTAATAAGCGTTGCTGTGCAAATTGTTCAAACACATTTAAAAGTGGTTCCATAATATATTTGTTGACATTGTTTTGAATCAAAAGAACATCATTTCTTGGCATGCTATTTTGGTTATAAAGGGAAAGATTAAAATTTAATGCAGATTGTAAGAAAACTGACGTCAAATCTAAAGTTTCTGCTTCAGTAGCATTTTCTACTTCCTTAGCGGAATGAATTGCAAAATTTGTAATTGGACTTCCTTTTTCTTTTTTTTCATTTGCACTAAATGGAAAACAGGGCACCTCTTTACTTTGATTTAAAGTTTCATTATTCATTATTGAATAATGTTTTTTTAACAGATGCCTTTTATATGTTGAAAAATTATCAAAATATTGCCCGCATGATGGCTGGACACAACGAATTTCGTTAAAATGCTTTAAGCCATGAAAAGTCTTAAAATGCCGAAAAAGAAGAGCACATGAACAAAATTTTTTTGCACATTTAAAACAAATCATTTTATCAATAATATTCTAGGAAACAAATGCTTTTTTTATTGATTTATTTTGTTGTGTTGATCTTCCGACAGGGTAGTAAGCTGATTTTTGTTGGAACGATTTTCCGTCATCCCTTGTCAAGTTTGGTTTTGTGACAAACCGGTTTCGGCGTTCTGCCATTTTCAATGCCTAGTTTCGTTCTGGTCTGTGACAAGGGATGACGGAAAATCGTTCCAACAAAAATCAGCTTTTTTTATTATTATTTGTTTTATTTATTATTATAATTAGAATTATGGCTTCAATTTTAATATCACCTTAAACTTTTTTATTTAATTTGTCACTTTAATTTCACTTTTTTTTAATTACTGCTGCTTCGTTCGCTTTTAACTGAAGAATTATTCTTATTGTTCGAAATTACCGCGTGTTAATTTGATACAATAAGGAAATTAGTTACATTTAATTAACTATTTATTGTCACAATTAAACTATTTATATTCACAACTAGCAAACCCGGCGAACTTCGTTTCGCCATCAGATGGGTTCGTTTTTTTTTAATATTTCGTTTGGGGATTAAAAGATGAAGACAATTTTCTATGCACATTTAAAACAAAAAAAAAATTTTGTTTGTTTTATATTTGAAAAGGAAAAATTTTATTTCATTTCACAACAGTAATGAATTCATTTCGATTACAAAAATAAAGTGTAATTTAGTTGAATTTCTATAAAAAAAAAATGAAAGTGAATCCAAAGTAAATACTGAATCGTTATACGTGTCCGCAAATTATCCGTCTCATTGAAGTGCTCGTTGGTAAACCACATTTTTTGTTTTTTTCTCTGACTGACGGATGGCTGCCCAACTCGTGAACACGCAACGTATAGGTGACCATGTGAAAAACAATGATTTTCGAAATTTATCCCGCAAACACTAAGCGATTGGCCTTGCGACTTGTTGATTGTCATTGCGAACGCAAGGTTAACGGGAAATTGCAATCGTTTGAAGTCAAAAGGAAGATCAGTCGGAATCATTGGTATTCGAGGAATACATACATTTTCACACGCGTACTTTCCGTTAATAATGGTTGCCTCAATCAAATTCGGCATAAGTTTTTTCACCGCAAGTCGAGTACCGTTGCAAAGTCGCGGTGGATTCAAATTACGCAATATCATAATAACTGAACAAACTTTGAGTTGCAAGTTATGTGGTGGAAATCCTGGTAACACCAGAGAGTACTAAAACTCCGTTGGATAATTTACTACATCATCGGGATTTGTTATGGAATCAACGGATTTGTATGTCACCAAATTGCCAGCGATTTTTGATTGAATGGTGAAATTCAGTGCGTGTACATCATTATTCTTTGCGGGCATAATTGCTCGTTGACTTAACCAAACATAATTTTGATAATTCTCACTAATGTTACTAATGTTTGGGAAAACATTTTCAATAAGAGCTGATTGCGACTCTACAAATCGGCAAAAGTCGTTGGTAAGAGTAATTAATCCAGTTGTCGCATCAACTGTGACTTTTCCATTTCCAACAGCTAACAATTGTTTTGAAAATTGTGCATCACTTTGATCATTTTGAAGTTGAACTCTCATATTAGTGGTTAACGATAATGTTTTTACGTTATTCCACAAAGGTGATGCTTTCAGGCAAGCATTCAATTCATCTGCAGGCGTTCCACGAGGAATTACTGGCAACGTCTGCCTGAAATCGCCTGCCAACAATATCATCAAGCCGCCAAAGATGTTGTTATTTCGCCGAAGAGCCTTCAGTGTAAAGTTAAGTGCTTCAAGTGATTTCTTATTTGCCATTGTGCACTCATCCCAAACAATCAGTTTGCATTGCATCAACAATTTTCCCATTGCACTGGATCGGGAAATATTGCATGTTGGAGTATCAACTATGTTTAAATTGAGTGGCAACTTAAGCGCAGAATGTGCAGTACGACCGCCATCTAGAAGAGTCGCCGCAATTCCAGATGATGCTAATGCCAAAGCTATGTCACATCTTGATCGAACAGTGGCCAAAATCAATGAAAGTACAAATGTTTTCCCTGTTCCTCCGGGTGCGTCCAGGAAGAATAGACCACCAGTATTATTATCCACCGCTTGCATTAATGTTTCGTATACTTGTTTTTGCTGTTCATTCAGCAACGGTACATTATTTCGAACGAATTCCTGCAATGTATCAACATTGTATTGCTGCTTTCGATTAAATTCTTGGTTGAATCCATCGTGCATCGATCGATTTGGCGCAATCATTCCTACTTCAATCAGTAGCTTGTTTGCAATATTCAAGCATTGATCCTCAATCAGAATCAATCTTTCATTGTAGATTTCATCGGTTATTTGCATGTCGGGATTTTTCGTTTGAATGCTCAAGCGATGCAAGATATCTTCACATATGTCGTCTTTGTATTTGTTCCATAACTGAATTAATTGTGAAGGGAAACATGTGGTGATGATTATTGCGAACAGCGTTCGTATTTGGTACGCATTTGATGAAACAACTGAATCCGCAAGTGTTAAATCCCAATGAGAATCGTTCTCCAGCAAACCCAATAGTTGTCATGCTTCTCGATATGTTTGGCATTGGTGGCCATTCACAGTTTTCAAATGCGCAAATGATTTTAATCCACATACATTTACCAACAGCAGTCGCAAATAAAAACTTTCATAATTTGTAGGATGAACAGTATACATGCGACCTAGCGCATCAGTGGAAAACACCTGTGGCCAACCTGAAACTGGGGTTCCTTGTTTGCGACGTTGAAATTTATTTGCTGATTGATTCCAAGTGTAATACTTGGGCATTTCAACGTACATCAGCGTCGCTGCGAATGGATCTGCTTCACACATTGCAAAGAAGCTAGTCAATGTTGTCGATGGTGGTCTCTCAGCACGTTGTGCCGCATTAGCCTCAGTGAAGTAAACTCTTTGTCCATTTTCCAAATGCACTGCTAAATGTACAACTGTGGGATAACTTTCATGAACTTGAAATGACAATAATCGCCACATTGCTTCATTAGTACTGACGTATCTGCCCATTTGGAAGTTGCTAATTTCGTCATTCGCATTTTCCGACGCAATACCAAACACAGCCATGTCGCTGCCTTTTGTGACGTACTTGCACAAATATTTGACTGATTTGGCCGAATGACAACTTTCAACGTTCACATGTGCTTTGAAAATTCGTGATAGCTGCGGGCAATATGGTACAATGAATTCCGATTTCGATCTCTTGATTTTGAACTTTAACTTTGATAGTTCGACCATTATCTTCTTTTGAACGCCGACGATAAATTGGATATCCATCCTTCCCTGTGTGTGTTTCAGCAACTAACGGTCGCGGATATCGTTTTGTGCACTTTCCATCAGCCATGCAAGGCGATAGTGGATTTAATGCACCGCACGCTCCATGCACCATCTGTGTCGTCACTATGTCGTGTAGATGGGGATCATTGACTGGATCAGGCATTTTAGCTGATATGGTGTCATCCACTTCATTATGAGCATGCAGTAGTCCACGCTTCTGGCATTCCACAGAATACATATAACAACGTGTGTCACCAAAAACTCGATACTTAGTAAGCACAGCAATCATAACCTTAAGTTTTTGCTGAAAAACTCTGGCGATTATGTCATGGCGATCTTGCGGTTGTTAGCCGGGTCCAACTCACGTTCAATTTCCGTCCACTTTGGATTGCATGTGAACGTAATAAATAAATACGGAGTTTCATAATTTCGCACGTACGTCATAGCATCTTGAGCGTATTCGTGCATGTTGCGTGGGCTTCCGATATAAGATGATGGGAGAATCGTCAGACGTCCAATATTCTGAACATTACCATCTGAATGAATATCATCACGCAAATGTATATAGTCCTCAGATCGTAGCTTTGGCTGATTGAATCGGATGAACGCTAAACGTTCGGTCTCGACTTTGACATACATATCGACAGCGAATTGCTGGAATATGCGACGGCACTTCAGGATGAGATTGTCCTCATGTGTACGAATCATAATACGATAGGCATAGTAATTCATTGCGCTTAGATTTTTGTTCGTTGATACGCCTGAATATGCAAAATTAAATGGATTGTTAATGGAACCCAATAATAGCAATAATTAGTGTGTTAATATTGTACCTGTAATTGGATCGACCATCTTCAACGTGATGTCGTATCCGTCTTGCCCTTGCCAATAAAGGATTGGATATTGTAACGAATCGTACAAACGATGTGTCTCGTTTACACGATGCATGATATTGCTTCTTCGCAGAACGACAATGTCTCGTGATTTAGTTTGATCGCCAACAATAATTGCAGCAACATCATCAACGGTGGGTGCATTGAATCTTCGCACATGTTCACCTGTTGGTGTAGGATCCGCTCCTATGACAAATTTGTGCGTATCCGATGGCATTCGTTCCAATGCTGTTTTGAACATATTAACCACAGCGTTATTATCGTGGAAAAATGCTTGCAACTGTTCAATAATTCGTCTCTTTAACTATTGTGTTCCCTGTATATTGCACCGCACATTCAGCTGATCCACCATCGACGAAATGAAAAATATTTTTAGAAATTGATGCGGTTCATCTGGTGTTGGCACCATTGAACCATGCAAATGATATATTTGTCCTTGTATCTGCAAACAATCATTTGTTGAAGAATACGGAGTGACTTCTGATCGTGTGATGGTGTAGTGTGTGGTGTATGCGTAGTTGTTATTTATTGCAATTGATTGTGTTGGTGTGATTGATTGGTGTGAGTGATTGGTTGTGTGTGTTGTATCTTTTACCTTGCAAGTCGGCATGAAGCCGCCTTCTAGAATGATATTAGCTCCAAATGAAGTCATGCGAAAGCAGTTATTGTATTCAAGGATGTGTTGAACAAAATGTTTGGAATCAGGATCACTTCCATCGAACAATGCTTTCAGTGGCTGTGGTGGTGTAAGTAATGGCTCCAGTTTGACTTTTCCACTTGCGCAGCACAATCCATCCGTTTTTCTTTTGAACTTTAACGCATTGCAATATCGGCATACCGTCGTCATTGGTCCAATATCTAAATTTTCATCATCACTGTAGTTCGTAGTGGGATTACATTGGAATGCCAAGCGATTGTATGATACCAATGATCTTCGTGTGCTCACGCGTTGTCTCAAAAAATTAATGGCGCTGTATGTAAAAAATGATTTCCCCTATTTTCCTGCTTTTCTGTTGAAATCTGTCCTGAATTTTTTTGCTATAAACCTCACGGCGCCCGAGACTTTTCCAACGAATGCAAAATCATTGAAATCGGTTCGTGCGTTCTTGAGATATAGCGTCAGGAAGGAAACCCCGGCCTATTTTTATATTATACCAGGGTCACCCCTGGTCCACATTTTTGGCGATATCTCGTAAATGGGGTGGCATAGGGTCCTGAATATCACCTCTTTTTTAAACACTCATCAACACCTTTTATTCGATACCTATATCGTATAAGCCCCCTCTAGGTTCACCCCTGGTCCACATTTTGGTCGATATCTCGGAAAACGGGTCGCATAGGGTCTTGAAAATCACCTCTTTTTTAAATACTCACCAACACCTATTATTTGATACCCATTTTGTAGAAAACCCGTCTGGGGTTACACCTGGTTCATATTTCGGGAAATACCTCGAATACGGGGTCTTATATGGAACCAGTAACTACACCATGTTCAAGCCCTCGTCAACACTTTTCATTTGATACCCATATCGTACGAACCCGTTATAGGGTTACCCTGGTCCACATTTTGTAGAATATCTCCAAAACCTTCAGGGATCCTTATACTTTTTTTGGCCATAAACCATGTCGGGCTCAATCGAAAACTACGTGCAAAATTTCATTTAATTCGGTCCAGCCGTTCTGGAGTTATAGCGTCAGGGAGGAAAACGCGACTTATTTTTATATAATAGATTAAAGATTTATTGGAACACTTACTTATACTTACGCTATTTACGATAACAATAAATATATTAATTGTATTCAATAAATATTTAATTCTGACAATAAATAGTTTATTAAAACGTGTTTCAACCAACAGACTGTTGAGAATATATGA
This sequence comes from Merzomyia westermanni, assembly GCA_949987695.1. Classification (NCBI taxonomy): domain Eukaryota; kingdom Metazoa; phylum Arthropoda; class Insecta; order Diptera; family Tephritidae; genus Merzomyia; species Merzomyia westermanni. Next base: position 84,418,899 of record OX465289.1, read on the forward strand.
CGTATACGTCACAGAAATTTTTAATAAACTTTTTTATTAATCGTTTATTAAAAATAATAAATGCATTTATAGATATTTAATAAATATTTAATACAGACAATAAAATGTTAATAATGTACAATCAATCAATAAATCATTTTCATTAATATAGCGTACGATTTTGGTTCAGTGTAACGCCATTGGCAACAACCTTGCCATTTTTCCACCACAAATTATGTCACTGCGCGAAAAATGATCTGCGCAAATGAAATCCTTGGTTCGCAACTTCATGCGGCAGTTGCTTTCCCACAACAAACGTTTGGTTTCTTCATCGGGCACGCGGAAGAACGGGCCAGTAGCGCGATTCTCTAACTTTTAACGTTTCGGCAATCGAGATTTTTACCGTAAACGTATATTGCTTTTATTTACGATTGTGCGATTCACTATTTCGGATTTAACAACACTTGTTATCAATGTTTTCAATTTGAGAAAAAGTGGCATCACTGAATAGAACGAAAATAATTGTTAGCGCCGAGATTGTTGGCGGCCGCCGTGGTGTGAAGGTAGTGTTGCCGGCCTACCACACCGAAGGTCCATGGTTCGAGCCCTGGTACAGGTAACATCAAAAGTGATTTGAAAAAAGTTTTTCAAAACGGGGTCGCCCCTCGGCAGTGGTTTGGCAAACTCTCCGAGTGTATTTCTGCCATGACAGGCTTCTCAGCAAAAATTCGTCTCCTTTGTAGATGCCGTTCGGAGTCGGCAAAAAACTGTAGGTCCCACCAATTTGTAGGGAAAATTCACACCACAAATTAGAAGAGAAGCTTGGCGCAAAAATCTCCTAGGAGGTTTATGATGACATACCTGTTGTATATCGCGCCATAGAGAGAGAGAGATTGTTTGTGCAGGTATTTTTGATATTTTGTATTTAGCCATTTACTGCCCTTTTTTTTTCTTTTTAATTGTAGGATGGCATCAACAAGTGCTGCAGCAGCCAGAAGAAGTAGGGCAACAGCCGAACAAATACGGGCGATTGTGGACGTTCTGGAAGAAACGCCTGGTTTGGCATCTGGCGGAGAAGCTGAACGCCATTGGAGGAGCATTTAAAAGTGTGGAGCAATGAGTTACAGTAAGTACTAAGTGAACAAAATGTTACTAACCAATTCGGTGATTGTTTCCTTTAGAAGACAACTGCCAAAACACTTCCCAAATTATCGGGAAAGGTATCAAAAGACGCGTTTTGACCTCAGTAACAATAATCCGGGAGCGGAAAAGAAATATTGCGTTTCAGTGAAAAGTTATTGAAAAAATTGTCTGTGTCCACAACAACCACATGAAAATTATAGAGAATTTTCAACTTTAATTGCAAATATCAGTCGTCTGTTGATAGCCGATCGTGTATCACGTACTCTATTCTCTCACAGTGACAATAAATTAAAGTTACACTAGTAATAAATTAAAGCAGCAAAACTCTGAAACGGCACGCGCCTCTAGAAGATGTAGACACAATGTCCTCATCAAAATCTCGTAAAACTGGTGCGGAAAGTAGCCGCAATTATTGGACACCTCTCCAGGCGCTAGCCGATAACGATGGCTCCGACTCAGAAGCCACTATGGAAAATGACAAAATTAATAAGAAAGTAGTGATATCTCCTTTTAAAGTTCTTGCTAAAAATGGCGAATTCATTCATGATATTCTAGCCAAAAAGGCAATAAATCGTTATTGTGTTAAAAAAATATCAATTGGAACTAAAATAGTTTGTGAAGACATGGAAACTTTCAATGCTATAAAGGTGATTCTAACCGAAAACAAGTGTCAATTCTATACACATGATCAAAAACAAGACCGCATGTTCAAAGCAGTGTTGTTGGGACTCGATAACAAAACGCCGGAGAGGCGTTAAAATTGAGCTCTTATCTCTTGGGCTAAAATGCAAAGAAGTTAAAATCGTTACCAGAAAATATGGAAACTTTACAGACTATTTGTATATTGTAAGTTTCGAGATTGGCTCGGTAAGACTAAATGATCTTCGAAAAAATGTGAAATCCATGTTTCGTACAATTATAAAATGGGATTATCAAAAAAGGCTGAAGTCCAAACTAGTACAGTGCAGAAATTGCCAAATGTATGGACATGGCGAACGCGGTTGTAATATAAAAACAAAATGTATGAATTGTGCAGGTATCCACAAAACAAGCGAGTGCCAATCACCTGATAAAATTCGCTGTGCAAATTGCAACAGTAATCACAAATCATCCGATTCTGCTTGTCCAAGCCGTGCTGCTTTTGTACAAATTAAGCAGAAACTAAGCAAAACACCACGTGATTAGAGCTCGCCTAAGAGAACATTTGCTTACGAATCAAATCATTTTCCCTCTTTGTCAATGAGAAAAGCAAATGTAAACCCGCATAACTCTGTTATCAACGAAACTCCTGCTCGTGTTTGGCCAGTGACGATGGTAGAGGAACAACAACGCCCTATCAAAAGCAATAACACCAACTCATCAAGTACACAAGCTACTACCAGTCATCACAACTCTTCATTATTTTCCGAAGAGGTATTCGCGAAACTAACAATGGAAATGTTAACTAGATTAAGCGAATGCAACTCCAAAGAGCAACAATTTAATGTAATAGCTCAATTAGCTATTAAATATTTGTATTCTAAGTAATGTCAGTAGCACTTCTCAATATAATATTTTGGAACTGTAGAAGTATCCGTAGTAAATATATAGAACTATTCACTCTTCTAACAAGAGAGAATATAGACATCTGTTTGCTCTCAGAGACTTGGTTAAACAGCCGTATTAGAGTATCCCACCCGGTTTATCACTGTGTAAGGCTTGACCGAGAAGGCACTGTTGGTGGTGGTGTAGCAGTTCTGATCAGGAAAAGCTTACTATTTTATACATTGCCGAAAATAAATACCGATGTTATCGAAAACGTTGGAATCGAGATAAATATAAATGATAACGTCAAGCTCAAAATATTTAGTGTATATTTCCCAGGTGGTCGAAGTACGCCCGCCATTCGAAATAAATACAAAAGCGACCTTCGCAAATCGACAAATACCAACGGAAAAGTTATTATATGTGGCGATCTGAATAGTAGACATAGCGATTGGGGGTGCATACGTGCAAATGCTTGGGGAAATATTTTATCAGATTTTTCATCTCGGTCACCTTTTACAATTAGCCATACAACTACTCCAACATACATCCCAAAAACCGTCTCAGCAAATCCGTCAACTCTGGATTTAATTATTTCAAACGTTCCTTCCTATATTAGTCAACCAATAACGTTAAACGAGCTTAGTTCTGATCATTTTCCGATAAAGTTTTGTCTGAAAGCAAATGCTGCTCAATTAGATGAATCAATTCTTGACTTTAACAGAACCGATTGGAATAAATATAAAACTAATTTAAAGCTTTCACTTCAAAATACATCCATGGTACTTGCCAAGGTGACCAACACAAATCAAATAGACGAAAGCATTGAATTTTTGACAACAAATGCCTTAAAATCAGTCAGGCAATCCACTCCTAGAATTATTCCTAATAACAACTATCTTAGGCTCCCACCCTTTATTATAAATATGATCAAAACCAGAAACTACCATCGGCGCAACTGGGTAAGGTTTCGACAAATAGGAGACTTTAGGTTAATGAGTAGCTTAAATGTAAGAATTCGTAATGAAATCTTCAACTTTAAAAACAAAAACTGGAATAAAAAGCTTTCCAAATTAGAAAAGTGTTCGAACCCCTTCTGGAATATAACTAGGATTGTGAAAAACAGAGCAAAACTGATTCCCCCGATTAAAATCAACAACGATATGCTTTATTCCACAGTGGACAAAGCTAACGCATTTGCTAGCGAATTTCTTAAACACTACGAGGTCTCAGATAATTTAAGCTCGCCATCACATGAAGCTACGGTCAGCTGGGCTATTATACAGTTCGACTCAATACCCATTCAAACCGAGGAGTCGGCTTATGTTACTTCAGAATATATACAGGAGCAAATTCAGATGCTTCGTACAAAAAAGGCAGTCGGGATTGATCTTTTAACAAATGCAATGCTTAAAGAATTCCCCAAAATTGCTATAAATTTCTTGACATTCATATTAAACTCTTGTTTAAAGCATCAATATTTTCCTAGTGCTTGGAAATCAGCGCGAGTAATACCAATTCTAAAAACAGGCAAGCCTAATAATGAATGCAGCAGCTATCGCCCTATTAGCCTGCTCAGTAGTTGAGGACAAATTATGGTGTTTTATAAATCAAAATAATGTGATTCCCGACGAACAGTTCGGCTTCAGGAAATTCCATAGCACTACTCATCACGTCAAACGCATACATAACCACGTTAAATGTAATTTTCATTCTAAGAAATCCACTGGCTTGCTGCTACTGGATATTGAAAAGGCGTTTGATACCGTTTGGCATGACGGCCTGATTTTTAAACTAATAAACTACAATTTCCCCCAATTTCTTATTAAAATAATTAAAAGTTACATTTCGGATCGCTATTTTTGTGTCGCTATAAACAATGATTTTTCAGATCTTGAACGAATTCCAGCCGGAGTGCCTCAAGGATCGAAAATTGCCCCAATTCTCTATATAATTTACTGCTCTGATATACCTAAAGTAAGTACTTGTAATTACGCATTCTATGCAGATGATATCGCAATTTTCTGCTCACATATATTTGCCCAAAATATAATAAATGAATTGCAGAAATCGCTCCGCAGTATCACAGCCTTTTTCCACAAATGGAAAATCAAAATAAATGCTGGAAAAACCCAAGCTATCTTTTTCACAAAAAAAAGAAGTCCTTGCTTTTTACCAGCTTCCAACTTATCCATTAATGGAGTAGAAATTCCCTGGTGTGATAATGTTAAATATCTTGGGGTATACTTGGATCGTAAATTGACCTTTGAGGTTCATATTAAAAATATCATTAATAAAGTCAACATCGCTATAAAAATGTTATACCCCTTAATAAACAGAAAGTCAGATCTAATTCCTGACAACAAAATAATAATATTAAAAGTAATATTTCACGCAATAATGCTCTATGCCTGTCCTGCATGGGGAAACTGCGCGAAAACGCATATTAAAAAACTACAAGTTTGTCAAAATAAACTTTTGAAAATGATGTTGAAGCTTCCATGGTTCTTCTCAACCAAAAAGCTTCACGAAATTTCAAAAGTTACCCAGGTTGAAGATCGTATCTCAACAATAACAGCCAAGTTTCAACTATTGTGTGGAATGTCCGATAACGAGCTTATTTCTGTACTTTCTTTAAATTAGTTAGAATTAAGAAAATCTAGTCACTATGAATAAAATTTAGGCTAAGCTAGTCATGAAGGTTTTTTCTATTGGTATGTTTTTCCTTCTATATATCTATATTTACTAAGTTATCCTTTTTTTCATTAATATACGTGTCCCAGTAGTAAGGTACTTAGTTACCATCTCTGTTAATTATATGTTTAAGAATTATTGTACGAATTTGAATTTTCATACCTCAATAAATGCAAATTACTACTACTACTACTAATTGCAAATATCTCTTCACAGATATATAAAATGGAGTTGGCGCTTTCGGATTGTTGATACCGAGGTCAAAACGCGTTGTTTGATACCTAATTTGATAATTTCGGAGGTGTTTTAGAAGTTGTCTCCAAAAGGTAACAATTACCACCAATTCTATGGAACTTTGTCAGTGCTTTTTAAAAGTTTATTAGTTGCATGAATATATGCATTTTACACTGCATAGATGGTGTAATGTGAAGAGTACTTGCAACATTATATTGGACACGCTTTTCCGCAGAAGTGGCAATAAGTATGCATATTAGTGGAGTTGGCTTTCCATTATGGCACGTTAACTTTGCGAAACATGAAAAATCAGGGCCCCATAATAGAAAGTCTGCTCACTTTGATTTAGTGAACTTCAGAAATATTTTTACAGTTAATTTTACAGATCTGGCGTTATTTAAAAAGCAACCGTGTGCGGGACCGCAACAACCAGCAGTCCCAAACGGGGAATAGGCGCATCTCTGTAGCACCTCTTACAGAAACTGAGATGCGCGCCATCGAGCTACCGATTGCTTAGATAGCTTGGCATTGGTAGAGGTGAGTTTATAGTTATACATCTATGCTGATTATTATTTTTACTAATTGTTTCATTCTCTTATAAACTTATAGGATTTGAATTTGATCGTAGAGGAAGAGTACCTTGAAGATGGTGCCAGTAGCCAGCTGCAATCACATTGTGAAGTTCAAGGCCCACCAGCTACACCTTCTGCTGCAGCTAGGCAAAGATATGCCACAACCACTCCTGCAACCACACCTCGAACTCCTGCACTAACACCTCGCAGGGGCTCGAAAAGGAAAAATAATGGTGTGGAGAGCGAAGATGAAATCAAATTTTTGGCAATCGCTGAAAAGCAAGCAGATACAATGAGGGTAAGAAATAATGCAAAGTTTAAATGATTTTGAGATTATCGAAGGTATGTTTCTGAAAGGAAACTTACTTCAACCTGCTTTCAGAAATATGCAATTTGCACCCTGTATCATATATTTACAATAATAATACATCAAATATGATATTACAGCTGGCATAGTTATATACAAAGGCACTGATTTTGGTACTTTTTAAGCAACTATATCAAGTTATATAATTGATATAAATTGATCAAAATTGCAATATGAGTGTCTTGAAAAATGCGAGCTGGGGTATATTTCACTGTTCTTATTTATTTAGTTATATTATTTCTTATCTTCTAGATGATGGCCGAAACCCAAAGAAAGCAAGTGGAGAACGATGAGAGGATGATTGAGGCGACACTTGCCATGGCCGAGGCAATCAACAATATTGCCAGGTCAAACGACAATGTTGCTAGGTCAAACGACAATGTTGCTAGGTCGATCGACAATATTGCTAAGTCGAACGACAATCAATCGAAAGCAACCACTTTCTTTGGGGAAGCAGTTAGAGTTTGCACGGAGATTTTCACCCGGTTGTCAAATTCAATACGTGAGCACCATTAATTTAAGTAGTAATAGCTTTAGTATAGCCTAGTTTTAATATTTTTAGTTGTATATAAGTATCGTTAACATCAACTATAAAGCCAATTTTAATTTAACAAAAGTAAGTTTAAAATAACTCGTTGATCGTGTTCATTCATTTGTTCCTTTTTTGCCTTGAATGAAATGTTAATTTAAGTTTTCTTGTCATTTTATATTATTCGTAAACAAATCCACTCGTTAACAAATGTTAAATTGTTTTAAGTTTTGTTTTTCATGCTTTCGTTTTGCTGTTTTCTAGTACTTTTAAGTTATCACACCTTTTCAACCCAATAACAAGAAAACGAAAGTTGATGTATGTATATTGAAACGGTTTTCCGTGAGCCCTTGTCACGTTTGTAATAACATAAAGTTTGTACGTAAAGTTGTAATGTTTTCTTATTATTCGGTTGAAAAGGTGTATTATTTTTTAAGCTTCCACCTGTCCCTGTAGTTTTTTCAAAATATTTTAATGATTGAAATATGTGCCTTACTTCCAAATTTCACAATAAAATAAGAAAAACTTAAATTTTGAATCTACAGAAGTAGTACATTTTATTTTGTTTGACAAGCGTAGGACAACATACCAAATTAAATTATTTAATATGGCTAAAATATATACAGTGGCGGACATGTTTATGCAGTCGCTTTTTTGCGATTTTCACAAATTTTTGCTTTGATTTAAATTAAATTAATTGTAATAAAATTATTTTATCAAAAATTTATGTAAAAAAATTCGAAACCAGTCTCTCTTGGACACGTTTTCCAGCGGAAAATACTGAACTAGAATTATCATTGGTGTGCATGTCCAAGACTAGGCCGATATTGTTAGGTTCGTCTAATCGCTCGGCTAAACGAACATTATGTAAGGTGGCGCACGCTTTCACTGCCTTACCCGCGTTCCCAAACTCATACAAGATAACCCGCTGTCTCTACAGACATCGCCAAGTTGCTTTGAGGATCCCAAATGGCCTTTCTATTGGGTTTCGTGCTTTGCATAGCGCCTCGTTGCATCGAAATTAGGCAGTACCCTCTGGTTCGCTTGGTAATGGCGTCATAAGCCACGGTTCCAAGGGATATCTAGAATCACCTACAAGGTAAAATTTAAACTTATGTACGTTTTAAAGTAAAGTGAATAGATAGTACCAATCAAAAACATGTAGCGGTTTCCATTTTCACGCTCCCTTTGCATGACAAGCCGTACCGCACATGAACTCCATATATAGGCGTCGTGGCGGGCTCCCGGAAACTTGGAATTTGCGCATACAATTTTTAAATTGGGGTCACAAATTTGAAATCCAAAAATGAAAAATTATATGGAGCTATAGTTTTAGTTAGAGCTGTACTTTATCATTTGAACATTTAAGGAGTGGTACGAAAAATGGTTTACGTACGCTTCTCCGTGCCCTCTCGGAGCCAATATCGATATGTGCGTACAATCAATTGCGCCTATTGTACCTCCGACAAATGGGGCAGGTAGCCCACTAAACACTTCCTTTGCCGCTTGACGTTCCGCCTGTGACATAGAGAACTTAATCTCCTCGAAAAACATTAAGGAGTTTATGGTATCGGTAACTCGGTGGATGCACCGGTTTATTGAGGTTTGACTCATTGAGATGCCCCACTGTTCCCCCACAGGCCGTTGGTAGCATCCTGTAGCATATAAACGTAATGCACACAATACCTACAAAGGAGAGGTGTTCAATAGAATTTTATAATTTTATTTAGAATTGATAAAGGTTACCTGCTTCTCTGCCGATATCGTAGTGATCCTCCGTCCTTGCAATCGGTCCTGCAGCCGCTCCGCAACGCCTGCCGCAATTTCAGGACCCACCCGGTAAAACTTTCTAATCTCCTATGGAGCTAGGTCAAAGGTAACATCTATGTCCCTAAGTAACCTTCGATCTACTGTTGCGCTCCTTGCAGCTGCACTCCGTGTCATATTGGACGCTACAAACTCGAATGCCATGACCAAAAATATTAATATAACAATAAATTGCCCACACAAAACCAAAGTAAACAAAACTTTAACAGCGCAAAAAGAATCTGTGATAAAATTACAATTTACCAATCGACAACAATAAATTATCGTATTTAGAGTGGACAAAAAGTTAGTGAATAGTTAAAATTGTTGTTAAGTTAATTTATCGTTAACAAATTGTGTTAAAAAATTTAATTACGCTTCATAAATAAACAATGATATTGCCGAAAGGCCAGAAAAAAATTTTGGTTTTTTTGTTGATTCAACGCAAAAATATTGTCACAAAAACACTTTTTAATAAATTACACAGCTTGCAAATACGAATGTAAACACAACAAGTAAGGAAGTCTAAGTTCGGTCGGAACCGAATATTATATACCTAGTAGTGATCTATTATGTCATCCCAATTTACGCAGGTTTATTTTAATACTTTCAGTTCGTATTTGCGTTCAAACAGACAGACGGACAGACAGATAGACATACCGACTCAGTTCTTCCTCCTGATCATTTCAGTATACTTTTTGATGGGACTATCTCTTTTTCTTCTCATACGTATAAACATTTCATGTTCATGAAAGGTATGAAAATCTAAAAAGATATACAACTTCGCTTTTGCACTACTTGCCCGGATAATTTACTTTTCATCCTGAATGTTTTGATATATATAAGTCAAAATCTATCTCGATCCGTTTATGCCGTTACGTACTGCCGCTAGGCGACTAAAGTTAATATACCTTGTGTGCGTAGCACTACTAGGTATAAAAAGGGTATCTTTCATAGGCGCCAAAGAACTCAACCGATCTTTATGAAATTTTCATCCTGAATGTTTTGATATATATAAGTCAATATCGATCTCGATCCGTTTATGCCGTTACGTACTGCCGCTAGGCGACTAAAGTTAATATACCTTGTGTGCGTAGCACTACTAGGTATAAAAAGGGTATCTTTCATAGGCGCCAAAGAACTCAACCGATCTTTATGAAATTTTCACAATATATACTTGGGCTCACTGGGTACAGCATAGAGCATATATAGTTTTGGAAAAGTAGGCGGAGCCACTCCCCCAGGCTATATAAAGTTTCAATTCGTCATAACTCCGAACTTTTTTGGTCTAAATTAATGAAATTTGGATATATGTGTCACTTAGTCAATATCTACATAATTTTTCAAAAGTGGCCGGTACGACGCCCACATATTTTGGGTTTTGTTTTGCTTTCGAACTTTCACAATAAGTTCAGGAGTTCGCTGGGCACTAAACGGGCATGGCTAAATCGACTCCGCTCATCGTGCTGATCATTTTAGTGAACTTTTTTCTTCTTTTTCTCAAACTTACATACATTTAATGTTTATGAAAGGTATGAAAATCAAAAACGATATATAACTTCGCTATTGCAGTGGGCTATTAACTATGTGCCTGAATATTTTGCTTGTGTGTTCCCCGATTTGGCTAATTTTTGGCAGGAGTATAATACATACTACTGGGAAGCAGCTGACCAATTTTCATTGAAATATCAAGATTGAATTATAATCGATTGCCTTTGAAAATAGCAGAAATTTTATGCTGAAAAGTGGGTGGCACCACGCCTACTTCTTCAAAATCGACAAAATTTTTTGCGGCCGAGTTTTTCTTAAAAACCTTATTATGTGTGCAAAATCTGATTGATATAACTTGCTTAGTTGTAGAAATATCGCTCTTTAAATTTTACAAAAACAATTTTCAGAACTATGTCAAAAAACTGTGCGTGGACATTAACCGATTTCGCCCATTTTTACAGCAAACAGTTATCTTTACATATAGAACACTATCCCCAATTTTCGTTTCGACAAATCAATTTTTGGCGGAGTTATGGCATAAAAAGTTTTGTGGCGTAGTCCACTATAAAAGGGGCGGGGCACGCCTATTTTCGAAAATTTGAACTTTTTGGCTTTCTGTTTTTACGGAAACTTTAAAAGTGAAATATAAATGATGTAAAGCTATTTTACGCAAAGTTATTGCCTATTTAATATATCTACGATCCTCTTCAAAATCTTTCATATAAAAGTGGGCGTAGACCTTAACCGACCCGCCCATTTTTCCTGGAACAATCCCTGCATACCTGGAAACCTGCATGCTGAATTTCGTTTCGATATCTTAAACGGTTTTTGATTTATGATTAATATTATTTCTAAATTTGACTTAATCAGAAGTGAGCGGTGCCACGCCCATTTTCAAAAATTTCTTGAAAAATTTATTTTATGCCTCAATCTCAATGTATTCACCGAATTTTATCCTTATAGGTGTATTATGTACTGAGTAATCACTTTTTTTGTGTTTTCGAAAATATTCTATATATAACAAGTAAGGAAGTCTAAGTTCGGGTGGAACCGAACATTATATACCTAGTAGTGATCTATTATGTCATCCCAATTGACGCAGGTCTATTTTAATACTTTCAGTTCGTATTTCCGCTCAAATAGACAGACCGACAGACAGATAGACGTATCGAGAGTCGGACATGCCTACATCGACTCAGCTCATCCTCCTGATCATTTCAGTATACTTTTTGATGGGACTAGCTCTTTTTCTTCTCGTACGTACAAACATTTCATGTTCATGAAAGGTATGAAAATCAAAAAAGATACATAACTTCGCTATTGCAGTGGGATATTTTACTTTTCATCCTGAACGTTTTGATATACATTAATAAATATATATATCGATTCGTTTATGCCGAATGAAGTAATTTACCTTGTGTGCGTAACAAAAATAGATATAAAAAAGGGTGTCTTTTATAGGCGCTAAAGAACTCAACCGATCTTTATGAAATTTTCACAATATATACTTGGGTTCACTGGGTACAGCATAGAGAATATATAGTATTGGAAAAGTAGGCGGAGCCACTCCCCCAGGCTATATAAAGTTTCAATTCGTCATAATTCCCAACTTTTTTGGTCTAAATTAATGATATTTGCATACATGTGTCACTTAGTCAATATCTACATCATTTTTCAAAAGTGAGCGGTTCCACGCCCACATATTTTGTGTTTTGTTTTGCTCTTGAACTTTCACAATAAGTTCAGGAGTTCGCTGGGCACGACACAGTCTGTATATAGCTTTTGGAAAATCCCCCAGGTCATTTAAGCTGCAGTTCGGTATAGTTAGGAGTTTATTTGGTTCAAGTGAATGAAATTTTATATATAGATGTGTTCTATATATCAAAACGCCAAAACCACGTCTATCGGGCTTGCTAGTATATTATAAAACGGCCAAAGCAAACCACGAACTTCAGCATTCTTTTGTAAAACTGAGGGACTAGTTTGCGTTCAAACACACGGACAGACAGACCGACGGACAGAGAGACGGGCATGGCCAAATCGACTCCGCTCATCGTGCTGATCATTTTAGTGAACTTTTTTCTTCTTGCTCTCATACTTACATACATTTAATGTTTATGAAAGGTATGAAAATCAAAAAATATACATAACTTCGCTATTGCAGTGGGCTATTAACTACGTGCCCGAATATTTTGCATGTGTGTTTCCCGAATTGACTAATTTTTGAGAGGAGTATAATACATACTACTGAGAAGCAGCTGACCAATTTTCATTGAAATATCAAGATCGAATTATAAGCGATTGCCTTTGAAAATAGCAGAAATTTTATGCTGAAAAGTGGGCGGCGCCACGCCTACTTCTTCTAAATTGAAAAATCTTTTTTGCGGCCGAGGTTTCTTTAAAAAGCTTATTATGTGTGCAAAAACTAATTGATATAATTTGCTTAGTTGTACAAATATCGCTCTTTAAATTTTACAAAAAAAAATTTCAGAACTATGTTAAACAACTGGGCGTGGACATTAACCGATTTCGCCCAATTTTACAGCAAACAGTTACCTTTATATATAGAATATTATCACCAAATTTCGTTTCCACAAATACATTTTTGGCGGAGTTATGGCATAAAAAGTTTTGTGGAATAGTCTACTATAAAAAGGGCGTGGCCACGCCCGTTTTCGAAAATTTTTATTTTTTGGATTTCTTAGTTTACGGAAACTTTAAAAGTGAAATATAAATGATGTAAAGCTATTTTACGCAAAGCTATTGCCTATTTAATATATCTACGATCCTCTTCAAAATCTTTCATATAAAAGTGGGCGTAAACCTTAACCGATCCCGCCCATTTTTTCCTGGAACATTCCTTGCATACCTGGAAACCTGCGTGCTGAATTTCGTTTCGATATCTTGAACGGTTTTTGATTTATGATTAATATTATTTCTAAATTTGACTTAATAAAAGGGTTCGGTGCCACGCCCACTTTCAAAAATTTCTTGAAGCATTTATTTTATGCCTCAATCTCAATGCATTCACCAAATTTTATCCTTATAGGTGTATTATGTACTGAGTAATCACTTTTTTTGTGTTTTCGAAAATATTCTCATATAAAAAGTGGGCGTGGGTATCATCCCTCAAGTTCATCATACTCAAGTTATCGTGTTCACAGACGGACGGACGGACGGACGGACATGGCTTAATCAATTTCTCTTTTCGTCTTGAACATTTTGATATTTATAAGTCAATATCTATCTCGATCCGTTTATGCCGTTACGTACTGCCGTTAGGCGACTAAAGTTAATATACCTTGTGTGCGTAGCACTACTAGGTATAAAAATGTAAACGAACTAAGTCAAATACAATTCGCCTTTAGTTTGATATTACGCTCATTTTTTCAAATAAAAAAAGTTTTATTTCGCCTTCCTAATGACACGACCTGTATAATTGGATCATGCTTCCACCGTGTGTGAAAACTTTTCGCGGTTGTCTGTTGGAATCTCTGCTTCGCGACAGTCTTCTGCTCATAACTGGACTTATCATCGTAGGTCCCGGTCACTGAGTTAAATTGTTCTAAAAGAAGCTCAACACCTCGAAACTGGTTATGTCGTTATCATTATAGGTATGGTAGTAAGGCACGTAAATGTGAACAACCTTGTTCCTACGTAACAAATAATTCACGCCAATCTACGCAGGGAAACTAGGTTCACCTATTGCTTCTGCGGCGACAAGTTATGGGTTGAGTGATCAATTGTCTCGTCACCTATTTATTTTTGATATAGATAACAAGCTTAATTTTTAATTGATAGTGGTGCGGAGATTTCCGTTTTACCTTCCACAAAATTCAAACATTGTAAAAGCCCTTCTGATTTATTTTTTACGGCAGCTAATTGTAGCACTATTAAAATATTTGGAAAAAAATTATTAAATGTAAATTTGCAATTAAGATGGGAATTTCCATTTGTTTTTGTGATTGCTGATATTAATAGGCCAATTATAGGTGCCGATTTTTTAACAAGATTTGGATTCTTGTAGACTTAAAAAATCAACGTTTAGTAGATCCCCTCACAAATATATCGATTCATGCGATTTCTTATGAAAATATTTCGTTACCTAAAGTTTTTGTAGCAGACAACAAATATACTTTGTTAATTAAACAATTTCCATATTTAATTTCGGAGCCTGACCATAACAATACTTTCCAAAACCACGCTTGCGAAGCAGCGCTAGCATTAATATGAGAGAACAGATGATAGCAGGCGAAGGGGGCATTCCAGGTGGAAAGGAGCGCAGCATACATATATTAAGAAATAAAACATATAATGTAAATGATATTATACGAGTATATGCATAAGGGCAACGGTAAATAATGTAAAAACATAGGATTATGATTTTTTAGGGTAAAATAACTGTCCGCCTGCCTGCGGACAAGCATAAAAGGGCGACAATTTCGCCAAGTCAGGGTAGAAGTTAGGTAGGCATAGTAGCCAGCTGACGTCTTATTTAGCGGTGAAAGAAGTTCCTGGGATTTGCTATCTCACGAACTCTATATTTTACATACAGCGGGGTTTTTGTAACTCCACTGTCTGGAAGGTTAGTGGGGGGTTTGTACCTCCGCTAACCTTTATTAGAGCAGGTTATCGTTAAGGTATACACGGTGGTGGTTTCCCTAATCTCGCCGTTTGGAAGGTTGGTCGTGGTTACCTACCTCCGCCGCCTTTAAACTAGCTTGAATTATTGCATTTAAATATCAAATAACACGTATATATGTAAAAATTAATTAAACAGGACTTTCTTTTTAAAAGGAGAAGTTAGGGTTTTTCTCTAGCCCACAGGAACCCGGGACGGGCTGAGCTTAGCTCCGGCACAGGGGAAAATCCCGTCACAAATGGCGCCCGAGCAGGCCTCTAAAGCAGAATAGACAGGGTAACACGGGAAACTGTGAAAAGATAACGATAAATCTAAGGCATAAAAGAGCGACCACGGGAAGATCATAGAGCAACCTAAATACAGGAAAAACACAGCAAGGAAATACCGAGTAGACGCACGCAATAGGAAAGGTCACAAGGGTACGAAAGGGAAGAGTTAGTGAAATACACTGCGGAGTTCGGCCTGGAGAGCACCGGAACAGTAGATGAGCTAAGAAAGCGCCTGGCGAGCTTCATTTAGGCCACGGTATCGACTCAAATCTGGAGGCTCGTTTTACCGAGCAAACCCTTAAGCATGCACTGCCACCCGATACAATTAGCCCAGCGACTCTGAAGGATAGCGGCGGACAAGCGCTAAAAGCTTGCAGGGACCGGCTTCGACCAAAAGTAAGACGGGACACAAGAACCACTGCCACCAGGAAGCAGCACAGACATAAAATCTTGATGTGTTATCGCAACAACAACCGGCAGTGGCAGGATTGAAATCTCTTCAAGAAGGACTTCCTCATGATCTTTTTAAGTTCGCGGTACTTTCAGAGGATAGATGATTAAATTCGACAGTGTGTACAACAACCAGGTGAGGCCTTTAAAGATTTCGTGCTATCATTAGAAGGGCTCATGCGACACGCCGACTACGGTAGTGAACAAAAGCTGGTTGGGGGCCATTAGAATATAGCGCCGGAGAAGGAATCATTGAGACCAGCAGCAAGACTGTTTGTTCCGCGACGACAAGAGGAGCGGTATCAGTACTTGCAAGCCGGCGAGAGGAACGAAGGACACCATAGGCAAAAGACCCCAAGACAAGTGACTACTTCAGATAATACGCCGAAGCCTCACCAAGGAGGGATTGATCCACGGAACGCGTGCAGTCGATGCGGGGAGAGCGGACGCTAACGCTCATGGGTGCCGCAACTAACGACGGGAATTATGGTGGCAGTGCGGACAAGAAGGTATACTTAAGCGTAACTGCTGTCGTTGACAGTCGGAAAACGGCCTGAGACCCCATTGGTATCGAGGGTGGCATCTCAAGTAACCCAACCTCGGCCTAATAAAGACTTTTAAACAGATCCCAGGGCGAATCTTGGCTACAGTATCCCGTGATGGAGAAAAGATTATGGCATCATGACACGGGAGCAACAAAAAGTTTCGTAAACGAAGTAGTAGCGGTGAGGCTGGACGCGCACAAATTCAAAGAGGTAGAGACAAGAGTTGTAATGGGCGATGGTAGGGCAAAAGGATAATCGAAGCGGTAGACGCAAAGATAAAGTTGGGCGACCAAGTGAATCGAAGTGATTTGCTAGTCCTATCTGGGCTAGTTGTCGAGGTGGTAATCGGGACAGACTATCTGGCAAAGGCTAAATTAGAGCTAAGGTATGGCAAGGAAACCATAAAATTACAAGCTGAAAATGGTGAGCAGGAGACTGTAACATGTACAACCATGGTGGATGGCGGCGATAGCACAGATATGGAGGAAGATGTGAACAAAGCAAGCCCGTGGAGAGTACTGCAGATGTAGCGGTGAGTAGCTTCCTAAAGTGTGAATTACAGATGTTGGAAAAGATGTCCGGGGTGTCCAACGTTGCCACCCACAAGATAGTGATGTGAGATGAGCGACCGAGCACAGAACGGTATTTCCCAAAGTATCGAATGATGCAAAAGACTATAAATAAGGAGATCGACGAACTGCTAGAGAAAGGTTGCATCGAGAAATCCCACAGGCCGCACAGTGCACCAATCATTCTGGCCCGGAAGAAGAACGGCAAGTGGAGACTCTGCGTCGACTATCGACAGCTTAACGCTCGCTCAGTACCAGATCCCTACCCGCTACCTCGAATACAGAACATCCCGGGTAGATTACGAAGCGCGCACTTTATCAGCAGTCTAAACCTCAAGAATGGTTAGTGGCAAATCCCGATGGAAGAGAGTAGTAAGCAATTCATAGCGTTCACAGTGCCCAGGCGAGGGCTGTATTAATAGAGAGTAATGCCCCTTTGGGTGACACTCCGCCCCGGCCACGTTTCAGAGAGCACTCGATCGTGTTATTGGACCAGAGTTAGAACCACACGCCTTCGCTTACCTGGGTGACATCATCATCACTAGTACCACATTGGAAGAGCACATTCGGCATCTTAAGGAAGTTTTCCAGCGAGTACGGCGAGCAAATTGAAAACTTAACCCGGAGAAGTGCGAGTTTTTTAAGAAGAGTTTGAAGTATTTAGGTCAAGTTGTCAGTGAAAAGGGAATACTGGCCCTGACAAGGGTGCAGCTATTGAAGAGCTAAGCTCGCTACAGAACATACGAGAGTTACGACGGTTTCTGGGAGTGGTTTTGTGGTACCGGAAATTTGTCGCGAATTGCCCATCCACTGACGTCCATGCTAAGGAAGGAAAATATATGGAAATGGTCCGGTACTAGCCCGCCCAGACTTCACAAAGCGTTTTAGATTACAGACGGATGCGAGCAACTTTGGTCTCGGCGAGGTTCTCAGGCAGGGATAAGACGATGAGGAGCGAGTCATAGCATAAGCGAGCCGCCTGCCAAATTAAGCCGAATCAAACTATTCACCGATGGAGTAAGAGCGCCTAGTCATAGCTTGGGCAATCAGAAACATGCGACCGTACTTGGAGGGATCACATAGCTTTGAAATGGTTGACAGTTGACGAAAGTTTGTCAGGTAGGATCGCTAGATGGGCGCTCGATCTACAGCAGTATTCGTTCAACATACAATATAGGAAGGGCAAGATGAACGTGGTGGCAGACGCACTTTCGAGGCAGCCACTGGAGGAACAGCTAGGAAGTATTACGACACAGGAAAATAGTATTAGTTGCAAATGGTATGCGTCGAAAATGGCCGAAATATCGAAGAGCCCGGAAAAGTTTCCTGACTACGTTCTAGAGGAATGTAGGTTATACAGACCAGCCAATCAGATGGATGGCGAGGATGCGGTACCGTGGAAGTCATGCGTACCGACATCGGGCAGGCGAATGATGCGGCCTGGGATGTTCAGAGATGCACTAGTGGTTGTGGACCGATTTTTGAAATGGGTAGAGATCATGGCGATACGAAAAGCGACGACGGAGAGTCTCATCAGAGGGCGGGCCAAAATTTCTAATCGCGGACAACAGAGCACAGTCCATAAATAGGAATTTCAGGAAGTTTTTTGCAAGAGGTTGCAATAAAACACCAGCAGCATTTGTGACGGTGTTTTCCTTTGTGCCGGGATTATGCTCAGTCCGTCCAGGTTTTCTGTGGGTTAGAGAAATGCCTAACGTCTCCTTTTAAAGAGAAAGCCCTGTTTAATTT
Organism: Merzomyia westermanni; assembly: GCA_949987695.1. NCBI lineage: Eukaryota > Metazoa > Arthropoda > Insecta > Diptera > Tephritidae > Merzomyia > Merzomyia westermanni. The sequence continues at coordinate 84,437,462 of OX465289.1, forward strand.
ATTTATATATATATATGTTTTATTTTATAATTCAAAGCAATAAGTCAAGCTACTTTAAATTAGCGTAGTGTCCGCTCTCCTTGCATCGCCTGCACGCGTTCCGTGGATCAATCGCTCCTTGGTGTGGCCTCGGCGTATTGTCTGGCGTACTCAATTGTCGTGGAGTCTTTTGCCTATGGTGTCCTTCGTTCCTCTCGCCAGCTTCCAACTTACTGATACCGCTACTCTTGTCGTCGCGGAACAAAAGGTCTTGCTGCTGGTCTCAATGATTCTCCTAAGCTGACGAACTCGCTTCGCTTCACGTAAATCTGGTATTCTCGACGGAAATTACTATAAAGCCGGTTTAGCTTCTGTTCACTACCGTAGTCGGAGTGTTGCAAGAGCCCCTGTAATGATAGCACGAACGCGCTGCAACGAAAAGAAAAAAGAATGGAACGCTGAGATCGAGAGCAAAGAGGAGTGTGTGTGTAAACAATAAGCTTCCCTCCGAGGCGGCCTTTCCAGGGGAAAAAAGGAGAGGCAGAAAAGCGTGAAATCAAGAAGGTTTTAAACCCGGGCCAAACTCTTGTAATAATGAGAACGCCGACCTGGTAAATGATGTTCAGAGAGTACTCAGAATATGGAGGGATTACTTTTCAACGGAGAAACTGAGTAAGAAACCAGAGAAGCTGCCGAGGGCGGGCCCACAATTGAAAATGATGAAATTGATGTTCCACAAGCCGGTTTAATGAGGTGCGAATAGCATTATCCCTATTGAAAAACAACAAAGCAGCTGGCGCTGATGGTTTCTCTGCTGAGCTATTCAAACACGGAGGCGAAGTTCTGGTAGGAATCGACGCTCATCATCTCTTTATTGTTTTTAACGCCGCTTTCGATAGCAAAACTTCCACGCTTTAAAGAACACCACCATCTCGGTTAGAATTGGGAAGGACTATCCGAGCCGTTCGAAAGTGAACGAGGTTTCCGACAGTGTTCGTGCGTTTTCTTTAATTTGATGCTGGAGAAAATAATGCAAGCTGCAACAGTTTTTTATAAAAGCATGCAATTGTTAGCGTATGCTGACGATATTCATATCATTGGCCTTAACAACCGCGCCGTAACTTCTGCTCACTCCAAATTAGGAAAGAAGCGGAAAAATGCATTTGGTAGTGAACGAGTCAGTGTATTTGCTTCTTGGCTACCACGCCACTGCTGACAGCAATAATTTCGAAATAGTAAAGGACTTCGTTTACCTGGGAACCAGCATTAACACCAACAATAATGTTAGCCTAGAAATCCGACGAAGAATTACTCTTGCACACAAATCCTACTTCGGACTGAGTAGGCAATTGAAAAGTAAAGTCCTTTCTCGACGAACGAAAATAACACTCTACAAGTTACTCATCGCACCCGTCCTGCTATATGGTGCAGAAGCGTGGACACTAACAACATCTGATGAGGCGGCTTTGGGAGTATTCGAGAGAAAGGTTCTTCGAAAGATTTGTGGACCTCTACGCGTTGGCGACGGCGAAGACCGAAGAAGATTTAATGATGAGCTGTATGAACTTTACGCAGAGGCCGACATAGTTCAGCGAATTAAAACACAGTGGCTTCGCTGGCTAGTCCACGTAGTGCGAATGAGCGAAGGTGCTCCAGCGCAGAAGGTATTCTTATCGGCACCCGCCGGTGGAAGCAGAGGAAGAGGGACACCCCCACTCCGATGGAAGGACCAAGTGGAGACCAATTTGCGATCCCGCGTTGTTTCCAATTGGCGCCAGTTGCCGCAACGAAGAAATGACTGGCGGGCTATGTTGGACGGTCTCCCAGGCGGTTAGATGACCATTTAAAGAAAGAAGCGAAAATGCAAAACTGCCACATAACACCTTTATTTACGCAATAATAACATTCACACATAAATACATATGCATATCGCGACATTGGAAAAAAGTGTGGCCGTTGCGGCTTCTAGTAAAACGCAAGACAAGGGGCACTGAATAAATATCATAGTAAAAACGCAAAATCCTTACCATTTTCATATATTATGATAAGTAACTCGACAAGACTATAGCTAGTCGGTTGACTACACGTTTATTTTACATCTCAGTAATGTCAATAGCATAGAAGTCTCGAAAACATCAACACTTCCAAAAAGCAGTCACAAAGGAAGTTGGTCCCCGAAAGGATAAAATTACTATTAGTACAGCATTGTCGATCAAAGCAGTGGCTCTGCTACTGCGATCTACTTTTTTGAAGGCTCTTATCACAAAGCGCAAATATGTAACCAAACGACATAGACTGCGTGCTTTGGCATGTTCTTAATAAAAATGGGAATTTTTGTTGGAGCAAAGCTCGAATTTTTATGTTTGTTTGTTAATTGATATTAGAGGAAAAATTACAACGTTATGCACAGCGATGGTATGGGATGACATGTTTCGAAGTGCCCAACTTCTCATCAGACCCCTTCTCGGACACTGAGATATGAACCCAAGTGTCTGCACCAAAGCCGCTGTTAGAGTACTCTAACAACTAAGCTATGATGCCCTGTAGCGTCACGATGCATTTTTCCTCTAATGTGCCATTTGCTTATTCCTTTTATACATTCTTTGGTACATATATTTTATAAGTCAACTCAAGGAAAGTGGAATATTTTTAGGCGCGTTCATAGAACAGTTTTAGATACAGAAGGGCTTTTATGCATATCAACACTTCCGTGTTATTTGTTATGCACCCGCACTGTACCTGTAACAATTATAGCTATGGTGATTTTTGTTGGAGCAAAGCTCGAATTGTTATGTTTGTTTGTTAATTGATATTAGAGGAAAAATTACAACGTTATGCACAGCGATGGTATGGGATGACATGTTTAGAAGTGCCCAACTTCTCATCAGACCCCTTCTCGGACACTGAGATATGAACCCAAGTGTCTGCACCAAATCCGCTGTTAGAGTACTCTAACAACTAAGCTATGATGACCTGTAGCGTCACGATGCATTTTTCCTCTAATGTGCCATTTGCTTATTCCTTTTATACATTCTTTGGTACATATATTTTATAAGTCAACTCAAGGAAAGTGGAATATTTTTAGGCGTCACCGTAGCTATAACTGTCACAGGTACAGTGCGGGTGCATAACAAATAACACGGAAGTGTTGATATGCATAAAAGCCCTTCTGTATCTAAAACTGTTCTATGAACGCGCCTAAAAATATTCCACTTTCCTTGAGTTGACTTATAAAATATATGTACCAAAGAATGTATAAAAGGAATAAGCAAATGGCACATTAGAGGAAAAATGCATCGTGACGCTACAGGGCATCATAGCTTAGTTGTTAGAGTACTCTAACAGCGGCTTTGGTGCAGACACTTGGGTTCATATCTCAGTGTCCGAGAAGGGGTCTGATGAGAAGTTGGGCACTTCGAAACATGTCATCCCATACCATCGCTGTGCATAACGTTGTAATTTTTCCTCTAATATCAATTAACAAAAATGGGAATTATTTATAAAATATGTGGAAAATACCATGACTATAAACAGGCTCAAAGCCAATAATAATAATTTTTCTTTTTATTTCTGAAAATTACTATTTTCTTATATTTTTTTTAAATTGTTTTTAATTAATTTTTAAAAGTCTTTATTAGAATAGAAACGGGAAATTTTTAGAGACAAATGTTTTCTTCATCAGAGAAATTTTGGCAAGCTCTGCTAACCATTTACGGGCGCCGGCGTCGCTATAGCGGGGCGCGCTCGAACGTAATAAAGGTATGAAAAGCAAAGGACAACAAGTCAATAAATGAATAGACGTCGGAATTCAATGTAAATAATTACAACATGTGGTTTTTATTAAGGTGGAATTAAAATTAACTGCGCAATAGGAATGTAAAGAAAATGATATAGAAGTTTATGGAAAAATATAATTACCTGGTTTGGCTGGTAGTGACTTACATACTCTCAAAAAACAAGTGAACGGGTCTCTCCGATGGACTTAGCTCTATACCTCCGCCGAATGGCTACTTTCGTTAGGTTTGGAGGGGTAAGAGCTGTTATCGGTACAAACCTAAATGCAATCTCCCAGGCAGATAAAAGGAGCGACCGATATATTTAGGCCGGTGACCTTGCTGCGAGCAAGCTTAAAAAGCACGTGTAGCCACCAGCAACCACCCCCAAATTAATACAAAGTTAAATTTATGATAAGTTTAAATTAGCCTTAGAACTATCAAAATACATAGCAAACCCCTAGTCTATCGCCCTTGTTATGCCAGCCGCCTTTTGACACCTGTTGTGTATAAGAAAAGAAATGTTAGTATACTTGGACGTGGTTTTGCCTATTTCAATGCACCTTATCATTCGAATTTTTTTTTCTCTCGGAATCCGCCAACTTCATAAACTGGAAGGGGACAGCTACCCTCGCGTCAATATTTGAGACCGGGCTCATGCGGTGGTGACGGCAACGACCGTGGCTTGCGTAGTGACCCTTCTGGTCACCCTGTATCGCCCCCGTAGTACCAGCGTACACCTCATCGGCCAAGTCCCACCAGCATGTTCTAGGTGGAGGTCGGCAGCGAGCTTACCATCAACGACCGTGGTTGGCAAGCACGGAATGTTGGAGCTGTGGTGTTGTGGCGGACGTCGAGTCGTGTCTGACTCGCGCATTCTCCGTTGCTCGTGCCGTAGTACTGGTCGGAAAGGACGTGTTTCCGAGCCGCCGAGCTGTGGAGTGGGTGTCAGATGTCTCTCTGTAATCTTCCATATTGGTGGTAGTTTGCCGGTTTAGCGTAGTGGGGTGAGGAGCTACATCCCCCGGTATTTTTGGCAAAATCGAATTCCACGGTTTTTGCCACGTAAGCGGCCCTCTGTCTTTGAGCGTGTTATGGCGCGAGTCATTCTATAAAATAAACCCGTTATTAGGGTATTGCTTTTTGGTAGGGTTGGGTGGCTTGTGTACCTAATCGTCGGGTATTCTCGGTATATAGGTTTGGCATATTAGTTTTTTTAAATGGGTGTGTTGCTCGCTTTCATTAGTTACGTTGTTAAAAGTTTAATTTTGTTCCACCCGAAAAAAACTGAAGCGCATTGGCACTTTATATGTAGGGTTACTCCTTGAACTACGAGCTATTTAACTTTGAACCAGAGTGATGTAGGTGTTAGAAGAGCGGGTTCGACTGAACAGGAGAAGAGATGTTTGGTATCATGTGGGGACATACCAAATTCAGAGCATGTGTATGGTATGTTGGGGTTCAGTCTGGATAAGTAAGAGTTTAACCTATTACAATATCCAGAGCGAAGTTGTGCTAGCATAACTCGAGTCTCCCTCGGAAGTACACTCTCCTCTTCAGCCAATTCAGGTGGCTGAGTATTGATAACGGGATTCACAGGCCGAGATCTGAGGGATCTGTCCACCGACTCGGTGTGGAGGTCATTTAGAGCCCGTCTGTGGTTCCGCAGATCAAACGGCGAAGAGATGTGGTGCCAGATCTCATCGTAGTGCTTACGAAGATGTCTCCTTATGTCTCTAGGGGGCGGGGCTACATCCAATAGATGTCGATTTGGATGACTAGGCTTATGACAGTTCAGAAGGAACTGTCTACTCAAAAGTTCCGCGTGCTCTTGAACATTGAGCAATTTTGCCTCTTGATGGAGGTGAGACTGAGATGTCATAAGCAGACATCCCGTAGCAGTTCTGATGGCGGTGTTTTCGCAGACTTGCAATTTCGTCCAATTGGTGTTAGCAAGATTGGGCGACCATATGGGCGCCACGTAGTGAGATTTCGTTCGGTGAAGAAGCTGGAAAGGTCACGGAGGTACCTGTTGATTTTAGTACAGAGTTCGTCAATGGAGGGACCCTTGCCCGAGGCCTTTAGGAAACAATGGAGACTCCCTCTGGTGGGGGGAGTCTCGAAATATAGAAACTAAACAAAAGGGGAGAGAAGAAACCACCTTGCGGCACCCCTTGTTTTATTCTTCGTGGCCTATATTTCTTGTTCCTGAATTAGACTGATGCCTGTCGACCATTGAGGTAATTAGCGGTCATCTTTTAAGGCCGTCAGGGAGCGGTGTCTCTTCCAGGTCTCGCAGGAGTGTGGCGTGGTTGACCGTATCAAATGCATTTGATAGGTCAAGTGCCACGAGAACCGTCCTATGTTTTGGTGGGTGTTGATTCAAACCATAGTTTATTTGCGTTGTAATGGCATTCAAAGCAGATGTAGTGCTGTGAGATTTGCGGAACCCATGCTGGTGATCGCCGAATTTCAGATTTGCGATAAAGTAAGGGAGCAGAATGGTTTCTAGTAGTTTTGCAACCGGCGAAAGGAGGGATATCGGACGATAACACTCTCCTTGGTTCGCCGGCTTCCCTGGTTTTAGTAGGGGAACTACAATCGCCTCTTTCCATATCTCAGGTATGACGAAAGTAGTTAGAGAGAGGTTGAAAAGAGCCGTTAAATAGCCCTGTCCCTCGTGGCCAATGTGCTTGATCATCTTTATGGCGATTCCGTCGGGTCCGATGGATTTTGAAGGTTTGGCCTTCATTATGGCTTCCTTGATTTCTGCGACTGAGACGGCAATAGTCGCAGTGGAGTGTTTGTGTTTGGGCCCACGTCGGATAACTCTTCTCTTAGTCCTATCCGCAGGTGGATGCATTATAAACTGCTGGCAAAAGAAGCTCGCGCATTTTCTGGCGTCGGATTTGATACTGTCACCGAATGCAATGGCGACTTTGTCATTGTAATTGGTTGGATTGGGTAGGGCCTTGACAGTCGACCATAATTTGTCGACTCCTCCGGAGAGGTTGCATGCCTCAAGATGTTGTTTCCACTTGGGCAGCTTGTGTTCGTTGACTACCCTACGAATTTCCGCATTGAGATCTTTGATTCTGGGATCTGCGGGATTGATGAGTGTCACTTGGTCACGTTGTCTGGCCATCGTCGCAGCTTCTGCAGCAAAATTCGGACGAATTTCTGGTATTCCGCCAGCGGAAATAACGCGGCCTGAGGCTGAATCAATGACCTTGCGATACTCTCTTTCACCTTTGCGTCTGTACAGTCCGTAAAGCGGTCCCAGTCCGCCTTGGTGAAGTTGATGTATGTTAGTTTATCAGTTGTTATGAAGTCGGTCTGTCGTTCAACTGAGAGTATGATGGGTAGGTGGTTTGAATGTAAGCATCGGTCACCAATACACACACCCTGTCCAATCTGTCCTGTCCCACCCTTTAATTGTCATCCTCGGAACAAACCCTTGCAGCTGGGTTGCTCCATTGTCTCTTGTTACGGGCTGGGGTCGAACCCAATCCTGGAGCAAGAGAATGGATCTGCTGCGTTTGCTGGAAGAAAATCTATATTAAACGGTCGTATTCGGTACAATGCGCCAAGTATAAGAGATGGTTACATAAATCCGGATGTTCAGGGCTTAACCCTGCCATCCACAGACCCCGTACTTTCTTTAGTACTTTTGAGGCACCTTGCTGTACACGTCCGAGGACGTCCCGCGGTAGTCGCTGCTCTGGCACTTCCTTACCGCTTCTACCTACTTCCAATAGTCACAATAGTGGCTCAGTCTATACGACTGGCAGCACCGCTGCCATCCCTGCCTCACCCACTTACGACTGTCGCTAACGCACACCAGCGTCTCCATCTCACACGGCCGCTCAACACTCCTATCCCCTCCGGAATAGGTCAGATATGAGCATCGCCGAGCGTCAGTCCCCTCTGTCTCTGCCCCTAATGTCCCCCCCTGCTTCCAGCCTGCACGTGGGTCAGGAACACCACCTCCTAGTACCTTTCACTACGTGCACCGTTTGTCGGCAAAGATTATATACGCCTGCGACATCGGTCAAGTGCAACAATTGCCTTGGCCGGTGTCACACCCTTATGTGCTCTGGGCTCGCAAACGGTAACCTCTGGACGGATTCGTTCATAGCCCCCTGTTGCAGTACACAGTAGCCCTCCACGCCAGACAACATGGGCCATGGCGCTGTCAACTCTAGACTGCGACATAGTTTAGGCCTTAGCCTACCTCCACCTAGGCAAACGCATCCGCCCCTCACGCCTAGTATGTCCCCCTACACACTTCAAAATTCTGCAGCTGGACTGTAACGGATTAGCTGGAAAGATCGCGGAGATAACTGACTTTATGAAGACGCACAACATCAAAATCGCCGCGATACAAGAGACAAAACTGAACACGAGATCGGACTCACGAACTTCTGATGGGTATAATGTACATCGTAAAGACCGTCCCAGCGGTCTTGGGGGTGGCCTTGCGTTTATTACACATCACTCTGTACAATATAATCTATTTTCACCTGACGTCGACCCCAGGGACTCTACCTTAGAATGCCAAGGCATAGCAGTCCGGTCAGGAGGCGCCGACCTGCAAATCATAAACATATATATTCCTCCTGTCACATGCTGTCCTAGATTTTATCATCCCGACATTAGTGCGTTGCTAAGGGGCGATAACCGTCTAATCCTAGCAGAGGACACGCAATTGCAGACCAAATAGATAACTCAGCACTCTGTACAGTCAATGGAGATGCCCCCACCAGGGTGGCAGGTAACTGTCACAGTTCGCCAGACATCTCCATAACGAGCGCGAGCCTTATCAACTTTGTCATCTGGCGACCGATGCTTACATTAGCTTCAGACCACCTACCCATCTTACTCTCCGTTGAACGACCGACCGACTTTGTGAGGACCAAATAAATCCCCATTAATTTGGCCCACACAAAAACGACCCCACATAACCAGATGAACATACAACAAGGCTCACCAACAAAACTAGCACCAACATGAACACAACGAGCGGTCGCAACATGTCACAGCAAGACAGTAACCATGGCAGCACAACCACCCGAGCCAGCAACATGTAACACCACAGCTATAAAAGCATCAACACAGCATCACAGGGGTCAGTCAGCACGGAGCTGTGGTCACGACCAGAGCGACTAGCGAGCGCATCTCGATCGTAGTTGGGTCTATCCAGTACAATCGAGATTCGCCCCTTAGGAGTGAGCCGTGGAATCGAAGGGAGCTGTAGTTGGGTCTATCCAGTACAACTACCACTAGAAACCTCGCGCACACCCGCCTCAGCAAAAGTCCCGCCACAGTAACGCGCAACCGCGAACAGGCGACGTCCGCTCGCCTATGCCGACGTAGACCGCGCCGCGAGAGTGATACCCCGCGGAGTAACAGCGCGAACGCACCACACGACCGAGCGGAGCGACGAAATACCGCACGACAGAGACACGTCAGCAGAGACCGCAGCAGAGCGGCGACATACCTCGCGGCAGAGATACGTCTGCAGAGACCGCAGCAGAGCGGCGAAATACCGCACGGCAGAGATACGTCAGCAGAGACCGCAGCAGAGCGGCGAAATACAACGCACCTAAGAGGGGCACCGACACCGGGCGTGGCAGAGCAACGCCGCTGCAACACACGGCGCCGACGTCAGTACGCCAGCATAGTACGTGACAGCGACGCCAACGGAAGCACGGTAGAGTGAAACGCACCAGACCCTAACGGAATCCGTCTAACGGAACGCGGCTGGACCGTTAAGCCACGCCACCACAGCCGAGTGGCGACGAATGAAGTCAGAGGGAGTTGAATTTTAGAATAAAATACGAATGAATTAATATTCTAGCATTAAGTAAGAATAAAGTAAAGTTTAATACAGCGAAACGATTTGCGCAGTGTCCCGAATTTACAAATTTATTGTAAGCGAACCCTGGACAAGGCGAGTATACCCCAGCAATTACCAAAGAAGCAACGGGGCAACAAGAAAGCTTCGTTACAATTGGCGCCCGAGCAGGGATCCCGCAAATCGTTCAAACGTCAGAAGGAACATTCCTGACTACACACCGGAAATTACAAAATGGCCGACCAGATAGACACCACGTGGCTGGACAACGTTCCCAAGGAGCAGCTGGTACCCATCGCACGGGAATTGGGTATCGAGCAGACAGGCTCCGCCCGGGATATCCGAAAACGGATATTAGCGTTGGCAGCGAAGGCGGCGACGGACACGGAAATACAGGCCAAATTTGCGTCTTTGGAGGCCACCTACCAGGACGCTGCAACCTCCAGTGAGGACGAAAGCGAGACGGGGGAAACAGACCCTCCGGACACAGGCGTAAGTTTAAACAATGGACCACCTAAGCAGAACATACCGGCCTTCCCCCCTCGGGATACGCAACCCACACGACATAACCCCGCATCAGGAGTAGCATCAGCAGGCACCTGTGCGACACCACAGGTAACCCAGGCGCCAACCATTATATTCGCACCCATCATCGACCAAGTGCGGAAGTGGTCGGTAAAGTATGACGGGGGTAGAGACCCGTTAGCATTCATCGAACGACTGGAAGAGTTGTCGGAGGCATACACGCTAAACATGGATCTTCTCCCAAAAACCATGCCCGAGTTACTAGGAGGCACCGCTCCTCAATGGTATCGCAACAACAACGCACATCGGAGTAGTAGTTGGGCGACATTCTTCCTACCCGCTAGATACTTCGAACGCCTCGAGGATGACATACGGCAACGAAGGCAACACGCACGCGAGAAATACAAGGACTACGTGCTAGCGATCCAAAACTTGATGAGGCACGCCAGGTACAGCCACGAGCAACGTCTGGAAAGAATCTTCCGCAATAGCCACCCGGATTACCTACTGTACATCAAACGTATTGATTTCAACAATCTCACCGAGCTCATCATTCTTGCCGAGGAATACGAGAGTATCCACGAGGGCTATCGACGACCACCAGACGGAAATCGCCGAGAAGTCGCGCGGCACCTAGTAGGTGACAAAACTTTAATTTCACCACCACAACGTGCAACCCCGCCACGACCACCGAACGAATAACGACATAGATGAGAGGAATTCTGTTGATCCTCTCATCTATGTCGTTATTGTCTTCCCCTGGCGGCGTTGCCTCCTCTGTTATCTGTGTCGGTACGCCTGGTGTCAATGTGGGTTGGGTAAGTGGCCTGGATAGCGCGAGGTGTCCTCCTCCGCAGGATATCGTGGCTCCAACCAGGACGAGGCAGAAGGCATACAAGATTTTCTCGCGAAAGAACTCCAAAAATTCGAGACTATGAATGGAGTAACGACAGTGGCGGAACACAAGATTATCCTCACCGACGACCGCCCCATCAAGCAACGCTACTTCCCCCGAAATCCGGTCATGCAGAGCATCATCAACAAGGAAATTGACGAACTCCTCGACAAGGGATGCATCGAGCCATCCTCTAGCGCCCACAGCGCACCGATCGTGCTAGCCGAAAAGAAGAATGGTAAGTGGAGGTTGTGCGTAGATTATCGGCAGCTCAACGCCCGATCAATTACCGACGCATACCCCCTGCCAAGAATACAACACATACTGGACAAGTTATGAAGGGCGAAATACATCAGCAGCCTGGACTTGAAGAACGCTACTGGCAGGTACCATTGGAACCGCAGAGTCGTCCTTACACGGCCTTCACAGTACCCGGGTGCGGATTATTTCAGTGGCGTGTTATGCCTTTCGGTTTGCATTCCGCACCAGCAACATTCCAGAGGGCACTCGACCAAGTCATTGGGCCAGAAATGGAACCACATGCCTTCGCGTATCTCGACGACATAATTGGCATAGGCTCCACATTGGAGGAACACATACGCAACTTACAGGAAGTCATGGGACGGCTGCAACACGCCAACCTCAAAATCAACCCGGAGAAATGCGAATTCTTCAAGAAGGAACTTCGGTACCTAGGCCATGTGGTAAGCGATAAGGGAATCCACACGGACCCCGAGAAAGTTGCAGCTTTCAAGGAGCTGAAACCACCAACCAACGTGAAGGAAGTTCGCCAGTGTCTGGGGATAGCATCGTGGTATCGCCGTTTCGTGCCTGACTTCGCTACTATAAGCCAGCCGCTCACGGCCCTGCTGAAAAAGGGCAAGCACTGGAAGTGGGGAGCAGAGCAACAAGAAGCCTTCGATACCATCAAGCAGAAACTCACGGAAGCCCCTATACTCGCATGTCCGGACTTTACAAAGTTGTTCACCTTGCAGACGGACGCCAGCAATTTCGGTCTGGGAGCAGTACTGACACAGGAGCTGGAAGGTGGAGAGCGCGTTATCGCTTACGCCAGCCGAAAACTAAACAAGGCGGAGGCCAACTATTCGCCCACCGAAAAGGAGTGCCTTGCTATCGTGTGGGGAATACGGAAAATGAGGCCATACTTGGAAGGATACCGGTTCAAAGTTATAATGGACCATATGTCGCTGAAGTGGCTAAACTCGATAGAAAGCCCCTCAGGCCGCATAGCACGATGGGCATTGGAACGACGACGACAGAGACTCAATGCAAGTGGTGGCGCAAGTGGGTGGATGAAGTACGCACCAACCCGGAGAAGTACGCCGACTATGCAATACAGGAAGGGCAGATGTACCGCCATATTCCCTGCCGGTCACACGACGAAGAGGTGGTCCCGTGGAAGTTATGTGTACCCACACCGCGCAGACAGCGAGTCCTAAAGGAAAACCACGATATACCAAGCGCTGGACACATGGGCATCCGTCGTACAGTAGCACGAATCGCCAACCGGTATTATTGGCCCGGCATGTTCCGGGATATCAGCCGATATGTACGCCAATGCGAGTCTTGTCAGAAGTATAAGGAAGCACAACAAAAGCCAGCGGGAAAAATGCTCTCACAGGTAGCCCAGGAACCATTTGCCACGGTATGCGCCGATTTCATCGGACCTCTACCACGTTCAACTCACGGAAATACGACGCTATTGGTATTTTTCGACCGGTTTAGCAAATGGGTGGAATTGATCCCAATGAGGCGTGCTACAGCTGACGGGCTTCGCCGCGCATTCAGAGAACGCATCCTTGCAAGATTCGGTACTCCCAAGATACTGATATCGGACAACGGGGTCCAGTTCACCAGCACAATGTGGCAGCGCTACCTCAAGGAGATGGGGATACGGCAACAATTCGCGGCACCGTACACCCCCCAAGAAAACCCCACAGAACGAGCAAACCGGACCGTCAAACGCATCGTGGCGCAACTCACCAGATCGCAGCACAACCGATGGGACGATCTTCTCCCGGAAATCGAGCTTGCCGTAAACACCAGTGTCACCGCATCCACAGGGTACAGTCCTGCGTTCCTCGTACAAGGACGGGAACCGCGACTGCCAGGGGCACTGTTCGACGAGGTTAACATCGGAACCGGCACAGCTACCACCACGGCCGAGGAGAAACACAGCAGAATTCAGGAGGCCTTCAAAATCGTAAGGCAAAACATGGAACGAGCAGCGGTAGACCAAGCACGGCACTACAATTCACGGCGGAGAAAATGGACCCCCGTAATCGGCGAATTAGTCCTCGTAAAGGAACACCACCTATCGAAGGCCGCAGAAAATTTCGCGGCAAAGTTGGCCCCCAAGTATGATGGGCCCTACCAGATCCTAGGGTATGTATCACCAGTGATACTCAAAGTACGGAAAACCGACGGCGGGAAGGAGAAAACCGTAAACATCTCGGAAATAAAAGCCTATCATGCGCAGAAACCGCCGCAAGCGATTAGAAACAAAAACATAATTGTAATTAAGACCAAGGGTGGGAGGACAGAGCGATGCTTAAACATTCAATCGCAAACCACCGAGGTGAAAACATCAAATAAATTTTGCTACGAATTTTTTTTCTCCAAACAATCAAAATGGAAAATTACAACAACAAACTAGCCAAAAGCATCAAGCGCATGCGCCAGCGCTACGCGGAGGAGGAGGCGAAACGTCCAAGGGCAATGCTGCTAGAGACAGAGGATGGTCCGAGCACCACGCGTGACACCATACGCACAACCGCTCAGCGCGCAGTCGCTGAGTACGCCAACGCAACCAACCCCACGCGCGCAGCCGCTGGACACGACGACGCCAACGCCAGGCGCACAGCACATACAGTCCGACGAGCCACTGAAACCATTATACGCACCATGCGCGTGGCAAAGTGGGAGGAAGCCGCGGCCAGTACCCATAATGAGGCCAGAGCATCACCACCAGCAGCCACGTTGAATAGGATCGAGGTGGAGGTAGAGCAGCAGGCAGAAATCATCGAGCTCTCGAACAAAGACGTAGCCCCACTGGAAAATAACCCATCCGCAATCATCGAGCTCTCCTCGGACGACGAAGCAGGCACACCGGAAGAGGAAGGTCCGAAAATAATATTCCCGGCAGGACAAGGCGGCATACCCCTATACAACGTGGACCTCAGGGGATCATACTGGCTGACGGTCGCCGTCATTGACGCCTGGGCGAAGGGCCTGGAAGAGCACCACGAGCAACAACAAACGACTCTCAGCTCCTTCGTGATCTGGCTGCTGACCCAAAAGGGAAACATGGATGAGAGGTACCGACGCGTACATCGCGAGGGCCGGAAGATAGACCTGTTCGGGAAAGGCGCGATCCTCGCACCGCACAACATCGCCCATCATTGGTACCTGCTCGGCCTGGCCAACGCAGCAACCACACACCACGTCACTGACACGGAGTGCTGGCAAGAGCGGTACATACTGGTAGCAGACTCACTACGCAGAATAAAAACGCAGCACGCGACGCAGGCTTGGGCAGACTTCCTTCGTTGGGAATACATGCAGCGGTATGGCCATGATGGTTTCAAAGCCCAGGAACTAATCCTCGAGGTGCCCCAGCAACAGAACACGAACGATTGCGGCGTCTATGTGGCAGAGAACATGGACAGAATATTGTGATACACGGGACGCGGGGAAGGAGCACCCGGGCTGATCAAGCAACCGTTCACGGAGGAAATGGCGAGCCAGAAACGCACGGAAATGCTAACCCGGTTCCTTCAAAGTACCATCGAGGCGAACGCCGAAACCAACACTCAGACCGTACAGGCGCTGCCACAGCCAACCACAGAAGGTCACCAAAAGGTGATAATCGAGGCGCAGGACGCGGAGGGGCCGATGCTGGACCAATTCCCGGATATAGCGGACAACGTGCGAAGCATATTCCGACGCATCGCCGAAGGCAAAGGAAGCTCCCGGGTTAAATTCCGCACACACCAGTACAAGGTGAGCATCGTAAAAGGCAGGGCCTGCATACAGCTACGCGACACCGAGGGCTCACTCTCCGAAGTGGGGGGGGAGTGTGAGGACCAAATAAATCCCCATTAATTTGGCCCACACAAAAACGACCCCACATAACCAGATGAACATACAACAAGGCTCAACAACAAAACTAGCACCAACATGAACACAATGAGCGGTCGCAACATGTCACAGCAACACAGTAACCATGGCAACACAACCACCCGAGCCAGCAACATGTAACACCACAGCTATAAAAGCATCAACACAGCATCCTAGGGGTCAGTCAGCACGGAGCTGTGGTCACGACCAGAGCGACTAGCGAGCGCATCTCGATCGTAGTTGGGTCTATCCAGTACAATCGAGATTCGCCCCGTAGGAGTGAGCCGTGGGATGGAAGGGAGTTGTAGTTGGGTCTATCCAGTACAACTACCACTAGAAACGTCGCGCACACCCACCTCAGCAAAGTCCCGCCACAGTACCGCGCAACCGCGAACAGGCGACGTCCGCTCGCCTACGCCGACGTAGACCGCACCGCGAGAGTGATACCCCGCGGAGTAACAGCGCGAACGCACCACACGACCGAGCAGAGCGACGAAATACCGCACGACAGAGACACGTCAGCAGAGACCGCAGCAGAGCGGCAAAATACCGCACGGCAGAGACACGTCAGCAGAGACCGCAGCAGAGCGGCGACATACCGCGCGGCAGAGATACGTCAGCAGAGACCGCAGCAGAGCGGCGAAATACCGCACGGCAGAGATACGTCAGCAGAGACCGCAGCAGAGCGGCGAAATACAACGCACCTAAGAGGGGCACCGACACCGGGCGTGGCAGAGCAACGCCGCTGCAACACACGACGCCGACGTCAGTACGCCAGCATAGTACGCGACAGCGACGCCAACGGAAGCACGGTAGAGTGCAACGCACCAGACCCGGCTGGACCGTTAAGCCACGCCACCACAGCCGAGTGGCGACGAATGAAGTCAGAGGGAGTTGAATTTTAGAATAAAATACGAACGAATTAATATTCTAGCATTAAGTAAGAATAAAGTAAAGTTTAATACAGCGAAACGATTTGCGCAGTGTTCCGAATTTACAAATTTATTGTAAGCGAACCCTGGACAAGGCGAGTATACCCCAGCAATTACCAAAGAAGCAACGGGGCAACAAGAAAGCTTCGTTACAACTTCATAACGACTGATAAAATAACATACATCAACTTCACCAAAGCGGACTGGGACCGCTTTACTGAATATACAGAGCTCTCCTTCGCTGCCTTACCCACTCCTACGGACGTACGCAAAGGCGAAAGAGAGTTTCGCAAGATCATTGATTCAGCCTCATGCCGCTTTATTCCTGCTGGCAGAATACCAGAAATTCGTCCGAATTTCCCGGCAGAAGCTCCGGCGATGGCAAGAGAACGTGACCAAGTGAGACTCATCAATCCCGCAGATCCCAGAATAAAAGATCTCAATGCGGAAATTCGTAGGGTCGTCAGCGAACACAAGCTGACCAAGTGGAAGCAACACTTCGAGACATGCAACCTCTCCGGCAAAGTCGGCAAATTATGGTCGACTGTCAAGGCTCTATCCAATCCGACCAAACACAAAGACAAGGTCGCCATTGCTTTCGGCGACAGCGTCAAATCGGACGCCAGGAAATGCGCGAGCTCCTTTTGAAGGCTGTTTACAATGCATCCACCTGCGGATAGGACTAAGAGAAGAGCCTTCCGACGTGCGCGCAAACACAAACACTCTACTGCGCCCATTGCCGTCTCAGTCGCAGATGTTAAGGAAGCCATAATGAAGGCCAAACCCTCAAAATCCATCGGACCCGACGGAATCGCCATGAAGATGATCAAACACCTTGGCCACGAAGGACTGAGTTATTTAGCGGCTCTCTTTAATCTCTCTCTAACTACCTTCGTTATACCTGAGATATGGAAACAAGCGATTGTAGTTCCCCTATTAAAACCAGGGAAGCCGGCGAACCTAGGAGAGTCTTATCGTCCGATATCCCTCCTTTCGCCGGTAGTGAAATTACTAGAGTCCATTCTGCTTCCTTACTTCGTCACAAATCTAAAATTGGCCCATCATCAACATGGTTTCCGCAAAAATCATAGCACGACATCCGCTTTGAACGCCATTACAACGCAGATTAACAACGGTTTGAATCAACATCCACCAAACCATAGAACGGTTCTCGTGGCACTTGACTTGTCAAATGCATTTGACAGGGTCCATCACGCCACACTCCCCCGAGATCTGGATGAGACTAAAAATAAAACAAGGGGTGCCGCAAGGTGGTGTTCTCTCTCCCCTTTTGTTTAATTTCTATATTTCGAGACTTCCCCCCCCCCCCCCACCAGAGGGAGTGTCCATTGTTTCCTACGCTGACGACTGCACGATAATGGCCTCGGGAAAGGGTCCGTCCATTGATGAACTCTGTATTAGAATCAACAGTTACCACCATGACCTTTCCAGCTTCTTCACCGAGCGTAATCTGACCCTGTCTCCGACTAAATCTACGGCGACCCTGTTTACTACATGGAATGCGCAGATGGGGCAAGAGTTAAATGTCCACGTAGACGGAGTACCTCTACCTTCTGTCAACCACCCAAAAATCTTGGGTGTGACATTTGACAACGGCCTCACCTTCGCTGGTTATGCCGCCGCAATAGCCTCAAAGGTACAGAGCCGCAATAAGATCCTCAAGTCACTGGCCGGCAGTACTTGGGGAATAGACAAAGAAACTTTGCTTGCTACATATAAGGCTATTGGCCGGCCGGTTATTGACTATGCTGCGCCTATATGGTCGCCCAATCTTTCTGACACCAACTGGAGGAAATTGGAAGTCTGCCAAAACACCGCCATCAGAACTGCTACGGGATGCCTGCTTATATCATCTGAGTCTCACCTCCATCAAGAGGCAAAATTGCTCAATGTTCAAGAGCACGCGGAACTTTTGAGTAGACAGTTCCTTCTGAACTGTCATAAACCTAGTCATCCAAACCGACATCTTTTGGATGTAGCACCGACCCCCAGAGACATAAGGAGACATCTCCGTAAGCATTACGATGAGATCGGGCATCATATCTCTTTGCCGTTTGATCTGCGGAACCATAGACGGGCTCTAAATGACCTCCACACCGAGTCGGTAGACAGATCTCTCAGATCTCGGCCTGTGTATCCTGTTATTAATACTCAACCACCTGAATTGGCTGAGGAGGAACGTGTACTTCCGAGGGAGACTAGAGTCATACTGGCACAACTTCGTTCTGGATATTGTAACAGGTTAAACTCTTACTTATCCAGACTGAACCCTAACATACCAAATACATGCCCTGCATGTGGTATGACCCCTCACGATACCATGCATCTCTTCTCCTGTTCAGTTGAACCCACTCTTCTAACACCTACATCACTCTGGTCCAACCCTGTGGAAACTGCGCGTTTCCTCGGACTTCCGTTAGAAGAGCCTGATGACAATTCAGAGTGATCGAGCCCATTGGGCAGGGCGAAGCACTGTTAACAACAACAACATCGGTCGCCAATTGACAAAGTTAATTAGGCCCGCGCTCGTTATGGAGATGTCTGGCGAACTGTGGCAGTTACCTTTCACCCTGGTGGGGGCATCTCCATTGACTGTACAGAATGCTGAGTTATCTATTTAGTCTGCAATTGCGTGTCCTCTGCTGTCTGCTGGTAAGTTGGAGTGCCAGAGATCGTGATGTGCGTTGAAGTCGCCCAGCTGCTAAATTTTGCAGGGTATAGAAGGGGAGACGGGGGCATGCTAGTCGTGAGGGACGGATGCGCTTGCCTAGGTGGAGGTAGGCTAAGGCCTAAGCTATGTCGCAGTCTAGAGTTAACAGCGCCATGGCCGATGTTGTCTGGCGTGGAAGGCGGCTATATACTGCAACAAAGGGCTATGAACGTATCCGTTCAGAGGTTTCTGTTTGCGAGCCCAGAGCACGTAAGGGTGTGACACAAGCCAAGGCAATTGTTGCACTTGACCGATGTCGCAGGCGTATATATTCTTTGCCGACAAACGGTGCACGTAGTGAAAGGTACGAGGAGGTGGTGGTCCTGGCCCACGTTCAGCCTGGAATCAGGGGGGGGCATTGAGGGAAGATAAAGAGGGGACTGACCCTCGGCGATGCTCATATCTGGCCCATTCCGGAGGGGATAGGAGTGTTGAGCGGCCGTGCGAGATGGAGACGCTGGTGAGCGTGAGCGACAGCCGGGAGTGGGTGAGGCAGGAACGGCAGCAGTGCTGCCAGTCGTGTAAACTGAGCCACTATTGTGGCTATTTGCAGTTGGTAGGGGCGGTAGGGGAGTGCGAGAGCGACGACTACCGCGGGACGTCCTTAGGCGTGTACAGCATGGTGCCTCGAAAGTACTAAAGAAGGAACGGGGTCTGTGGATGGCAGGGTTAAGCGCTGAGCATCCAGGTTTATGTAGCCATCTCTTACACTTGGAGCATTGAACCGAATGAGACCGTTTAATATAAATTTTCTTCCAGCAAACGCAGCAGATCCAATCTCTTGGTCCAGGGTTGGGTTCGGTTCGACCCCTGCCCGTAATAAGAGACAATGGAGCAACCCAGCTGCCAGGGTTTGCTCCGAGGATGACAATTTAGGGGTGGGACGGGACAGATCGGGCAGGGTTACACTGGAATAACAGCCCTTGGCCGGGTAAAAAAACCCTTGCCATTCCGGTGCGATAGAACAGGCTGTTGTGGTCGACGCTATTGCTTATCTACTCGTAAACACCCACCTTTCTTGTTCAACAGATGTAGTCAGCAATTTTGTGCTGCCACCTCAAACCGATGACGCCTGTTACGCTCCGCAATATAAAGGTGGAAACAGATGCGTCGCGACAGATGTGGTAGTACAACCATGAACAAATTTTAAATTGACATTCTTCTGTGACGAATTAATTCTTTCATGGACAATAGGCAGTACCTGCTGAGTCAGCATTTTCCGCTTTCTAGTCTTCCAGCATTTATCTCAAATTAACTATTTATTTTCGCATACAAAACTTGACACCAACAAATTCAACTAAGTGCAACTCGATTTTTGATTTAGCATTATGAAAGCTGAACTCAACCCAGTAGTCTTTGAAGAAAACCCGAAATGGCAATATTGGTTGCTTGATATTCTCTCAGTCTCTGCCATTTTTAAACCTTCAGAAGATTTATTGTATTCTTCAATTTGCAATTTGCGTGCGTGTGTTGTAATCTGATAAAACGATTTTATAAATATAAAAAATAGAATTGTACGTACTTGCACACGTGCTGTGAATTATTATAACTGCAAAAAATCGCAGACACCATTGCATTTGAGGCGTATAGGAATTATGTTCGAAAACTGTAAAATGTTGCATTTTTAATTCAGCATGAACACTAAAGCTCATTTTTATATAAGACTTATACTTCCGACATACTTATCATAAGCTTGCGAATAAATTTATCCGGTCACTACGTTACGTAAAAAGGTGGTGGATTTTTGTACCGGCTTTCAAAAGTCACCATTGCGTGTGGCAACTCGGATTGCCACTAACAAATATTTGGTATGACTACGCTCATTCATTCAGCGCCGGATACATCACTGAATGAAATGTCAATGAGGAAAAAATGTTCACTAGGTATGTTACTGATAATTTTTCATTTAAAAAATCAATAGGGTTTTATTTCTTTTATTTAGAGCTGAACTCTGGATGGCGCAGTTTAATTTTGTCGAAGTTTTTGTGGATAAAAATGACTGAAAGAGCTAGGGAGGGTGTTCAAATTTTAAATGCCTTGCCTTATGATACATTTACTACGGTATGCAATTTTGTGCATCGACAAATGGCACCGATTGCAACAGCAGATGCCATCGAACCGGAAAATGCACTAGAAGAATTGGAACTTTTTGTTGGTGTGACACGTGCTGATTTTCTACTTTAAGACATTTTCATATATTTTAAGACGTACAACAACATTTGTTATAAAACCAACACGTTTGCATGCAGAACTGCGTGAAAAATTACAATTACAATTACAAGATCATGCAAAAATCGATGCTATTGTTAGATTGTGGGTGCGTCAAACTTCACTTATAATGACCAATTTAGCTTGTGAACGATATGAGTCGAATGAAATACAAGAAGTGGCTTGGAAACTAAATGTGGAAATATTTTCGCATTGTGTTACAACGTGAAAAAAAATGCCTTGGCTATGTCACAATTACAAACTGAGTGAGCTTGATGCGGCAGCAGATACAACAAAACCAATCGAGGGAGTAAATGAGGCAGCGCCGGTATGTGATACATCCTGTAAAAAATAGAAAATCAAATATGGCGTGAGTAACTTAAAATTAACAGGAATATGAAACACAAACTAGTCAGGGGGTTGGCGTGATGGGTGCGTGTTTCAAATACAAACCCACGCCGATAAAATTTGAATAAGTGTATGTGATAAATTAGCTAAATTATAAATTTAACACTTTTGAAGTGAAACTGCTGTCACGGATAGAGTGTAATTAGTTTTATTCGAAACCATTAGTACACAATCCTGCTTTTAAATAAATTGTGAAATTTGAAAATGCGAGCTAGGCCCTTTCCATATCAATGCTATGCAGACAAGTCTCTAGTCTCAAAAAAATAATCACTAATTTGTCAGCTGGTTCTAGGCAGGTCACAAACAGTAAAATATTGGGTTAAAAATTAAAAAAATAATAAAATTCAATTGTAGAAGCATTTATATATTTAAAAATATAATATTTACCTAACAAAAAATATAATAAAAAACAAAAATAATAAATTGCCCGCGATCCTGGGCTCGAAACTGCGTTGCTCACGTTGTACGCCAGACGCTTACTACCTGGGCTATCGCGATATCTGTACATCCACTGTCAATTGCAGTACTTGAGATGTATGCAAGTGTGTTTTCATCACATTTCATTGGTGAACTTTTTGTGATTTTCTCTTACAGAATACCGAATTCTTCTGAAGTCACAAAAATTGTCTCTAATGAAAAATCTTAAATTTAGTGACTGGAGATGAAACAGACTTACAGAAAAGAGATATAAATTTGCATTTCATATTTCGATTTCATTGAGCTGGCTACAAATCAAAAGCCCTCACTTTTTCCGCCACCGCCATGTAAAAGTAGTGCATTAAAATCTATGTAAAGTAGTCGAGGCCGAGTCACATCTAGGTGAAAAAAAGGTAGCTTTTAGTTCACTTAAGTTGGCTCAATTCCCTACAGGGTTATATTCATTCAAAATATAACTTACACTCATCCAAAATATAATCTGCGTTCCTTCATTCATATTCCCAATTTTTTTGATAACTGTGTATAAATGTCCAAGGTGTGGTTATTCTGTGGCAGATCAGTTCGCCCATCTGAGGTAGGTTTTCTGCTGGCCTCGTTACATTTAAACAATTGCGTTTGGGCATTGTGTGGGATGTCGGGTGAATTTCGTAAAGTCGCTTCGACTAAACTATGACCTCCCTAATTCGTAAGTAATGAGAAGTGGAATTAGGGAGATTTAGAAGTGGAATACTACTAGTGGTCGCCATCCTCGTTAACGGGTGGCAGTACGACCAATTGCATGATTGCTCGCCTAGTCTGGCCCCTTGCTGTGTCAAGTTCGACGACTCGTACTCGGTTATCTGGTCCTCGATGTAGTTTCGCAATTCGTCCTAATCTCCACTCGTTTGGAAGCAAGTTGTCCTCCTTTAGGGCGACTAAGTTCCCCCGTTTCAAGTTTGATTGTGGATGGTTTCACTTTACACGTTTTTGCAATTCGGTAAGATATTCAGATTTCTAGCGTTTGCAAAATGTCTGATGCAGGGCCTTAAGCTTTTCCCATCGGTTGACGAGTGACGCGCTATTCTCACTTACGTCAATCTCGGGTGGGGCTAACAGATGTCCTCTAACGAGGAAATGTCCTGGAGTAAGTGGCTCCAAGTTGGCTGGTTCGTTGGAAGAGGAGCTTAGTGGTCGAGAGTTAAGACAAGACTCGATTCGACAAAGTAGGGTGCTAAACTCTTCAAGGGTAAATTTATGATCCGAAGCGATCGTTTTAAAGTGGGTATTGAAACTTTAGGCCAGGGTCTGATGGCAGTATTTTGACAAGGTTTGGATCCGAGATTTTTTTAGAAAGGCTTTGACCTTTGAGCGGAGGGCTCGAGCCGCTACGACAAATTTGGTTCCATTGTTGGGGTATATGTTCTTGGGACATCCTTGTCTAGCAATAAATCTATCGAACGCTGCCAGGAACGAGGCCTCCAAGTGAATAGCCTTGGTCGTGAAACAGACAAAGAGGCAAACGTAGCCCTTTAAAAGACGCCATCCCCTCCCGCTGTAGGATTTCATGTCGACGGGTCCGACGAAATCTACACCGATGTTCGAAGGTGGTGTGTTCTTGCGGAAGGTCTCCCATCAGTTGGGTCTGCGCTAATTTTCGGAATATCGTGCAGACTTTCCAGTCATGGATGGTTGACCGGATCATATTCTTTATCTTTGGGATCCAATATTGCGTAGGAGCCGCAGCATTAGATGATTTTCGCCGTGCCATGAGATCTTGTTGACAAACTGCACGAGCAGACAGGTGAAACGGCAGGCGTAAGAGAGAATAAATGGATGGAATTCGTTAAAGCCGAGATCATGGGACCCAGAAAGACAGCCGCCCACTCGCAAGATATTATGGCTGTCGACTAATTGGTTGAGAGGAAGGTCGGAAAACCATTCGAGAACGTCCTCTTTATTGTTTATTTGCGTAGTTGTGTGGATTTGAACTCTTTCTTCTTCGACGTTGGTACCATAGTAATTTTCTTGGGTTGGCCATTTTGTCTTGTCAACCCACCACAAAACGTTGTTTACTAGACCCCTGGCTGAAAGTCGTCTGCTGGGTTTGATGCGGAATCCAAGTGACGCCAGGCTTTATTTCCCACCTTTTATACAATTTTCGTTACTCTGTGAGCCACGAAAGTTGGCCAAGAGCACGGTGGTTTTCTGATCCAAGCTAAGACGATGGTTGTGTCAGTCCATAGGTGAACGTTTAAAGTGCCTAAGTTAAGATTTTCTATAACACATTCTGAGGTTTCGGCCAATAAGACTGCTCCACAGAGCTCCAATCGGACTAAGGAAATTGTTTTGACTGGGGCGACTCTTGCTTTCGCCGTTAATAGATTTACGTAGACCTGATCCATCCTTTTGACTCTTAGAAACATTGTCGCTGTATAGGCTTTTTCTGAGGCATCGCGGAATCCGTGTATTTTTACGTCGTTGGATGGCGTGAAATGCAGCCATCGTGGTGTTTGAATATTACTAATTTCGTTAAAATCCTGCATGAAGCTTTGTCACCGATCTAGGGTTTGTGTAGACACTCTTATATGCCATATGTTTTGGCTACTATGATGATTGGTGCCAGCCAGCCTAACGGGTCGAACAGTTTGGCGATGGCTGAAAGTATTGTCCTTTTTGTAATAATATCCCTATTTTCGAGTCCTCGAACTCCAGGAAGTCGTCGTTTAGACGATGAGGTTTGGGTATTCCTTGCAATATTTTTCCGCAGTTCGACGTCCATTTTCGGAGGGAAAATTCTGCTGATTGCAATGCGTGCGAGATTTCATCGCCAGCTTGGATACCATGCCCCCCTGCGAGAACGTCGTCGACGTACATGCTTCTTCGGAGAATATTTGCTGCTATTGGTGACGAAGTCTCCACATCGTCAGCTAGTTGATGTAGGGTTCGTATCGCCAAATAAGGGGCGCAGTTTACTCCAAACGTAACTATCACTAAGTCGTAGACCCTTATGGGATCGCCGGGATTTGGTCGAAAAACTATCGTTAGGAACTTTGTTTGATGGAGTTTTACCCATCTTTTCGATGTCGCTATTAAAAACAGATTTTAAAAATTTCCGTCGAGGAGTAGGATCGTTAAATCGGTCTGAAGGACTGGGCCTGTATGAAATACGCCATTTAAGTTTGTGCCAATAGTAGTGGGACACGAAGCGTTAAATACCACCCGGACCTTCGTGGTCGTGATTGCTTTTTTTATAACCACATGATGGGGTAAGAAGTAGCAATCCGATGAATGAGGTGGTATGACGATGGGAACGTATATCTCAATGTCTCGTATTCTGCTAATACCCTATAGTATTCTGTCTGAAGGACCGGTGTCTTAGCTAAGCGTGTTACATTTCAGTAGAATTGAGAGCAAACGCTCTCTGGAGAAGGCCCTAAGCAGATGGTGTTACGAAAATCCTGTTTGAATGGAAGGGCGACGATATATTTTCCATCGCAGCTCGTTTCCGTTGTAGCCGTAGTCCGTCTGCCCACGGCATTTCACTACGTAATTTGTGCTCCTCGTTTTTTGAGTTCAGTCCCTCAAAGTAACTGGCAATTGTTTGCACGATTTTTACGTATAGCTACTGTTGCGAATATGCTCATTTCCTTCAATGCAATCAGAAGGCTTACCGATGTAAACCAGTTATCAAAATAGAGTTTGAAGTTTTTGTGCTTGGGTAGATTCTTAGCCAAGTACAGAACTATAGCTGAAGTTATTGGTGCGTTTGTCGTATCGCTGTAGTCGCATCCTTAACGTAAGAGAAAAATCAACATACATTTAATGGTAAGGTTACTTTACGGATAAGGAATTATATAGTATAGTATTCTGTCTGAAGGACCGGTGTCTTAGCTAAGCGTGTTACATTTCAGTAGAATTGAGAGCAAACGCTCTCTGGAGAAGGCCCTAAGCAGATGGTGTTACGAAAATCTTGTTTGAATGGAAGGGCGACGATATATTTTCCATCGTAGCTCGTTTCCGTTGTAGCCGTAGTCCGTCTGCCCACGGCATTTCACCACGTAATTTGTGCTCCTCGTTTTTTGAGTTCAGTCCCTCAAAGTAACTGGCAATTGTTTAGATGATTTTTACGTATAGCTCCTGTTGCGAATATGCCCATTTCCTTCAATGCAATCAGAAGGCTTAACGATGTAAACCAGTTATCAAAATAGAATTTGAAGTTTTTGTGCTTGGGTAGATTCTTAGCCAAGTACAGAACTATAGCTCAAGTTATTGGTGCGTTGGTCGTATCGCTGTAGTCGCATCCTTAACGTAAGAGAAAAATCAACATACATTTAATGGTAAGGTTACTTTACGGATAAGGAATTCTATAGTATAGTATTCTGTCTGAAGGACCGGTGTCTTAGCTAAGCGTGTTACATTTCAGTAGAATTGAGAGCAAACGCTCTCTGGAGAAGGCCCTAAGCAGATGGTGTTACGAAAATCCTGTTTGAATGGAAGGGCGACGATATATTTTCCATCGTAGCTCGTTTCCGGTGTAGCCGTAGTCCGTCTGCCCACGGCATTTCACCACGTAATTTGTGCTCCTCGTTTTTTGAGTTCAGTCCCTCAAAGTAACTGGCAATTGTTTACACGATTTTTACGTATAGCTCCTGTTGCGAATATGCCCATTTCCTTCAATGCAATCAGAAGGCTTACCGATGTAAACCAGTTATCAAAATTGTCAGGGTCGGTGGGCGTTCCCCACGTTTGGGCGCTTACTAGATAGGCGCGACCTTGTCCCGCTCGCGTCACAATTTGTTGGGGATCATTCATCTGGGGTATACACCAACAAAAGTGTGATTACGCATGCCAAAAATAGCCGCAGAGATTTGACCACCGCAGGTTTGACCTTGAACTAGCCTATACAACGTGACTAAAGAAATTAATATGTAAATCATTTGGTAATGGTCGTACTGTCTTATACTCAATTATAAACCTACCGGGAAATGGTTGTTGTACTTTACCATCTAGGAGTAGCAGCCTTTCAGCCTAGGCAGCCTAGGCAGCCAGAAAATGATACGACGAGATACGGGCGAGAGTGGTGCTACCATGTTGTGGTCCTGCATAGTATGGACATCGGTAGGATTATTAAAAATATTTAATCGCAAATCTCGGCCATATAACACTTTTATTAGGGCTAAACATCAAAATAATTGCCGGCATTTTTTATCTGCGTACATTTGAGGTGTTTTGATTGTGTAAAACAAGAGAAACGTCAAAGGCGTTGACAATTGGAAGTTTCCCACCAATGGGATATTTTAGTAACTTCCCTTGGAAAAGGTTGCCATATGACAAGTGAGGGTATGGTGAGTACGGAAAAAGGGATAGACATAGGGTAATGACCTCCGGTGTTGGTGGCTGGAAATACAATAGTAAAACAATACAAAACGGGAAGTGAAAACGGTGTTACGTTTTTAAGTGTGCCAATAAATAGAGGGTAGGTGGTAGGTCGGAACACAAAACTGTAGACAAATGAAAGTCAACACTCCGAGAGTGCGCAAGTCGGTGCGGCAAACGTTGAAAAAATTTAAAAGTTTAAATTAGGATATATATTTCCCTGTGCGCGAAGTCCAGTAAGGACAATACGTTTTACTTTGTCAGAATTATTAATGTAAACGGAGTGAGGCGAAAAGCCACAACTATTTCCGCGCGCCCGTGCCACAAATATTTGGGCCGCTGGCCAGAACAAAATTAATACGGAAAAGCAAGAAGTGTCTGCGACTGGAGTCCGCAGTGGAGAGTTTTGGGGTTCAGACACCCGTCAGAAGAAAGAACCGGGCAGAAGAAAGAGTGTCCAATCTTTAGTTAGATTTTATGCTATTACGAGGCAGTTTTGAGTTGGTAAGTCACCCAAAATTACAAATTTTTGTGTCCTAAAGTGTGTTTTTGCATTTTTTTATTCATCTTTGCCTCGCGCCTTTTTGGGGTTCTCGTACCCGTATCTATCGACTACGGTCACTTTAAGCCCCAATAGTGCAAATCCTCACGCGATTGTCAATTCTTAAGTAAATGTTCACTTGGTTAGATTTTTTTTTGTAAATTTAAAATTTTTTTGGGATTTTAGTAATTTTTTTTTAATTTATATCCATGGATAGTGTGCGAGATGCGAGAACGCCAAAATGGCGTCGGAGCACCACTTGTTCGTTACAACCCGGTAACACGTAAATTTCTTCGTTTCTATAGCGGGGACACCCTAACCTCATAACCAAAAGCAATTGCGGAGCCACAGGGAAATTTTCATTTAACTTCAACCCAACTATAAAATCTTTCACCAACGTTCAATCAATTAGCCGAGTTTCAGTTCCTCGAGAAGCACCACAGTGCCTCCACAACCGTTTGCACAAAATTTCATCGTAGATTAATATATGTATATGTGAATATTTGTCAGTACGTGTAATGATCAGTTTTAAATGGTTTCAGTTGATATAAGCTAAACTTTACGAGATTAGAGGGATAAACGATCTCGCGGGCGGATTAAAGTAAACCCAAAAAAAAAAAAAATCAAATTCTTGTTAATGGCTGTAAAACTCAGCTCCCAGAAACCCCTTAAAACCCCCTTAAAGAGGTCTTTCAGGTAGGCCATAGGATGCGGGCTAAAAACTCGAAATTTTCGACAATATAAGTTTAGTTGTTTTTTTACCGTGCAGAGAGGAAGTCCCATAGAACTAAAACTATACATATGTATATATACATAATATCTTCTTATCATGCATCTTGGTTTTTTTATGGATATAGATATATGTCTTTTTTGTAATGAAATAAAGTCGAGTACAGTTTTTTATATGTTCATGTACATTCGTTTGAATACACATATATGTCCATATAAAACTCAAAAAGGATAACCTGTTAGAATTGCATTTTGGTGTTGTACCCGGCATAAACCGTTAATCTGTTTCAATACTAGTATATCTTTTTGTGAACATTTGACATTTTTGTTAAACGAGGAGTTTTAATATGTATTCGGAAGTATCCAGCCTAAACTAAAATTTGCGAATACCGTATCGTTTTTTTTTGTTGTGAAAACTATATCTGTCGTAATAAAGAGCTTTATGTTGTAATTTGGTATGAACCGCTACGTTTTGATACGGCTCATAAATTTTTAGAAACGTATAATTTTTTTATGATACTTTACCTTGCTATGCATGTAACCATTTTTGTTGCAAATAAGTAACGATTTTTTTTGTACATAGAGTTTAAGGAAATAATTTTTATGATTAAAAAAATGGTATATTGAAGTAAAACATAAAACGAAATGGTGTGCTAAATTAACTGGGTGGGGAGGGGAATGATGACGAAGGGGTAGGTAATTTGGAATCTGGAGCAAAGGTAAGATAGGGGACCTGCGAAACCCGAGCTAAAACGAGCGGTCCAAGGAAGGGTGGGCTTCCAAAGGGGATCTATGGAGATGAACGAAACAGGGATTGTAACAATCGGCCCTGCATCGATGTGGCCAAGGGTTGAGAACTGCGCCTTGCCAAACTGAGCTAGCTGAGGGGCGTTCCACATCGATAGCGCAAAGGGGCGGATTCACTACGTGTACGTTACAATAACTAATATGGCGCCCAAATGAAAAGCATAAGGGTATAAGATACCAAAACTGGAATCTTAGATTCGGCAATATATATATACATGTATACATATATATATAGACGCCTAAACGGAAGATCCTAGGGAGCGCCTTAGATTGAAATTGGCGCCCATCAAAGAACAAACATTTTTCTGATTTTTAAGACCTATTCAGGCAAACAAGCCCAAAATTAATCTTTGTTAAATAAAATAAATAAATTTCAATCGTAGTTAATGTAGCAAGTTATAGTCGTCGAACTAAACGGAGCTGTTCTCAGGTAACCATCATCCCAACTCGGTGACTTGGTCGTGGTGCAAGATCCAAGAGCCCAATAGCATCGATCCGGGAGGTTGGAATCGCGAGGACAGATCCAAGCCATAGCCTATGTGCAGGTGGCATAGCCAAACTTAGTCGTTGGGCTATTAGCATCTGAAACCGTTTCAAGATAAAATCAATTTTTCTTTAAAATTTCAAACACAATACCTTTTTTTTCGTTTTTTGATTCAGGATGCTTAGAAGGCCTTATAAAAATATTTTGATAAGTTGCTTCAAGTAAGATCAGCTCGATATGGCCGCAAGCATTGATTTATGTAAAGCTTGTGTTGCATACCGGGTGAAATTCCCTTAATAATGAACCTTTTTTTTTGATAAAAGATCGAATTCCATAGATCCCAACAGGAACGTTACACTTGCTCGAATGATTCCGAACCGAAATTAAATTTTGTGCATACCCGTAAGTCATCAGAACCTCCCCACAATTATAGATTGAAATCAATTGATATAAAAGGAAATCCCGAAATTGTTGAGTGAGAGGTTAGAAACCCGATAATTTTATCAAAAGAAATTTTCGTGTGTGAATTTAATGAAGTTTAGACCAGCCCCGTATAATACCAGATTTAGAACTAAGCAGGCAAATATGTTCCCTGAAAATACGCAACAATCCCAACACCCGGGCGCAAATGAACCCACTTTCATAGATCTCTCGGATCGAATAGGCGGGGGTAACATGGCAGGAGCTGCAGGCGGGGACAAAACACCAGCTATCAACCACCAGCAACCTCTTAGCAAGAATACAGGTACAATAAAGAAGCCACCTATGCAACCCAAACCAGCTCAACCCTCATCCAACTTGCCCTTCCCTTCACTCACCATGCCCAATAATGGCGAATCCAATCGTCCGGCAACTGATGTCCCAATCGATCTTCGTAATAACATAGCGCCGATGTTGAAAGAGATGATGGCTGAAGCAAAGGATGCCATATTAAATGAGGTGCGTGATACCATGACCGAGTTGGCTAGGGCGACCCAAAACGTAGGTGTAGGAGTACAGGGGGGGGGGGGGGGAAATAGGGCACGTAATCGAAATAAGAGGATGAGACACAATTCCAGTCTCGAATCCCAAGAGTCCAGACGTTCCAACAACGATGTAGCAGTCCGGAGTCCTCCAACCAACATCAACACTAATAGAAATAATATCACCACGGCTCATGCCGCAACTTATGCATACGCTCCCAACGAGCCACCACCAGTTCGCCAACCACCAATGGCATATTCAGGCGCACCAGCGGCTATCTCGGCAGGACTTCGGGCAATGGGCGAACGAGAAAGTTGGGAGTGTGCTAGGTCAGACCTAAATATTGAGAAATGGGGTATAAGCTACCAGGGGCATCGCGATGCCATGTCGGTAGAAGATTTTATTTTTCGTTTGGAATACTTGAAAGGGCAATATGGGTGTGCATGGGGTGACGTCATGCGCGATTTTCACAAGTTAATAGGCGGGGAGGCTCGTGAATGGTACTGGCTTTATATCCGGTCACATGGTAGAGTCGACTGGCCAACCCTCCAATATGCGTTGCATCGTCAGTATGCATCGCAACAAACTGATTTTGAGGTGTTAAGAGAAATGACTGAGAGGAAACAAAGGGCGGGTGAAACCATCGACGAGTACTTCCACGTTATTGGTACCCTGCGTTCGCGACTCCGGAACCCCATTCCAGAATACAAGGTGGTACGGTTAGTGAAGGGTAATTTACGCGAATCCCTCGCTAAGTTAGTTTACCCGATTTCGGCTTACTCACTAGACCAACTTAGAATGGAATGTAAGGAAGTTGAAAGGTGTTTTCCGCGTCGCGAACGTACGCCAGCGAACGGGTATGTGCCTCGTACACAACATGTCGATGAAGTTTGCCAAGCCGAAGACCAAGAAGATTTTCCTCCCGGCGATGAGGGTCAAGTCGCCGTGGAGGAAATACGTCATTCATCAGCTAAGCAGAAAACTGCTCGCAGAAGTGTATCATGCTGGAATTGTGGTGACGATGGCCACTTTTTCACCGAATGCATGTCACTTAAGCGACGCATTTTTTGTTATAAGTGTGGCAAGCTAGACGTCATTACCCCGAAGTGTCCATTGTGCAACCCTGCGGGAAACATGGCACGGAACGCGGTTGTAACGGGGGAATCGCGGTCCACACAAACCCAGGGAAAGTAGATGCGTCCACTAACACCCCGACAGAAAGTGAAATCGATAACCATAACGAAGTTAGCATTTTTAAAAGAAGTAATACCGTAGGGATGCAACCAAAGGTTGCCAAGGAAAATGCGCCATCATACGAAGAACGTTATAGGAAGTACCTCGTAGCTCGCGAAAGAATATTTGCCGATAGCATTGTGATGGGTAGGCGCGGAATTTCGCGCAAAGTACAAAAAGCTAGACAACGATTTCGTCAACGGAAAATCCTGCGTCAAAAAGTAGTGGCCTCAGTGAAGAAAATTAGTAGTACAGATCCGCGCGTTTACGCGGATATCGAAATGTTAGGTATAAAAACACGCGGCTTATTGGATACTGGCGCATGCGTTAGCATTCTGGGCCGAGGCTGTAGGGAATTCGTTGACGAAATCGGTGTGCCCATTCAGAGATATGTGTCCTCCGTTAGAACCGCTGGCGGTCGTAGGCATAATGTTCTCGGCAAAGTGACGGTACCTGTAAGATTCAATACACTAGAACGCGAAATTACATTTTATTTGTGCCCGTATCTCGAGCAGAATATATACCTGGGCGTTGATTTTTGGCGTATTTTCCAGCTGGCACCTGAGGTTATATCGGTAGAGGAGATAGACTTTACTAAATTAGAACAGGAGATGGTCCCCGAAGAAGATAAAAATGAACGGCGTGTAGTACATAATCTCACACAAGAGCAAAAAGAGCGATTGGACGAAGTAGTTAGCGGTTTCAAAACCTTCGAAAAGCATGGGTTGGGTCGAACAAGTCTGGAAAAGCATACCATTAAACTTGTAGAAGAAGCGGTGCCCATTAAAGAGCGGCATTACCCTCTGTCCCCTGCTATGCAGAAAATAGTTTATGAACAGGTAGATCGTATGTCGGAGCTGGGCGTAATCGAGGAGAGCGAGAGCCCGTGGAGTAACCGAACGACAGTTGTGCGTAAACCGGGTAAGAATCGGTTCTGCCTGGATGCACG
This sequence comes from Merzomyia westermanni, assembly GCA_949987695.1. Lineage (NCBI taxonomy): Eukaryota > Metazoa > Arthropoda > Insecta > Diptera > Tephritidae > Merzomyia > Merzomyia westermanni. The sequence goes on from OX465289.1 coordinate 84,470,409, forward strand.
GAAGCTAAACGCAGTGACGGTGAAAGACGCGTACCCACTCCAAAATATCGAGGGTATACTAAGTCGTCTGGATGATACGCACTACATAAGCAGCGTAGACCTAAAGCATGCATTCTGGCAGATCGAGTTGGACGACGCGAGTAAGCCATATACAGCGTTCACCGTACCTGGACGCCCATTATACCAATTTGTAACAATGCCTTTTGGATTATGTAATGCGGCCCAAAGGCTATGCCGGCTAATGGACCGGGTAATTCCGCAACGACTGAAATCCAACGTTTTCATTTATCTTGATGATTTATTAATAATATCGCCGGATTTTGATTCCCATTTGCGAATTCTACAAGAAGTAGCCATATGCTTGAAGGACGCAAATTTAACCATAGGTCTAAGCAAATCCAAATTTTGTTTTAAAGAATTGCCTTATTTAGGATACATAGTAGGGGGTGGGATCTTAAAAACGGACCCAGAAAAAATTAAAGCAATACAAAATATTCCTGTCCCTCAAACTGTGAAACAAGTTCGTAGCTTTCTTGGTACTGCTGGCTGGTATAGGCGTTTTATTAATGATTTCGCGACAATAGCCTAAAGAGAGCGCTCACTAGGGCACCGGTCCTGAAGCACCCGGATTTTTCGAAGCGATTCTGGGTGCAATGTGATGCATCTGATTATGGTCTGGGGGCTGTCCTATACCATGTTGCGGTTAGAAAGTGCATGCCATATGTAAGAGTTTAGGTAACCCAAATATATGGCACAATCCGTGCGAAAGCACCTCGCGAACGCACCTCACTTGATCAGCTGTCTTTGACAAGCTGACATGTCAAAGGGAGTACTCGTTGTTTCCCGGAAACGAAGAATTCTTTCTAATTTGGACGTAAAGCGATACACGTAAGGTGCGAAACAAAAAAAAAAAAAAAAAAAAAAAAAAAAAGAAAATAAGAAAACGAGTTAGAGATTTTCTGGCCAGCACGTGGCTGCCCATTAGAAGATTAGTTTTCAGTATAAGTTTATTTTATTCCGCTTTAGGGTAATATTGGCCAAACTAACGAATTGGTTTTGGCAATCGACCACGGGTGCACCGACTATCGAGAGGCAGCGAGCAGGGCAGCGGTGATTTCGCCAAGATTCTTTACAGCGCACAACGTACCGAAGCACTGCGCGCCAGGAGATACTACTGATTCCCAACAACGAGACCTCAGGCAACAGGCAAGCGTCTCCATAACAAAGTGTGGCCACCATCGTCGGAACTACCTGGACGCGGCAGGTCCAAGCGCAATTGACGACGCGCTCAGCATATCGGTCTGCGCGTGTCAAACCTCAATCACAAGCTGCTGGCTATTCCACGGAGTGCGGCGCGCTGTACATAGAGTCGCGCGTTTGTCAACCATAAAGCGACGTCCGCATCGAACAATGCGGTGGCAGCGAAAGCCGCTGTAGCGAACCGTCGAACTTGCGGTCTGACAAGAAGGGAATAGCATAATAGCAACGAGTTTGGTTGCAACGCAAAAGAAGAAGAATCGAGTCTGGCATAAAAGAATGTAAACAAAGCAGCTGTGAAATAAAGAAGACAAAATAAATACATATTAACTATTGTTCGATGATGAGAATGTGAAATTCACTTGGATGGAGTAGAAGGATTGCGACCAGCAGCAATAAAGGGTGACAACGACCTGAAAGCAAGAAAAAGCAGCAGTTGATGAACAAGGTGTTGGATGATCTGCAGCCGGTAATTCAGAACCAAGTAATCGAGGTGAGCTGTATCAATCTGGTGATGTTGTTATATTCATATCGTTAAGTAGGCAGCTAGGTAGAGGATAGGGTTGATATAAGTGCTGCAAGCACGCGAACGCATGTGTTGAAATATTGAATGCAAGGCACGTCAATAGTAGACATAAGATTTAGTGCAACATTGCTGCACATAACGCACGCGTATGTATGTATATGATTAAAGAGCAGGGAGCACAGTTTATTGAGTATTGAGATTTCAGAATTTAGATCCTGAGCATGTATGGTTTAAGTGCCTTGCGCGAGTGAATACAAATGTTGAAAGTACAAAGGTATGAACTTGGATAATTAAATATGATTCTAAAGTGCGACGAGCGCTTATACATACCACATTGGATTACATATAATATTCATCTTCATTTCACTTCATTTAACTGTATGAATCGTATGTTGTAGGGGCGGAATTCCCCGACTGAAGTTCTAGTAGTTACATTAAAAATATAAGTTGATTTTGATTGCCTTGGCGCCGAAGCCATGCAGGTTACAAAGCGATAAAAGGGGGGGAGAGTATCAGTTGCGAATCTTAAAGACGTCTTTAGGCAGGCCTGACCCCTCGCGTTTTCGAAACCTTTAGTAATAGTAGAATTTAATCATTTTTGTAGTCATAAGGCGACACAGTCGCAAGCAATGTGACGAGTCAAGACCAGTGGAGAGTCTAATGGCTTAGAAGTTTTAGTTACTGAGTTTTTTTTATCCTCTTTTGATGAGAAGTATCTGAAGTTCCCTTTGTATACCGCGAGCGCAAATTGCGCAATGTAATGAAGTTGATTCATTGCAATGAAACTTGCCCGATGAGAGGTTCAGATGCGTAATTGAGATTATATCGTACGATTGTACTTAAGCTGAGCATATGTATTTTTTTTTTGCTAGCTGCCCTCAGCAGCTTAGACCACATGTACTTAAATTTCGTTGATAAGCAATAAAGATGTTAATATTTGAATGAAAATAAGGTAGTGACGAGTGATTTTGGGGGGTGTGACGATGACGGACGGACGAATGGACAGCGAGAAGGGATTTTAAAGGGGGGGTTTCAATGCCCCATTCGGGGTCGACGCAATTTAGTGCCGCAGTCTACCAGGTAGGGAGGGTAGCGAAGGCCGGCCAAGTGACACCTTTGGCCGATAGTGTTATGAAGTCTGCGTGGTATTCCAATGTAGCCCATAAACAGGTATGTATTTTTTTTGTATGGTGCGATGGGCGTGCCTCAAAGCCGCAAGATCCACCCCAGTCCGACGAGCTAGCTCGTGCCAGAAGCAAGCATACCTGCGCGGCGACTTGAGGCATGCAACAGGGGAGTACGGCGGTTCGTGTGCAGTTCGTGTAGCAGTGTTCGAGGGGATTCGTGAGCCGTCCGGCAACCAGTCGGTATGCAGCAAAGCGGTGAGTGCGATCCGAGCCTGGTGCCTCCTGGTAACCAACCCGTGCGTAACAAAATGGCGCCCAACGTGGGGCCCGATGATTGAATGGTGCTCCCATATTTTCCTTTTTTTTTACATCTTTGGACGGGGCAGAAGGAATACCATATAGCAGCCTTACATACATACATTTAATATCAAATTTTATTTTCTATTTTTCATTTTAAAGAGGGGCTAGTACGCGATATCCTGATAGGGCGGTAATTTCAGACCTTTCAATTGTGTCCGTGCTAGATAAGCTCAGGTGATCATTGATAGCTCGTTTTGCTGTTTCAATTTAAAGTGGACGAATGTGTCGGGACACCAGGGGGGAGTAACTAGTTGTCAAGACATCTCAGTTGGACGTTGTAGTGCCAGCTGGTTGTGTCTTGAGTGAGAGCGTGAGAGATGAGATCTCTAGGTAGCCAGTTTTGATTAGATGATTAGGTCAGACTGTTGTACTGAGGTCGGGTATCTCGAGTGGACGAAGACATTTTCCTTGGACAAAATACGGACGACGTTAGGCGGACAGACATCACACCATATCAATCCAAAATCACTGTCACGATTTAACGATTTATAAATTGAGTAAAGTTTTGCGTATATATCTAAGCGTATTTACACATGCATATATACATGCTTGTAATCTTTTGATATAATTTCATACACTTTTATTAGGTACACAAATAGTTTTTTTAAGCGAACTTACAGAGTGTCGCACTACGATAATAGTTATACACGTTTGTAAAAATTGCACACGTATATAACTTGGATTTTATTTTTGAGCACAGAATCGGATGCCTGTCTGTAGGCATAGGCAAAACCAACTGGTATTCATTTGTGTTAATTTAACCTTTCTATATACATACATTTTATTATTGGGAAGTGTTCTCGGCGGGAATAGGCTGGATTATGAGGGGATTCCCCAGAAGGGCTGGTCTCAGGAGCCAGGCTCAAAGGGCTCTTAGTGAGGGCGATCCCTCAGAGCAGAGTCCCGGCAGGGGGGCACAGGGAGAGATAATTGAAATTGCAGACGAGTCCAATGGAGGGGGAGCTGGTGCAGCAGGAGGTGTGGGTCCTCCGCCCGAGGCGCAAGCTGCCACTGCTAATAGCCTGGGTGCCATTGGGGATGAACTTATGCAGAAGTTCGAAAGCATGTTCTTCCAATACCAAATGGACGTGAGCCGGACAACGACGGATGCAGTGAAAGACGCGATTCAAACACTGAGGAGCGATATAAATGGTTTGGCGGGAAGGCTGACTAATTTAGAGAAAGAAAGCGCACGCGGTCCCTTGGTAGAGAATAACGGGAGATGGCGCTCAGAAGAGGCGGTCGAGGTTCAATCGGGGGGTAACGGTGGCAGCCCGATGAAGCTTGCGCCATCCGCGGGTACTAACCAAAGCATTGAAAGTGCGACACCGGAGCGTGAAGGTGGTAAGGGCCGGTATCGCGAAAGAAATGCAACTAAGATTATTAGAGATTGGAACTTGAGGTTCGATGGGGGGCCGAAGTCCGTATACGTGGAGCGGTTCCTATTTAGGATTGAGACCCTTCGTCAGAGGCACGGTGTACAGCCACAAGAGCTGTATGCCAACTTGCATTTGCTCTTGGAAGGCCAAGCAAGAGAATGGTATTGGCTATACATGGAAGAGCACGCACAGGACAAGGTGGCGGACTTTTGGGCGTTCAGGGCAGCGATAGTAGAACACTTCCGTAAAGCCGATTGCGACGAGGAGATACGCCAGGCGATGAACGAGCGGAAGCAGGACTATCAGGAGAAGTTCGAGGAGTATTACGCGGTCATCAGGGGGATGGAGCTCACTATGAGCACGCGGATGCCGGAGTTAAGTTTGGTAAATCTCCTTCGTCGAAATCTAAGACCTCGCTTGAAAAACCTAGTGTTCGGTTGCCGAATAAGTACTCTGGAGGAATTACGGACAGAATGCCGAAGAGCCGAGAAGCATATTGCCGAACTGGAGCCAAAACCGTACAAGAGGAAGACGTTGGAAGCCGTGGAGGACGAGGCCATTGATGAGGATCAGGACGCAGTTGAAGCAATCCATCGGCCAGCAAGGGATAGGTTCCCGAAGAAAGAGCAGAGTGGAGATTTAGCAATGAGGAGTTCCGCGGAAGGAAAGGGAAGCGGGAAGCCCACCACTTGCGATGGAAGGCTCCATCAAATGGCATGCTACAAATGCAACCAAACCAGCATCCGATGTCAAGGATGCGAGCAAAGGAAGCTGGAGCAGGGAAACCGCGAAGCGGGCAGGAAGACCGGGGAGCCCTGCCAACGCAATCCAGCCCCGGAACAGTGAATCTTTATGGAAGCTCATCTACTAACAGCACTGAGCGATCCAAGCAGGGGTTCAATCCTTTGCTTACATTATCGGAGAGACAGGAAAGGTATGAGGCCGCTAGGAGACGTATATTTGGTGGAGAAGACGCCATAGCTGTAGCCCTACCGAAACTGGAGAAAAATCTCTCGAATCAGGAAGCTGAAAAGCGACCGAAAGAGAGAGGACAAACACATAGAAGAGACAACAATGCGGGACGCGGTAGATAAACGACCCTACATTACGGTGGATATAGAGGGATTTCAAGTGCAGGGTCTGCTGGACAGCGGAGCGTCCATCAGTTGCTTCGGCTCGAGTTCGGGCATCTGGAAGGAGAGGCTGAAGGGGTCGGTGCGGGCCAGAAGCAAAACCCTAAAAACAGCGGACGGAAGGTCACAGGCCATCGTCGGTAGAGTGGACGTCAAGATTAGTTGGCGTGGTAAAACGGTGGTCATGTGCCTGTACCTGGTCCCAAGTCTGCAGCAGGAGTTATATCTGGGGGTCGATTTTTGAGAAGCTTTTGGGTTAGCACCAATGGTGGTTTCGGAAATCGAGACTGGGGACCCGAACCAGCTGGAGCTGTCGGTGGAGGATTCTCGTAGGTTGGAAAACGTGAAGAGGCTTTTCCCTTCTTTCGCGGAGCTCGGGTTGGGTAGAACGCATATCATGGAACATATTATAGAGGTATCCGACGATACGGTTCCTGTGAAGCAAAGACACTACCCCATGTCTCCAGTGAAACAAAAGTACGCCTACGACGAAATTGACCGAATGCTTAGTCTCGATGTCATAGAGGAGAGCAATAGCTCGTGGAGCTCTCCCATCGTACTAGTGGAGAAACCCGGAAAGAAGCGGCTGTGTGTAGACATGCGTAAGTTAAATGAGCGAACGAAGAAGGACGCGTATCCGACGCAACATGTTGAGGGTATCTTGTCGCGCTTGAGGGAAACGCATTACATATCGGGGATAGATTTAAAAGACGCCTTTTGGCAAATTCCTCTGGAAATGTCATCCAGAGAGAAGACTGCCTTCACAGTTCCCGGACGGCCATTATACCAGTTTAAGGTGATGCCGTTCGGGCTGTGCAACGCCAGCCAGAGACTTTGCCGGTTGATGGACAAAATAATCCCTTCCCGCTTACGCGAGAATGTATTCGTGTACGTCGACGACCTGCTGATTTGCTGTCCCAGTTTTGATGCACATCTAGTGCACCTGGCAGAGGTGGCAGAGTGCTTGGCAGGTGCGGGTCTGACTATAAACCTTCAGAAATCCAAGTTCTGCCAGAGGGAGTTAAAGTACCTCGGGTTTATAGTTGGCCAGGGCGAGTTAAAGACCGATCCTTCAAAGATAGAGGCTATGCTGGAGTTTCCCGTGCCGGTTACCATGAAGCAACTTCGTAGGTTTCTAGGGATGTGCGGATGGTACCGGCGCTTCATTCCCAATTTTGCCAGCATCACCGCCCCAATGACAGATTGCCTGAAGAAAGCGAAGGCCTTCGCAATGAGTGATGAGGCTAAACAAGCGTTTGATCAGCTGAAGCGAGCGCTGACCTCGACTGACGTGCTGGTCAACCCAGATTTCGGGAGGCACTTCTTCATCCAAGGCGACGCGTCGACACAGGGCATCGGTAGCGTATTATTCCAGCTGGATGACAAGGGGTATGAAAGGCCTATTGCCTTTATGTCGCAAAACTCAACTCCGCGCAGAGAAATTACACGATCACCGAGTTGGAATGTCTGGCAGCTGTCGTCAGCGTGCAGAAGTTCCGCGCGTACATAGATGGTGTCCCGTTTACAATAATCACCGACCATATGAGTTTCAAGTGGCTGATGAGGCAGAAGGACCAATCAGGTCGTCTAGCCCGTTGGAGTTTAAAATTGCAGATGTTCGATTTTAAAATAGAACACCGGAAAGGGACTCTTAATGTAGTTCCGGACGCTTTAAGCCGGATGAACATGGAGGAGATCGGGGAGTTGGGAACGGAGCACGGACTGGACTTCGGTTCGCCAGAATTTACCAGTGTGGCGTACGAGGACCTAAAGCGACAAGTCCTACTCAACGCAGACAGGCTGCCGGACATCCAGGTGAAGGAGGGCGTAGTGTACAAACGGGTTCTTCCCAGGCGATCGGAAGTTGCTAGTGAGTCGATATGGAAAGTGTGGGTGCCAGAGGGCCATAGGCAATCCCTCCTTGAGGAGATGCATTGCGATCGTTCGGCTGGACACGGGGGGACTGGTAAGACGTTATACCGGTTAAGAGCGTGATATTACTGGCCAGGCATGGCGAAGGACGTGAACAATTTTGTTGCCGCATGCGATTCATGCAAATGCGCCAAGTCCCCGAACATGATCTCGCGTCCACCGATGGTCGATAGGTTCCGCTCCGAGAGGATATTCCAAAGAATATATATAGACTTCTGCGGTCCATATCCATATACACGTTCCGGAAACGCCTTTGTTTTCGTGGTGCTGGATCACCTGTCCAAATTCGTATTTTTGAAGCCGATGCGAAGGGCCACGGCTGAGGAAGTAATAAAGTACTTGGAAAGTAATGTATTTCACACTTTTGGGGTGCCGGAGTTCATTCACTCGGACAACGGCAGGCAGTTTGTGTCGGCGCTCTTCTCGAAGTTTTTAAAAGAGTACGGCGTACAGCATATCAGAACCGCGCCTTACGCGCCGCAGGCCAACGCTTCGGAGCGCGTGAACCGGTCCCTTCTAGCAGTTCTGCGCACCTATATAGCCGGAGAAGACCAACGCAGCTGGGATCAGCACATATCACACGCCGCCTTCGCGCTGCGAAGCGCAGTCCACGAAGCTATTGGCGTGGAGCCCTATAAAGCCGTCTTCGGCCAAGCGATGGTGCAGCATGGATCGGCATATGAGGTGCTCCGGAGGATCAGCTTGCTGCGTGAGGGTGAGGCAGAGGTGTTGTCCGCGACGGACCGGATAGGGTTGATCAGGGATCGGTTGATCGGAAATTTGGAGGTAGCATATGAAAAGGGTCAGCGGGCGTATAACACTAGGTCTCGTCCAATTCAGTATAGAGTAGGCCAGACGGTCTATCGCAAAAATTTTAAGTTGAGTGACGCGGCAAGGAGATATAATGCCAAACTCGCGCCCAAGTACATTAAGTCGAGGGTCATCGCGGCCAAGGGTAATTCCCTGTACGAAATAGGCGACATGGACGGGCGATCCGTCGGAGTCTTTCATGCGAAGGATCTGCGTGCTTGAGGACGGTGCATAAACTACTTGATACCAGCTTTTCGATTGATTCTCCGTCGCCGGCTTGGTGAATCATTCGCCCTGTTGCGGTTAGAAAGTGCATGCCATATGTAAGAGTTTAGGTAACCCAAATATATGGCACAATCCGTGCGAAAGCACCTCGCGAACGCACCTCACTTGATCAGCTGTCTTTGACAAGCTGACATGTCAAAGGGAGTACTCGTTGTTTCCGGGAAACGAAGAATTCTACATGTCAGGTGAGAAACAAAAAAAAAAAGACGAGTTAGAGATTTTCTGGTCAGCACGTGGCTGCCCATTAGAAGATTAGTTTTCAGTATAAGTTTATTTTATTCCGCTTTAGGGTAATATTGGCCAAACTAACGAATTGGTTTTGGCAATCGACCACGGGTGCACCGACTATCGAGAGGCAGCGAGCAGGGCAGCGGTGATTTCGCCAAGATTCTTTACAGCGCACAACGTACCGAAGCACTGCGCGCCAGGAGATACTACTGATTCCCAACAACGAGACCTCAGGCAACAGGCAAGCGTCTCCATAACAAAGTGTGGCCACCATCGTCGGAACTACCTGGACGCGGCAGGTCCAAGCGCAATTGACGACGCGCTCAGCATATCGGTCTGCGCGTGTCAAACCTCAATCACAAGCTGCTGGCTATTCCACGGAGTGCGGCGCGCTGTACATAGAGTCGCGCGTTTGTCAACCATAAAGCGACGTCCGCATCGAACAATGCGGTGGCAGCGAAAGCCGCTGTAGCGAACCGTCGAACTTGCGGTCTGACAAGAAGGGAATAGCATAATAGCAACGAGTTTGGTTGCAACGCAAAAGAAGAAGAATCGAGTCTGGCATAAAAGAATGTAAACAAAGCAGCTGTGAAATAAAGAAGACAAAATAAATACATATTAACTATTGTTCGATGATGAGAATGTGAAATTCACTTGGATGGAGTAGAAGGATTGCGACCAGCAGCAATAAAGGGTGACAACGACCTGAAAGCAAGAAAAAGCAGCAGTTGATGAACAAGGTGTTGGATGATCTGCAGCCGGTAATTCAGAACCAAGTAATCGAGGTGAGCTGTATCAATCTGGTGATGTTGTTATATTCATATCGTTAAGTAGGCAGCTAGGTAGAGGATAGGGTTGATATAAGTGCTGCAAGCACGCGAACGCATGTGTTGAAATATTGAATGCAAGTTTGGATAAGTAGCTAGGTTTTGAGTGCTACGGGCACGTCAATAGTAGACATAAGATTTAGTGCAACATTGCTGCACATAACGCACGCGTATGTATGTATATGATTAAAGAGCAGGGAGCACAGTTTATTGAGTATTGAGATTTCAGAATTTAGATCCTGAGCATGTATGGTTTAAGTGCCTTGCGCGAGTGAATACAAATGTTGAAAGTACAAAGGTATGAACTTGGATAATTAAATATGATTCTAAAGTGCGACGAGCGCTTATACATACCACATTGGATTACATATAATATTCATCTTCATTTCACTTCATTTAACTGTATGAATCGTATGTTGTAGGCGCGGAATTCCCCGACTGAAGTTCTAGTAGTTACATTAAGAATATAAGTTGATTTTGATTGCCTTGGCGCGAAGCCATGCAGGTTACAAAGCGATAAAAGGGGGGGAGAGTATCAGTTGCGAATCTTAAAGACGTCTTTAGGCAGGCCTGACCCCTCGCGTTTTCGAAACCTTTAGTAATAGTAGAATTTAATCATTTTTGTAGTCATAAGGCGACACAGTCGCAAGCAATGTGACGAGTCAAGACCAGTGGAGAGTCTAATGGCTTAGAAGTTTTAGTTACTGAGTTTTTTTTTATCCTCTTTTGATGAGAAGTATCTGAAGTTCCCTTTGTATACCGCGAGCGCAAATTGCGCAATGTAATGAAGTTGATTCAATGCAATGAAACTTGCCCGATGAGAGGTTCAGATGCGTAATTGAGATTATATCGTACGATTGTACTTAAGCTGAGCATATGTATTTTTTTTTTGCTAGCTGCCCTCAGCAGCTTAGACCACATTTAAATTTCGTTGATAAGCAATAAAGATGTTAATATTTGAATGAAAATAAGGTAGTGGCGAGTGATTTTGGGGGTGTGACGATGACGGACGGACGAATGGACAGCGAGAAGGGATTTTAAAGGGGGGGTTTCAATGCCCGATTCGGGGTCGACGCAATTTAGTGCCGCAGTCTACCAGGTAGGGAGGGTAGCGAAGGCCGGCCAAGTGACACCTTTGGCCGATAGTGTTATGAAGTCTGCGTGGTATTCCAATGTAGCCCATAAACAGGTATGTATTTTTTTTGTATGGTGCGATGGGCGTGCCTCAAAGCCGCAAGATCCACCCCAGTCCGACGAACTAGCTCGTGCCAGAAGCAAGCATACCTGCGCGGCGACTTGAGGCATGCAACAGGGGAGTACGGCGGTTCGTGTGCAGTTCGTGTAGCAGTGTTCGAGGGGATTCGTGAGCCGTCCGGCAACCAGTCGGTATGCAGCAAAGCGGTGAGTGCGATCCGAGCCTGGTGCCTCCTGGTAACCAACCCGTGCGTAACAACCAGAAAGAAAACGATGACGCTGAGAAACCAATCGCGTATTATTCTCAAAAATTTAATGAGTGTCAGCGTAAATACAGTACGACGGAGAAAGAATGCCTCGCGGCAGTGATGGCTGTCAAGCGATTTCGGCCCTATATTGGCCTGATGCCGTTTACGGTGGTGACGGACCACGCGAGCTTGAAATGGTTAATGTCATTGAAAGATTTGAGTGGTCGATTAGCGAGGTGGTCTTTGCTATTGCAAGCTTTTAATTTTTAAATTGAACACCGTAAAGGCTCGGACAATATAGTGGCCGATACACTGTCGCGTTGCATAGAAGAAGTCAGCCTGTCTCCGATTGCGAACATGGACACAGTCGAATTCGAATCAGAGGAGTACCGAGAGCTGATAAAAACGATTGAGAATAATAAAGAAAGGCTTCCCGATCTGAAAGTGGAAGATGGGATGGTGTATAAAAAGTTTTTGTTCAAAGATATGGAATTAGAGGAAAACGAGTGGAAGCTATGGGTCCCTGAAGCGTTGACGGCTACCCTTATCGAAAACGCCCACTGTCCAGAGATAGCCGCTCATGGAGGTATGGCCAAGACGTTACATCGTCTACGTAGGTTATACTATTGGCCAAATATGGTGGTGCAGGTTAGGAATTTTGTAAGGGAGTGTCAGGTTTGTAAAGAGACTAAACCATCTAACTCGATTCTAAACCCATGGATTGGGAAAGAGGTAGCCACGGTTCGCCCGTTTCAGAAGTTGTACATAGATTTCCTCGGCAAATATCCAAGATCTAAAACGGGCAATTGTTTCATTTTTAGTGTAATGGATCATTTTTCAAAATTTATATTTTTAAAAGCGATGCGTGAAGCCACCGCTGGGAATGTGGTTAAGTTCGTCACCGACGAGATTTTCCATAAGTTCGGTGTACCGGAAATCATCCATTCAGATAATGGCAAGCAATTCGTTTCAAAGCAATTCTCGGCATTGCTAGAAAATTATGGGGTAAAGCATATGAAAACTGCCTTTTACTCTCCGCAGTCGAACGCTGCTGAGAGAGCAAATCAATCTGTGCTAGCGGCAATTAGGTCATATCTCGAGAACGACCATCGAGATTGGGATTTATATCTTACAGAGATTGAATGCTCTCTCCGTAGCGCGGTACACTCGGCCACAGGAGTTTCACCGTATTTCGCGCTATTTGGCTATAATATGTTTACAAATGGAGCAGACTATGCCTTAGCACGAAAATTAGATTGTCTGTCAGATAACGAGGTGTTCACTCTCGACAAAAGCGATAGACTTAGGATAATGCGGGAGAAAATAAAAGAAAATTTACACGAGTCGTACGAGACGAATGCATCTAGATACAACAAAAGAATACGCGAGATACGATTCATACCTGGGCAGGAAGTCTATAAACGGAACTATGTGCTTAGCGATTTTAAGCAAAACATTAACGCTAAGTTTTGCAGGAAATTTACGAAGTGTCGTGTTGCAAAGGTTGTGGGTAACAACATGTACCTATTGGAGTCCCTAGCAGGAAAAAGTCTTGGAGCGTGGCACGCGAAAGACATCAAACAATAGTATTATAGCAGCATGACGCGTCTCTTCGTCGATGAGGGTCAAGTTGGCGGAGAGACCGCAATCCGAAGTTGTCCCCAAGAAAATTACCTGTAAATATCCCATAAAGTAAATATTTTTATATATACGTATATCGTATGAGTACTTCCCGTAAAGCAGCATACAATTCAGTTAGTCAATCGCATCAATGTAGGCCCGGCATAGCTCTCGTGGCAGGAGACATTGTCAGGGTCGGTGGGCGTTCCCCACGTTTGGGCGCTTACTAGATAGGCGCGACCTTGTCCCGCTCGCGTCACAATTTGTTGGGGATCATTCATCTGGGGTATACACCAACAAAAGAGTGATTACGCAAGCCAAAAATAGCCGCAGAGATTTGACCACCGCAGGTTTGACCTTGAACTAGCCTATACAACATGACTAAAGAAATTAATATGTAAATCATTTGGTAATGGTCGTACTGTCTTATACTCAATTATAAACCTACCGGGAAATGGTTGTTGTACCTTACCATCTAGGAGTAGCAGCCTTTCAGCCTAGGCAGCCTAGGCAGCCAGAAAATGATACGACGAGATACGGGCGAGAGTGGTGCTACCATGTTGTGGTCCTGCATAGTATGGACATCGGTAGGATTATTAAAAATATTTAATCGCAAATCTCGGCCATATAACACTTTTATTAGGGCTAAACATCAAAATAATTGCCGGCATTTTTTATCTGCGTACATTTGAGGTGTTTTGATTGTGTAAAACAAGAGAAACGTCAAAGGCGTTGACAATTGGAAGTTTCCCACCAATGGGATATTTTAGTAACTTCCCTTGGAAAAGGTTGCCATATGACAAGTGAGGGTATGGTGAGTAAGGAAAGAGGGATAGACATAGGGTAATGACCTCCGGTGTTGGTGGCTGGAAATACAATAGTAAAACAATACAAAACGGGAAGTGAAAACGGTGTTACGTTTTTAAGTGTGCCAATAAATAGAGGGTAGGTGGTAGGTCGGAACACAAAACTGTAGATAAATGAAAGTCAACACTCCAAAAGTGCGCAAGTCGGTGCGGCAAACGTTGAAAAAATTTAAAAGTTTAAATTAGGATATATATTTCCCTGTGCGCGAAGTCCAGTAAGGACAATACGTTTTACTTTGTCAGAATTATTAATGTAAACGGAGTGAGGCGAAAAGCCACAACTATTTCCGCGCGCCCGTGCCACAAATATTTGGGCCGCTGGCCAGAACAAAATTAATACGGAAAAGCAAGAAGTGTCTGCGACTGGAGTCCGCAGTGGAGAGTTTTGGGGTTCAGACACCCGTCAGAAGAAAGAACCGGGCAGAAGAAAGAGTGTCCCATCTTTAGTAAGATTTTATGCTATTACGAGGCAGTTTTGAGTTGGTAAGTCACCCAAAATTACAAATTTTTGTGTCCTAAAGTGTGTTTTTGCATTTTTTTATTCATCTTTGCCTCGCGCCTTTTTGGGGTTCTCGTACCCGTATCTATCGACTACGGTCACTTTAAGCCCCAATAGTGCAAATCCCCACGCGATTGTCAATTCTTAAGTAAATGTTCACTTGGTTAGATTTTTTTTTGTAAATTTAAAATTTTTTTGGGATTTTAGTAATTTTTTTTAAATTTATATCCATGGATAGTGTGCGAGATGCGAGAACGCCAAAATGGCGTCGGAGCACCACTTGTTCGTTACAACCCGGTAACACGTAAATTTCTTCGTTTCTATAGCGGGGACACCCTAACCTCATAACCAAAAGCAATTGCGGAGCCACAGGGAAATTTTCATTTAACTTCAACCCAACTATAAAATCTTTCACCAACGTTCAATCAATTAGCCGAGTTTCAGTTCCTCGAGAAGCACCACAGTGCCTCCACAACCGTTTGCACAAAATTTCATCGTAGATTAATATATGTATATATGTGAATATTTGTCAGTACGTATAATGATCAGTTTTAAATGGTTTCAGTTGATATAAGCTAAACTTTACGAGATTAGAGGGATAAACGATCTCGCGGGCGGATTAAACTAAACCCAAAAAAAAAAAAAAAAAAATCAAATTCTTGTTAATGGCTGTAAAATTCAGCTCCCAGAAACCCCTTAAAGAGCTCTTTCAGGTAGGCCCTAGGATGCGGGCTAAAAACTCGAAATTTTCGACAATATAAACTTAATTGTTTTTTTACCGTGCAGAGAGGAAGTGCCATAGAACTAAAACGATACATATGTATATATACATAATATCTTCTTATCATGCATCTTGGTTTTTTTTTATGGATATAGATATATGTCTTTTTTGTAATGAAATAAAGTCGAGTACAGTTTTTTATATGTTCATGTACATTCGTTTGAATACACATATATGTCCATATAAAACTCAAAAAGGATAACCTGTTAGAATTGCATTTTGGTGTTGTACCCGGCATAAACCGTTAATCTGTTTCAATACTAGTATATCTTTTTGTGAACATTTGACATTTTTGTTAAACGAGGAGTTTTAATATTGTTATGGTTTACTTTCAATTGATAGTAATTGTTATTTGGTTCAATGCGATTGGTTGGGTGACAGTTTTGATTCACCTTCCGGTTTGACGTTTAGCTACGGGAAAGTGCGTGATTTTTGCTGAGGTGGCAGCACCAAATGGTTCAATCCGTTCATAGCAATCATCTGATGGTAACGACCAATCAGAATGTTCCACTTGGCAATAATCACGCCACGTCAACGGGTAACGGAACTTTTCCATTGCGCAGTCGCGTTAAGTGAATAATTTTGGGCATAGCAGCGTCAACGGCATTCGACCAATTCAAAAAGTATACATGATTTGAACCGAGCGGTCGTGCGCGTGTAAAAAGAAAAAAAAATGTTAGTAGCATTTCGCGAAAAAGTTGTTTAAAAAAGTGATTGCGTTGTTTTTCTTCTGTATATGTATATGTGTGTACATACAGAAGTATAAATTTAATTATTTCCACGGTAAAAGAAATCGTGTTACGCGTGTGAATATACTGTACAGCTAACCTGCAGCGTTTACATATAGGCTTACTATTGTGAAGTACCTAAATATTAATATACCTGGACAGCAAAATCAGTGTGTGTGCGAGTGTGTAGTGAAAAAAATCTGGAAAAAATTACTAATAAATACGCAGCTCACTTTTATGAAAGCATTCTGAATCAAGTTAAATTGAGCTATTGAAACGGCAATTCTGTACGACGGCACGTGCTGCTGATGTGCGTCCGAGAGTCTCGGGGGATGTATCGGGCGACGCGTTTTGACCTCCGTGTCGATGGTCCGTAGCGGAAGTTCTATAGTTTGGAAGTTTGGAAGTTTGTGTCTGTTTAGAGATATTGGCAATCCAAGTTGAAAATTTTTCGTCATTTTCATGGGTTGTTGTAATCACAGATTAGGGTGTACCAAAAAGTGCAAAAAGTGTGTCCTGCTCAAAAATATTGTGGACCGCGTAGCCGGGGGTTGGACCGGCTAAGGGTTATTCTTTTGGAAGGCGGCCAAAGGTCGCCTACGCGAAAAGGTGTTGTGCACATAAATACCTTGGATGAAGCCGCCTATTTGGGATCGAACCCAGCGCATTTTGAGTTTTGCTGATAGCTTTCCACCGAGACAAATTATTTGATTCCCGCCTTCGGATTGTTGGTACGGAGGTCGGAACGCGTCGATTGATGCCTTTCCCGAGAGTTTTGAACGTATATTGGCGGTTGAATGCTGTCGTATAGAATTGCCATTGAATCTGAAAATTGTTAGCATTCGGCCTAAAACCTATAGAACAGTGATTTCACAGACATGCGGAAACGTATTTTAAATATTAAACTAAACCAAAAACTTTTGGTCTTTACAGATAATTGCAAAAAGAAAACAGAAGAATAAATATAAACGCAAATTTAAAGTGCGTGCGTAAACAAAATTAACAAACAAAAGAAAAAAAAAATCTGCAAAAAGAATATAAAAGCAAACTAAAGCTACAAAATTAAACTACAAAAACCACCACAAAAATAACAACTTGGTGATAATAAATAGCTAAAACAAACAAACCAACAACAGGAAAAGTTCACAGAGCAACAAAAATAAATCACAACAACAACCACATCAGTAGCAGCAGTCGCAGCAGCCACAACAATATTTCTGGATATCCAGCAACGACAACAACACCAGCATTGACAACAGCGGGGGCCGCCTTCACATAGGCCCACCGCCATAAACCGCAACAACAACAACGCGCACCAGGGCGCACGACGACCTCCAGCAGTGACATCAGCGAAGGCCGTTCTCATTTAGGCCCACCGCACTAGCAGCAACCACAACAATACCAGCAGCAGTAATTACAGCGAAGGCCGTTCTAATATAGGCCCACCGCACTAGCCTCAGCAGCAGTAGCAACAACCAAAGGTAACAACACAACCAGCAGTGAAATTAGCGGGGGCCGACGTATTATAGGCCCACCGCAGTAAACCATCGGCAACAACAACACCAGCAGTGACATCAGCGAGGGCCGCCGTAATATAGGCCCACCGCACTAGCCTCAGCAGCAGTAGCAGCAACCAAAGATAACAACACAACCAGCAGTGAAATTAGCGGGGGCCGACGTATTATAGGCCCACCGCAGTAAACCATCGGCAACAACAACACCAGCAGTGACATCAGCGAGGGCCGCCGTAATATAGGCCCGCCGCACTAGCAGCAGCAACAACTGTAACCAGCGGTGACAACAGCGAGGGCCGTCCTATCATAGGCCCGTCGCACCACCAGCAACAACAACATAACCAGCAGTGACAACAGCAGGGGCCGCCGTAATGTAGGCCCGCTGCACTATTACCTACAACAACAACAGTAGCGCCCGACCAACAGCCTACTGCAACAATGGGTGAGATCAACCTGATGTAGTTAGTTTTGTTTTTTTTTGCAAATAATATAGAATTAAATTAAACAAAGTGAATGTAGCTTAAGCTAACTAAGTTTAACCTGAGCTTGACGAACGTATAAAACCCCAGGCCGTAGTATTCAAAAACAAAAAAAATTTCATATGAAATGAAAATTGATTTACTTTGACGCATTCCTCAAAAAACAAAAAAAAAAAAAAAGGAATTTGACTTCATATTAGAGCAATGCGTTTAAGTGTTTGTTGTCTTTATTATAAAATCTAGTATTTAAATGGCCAAATTATCAAGTACTTCAATTCTTTAAAATTACAAGAATGTGAGTTACTTAATACTTTTGCTGCGATTTTACGAAAGCAAAAATGTTTGCTTATAATGCAAAATTCTTATTGCTATTTGAGCGTTTATTAATAAGTGTTTAATGTACAACTTTTTTTTTGATTAGCATACGTATACATGAAAAACAATACAAAAAGGTTTAAACAAGTAAATTAAATTTCGACTGCTTTACTGCCTTTTTTTATTTATAAATATAATTAAATTTGTAGCTATTGGTTTTTTTTTATAAAATAATTGTAATATCGATTTCCATTTAAATGGTAGTCCGTCGACCGTTAGGGTCATTTATTAAATTTAGTTACACTTTTGGAAAGTTAAGACAGAGTATGGGCGAAAAAACAAAAAAATTAATTAAGAATTTTAAGATATAATGTCCCTTCGATTCCAATTAAACTTCTAAATACATCAATATTGATACCAAAATTTGTAGCCTAGCAGTAATTTTCAATAATATAATGTTGCGAAATAGGTATAAGCGTAGATCTATTATTTCATAAAGCGGTTATAAACAAAACTTAAACAAAAATTTATTTAATAAAATAAATGAACATAATAATAATAATATGTGACTTAAAAATAAAATAAAATTCGAAAACCCTAACTTAAAATACCTAATCAAAAAAAAAAGTAAAAACGGCCAAACCCAGACAAAATAAAATAAAATAAAATGAATAACATAACTATCTAATAAGACCAAAACCCAAATTTTTTTTTTTGAGAAAACTCGGTACAACCAAATAAATTTTTTTCGTTTGCTATAAAATAGTTATACTAGCGTAAGTCGATTTAATTAGTTGTAAATGAATTTTGAATAAATTTGTTAAAAATGGGAATGCTGAATCTTTCCATTAATTAGAAGGTATATAGGAATCCTGGTAAGGGGCCATCGGGATTCGGTTTGGTGCACCGATGGCCATGGATGAGGGTGGGTCAGCACCGGGCGTCGCAACAACACCCGCGGCGCCCCCTTATAATGTTCGGCCTCTTTTTTTAAAATTTTTTTTTTTTGCAGCAGGGTAACCGGTCATTTCCGGTTCGTTTAAAATTTCAGGGTTTCTTTTCGGTTAATTTAAATTTATCTTTGTTTTCTTTTT
Source organism: Merzomyia westermanni (assembly GCA_949987695.1). Taxonomy (NCBI): domain Eukaryota; kingdom Metazoa; phylum Arthropoda; class Insecta; order Diptera; family Tephritidae; genus Merzomyia; species Merzomyia westermanni. The sequence goes on from OX465289.1 coordinate 84,489,611, forward strand.
CCGTTCGTTATTTCAGTTTTAATTTCGTTTCATTTTTGGTTATTTTTATATTTGAGTTAGTTTCGCTTTCGGTTATTTTTGAATTTTGATTTTCATTTTAAATATTTTAGTTGCCCGTTTCTTTTGAATTTATTTGATTTTCCGTTTTATTTGAGTTTTTGTATTTTGAATATTTAAATGTCAACGGTCTGTCCGTGGCATCCGGTGTTTTAACCGGATGTTGTTTTTATATAGTTGTTTTTGCGCGGTTTTGTGCATTTCCCCGCGTATTCAAAGGCATGATTAGACCTTTCTCTGATTATGGCGCAGGACGGTAAGGTTGGCAAGAGCCCACCCCAGCCGACAATGACTAGCCACTGTGCACCATTGATATCATGCCGACCGCCTTCCTTAATGCTCCATTTTTGTTGCGATACCATAACAGATGGCGCCCAACGTGGGGCCCTGAAGCGCTGATCGCGGTGACTTTTCGGGTCAGCTTGTGAGGTTTCACCATTCCGTAAGTCCCAGGTAGGCAGGCCCAGGAGCCGCCACCTGCGTTGCGACGGGATGGTGGGACTGATCAAGTTGTCCGGATTAGTCATCGTGTTCAGTAGCTATGGGCGCCCGCGAAACCATAACAGATGGCGCCCAACGTGGAAACCGAGGCGCTGACCGCGATGACTTTCTGGTCAGCTTGTGAGGTTTCACTATCCCGTAAGTCCCAGGTAGGCAGGCCCAGGAGCCGCCACCTGCGTTGCGACGGGATGGTGCGACTGATCAAGTTGTCCGGATTGGTCATCGTGTTCAGTAGCTAAGGGCTCCACGAGACTGAACGTCATGTCCACCGGAAGTTTTCCTTTCACCCGGTGAGGTAGTGCTAAACGCACTTAGTTTTTTTGTAGTTTAAATTTTTTTTTTGTCCCGGGTCTGTTGTCCGATGTCGGCTTCGGGAAAATATTATGTCCGCTAAGTGGGGTTTAGTTTTCTTTTGGGATTACTAATATTTATGTTTTTGTCGAACGTGATGTTTTGTTTTGTCTTCGTTTTTTTTTGTATGCATTTTTTTGTAGGATCCTTACTTCTCCAACCAGTCTCAGGGAGGCAGCCCTTAGCAGCCCCTGCATTGCGGGAGGAGGAGTAGGGACCCCATGTCCACCCCCTTCCAACTGCGCAAGTCTGGGGAAAAGCGGTACCTAACCGCATCCTTTCATTGCGGCGTGGTTGAGGAGGGGTGTTTCAAAAAAAAAAAAAAAAATAAATAAATAAAGTTTTGACGTTTTTGATCGCTGGTATCCAGTGCTCCGACCAGTCTCAGGGAGGCAGCCTTTAGCAGCCCCTGCATTGCGGTCCGAAGTACTGGAGTCCAAATAAGTTTAAAAATTTTACCAATTTTCGCCATGGTACACCAACATGTCTCAGGGCGAGGTGTCGTATAACCACCCCTGCATTGCGGTAGGTGTACCTGGAAGAATGTCCTTGTCTAGTGTTATTTCGTTTTTTTTGTTATGCCTATGCCTTCTAATGATGGGATGTCAGCATTCCCATTCAATATATAAATACACAACTAGCTTTTGCCAAACTTTATACCGTTTTTCCTTTTTACATAGTACATTTCAACACGTATATTTACTAATAATCAATTTCTTTCAGCATATATATATTTATATGTATATATTTATTTTTTTTTGACATATTCACGGTAATCAGTTGATGCAAATATCGGTTAAGAAAATTTGCATTAATTAAATTTTTATTTTTCAAAACCTTGCAATCGTCGGTATTATAGGGTGGGGGAGTGAATCGTGACTTTATACCTTCCAACCGCCGCTTGTAACCGACCCTTTTCTGTAAATTCTTTTTTTTTTAAATTTGGGTTCGGAGATTTAATTCAACATGGACAGGTCGGCTGAACGCATGACTACTAGGAACTCTGCGCGAGGAAGTGGGGGCAAGCCTAGAAGTCAGGGTAGAGGGGCGCTTCCGAAGCAACCCACCAATCGACCTCTGGTACTGCATTCTCCAATAGGTAGTCCGGGCGGGGGAGATCCGACCAGGATAGTGTTGAATCCTGCTTCCAACCATAAAATGGATAGACGAGCTAGTACTAATATCCTTGACTCGTCCATGGCAGCAGATCCAATGCAAAATATTTTTGACCCTTCAACTGGCGTGTTAACAGGTATACAGGGGGAAGCTAGAGCTTCGGTTCAAGACCGTATACCTCCTGACACTTTAGGTGATAGGATCACTACGCAAAGGAGCAATGCCGAGGTCCCTCCTGTAGATTCGTGGGTGAACGTGCTACATCAGCTGTTCAGGACATCGCAGGAGGAGATGCGGAACGAAATGAGGACGATCAGGGAGAACATGGACTTACTCAACGCCGCAGTAACATCGTCGCAGGGTAGTGCGACCTATACCAGGAACACCAATAGGGAGGAAAGGAACCAAGCCCCTGCATTCGTTAGTAACCAGGCCAACATCGTTTCGAATAGCGTGGCAGTGAAACCACAGGATTGGAAGGTTTCCTTCGATGGTACTGGAAGCGTTGCTGATTTTTTGTTTAAGTTGGACACCCTATGTGAGCGGACTCAATGCTCTAGCGACCAACTTATGGCGAGTTTCCATCTCTTTTTGTCAGGGCGGGCTGAAGAATGGTACTGGCTTTTTACCAGGCAGAATCCCAACACGAACTATCCCTTCCTGTGCTACTCACTGAAGCGGGAGTTTGGTAACCTAAAAAGTGACCACGAGATTATGATGGAAATCTCAATGCGTAAGCAGAAGCTAAGTGAGTCATACGACGTGTTCCACACTGACATAGTAGCACTTAACGCACGTCTTAGAGAACCGATGTCTGAAGCCCTGCTGATTGACATAATAAAGCGGAACGTCAACAGTGGCCTTAAGCTAATGCTCTTCAATGCGGATGCCAGGACCTTGCATGATCTACGCGATATAGCACGAAGAGGGGAACAAGTTCTGAAAGAAAGCAAGATATTGGGAACCACTTACCATGGACGTCAGGTCAACGAGGCCCGCACGATAACACCGGACATGAGGATGGAAGGCGAGGATTGCGAAGCTGACCCGCAGATAGAGGCGTTGGAGTACCGGCGCAATAGAAAACCGGATTATTCCGGAATCCAATGTTGGAATTGTCAGGCCATGGGGCATTCGTATATTTATTGCGAGGAACCCATCAAGAATCCGTTTTGCTTTAAGTGTGGGAATAGGGGAGTCTTTACTCCAAAATGCCCTAGGGACCATCGCAGGCAGGGAAACCAGTACCCGAGCGAGAAGATGGGGGAAACTCATTCGACACTATAGCCCCCATATCAGCCAGTGCTCGAGCCGTCTCGTGCACTGAACCAAGTGAGTCCTTCGAGGGTATGCATGGAGCTAGTGAGCTTCCGAGGAGTAGTGGCACCCTGGCGAAGGAGTACCCAAATGTGATATTGACTTTTCCTGACAGTACAGACAATTCCAATAGTTCAGACTCAGATAGTACAACGTCCTCATCCGCGATTGTTAAACCGATCAGAATTTTGCAACGTCTGAATAGGGACGTCGCTTGCCAGACGCATTTTCCACTTAGTTTAGAAGAGAGAGAACATAGGTATGAGCAAGTAAGGTATTCGATTTTTGGAAAGCCACCGGTGTCGGTAAATATTTTGAAGTGTAGGCAGAGATATAGTCAGCGGGTCCAGGAGCGCAGGATGTTGCAAACCACTACGCTAATGCTGACCGAGGATGAAAGACCTTTGGTAAGGGTAAAGATAGAAGACAGTTTTGTAGTGGGTTTGTTGGACTCGGGAGCCAACGTCTCTATTTTGGGGAAAAATTGTGAAGAATTTTTAAAAGAGAACAACTTCGAGTATCACGCCCTACATGCGTTCGTTTATACCGCGGGTGGCAACAAACAGAAAATCTTGGGCTCGATATCTTTACCTGTCACTTTCAAAAATGTTACTAAGTCCATCCGGTTTTACCTTGTTCCTTCGCTTCTTCAAGAAGCTTACTTCGGGGTTGATTTTTGGAGAGCCTTTGCGCTGGCGCCCGAAATATTTCCCAGTGTGGAGTGCATAGACTTTAATAATAAAAATGATGACGAAATAAATTTCCATGATTTGTCACCAACCCAGAAAGTCAATTTGCAGAAGGTCATAGAGACGTTTCCTTCTTTCGAAAAGTTAGGATTGGGGCAAACGAGATTGGTTGAGCATCATATTGATACTGGTGATGCAGTCCCAATCAAAAGTAAACATTTTCCTCTTTCGCCACCGAGGCAAGCCGAAGCTTTTAGCGAAATAGATAGGCTGCTCGAAATGGGAGTTATAGAAGAGTCAAACTCGCCTTGGTGTAGTCCAGTAGTTCTAGTTCGGAAGCCAGGGAAGGTCAGGCTCTGCATAGATTCCAGGAAGGTCAACGCGGTAACTAAAAAGGACTCGTACCCGTTGCCTCATATCAACGGCCTATTGAGCAGACTGAAGGACACGCACTTCATTAGTGGCATTGATCTGAAGGACGCGTTCTTTCAGATCAAGCTGACAGAGTCTTCCAAGGAAAAAACAGCATTCGCAGTTCCTGGGAAGCCTCTGTACCACTTTAAGGTGATGCCCTTTGGTCTGTGCAATGGACCGCAGACTATGAGCCGCCTGATGGACAAGGCAATTCCCTCGCGGTTGCGGGAGAATGTCTTCGTCTACCTGGATGATCTAATGGTATGCAGCACTAACTTTGAAGGCCACCTAAAGTTGCTGGCGGAAGTGGCGAATTGTTTGAGGGACGCAGGCCTCACAATCAATGTGAAGAAGAGCAAATTTTGTCAGAAGGAAATTCGGTATTTAGGGTACTTGATAGGTAGCGGGTGCTTGAAGGTGGATCCTGGGAAAATAGAAGCAATGCAGAACTTTCCGATCCCTAAATCTCCGCGACAGGTTCGTAGGTTTGTGGGCATGGCAAATTGGTATAGGGCATTTATTACAAATTTTGCTGACCTAGCAGGTCCTTTGACTGATTGTCTTCGCAAGTCAGCAGGCCCATTTAAGCTTACCCCTGAAGCGGTAGAAGCATTCGAAAAGTTAAAAGAAGCCTTGAGCTCCGCTCCGGTCTTGGCCCAACCCGATTTCTCAAAGGAATTTGTTATTCAGTGTGATGCTTCAAAAATAGGTGTAGGGGGCGTGTTATTCCAGCTCGATGACGAGGGCGCTGAGCATCCAATCGCGTTTGTTTCAAAAAAACTTAACAATGCTCAGCGCAATTATACTGTAACCGAACTGGAATGCCTCGCCGCCATTATAAGTGTCAAGCGTTTTAGACCTTACATAGAGGGTTTGCCATTCCGAATCATAACTGACCATTCAAGTCTCAAGTGGTTGATGACTCAGAAGGACTTGAGTGGCAGGCTGGCTCGATGGTCACTCCTACTGCAAAGATACGATTTTGCCATGGAGCATCGCAAGGGAACCCTGAATATAGTACCGGATGCCCTCTCGCGTTTTGATGTAGACGAGCTAACCTTCTCCGCCCCACCTCACGAAATTGACTTAGCATCGCCGGAATTTGAAAGCGCGGAATACTTGGATCTTTGCAGAACCATTTTGGAAAACAAAGATGCGCTACCAGATTTGAGTGTAAATGATGGCGTGGTTTTAAAAAGGGTTAAATTTCGTAAGGGTGTGGCGGATGAGGAGGACTCGTTATGGCGGGTGTGGTTACCGACAGGGTTAACTGAGAAAGCGATAAGTCTTGCACATGATGCGAATAGGAGTTACCATGGGGGTTGGCAGAAAACTTTAGAGCGTGTCAGACAAAATTACTTCTGGCCTAGGCAAGCTAAAGACGTTAGAGACTATGTACAGAAAGGCGACACTTGTAAGGCTGTTAAGTCAACAAATCAGCAGTCAAGACCACCTATAGCGAACACTTTTGCTTCAGAAAGACCATTTCAGCGGTTCTATTGCGACTTTCTAGGACCTTACCCGCGATCGAAGCGGCGCAATCAGTTTCTCTTCATTGTTCTAGACCATTTTGCAAAGTATGTTTGGTTGAAGCCCATGCAGAGAGCAACAGCTGTTAATGTTATGAATTACTTTACCTCTGAAATTTTTCCATCGGTTGGGGTTCCTGAATATATCCATAGCGATAATGGTAAACAGTTTATCTCTAAGGAAATGAAACAATTCCTCGAGAATTATGGGGTGACCCATATAAAGACGGGGTTATACTCGCCGCAAGCAAACGCGTCGGAACGCGTAAATAGAGAAATTGTGTCAAAAATAAGAATTTTCCTTAAAGATAAACAGGATCATACCGACTGGGACAAGCATATACCCGAAATTTTAGCGGTGTTAAGAAGCGATTTTCATACCTCAATTCAGTGCTCTCCATACTTTGCCTTATACGGTCAGAACATGGTCCAACACGCCTCAGCCTATAATATATTAGATAAACTCGGTACTCTTAGGGAAAATGACATTCCAATAATAACTAGGGCGGATAAGTTGTCCACCATTCGCGAGCAAATTCGTAGGAATTTAGATCAGGCGAAGGATAGGGGAAACAACGTTTATAACAAACGCTCTAGACAAGTTAACTATAGGGAAGGTCAGGAGGTTTTTAGGAAAAATTTTGCTTTGAGTAACTTTAAACAAGGCATAAACGCCAAATTCTTGCCGAAGTACCTCAAGTGCCGAGTTCGTCGAAAAGTAGGCAATGCGTTGTACGATCTAGAGGACCTGACAGGGAAACTGATAGGTCGCTTTCACGCTTCGGATATTCGCCCGCAATAACAATTTTGATTTTTTTTTTATATATACATACTGACCTTTGGAACCGTACCTGGGCGTTTTGGCGGTCGGGGACAGCTCGCCCGGTATCCTCCCCGAGCATTGACTTAATAGGGTATTTACATACGCTTCCATCGGAAGTAGTGGATAACCTGGCAATCCTCGGTTATGCGGATTGTCTTTCGGAGTTTTGACGAGTTCTCCTTAATTAAAATGTCTACCGGGTGAAAAGTTTTTTTTTACCATGGAACAAGCTTCTCCGGTTAAATTTTTTTGCTAAACCTTTTTGTGGGGGTGAAACCACTAGGACCAAAAATTTTCGGAGTTTTGACGAGTTCTCCTTTATTAAAATGTCTACAGCCGCGAAGCATTGTAACTAGGAAACCAAAATAAATTCTCCGTTTGCCTCGGAGTTTTGACGCGTTCTCCGATATCAAAATGTCTAACTAAATTACACGTTTTTCTTATAAGCCTATTTCGGTGGGGGTAAAGCCACTTAACAAATTTCCATTTGCCGCAAAGCCTACTAAACTATGAAACAAAATACTTCAAAAATTTTCCTTTACTGGCGGATCTTCTTGCCCGGCTAGCTCGTGGTAGAACTAGAGACTCTTATCTAGGGGTGAGTCGTGCCCCACGTTTTTACCCAGAAATGGCTTCCTTGCAGGTAAACCTTTTTCCTGTTCGCTTCATCGACCGGTCTTCGAAGCGAAGCAGGCCTGTTATGGTTTACTTTCAATTGATAGTAATTGTTATTTGGTTCAATGCGATTGGTTGGGTGACAGTTTTGATTCACCTTCCGGTTTGACGTTTAGCTACGGGAAAGTGCGTGATTTTTGCTGAGGTGGCAGCACCAAATGGTTCAATCCGTTCATAGCAATCATCTGATGGTAACGACCAATCAGAATGTTCCACTTGGCAATAATCACGCCACGTCAACGGGTAACGGAACTTTTCCATTGCGCAGTCGCGTTAAGTGAATAATTTTGGGCATAGCAGCGGCATTTCGACCAATGCAAAAAGTATACATGATTTGAACCGAGCGGTCGTGCGCGTGTAAAAAGAAAAAAAAATGTTAGTAGCATTTCGCGAAAAAGTTGTTTAAAAAAGTGATTGCGTTGTTTTTCTTCTGTATATGTATATGTGTGTACATACAGAAGTATAAATTTAATTATTTCCACGGTAAAAGAAATCGTGTTACGCGTGTGAATATACTGTACAGCTAACCTGCAGCGTTTACATATAGGCTTACTATTGTGAAGTACCTAAATATTAATATACCTGGACAGCAAAATCAGTGTGTGTGCGAGTGTGTAGTGAAAAAAATCTGGAAAAAATTACTAATAAATACGCAGCTCACTTTTATGAAAGCATTCTGAATCAAGTTAAATTGAGCTATTGAAACGGCAATTCTGTACGACGGCACGTGCTGCTGATGTGCGTCCGAGAGTCTCGGGGGATGTATCGGGCGACGGGTTTTGACCTCCGTGTCGATGGTCCGTAGCGGAAGTTCTATAGTTTGGAAGTTTGGAAGTTTGTGTCTGTTTAGAGATATTGGCAATCCAAGTTGAAAATTTTTCGTCATTTTCATGGGTTGTTGTAATCACAGATTAGGGTGTACCAAAAAGTGCAAAAAGTGTGTCCTGCTCAAAAATATTGTGGACCGCGTAGCCGGGGGTTGAACCGGCTAAGGGTTATTCTTTTGGAAGGCGGCCAAAGGTCGCCTACGCGAAAAGGTGTTGTGCACATAAATACCTTGGATGAAGCCGCCTATTTGGGATCGAACCCAGCGCATTTTGAGTTTTGCTGATAGCTTTCCACCGAGACAAATTATTTGATTCCCGCCTTCGGATTGTTGGTACGGAGGTCGGAACGCGTCGATTGATGCCTTTCCCGAGAGTTTTGAACGTATATTGGCGGTTGAATGCTGTCGTATAGAATTGCCATTGAATCTGAAAATTGTTAGCATTCGGCCTAAAACCTATAGAACAGTGATTTCACAGACATGCGGAAACGTATTTTAAATATTAAACTAAACCAAAAACTTTTGGTCTTTACAGATAATTGCAAAAAGAAAACAGAAGAATAAATATAAACGCAAATTTAAAGTGCGTGCGTAAACAAAATTAACAAACAAAAGAAAAAAAAAAATCTGCAAAAAGAATATAAAAGCAAACTAAAGCTACAAAATTAAACTACAAAAACCACCACAAAAATAACAACTTGGTGATAATAAATAGCTAAAACAAACAAACCAACAACAGGAAAAGTTCACAGAACAACAAAAATAAATCACAACAACAACCACATCAGTAGCAGCAGTCGCAGCAGCCACAACAATATTTCTGGATATCCAGCAACGACAACAACACCAGCATTGACAACAGCGGGGGCCGCCTTCACATAGGCCCACCGCCATAAACCGCAACAACAACAACGCGCACCAGGGCGCACGACGACCTCCAGCAGTGACATCAGCGAAGGCCGTTCTCATTTAGGCCCACCGCACTAGCAGCAACCACAACAATACCAGCAGCAGTAATTACAGCGAAGGCCGTTCTAATATAGGCCCACCGCACTAGCCTCAGCAGCAGTAGCAACAACCAAAGGTAACAACACAACCAGCAGTGAAATTAGCGGGGGCCGACGTATTATAGGCCCACCGCAGTAAACCATCGGCAACAACAACACCAGCAGTGACATCAGCGAGGGCCGCCGTAATATAGGCCCACCGCACTAGCCTCAGCAGCAGTAGCAACAACCAAAGGTAACAACACAACCAGCAGTGAAATTAGCGGGGGCCGACGTATTATAGGCCCACCGCAGTAAACCATCGGCAACAACAACACCAGCAGTGACATCAGCGAGGGCCGCCGTAATATAGGCCCGCCGCACTAGCAGCAGCAACAACTGTAACCAGCGGTGACAACAGCGAGGGCCGTCCTATCATAGGCCCGTCGCACCACCAGCAACAGCAACATAACCAGCAGTGACAACAGCAGGGGCCGCCGTAATGTAGGCCCGCTGCACTATTACCTACAACAACAACAGTAGCGCCCGACCAACAGCCTACTGCAACAATGGGTGAGATCAACCTGATGTAGTTAGTTTTGTTTTTTTTTGCAAATAATATAGAATTAAATTAAACAAAGTGAATGTAGCTTAAGCTAACTTAGTTTAACCTGAGCTTGACGAACGTATAAAACCCCAGGCCGTAGTATTCAAAAACAAAAAAAATTTCATATGAAATGAAAATTGATTTACTTTGACGCATTCCTCAAAACACAAAAAAAAAAAAAAGGAATTTGACTTCATATTAGAGCAATGCGTTTAAGTGTTTGTTGTCTTTATTATAAAATCTAGTATTTAAATGGCCAAATTATCAAGTACTTCAATTCTTTAAAATTACAAGAATGTGAGTTACTTAATACTTTTGCTGCGATTTTACGAAAGCAAAAATGTTTGCTTATAATGCAAAATTCTTATTGCTATTTGAGCGTTTATTAATAAGTGTTTAATGTACAACTTTTTTTTTGATTAGCATACGTATACATGAAAAACAATACAAAAAGGTTTAAACAAGTAAATTAAATTTCGACTGCTTTACTGCCTTTTTTTATTTATAAATATAATTAAATTTGTAGCTATTGGTTTTTTTTTATAAAATAATTGTAATATCGATTTCCATTTAAATGGTAGTCCGTGGACCGTTAGGGTCATTTATTAAATTTAGTTACACTTTTGGAAAGTTAAGACAGAGTATGGGCGAAAAAACAAAAAAATTAATTAAGAATTTTAAGATATAATGTCCCTTCGATTCCAATTAAACTTCTAAATACATCAATATTGATACCAAAATTTGTAGCCTAGCAGTAATTTTCAATAATATAATGTTGCGAAATAGGTATAAGCGTAGATCTATTATTTCATAAAGCGGTTATAAACAAAACTTAAACAAAAATTTATTTAATAAAATAAATGAACATAATAATAATAATATGTGACTTAAAAATAAAATAAAATTCGAAAACCCTAACTTAAAATACCTAATCAAAAAAAAAAGTAAAAACGGCCAAACCCAGACAAAATAAAATAAAATAAAATGAATAACATAACTATCTAATAAGACCAAAACCCAAATTTTTTTTTGAGAAAACTCGGTACAACCAAATAAATTTTTTTCGTTTGCTATAAAATAGTTATACTAGCGTAAGTCGATTTAATTAGTTGTAAATGAATTTTGAATAAATTTGTTAAAAATGGGAATGCTGAATCTTTCCATTAATTAGAAGGTATATAGGAATCCTGGTAAGGGGCCATCGGGATTCGGTTTGGTGCACCGATGGCCATGGATGAGGGTGGGTCAGCACCGGGCGTCGCAACAACACCCGCGGCGCCCCCTTATAATGTTCGGCCTCTTTTTTTAAAATTTTTTTTTTTTGCAGCAGGGTAACCGGTCATTTCCGGTTCGTTTAAAATTTCAGGGTTTCTTTTCGGTTAATTTAAATTTATCTTTGTTTTCTTTTTCCGTTCGTTATTTCAGTTTTAATTTCGTTTCATTTTTGGTTATTTTTATATTTGAGTTAGTTTCGCTTTCGGTTATTTTTGAATTTTGATTTTCATTTTAAATATTTTAGTTGCCCGTTTCTTTTGAATTTATTTGATTTTCCGTTTTATTTGAGTTTTTGTATTTTGAATATTTAAATGTCAACGGTCTGTCCGTGGCATCCGGATGTTGTTTTTATATAGTTGTTTTTGCGCGGTTTTGTGCATTTCCCCGCGTATTCAAAGGCATGATTAGACCTTTTTCTGATTATGGCGCAGGACGGTAAGGTTGGCAAGAGCCCACCCCAGCCGACAATGACTAGCCACTGTGCACCATTGATATCATGCCGACCGCCTTCCTTACTGCTCCAATTTTATTGCGTTACCATAACAATATGTATTCGGAAGTATCCAGCCTAAACTAAAATTTGCGAATACCGTATCGTTTTTTTTTTGTTGTGAAAACTATATCTGTCGTAATAAAGAGCTTTATGTTGTAATTTGGTATGAACCGCTACGTTTTGATACGGCTCATAAATTTTTAGAAACGTATAATTTTTTTATGATACTTTACCTTGATATGCATGTAACCATTTTTGTTGCAAATAAGTAACGATTTTTTTTGTACATAGAGTTTAAGGAAATAATTTTTATGATTAAAAAAATGGTATATTGAAGTAAAACATAAAACGAAATGGTGTGCTAAATTAACTGGGTGGGGAGGGGAATGATGACGAAGGGGTAGGTAATTTGGAATCTGGAGCAAAGGTAAGATAGGGGACCTGCGAAACCCGAGCTAAAACGAGCGGTCCAAGGAAGGGTGGGCTTCCAAAGGGGATCTATGGAGATGAACGAAACAGGGATTGTAACAATCGGCCCTGCATCGATGTGGCCAAGGGTTGAGAACTGCGCCTTGCCAAACTGAGCTAGCTGAGGGGCGTTCCACATCGATAGCGCAAAGGGGCGGATTCACTACGTGTACGTTACAAAATAGAGTTTGAAGTTTTTGTGCTTGGGTAGATTCTTAGCCAAGTACAGAGCTATAGCTGCAGTTATTGGTGCGTTTGTCGTATCGCTGTAGTCGCATCCTTAGCGTAAGAGAAAAATAAACATACATTAGAAGGTAAGGTTACTTTACGGATAAGGAATTACGATACAGCACCAACAACCGATTGAATTGTTTCTCATAAGGTTGGTCGAATCAGCTGTTTTATACGGCTACTGAAAACTCACCAATAAATTGAGCTAATATCCGAAGATAGGCCCAGGCTGGGCAAGTACCTTCACCAACACACAGCGTGAAAACGTATACCATCCCAGACCTTCCAGCACGTGTGAACAAATGTGGGCTTATCTGGATTTTACTGTTTATACGTTGAGCGACCTATAACCAAAAATTACAGAAAACCTATTAGATAACCCTTCTTATACATGTTTGCTAAAAAGCATACATACCTTTGAACACTATTATTTGCTCATCAAGACTTTTATGTTCTTCCTGAGGGAGTTTATTAAAGTTTTCTCTTAAGATATCAAGTAGTGGACGTGTCTGGTACAGCTCGCCATAGCTTGAACCTTCTTTTTTAGGGTGTTTGCGGTAATCATTAAAATGTAAACGCTGTTTAATTCTTTCAAACCTATTGTGAGATAAGGAGTCCATTATAGCCGTAAGCTTCATATTTTCAGACCATGCTAGTTTAAATTTAGGGCAATTTAATAACACCCAAGTATAGCAAAATGCCAATTTATCGTTTAATTTCTACGTTGGTGTATTTAAGTTCAATTCTCAGTTCTAGTTTGCTGGGTGATCAAATCGAAACATAAAACATCAAAAAATTGTGAGAAATAGTAACCTGGTTTCATAACGGCCTGAATTTCCAAGACGAAATCTTCCGTCCAAGTACTTTCCGCAACTTCAAATTCCTTTAATCTTCATTTCAATGTCTTCGAATACATTTTTTCTATACACACATTTTTAATTGGGCGAGATTCAATTAAATTGTGAAGACCGCCGTAGTGTGGCGGTAGTGTTGCTGGTAGGACCGAAGGTCCAAGGTTCGAGCCCTGGTACAGGAAACATCAAAAGTGGTTTCAAAAAGTTTTTTCGAAACGGGGTCGCCCCTCGGCAGTGGTTTGGCGAACTCACCGAGTGTATTTCTGCCATGGAAGGCTTCTCAGCAAAAATTCTTCTGATACGCTGATGCCTTTCGGTATCGGCAAAAAAAACTGTGGGGAAAATTAGCAGCAGCACACCAAAAATTCGTAGAGAAGTTCAGCCTTCCCCAGAAGGTATATATGCGCCAATTATTCATTTTTTTTTAACCCGTTCTGTCTATTTTACGCAGAACAAACCACTCCCCAGTGACAGGGAAACTATATCGAATAACAGTCGAATTGTTGAATGGTTGGAGAAAATATCTTCAAACATGTGTGTTTCTAGAGAGTCTAAATCCTCAGCCAAATTACCACCAGTAGCAAGCAAATGATTTTTTTGTGTTTTGTATTTTTTGTAGTTTGTATTTTTGTATAGGAATAAACAAACAGTATTATTTTAGAAATAAACTGAAATTTGATTTTTATTTGGATATAACGCTCCCTTTAAAACTTGGAAGATATCTCTTCGGAAATATCAAGAAGAAAATGTTCTCAATAGTTTGTGACATCTCTTTGGATATATTAATAAGAACATCTTAACGGTAATGATAGCTCTTAACATATATCAATGAGAATCTCTGGTAATTATTCGGAGATATTTTTTTGAAGAAAATCCATAAAAATGTCAGATAATTTTTGTTCTATTTTATTAGGTACTTTTGGCTCTGTGTATGTTCTTAAGATCAACCTACGTTTTTTCTGGCAAAGAAAGTGGATTGATGTTGTACCAGAGCTGTCTGCCAATGATTCTTTGAACACTTCTGTTAACCTCTTTGTCGGAACTTTCTAAAAGAAATAATATGTAGGCATCCATTATAACCACAGCAGTGCAGAGTACAACGAACTACAAAACAGAAAGGTAAAATAATGGTCATCAGACTTTAATTTTATATTTTTTTTTTACTTAAACTTTGATTTCCTCGAAAAGAGGTGCCTCTATGTGACGTTCGCTATAAAGCGGCGGCTATGCTTTCTGTCATTAGCGGTACAGCTTTTCTGTAAAGTTCGATGAGCGTCGCCGATTTTGTTTAAACTATTTTGCTGCCTTTTTCTGAATTTCTGATTTTTATCTATTTCTAATATTTTCCTCAAAACAACAGAAATGTCAGAATTGTTGTTTTGTGTTCAAATATTCGAAATATTTGATTGAATTCTCACCGTTTTGAATATAACGGTCGAAAAAATACGTTGCCGAAGGAATTGCCACAGTGAACTTCACAGTCTTCTGCATTTACACTTAATTACTTTTACATTGCAATGTCTTTGACAACCTACTCTACCGCTATGTGACGGCGGCTATATAGCGGGGAAACCAAGTCTTTACTTAAAATGAAGAAGGTTCTAAGCAAATATTGGATGGGAACTCCGGTTTAAAAGGCAAAGCCACGACATTTTTCCCATCAGCGTTTCTTTCAGTTGTCAATTTGAAAAGTGCCTCGCAATAGGCGTTTTCCTCATTGAATGCCTTTTTCTTTGGCACATCTTCCAATTCCCTGAAAGAGGTAAGCTGCTTGTCCAGGTTGATTTCATTGAAAAATGATACCCGAGCATTGGCTGGTTGAGGTGTGTCTGCACGACTGGTTAAAATCCAACCGAATACGGTTTCTTGGGCGAGAAGCGTTCAAAACGTTCTTCCGTATACCATTTAGTATAATTTGGGGATAAGTGTCGCCTCCTAGGATAAGGTCGACTGGTTCATTAATAAAGAACCTCTTATCCGCCAATATTAGACCATGGAATGCTTGCCGAGTCATTGCGCTCACTTGGCAAGTCGAAAGATCCCCTGTTAACTGAGGTAGGACTAAGACCACTGTGTCAATGCTTACTAAGGGATCTGTAAGGAAACCTAATTTAATGGAGCACGACGCATTCACCTGTGCTGACAGCGTGTTGTTGATGCCCGAAACTTGGACACACATGCGTTTCGATGGCAGATTAATTCTTTTCTTCAGTCTTTCTGTTATGAAAGAACATTCAGACCTCGAGTCAATAAGTGCTCTGGCCGAGAAATTGACTGCATTATGGGGTCTGTTGACACGTGCTGTTCCTAACAATACCCCTTAGTTGTCTTCGCATGACAAGAACAGACATTATTAAAATTTTTTCTTTTTTCAGTTTCCAGCCTTTCCCTATCATATGAGGTGTTTTGACGCCACCTCTAGGTCGTTGATTTTGGCTAAGCTGTTGCCAGGTGGAGCAAGGTGTTGTGCCTTGAGTGACACGAGTTGCAGTTAAATGGACTAGTACTTCGTGTCACAGTATGTCCAGCCGACAGACAGTTCAAGCAACAACTGTTGTTTTTGATGCAGGCTATCCTGTCTGCAGTGGAATTTTTGGCAATCTCGTAATTTGTGCTCCTTACTGTTGCACATTTTACACGACGCTTTAGGGATGCTCGCTTGGTAGACTCCAAATTTCGCAGGCGTTTCCCGTGCATTATTTTGGCTCTTGGGGGTGCTTTGGATGGTTTGCTACCCCTGAAGTCAGGGACGGTTTCCAATGTTTGGTACCAATTGGATAGGAATTTATCCATGCCCTCCAATTTTGGAATCTCTGTTTTGTTCTCTAAGGTTTGTTCCCATAGAGCAAGAGTGCATTCCGGGAGCTTGGTGGAGCATAAATCCGTGATTATGGCATCCTAATTTGAAATGTCAATTTGATGACATTGTAACGAGGAGATGCAATTATTTATGTCTCGTTGAAACTTTTTAATTGACGTTTCGCATTCATTTTCGACTGCCGTCAGACTAAATAAAAATAAAGATTTTAATTGCGTATTGAACAGGATACGTTTGTTTTCGGGACTGTCACTTAGATTTTTCCAGGCTGTAGAAAAGCCTTTATTTGTCAGTGGACACCTTCGTACTATTGCCTCTCCTTCAGTCTTTTGGTTGAGATTATATAATTTTTCGACAGGGGTAAGGCGTTTATTAAGGATGTATATGGCCGTGAATAAGTCCCTAAAGGTTGGTCAAGAAAGACAGTCGCCTTTAAACACCTCGGTGTCACAAGGAGAGAGGCGAATATTATTTTCCCGGCTTGAAGTTTTAGCCCCTTTAGGTGCCGGTGCGGCGGGGACAGTTATTTTTTCGACCTCCGTATTGATTGTAGCCATGCATTTCGCATAACATGCGAAACATGTCTTATTTTTTTGTCTTAAAGACTACAGGCTCTCGTTGGTTAAGTCTGTGGAGCTAAGAAGACTCTCATATGTCGTTTTGGTCTTCTTCCACAACGACTTCAAGTCCTCTTGCTGTATTGCAAGGGTGTGCTTATCTAATTCTTGGACCTGTATAGAGCTGAAGTCTTGCTCGAACTCAACTATGTAGTCGGAGAGTCGGATATATGTCTTCATTTTCTGTATTAATTTAAATATTTTGTCTATTTGAAGGAACGAGAAAGGAATTGATAACTCAGAGGATTTGGATGCTTGGAGTCTAAGCGATGTTAAATGTACGCGACACAGATAGAAATATCTTTGCTAGTTTACTGTGTCTAGTTTGTGAAAGTTGAAAAGTGATATTTGAAAGTGGCACAGATAGAAATCTCGGTCCAGATTTAATGTGCCTGTGGGAAATAAACAATGAATGTTATTCCATGAATATCCAAACCAATAAAAACTAAAGTGAATTTTTCAAGCAAAAGAAAAAAAAAACGATAACGCAGTTGTGTTTGTCCAGCAGTATGGGACAGTGGTAAATGTTTATTCAAAATTTTAAAGATACAAATAGTCAAAGTATAAAGTGTTTGCGACAACTATGCATTGTCCGCACTCAATATTTTTAACCACAAGCCACCCAACGTAGTGATATATTTGTAAGGACGCAATTAAATTGTATTAGTGGTAAATCGATGTGAATTTTGTGATAAATCTACATAAAGCATCAACCAAGTGAAAACTGAAGTGATGTTTTTAATCGAGTTTCCACAGTAAGTGGCAAAATAAATGGATATACAGTGCAGTGATGTGTATAAAAAAAATAAAAAAAATTCACTGACTGCCTGCCTTGAGCTGTGTCGGATAAGCCTTACCACTGGAGGGGGGCTTAACCGATAGGCAAAAGGCGAAAGTGTGCTCTCGAGAACACAAAATTCTCACTTGCTTAGTTTTAAAAGATAAAATCACAAAGTTCACAAGATACGTTTTGCACGTATGTTAAAAAGAGTGGTGCATGAATCAAGCTAACCAACGTACCTTACAATCCTTGTATTGATGGCTGGGTTGGCAGATGCGCTTCATGTCGTACTGGACTGTGATATGTGCTGTTGTATAGCTCTGATGTTATGAACTGTATATGATTGTGAGGAATGGAGTGATGTGATATGTATGCGATGATGTGATATATATGCGATGATGTGATGTGATGTGGTGATGCCAGTGGTTTTATATCTATGTGTGTTTGTTGTCACTCGCTAAAATAACTTTTCGCTCGTTTGCTTGTTTTTTCTGTGTTCGTTACTGCGTTTATTAATCGCAATGAGGAAGAAAAGGACAACAAGTTAATAAATGAATAGACACCGGAATTCAATGTAAATAGTTACAATATGTGGTTTTTTTTAAGGTGGATTTAAAATTAAATGCGCAATAGGAATGTAAAGAAAATGATATGGAAGTTTATGGAAAATATAATTACCTGGTTTGGACGCTGGTGACTTCACATTTACCATAACATTGAGCATGCAAGCATAAAGAAATAATCAGGGCGATGAGCTGAGTCGATTTAGCCATGTACGCCTGTGCTAGGAACTTAAAATTTGGCAGGATTCATATATTTTATACGAGTATACGTAATATGACATGTGAAAATGCGCTAGAATGGACCAACATAACATATAGCTCCCATACAATCGATTGTTCTGATAAACGGGGTTTGGCCGATAACTCTTGTAATTAAAAATCAGCCAAATCGGACCAACATAACATATAGCTCCCATATAATGGATTGTTCCGATAAATAAGTTTTGAGCTATAAATTATGCAATTACAAAGCTGGGAAAGCAAAACTTGCACATTTTGGTACATATAATATGCGTGATGTGACAAATGGAAATCAGCCAGATCGTACCTACATAACATATAGCTCACATACTATTATTGCACTTTAGTAATGAGGAACGCAAAATTTGGCAGCTACAGTACTTATTACAAATATAATGTGTTTAGTGAAAATCATCAAGATTGGACCAATACGAGTATATCGTATAACCCCCATACAACAAATTTTTCCGATGAACGGGGTTCGGGCTATGTATCTTCAAATTAACAGGGTAAGACCCTCAAACTTTGCAGAGTTTGTACTTATTGTGAGTAAGGATCTGACATTTAAACCCGTGATGCGTATTCATAAAAGGTATAAAGCCTTCGGCACAACCAGACAACGCTTTCCTCACTTATTTTATTTAATTTTTGTAAAGATTTTCAAAACATTGGTATGTCTATTAAAAATATCAACATACTGTATATATATATTTCTATTGTTTCACTTTGAATGTCTTCCAATACATTTTCCTGGGACCTTCGGTATTGCGGGGTAGCATATTATCCAATATACAATGATGTTTGCCTAGCAAAGTACCTTTAAAGCTACTAAATAAAAAATTTGGGACAAATATACCAATTTGAAATTAACTTTACCCTGTCATTGAACACCCCCAATATCAAATAAAGTTGGAAATTAAAATTTTTGTCAGATTTAAATTTGTTGCCACATTTCATCTCAACTTCATTAGCAAATATTATTTGATTTTTCACAAATTTGTGAAGGAAAGGTAATATGAATGAAATTGTTATAGTTGCATTTATGACGACAGAGTTTTTATTCAGATTTCGCTACTACGACTGTGCCGATGGAGAAATGCATTCTTCCCTTATTTTTCTATGTGCTCCACGCACTGGTAGAGAAAAATTTTCTTTGTATTGTTTCACCCTCCTTTAACCCTAAAGGCAGTTAATCGGGTTTTTATTATGCCGGTATTTGGGCAGCATGGACGTGAGTGTGTTTGTGCGCTTTACTCAACTAGCGTTGTTCCCCACCCCACCACCAGTAAAAGGAATTGTAGAGGAAATGTAAGCGAAAATACACTGAGAGGAGTGTCATCGCCTTCTCCTATTTGCGGCGCTTCGAAGTGCCCCATAAGTTATGGCAATATGTGTGTGTGGTTGTGTATCATTGAGCGGGGCGACCGAGAGTACCGCGGATGGCGGTTCGGCGCGACTTCAGCCTGGCTTGCAGGTGGGCGTCAGATTTATTATATCTGTGAAGGCGAGAACATCGTTCTCAGTGAAAGCAAGTAGTGCGCGAAAGTTATTAGTTAAAGAAGAGTTTTGTTGTTAGAAAAAACAATAATTAAAAGTAGATTTGCGAGTTTTCTGTTAGTTACAGTGCGGGAGTTTTGTTGGCGTATCGAGAAAGGGAGAAGTCGTTTGTGATTCCCAGCAGGAAAATCGAGCTCTGAGCCGGAACACACTCCGGCTAGATAAGTATCGTGTTTGGTTGTTGTGGTTTGTTTGCTGCCCTTTTGTTGTCTCTCCCCGTGTCATCCCATCCTTTTAGCGTCCCGCACCCAGAGCCCAGTCACTTGGCGGGTTAAAGTTGTCCCTGGCAGCTCAGGGACTGTGCGAGTGGGTTCGTAACCTTTTGGTGGACCTCACCTCTGGTGCACCACAAAACTATTTGTTTGTCGTAGATTTGTTACTTGGCGTTGTAAGTAGTTGTGATCACCTTGTGTTATATCTTTCTTGGTGTAGAAATTATACCCATCCCCAACCCCCTTCTTTTGGAGCAGTTGGTAACCCCACCGTCTTCACTGGGTTTAGCCGGCTGCGTTTGTGTATCCCTATTGTCGCCAATTAGTGTTGTCACTGTGATTAGTTGCGGAATTAGGGTTTCGCTAGCGATTTCGGACTAGCGATCCCGAAGTTTTAATTAAGGTGGTGACAAATTGGCGCCCAACTTGGTTTTTAATAAAGAAATTCCTTGTTTCGTGGAAAAAGTTAAAATTTGTGAAAAGTTTGGTGGAAAATAAGTTTGTTTTTGTGATTTTGCTTGTGCTGTACAGTGCTTGACAAAGATGGTTGTGCCCCAAGCGTCTCTATTGTGTTGTTGTTGTCACTATATTGCAAAAGAATAAACCTGCCGATTTTTTTTTTCTTTTTTTTTATTTAGTAGAAAAAAGATTTCTCGGGACTAATTAAGTCAAGTGGTGACTTCGGGATCTAACTTAATTTCGGGATTTTCGCTTTCTTACTTTACAGCACTAGTAAGAACAGGTTTGAAGAAGGAGAATACGGAAGAACCGCAAGTATACCCAAGCAAATTATTTAAATTTTAAAATATTAGGCCGCGGTAATTTGCATACCGAAGAATTGAAAGATATGCTAAACTAGGGTGTAATTGAGAAGTCTCATAGTCCATGGGCCTCCCCGGTAATCATGATAAGGAAGAACGATGGTAGCTATAGATTTTGCGTAGACTACCGGGCATTGAACAAGTGTACCGAAAAGGATAGTGTATAGAGAAATTTAGGTAAATGGGTCACTGAGAGGGTCACCTTTCCACGTAAAGAATCACGCACGTTTTTAACTTTTCCATTTAATTACTATTAACTTTATTAAAGAATATATTTATTAAAAGAATATATGTACATGTGTGGATGCACTAATTAACTAGTCACTCAACTTCACTTTCTTAACAATTTGGCGAAACGATCGGGTCAACTGTTGTAATCGAACTAAACTTAAAATCTAATACTGCTGATCTCTTGCGCAGCAAGGAGACTGGAATGTGTAAGTATGTATAATTCATTTTGTTAATTCATTGTTTGTGTGTATATGTATGCGTTTGTTTTAGGTTTTTCAAAATTCAATTGGATTGGAGCTCATGTCTCCAACACGGCGGCCGGCCTGCTCCGATGGCGGGAGCAGTAACTCCTGCATCTCTGCCAAGGTGTTCACCGCCTTGGAAAAGAGATTCCGTAAGCGCCGCTGGGTATTTTCGGGTTTCTGCCGTCTCTCCTTCGGTTTCTTGATGACTACTCGTCGATTAGGGAGTGTCCCCCTGGGCTTAGGTGCGGCACGACGTTGGGGATGTTTTGTGCGATCCTCGCGATGTTGATGTCGGTGTATGAGCGTGTGATGTGCAAGACCGCATCGGTGGCAACTAACCCGTAACATGGGATGTTGCCAAGCAGTTGACACAGTACCCATGAGCACGCACGGACTCATATCGCTGCTCCGGCGTCATGGCCATAAAAGCGGGGCGTAACGCAGCGAGTGCTTCTGGCAGCACAATCGGCAAGTGCTGTAACCTCCGTAGCGTCTGAAACGAGAGTTAAAAGGAAGACGTAATGTGTGTGGTTAGTACGGGTACTAAGAGGGGGTGTAAGGGAAATCCCTAGTGAATACAAGTTACGAAAAGAGTTAGAGTGAGGGTTAAAATACTAGTCTGCTGACGGGAGTGCACAAAGTTTTGCTATGGGTCGGGTGTATACTCCGCTTTGAGTGCGGACGTCCACAACTCTAACATTTTGGTCCGAACCGGAATGGAGCCGAATGACTCGTCCGAGGCACCATTCGTTCGGAGGAGCAGGTCATCTTTGACCACGACGAGATCACCTTCCTTGACGTTGATCTGCTGAGTTTTCCATTTTGTGCGCTTATGAAGTTCTTTGAGATATTCATTTTTCCAGCGCGTGCTAAACTGGTGGTGTAGAACTTGCAGCTGCTGCCATTTTTTTATGAGCGATAGATTTTCCGAGTTGGGCTCTGGCAATGAGATTAGTGGAGCCCCACAGAGAAAATGCCCGGGGGTGAGAGCGAGTAAATCGTCTGGATCGTCTGATATTGAAGACAGTGGTCTCGAGTTGGGAACTGCTTCGATCCGAGCGAGTAGAGTCGTAAGTTCTTCAAATTTGAATTTGTGGTTTCCTGCAACCTTGACAAAATGGGTTTTAAAGTTCTTGACAGCTGCTTCCCACAATCCGCCTATGTGCGGAGCATATGGAGGAATAAATTGCCAGGATAGTCCATGAGTTGAATATTTTTCAGCTATGTCAGACGCGGCTTCTTTGAGAAAAGCCGTGAGCTCCTTCTGAATTGTGCGGCTGGTACCAACGAAGGTTTTGCCATTATCTGACATAACTTTATGTGGGAGTCCCCGACGACTGACGAAACGAGAGAATGCTGCTTTGAAAGCGGCCTTCGTCAAATCTGAGCAGAGTTCAAGGTGTACTGCTTTTGTCGAAAAACAGACAAACACACACACATATGCCTTTGCATACGATGCTTTTCGTAGAATAGAGGTTTTTACTAAGAAAGGTCCAGCAAAGTCGACACCGGTAGTGTGAACAGGTAGGGTAAAGGTGGACCTTTCAGGAGGGAGTGCGGCCATTATTTGAGATTTGGCCTGTTGCTTATAGATAGTGCAAGGTTTACAATGGAAGATGCACTTTTTCACCTTTTGCTTGAGTCTAGGGACGTAATATTCTTGTTGTATCATGCGGGTCATCAGTTGCTTTTCTGCGTGCAAAAATTCTGAGTGGGTGAAGTCAAGGAGTAAGGAGCAAAAACGAGAGCTCTCGGGAATAATAATTGGATAGCGCTCGTTGTCGTATGCGAGCCTACCATTGACGCGCATTATACCGGTTTTATCGAGCATAGGGTTCAGAGACAAGAGGGGACTTTTTCTACTAATGGTTTTTCCAGATTGAAGGTCCGCAATTTCATCCGGGTAAAATCTGAGCTGAGTCACCAGGATTAACCGAATCTTCGCCAGTTCAACTTCCTCTTGGGTTAGGGTTGCTGTTGTTGGGACATCGAGTCTTTTCGCTCTATTTATAAAGCGGTACATGTATGCCACTACTCGGAGGGCTCTTGGGTACGAAGAAAACCGGTCCAATAAATCCGGGGTTTCAAACGTATGGAATGCTTATGTACGCTTTTGCTCCGGTGGCGCTATGGTTTGGGTCACCATTTTCGGCCAGGACGTTGGCGGTTTCGACAACCACTCCGGGCCGTTCCACCATAACGGGCAATCATCTAACTCCTTAGGGGTACATCCACGGGTGCCGAGATCTGACGGATTTTCTACACCGGGTACATGACGCCAAGTTGCGTTGCCAACGTTGTCCAAAATTTGCAAAGTCCTATTTGCCACATAGGTCTTCCAAGTGTGAGGGGGTTTTTCCAACCCTGCTAGCACGATGGCGGAGTCTGACCAGAGATAGAGCTCATGAGGGGTCAGATTTAAGTGTGAGCGTATTTGTTTTATTAATTTGGTAAGTAGTACTGCCCCGCAAAGTTCCAGACGGGGGAGGCTCACTGTTTGCAAAGGAGCGACTGTGCTCTTTGCCACTAATAGATGAGTGGAGAACGTGCTTTCACTATTCTGCGCTCGCAGATACACGCAGGCGCAGAATGCTTTCTCTGAGGGATCTGAAAATCCGGATATTTGAAAGAGTTTATCAGGGGAGAAGTTTACCCACCGGGAATTTTTATTTCATTTATCGCGGTGAGATTTTCGCGAAAAGTGTTCCATCTGCTGAAGGCGCCGGGTTTCACTGTTTCATCCCAGTCCGTTCCTTCCAACCAGAGTTGCTGTAGTAGAGTCTTGGCTAATATCATTATTGGCGATAGCCATCCTGGCGGGTCAAACAATTTAGCAACCGCCGATAATATTTGACGCTTGGTTTTCGAGTTAGCTGCTGGAAGAGGGTCATATGAGTACGCAAAGGAGTCAGTTATGGCATTTCATTTTATGCCGAGGGTCTTTGTTGAACTGGCGTCGTGAAATTTGAGGAAATCTTCGTCTAAAAGGTCCGCTTTTGGGACTAATTTCAATATATCTGGGTGATTTGCCGTTATTTTTTTTAGGGGAAAACTGGCTGAGTTTAAAGCTTCGATAACTTGATGCAGAGAGCTTATAGTGGACTGTAAATTATGTTCGCCCGAGAGTATATCGTCTACATAGGTTTCCCGTAGCAATATGTCATGGGCGAGTGGGTGGGGTGTTTTTGTGTCTTTTGCGAGTTCGTGTAGTGTGCGAATGGCGAGATAAGGAGAACAGTTGACACCAAACGTGACAGTCTTCAATTTAAAGTCTTCCATGGGTACAAGTGGGTCCCTCCGGAAGAGAATTCTTTGAAAGTCCTGATCTTCTGGCTAAACGAGTATTTGGCGATACATCTTTTCGATATCGCCGTTGAAAACGTATTTATAGAAACGCCATTTCAAAAGAACGAGCATTAAATCATTCTGGAGTATGGGGCCTGTGTGTAGAATATCGTTCAATGAGTTTCCAGAGTGAGTAGTTCTGGATGCGTTGAAGGCTACTCGCACTTTTGTTGTTTTGCTGTCGGGTTTTAGGACAGCATGGTGAGGCAGATAAAATGAGAGGTACTTTCCCTTCTCGATGACCTCGCGGGACGACGTTGCTTCCATGTGGATCATGGATATGTATTCTTCCAGAACCTCAGAATATTTTTCTCCTAGATGAGGGTTTCTTTCCAGGGATCTTTCAACGCTGAGGTATTGTTGCGCTGATATTCTAGAGTGTCCAAGGGCAAGAGTATCAGGAAACTCTTTTTTGAATGGTAGTTTTACCATATATCTACCATCTTCCTGGCGGTGTGTGGTTTCGCGATAGAGTTCCTCGCAGACCTTGTCTTTTTCTGACATGGCTTGGGTGCTGGGTAGTTCCTCTTGTTGCCAAAACTGCTGCAACAATGTGCTAAGGTTATCGTCGGGGTTATCGTGAACTTGGGTCGAGAACGAGTTCACCTGTTCTTTAACGGGTCCGCTGAGTATCCACCCAAATATCGTATTTTGGGCTAATAAGGCACCATTCACATTGGTATGTAGGCCCTGGAGTAGTATCTGTGGGGTCAGATCGCTGCCTATTACCATGTCAATTTTAGAGGGACTGAAGCATGAAGGGTCGGCTAATGGCAATGTTGCAAATTCCCTTAAATTCACGGTCGTAACTTTAAAACTAGGCAGGAAATGGGTTAATTTGGGAAATAAAATCGCATGGGTATTAATTTTGGTTTTCAGATCAGACGAACAGAGAGTTATTTCGCAGATCTTACTTGAGTTTTCGACTACCGAACCTCCCATTCCGGATATTTTATAGTGACTTTCTTTAGTCGGTAGTCGGAGGAGTGCTTGTATCCTAGAGGCTACAAAGGTTTTTTCGGAGCCTTGGTCTATCAGCGCACGAATT
The DNA here is from genome assembly GCA_949987695.1 of Merzomyia westermanni. Taxonomy (NCBI): domain Eukaryota; kingdom Metazoa; phylum Arthropoda; class Insecta; order Diptera; family Tephritidae; genus Merzomyia; species Merzomyia westermanni. The sequence goes on from OX465289.1 coordinate 84,515,301, forward strand.
GTGTGGTATTCGCCGTTAGCTGATGCTGTGACTAAAGCGGTGGGTAAAAGAGTAGTTTCCTTTTCCAAATGTGAGCAAGCTAGACAATTTGTACAATAGTTATTGTCTCTCACATATTTGCTTCGCTCTTGGGTCGACAGATCTCTGAATTTTATACAACTCATCAACGAGTGATTGGAATTGCAGAGTTTACATGAGAACTGATGCTTTGAGTCTACATGGAATGCTTGGGTCTTATTCTTAAATGGATTTTGGAGCATAGAGGGTCTTTGGGTAAAGCTAGCATTAGGGGTGCGGGGTTTATTGGGTCTATATGTTCCGAGTCGTTCTACCACTTCATATCGTGTTGTGAGAAATTTGTCCATTTCTGACCAAAGTGGGAGTTTCTTCCTAGAATCCAATGACTGCTCCCAGAGAGCTAGGGTTTCATCAGGGAGTTTGGAGGAACATAAATACACGAGGATGGGGTCCCAGTTCTCAGTTGAGACATCGCTCGCATTTAGGGTCGAGATGCAGTTATTAATGGTGGTCTGGATCTCCTGTATTCTTTCACCATTTTCAGAAAAAACTGCTTGCATATTTCAGAGGGTCTTTAATTGATTATCTACGAGAATCCTGCGATTCTCATAACGGGATTTGAGTGCTCCCCAAGCCAACTCGAAATTTTGGTCATTGAGATCATATTTTTTAATGACCAGAGCTGCTTTGCCTCGGGTTTTTGTTTTCAGGTGATACAGTTTCTGTGCCTGAGATAATTTTGGGTGATTTATGTAGACGGCAGTAAACATATCCCGGAATGACGGCCAGTCTTCATATCCACCGTAGAAGACCTCCGTGTCGCATGCGGGGACTTTTATATAGGGTTGATGTTCAGGGGGGGGCTGCATGATTATTTGTTGGGGGTTCGGTTGCTGGTTCACGTTGATTTGAGTAGCCTGCAGGGTCGTGATCATCTTGCTGATTCTGAGTTTCGTACTCATCGCTGAGCTGAGTGATGCGTCGTATGCTTGCTCGCATGCCGCCTTGCCTCTCTGATCAGTTACGTTGAAATGTGCCTCTTCATATGCATGTTCCACCGCGTCTATCCGTTTGTTGAGATCAGTGAGAAATATTTGGAAACTGGTCTCGGGTGGTCCCCTTCTGTCACGTTCCACCATTTCTCCATTAGTTTATGCAGTTTGGTCACTTCGAAAAAGAGTTTTTTCTCGAAAGCTCCAAATTCCTCTTCAGACTGCGATTTTGACCGGGTAATTACTCCTGGTAGTGGCAGTAGGGTGGCAGGTAGTGGCGGTAGGGTTTTCTGCTTATCGGCCATATTAAATTGTTTAAATAAAATTTGCTGAGAATATAAGTGTTTTTTCCCACTGTAATTTTATTTGCAATTTTACCTGCTTATGCCCACTGTGCTATATTGGGTAGCGGAATTTCTTTAACACAAGTGGTGACGACCGGCTTTTGTGTTGAGAGTGGGATCTAACTTGTCTTAGCGCTTCTAAGCACAAGTATGTGTGTGTGTATGTAAAAGAGAGTATCGCAGTGGAAAATAGAAAAAGAAGTGGGTAGAGTTATAATTGTCTTTCAGTGAGAGTTGAGTGAAAATTAACTTTGAATAGTTGGGTATTAATGTGTCCAATTTTTAATATGGATTTTTTATGGGTCAGAAGGGGTATTAATTTTATTTCTTTTGAGTTCGGGTTAAGAGCAAAAATTTGTGGGCGGAGTTTATGTGTGCAAGTGAGAATATATGAAATTTTTTACTTTTGCAAAAAAATATATGCAACTGATTTTTTTTTTTTTTTTTGGGTGGCAACTAACTTTGAGTGAAAGTGATTTAACGGGGGAGGGTAAAATACGTTTTTGTGTAATACAGGGTGTTTTTTTTACAGGTTTGTTTTTCGAATAGAGATAAAACTGGCATTTTGTGGTCAAATCTGGCAACTCTAATGTCATTTATGTTCAGTTTCGTTTGCCATTTCATCATGAACAGGTTGACAAAAGAAGAACGCTTGCAAATCGTGCAAATTTATTTCGAAAATAATGGTTCAGTTCGCGAAGTTTACCGTGAGCTCCGTCCATTTTATGGTCGACATAATCGTCCATAAGAGCAATTAATTCGGTTAACCATGGATCGTTTTCGCACTACGTTTACTCTATGTGATAATACGCATCCGCAGAGACGTCGAACAGTGCGCACCGAAGAAACAATTGCCGCTGTAGAGCAAAGTGTTGAAGAGGACCCGAATGAATCGATTCGCCACCGTGCACAGCAATTGGAGCTTTGTCCATCAACTTTATGGAAGATTTTGCGCAAAGATCTTGGCTTGCGACCTTACAAGATCCAGCTTGTGCAAGAATTAAAGCCGCGAGACCATGCAATGCGTCGTGATTTTGGTGTATGGGCCGAAAATGAGATTGATTTCGATGCTGATTTTCATCGCAAAATTTTGTTCAGTGATGAGGCTCATTTTTGGTTGAATGGCTACGTCAACAAGCAAAATTGCCGCATTTGGAGTGAAGAGAATCCACATGAGACCCTTGAAACGCCATTACATCCACAAAAACTGACTGTTTGGTGTGCTCTATGGGCTGGTGGAGTCATTGGGCCATACTTCTTCCGCAATAATGCTGGAGAGGCAGCTACCGTTAATGGAGACCGGTATAGAGCCATGATAACCGACTATTTTGTTCCCGAATTGGATGGCATGAATGTGGATGAGTTGTGGTTCCAACAAGACGGCGCTACATGCCACACAGCGCACGTCACAATCGATTTATTGAAGGAAACATTCGATGAGCGCATAATTTCGCGGAATGGACCTGTCAATTGGCCACCAAGGTCGTGTGATTTGACACCATTGGATTATTTTCTTTGGGGATATGTGAAGTCGCTCGTCTACACCAACAAACCAGAAACGTTAGGGGAATTGGAAGCCAACATTCGTGGCGTTATTGCCGACATACGGCCCCATATGCTCGAAAAAGTGGTTGAAAATTGGACCTGTAGAATTGGCTTTATTCGAGCCAGCCGCGGCGGCCACATGCCCGAAATCATATTTAAACATTAATGGCATAAAATTATCCTTCCAATAAAGCCAAATTGATGGACCTTAAAACGATTTTCTTGTGTTTTATTTCAATTCGAAGTTCTATACCGCTAAAAAAACACCCTTTACCTATATGTATAAATAATGAGTATAAGTACAGCTTTTAGGGATTTACCGCTATGGGTTTTAAACTTTGTACATACGTACGAACTACTGGGTTTAGACGGGACTGTACCTGGTTTCTATCCAGAGTATGTGATATTGGGGTGATTTATATCTATTTATCTATCTATGTGTGCAAATATAATGTTTTGTACAGGGTGTACTTAATTTGGCATCCCGTATTTTGTTATTGCCACCTTTTTTGTCGTGCTTGCGTTTAATGTTGTTGCTTCTCCTGTGCTGTTGATTTTTCTGTGCTGTTGTTGATTCTCCTGTGTGGGTGTTTGTACCAGAGTGGTTGTGATGCTGTTGTTGTGTAGCTTTTTGTTGATGTTGTTGTTGTGGGACCCTTTTGCAGGTATACTAATAGTGGCGACAATAAAAATGTTTTCAAATTTGTTTTTAGCAAAAAAATTTGTTTGTTATATTTTTCGGCACAGCCTACTGTCCGTTTTTTTTTGCTTATGCACCACTTTTTGTTTTCCGTTGGGCGATTTTTGTATACACCCGTTTGCGTGTGTGTGCTGGAAAATTTGCCGCTTTGTACACCAAGGTGTGCCGCTTATTTGCAGGTCTACTGCTCGCGGTGCTAGAAAATTGTATTTTATTTTTTATTTGGTTTCCGATGAAATATTTTCCCAAATATAAATATATATTTTTCTTTTTTGTTTCACTACTTTGTTTTTTTTTTTTGGAAATCTTTCTAACTATTTTGTTTCTTTTCAGCCCTTTCTTATAGTAGGTAGGTACATATCTTGTTTTTATTTGTATTTTTTCCAAATTTACACTTTTTATTTTTATGTATGTATTTTAGCTTATTTTGTTTGCACTTAATGTTTTAGCGCGCGCGTTCCGGGTAAGTATTTATTTCGTTAATTAATTAATAAATTTTATGTTGAAATTTTTGCACCAGCACAGGTAAGTATACTCTTATGTTTTTTTTTTCTTCAAGATATTTTGTTTTTGGGTAAGTAGCACTTTTTTTCCAATTTCTTATATTTGCCCGCAGGTAGGTATTCAATATTTTTATATTTTATTATTATTTTTTGCGAATATTTTTACACTTTTTAATTCTTTTTAAATTTTTTTATTTTTTTTATTTTTTTAGGGTTTTAGTATTTTTTTTTTTCTTATAGGTCACTGACTCTTTGATGGCCGCAAAGGACCATGTATAGAGAAATTTAGGTAAATGGGTCACTGAGAGGGTCACCTTTCCACGTAAAGAATCACGCACCTTTTTAACTTTTCAATTTAATTACTATTAACTTTTTTAAAGAATATATTTATTAAAAGAATATATGTACATGTGTGGATGCACTAATTAACTAGTCACTCAACTTCACTTTCTTAACGATTTGGCGAAACGATCGGGTCAACTGTTGTAATCGAACTAAACTTAAAATCTAATACTGCTGATCTCTTGCGCAGCAAGGAGACTGGAATGTGTAAGTATGTATAATTCATTTTGTTAATTCATTATTTGTGTGTATATGTATGCGTTTGTTTTAGGTTTTTCAAAATTCAATTGGATTGGAGCTCATGTCTCCAACAGATAGTTATCTCCTACCCTTTGTTTCGGCGACCTTGGATAAGCTGAGGGACGCCAAGTTTCTATCAAGTTTAAATATAAATCCGCTTATTGGCAAATACCAGTCGAGGAGAAGTCTAGGCCCTTTACAGCATTCACGGTGCCAGGCAGGGGTCTGTTTCAATTGAAGAGGATGCCCTTTGGTTTGCATAATGCACCGGCAACTTGGCAAAGGTTCATAGATTCTGTGATAGGTCCTGAATTAGATCCTCATGTCTTCGTGTACCTAGATGACATACTCATCGGTACAAATAACTTTGAAAAACACTTAGAAATCCTGGAAGAGGTTTTGGATAGGTTAGCTAAAGCAGGTCTTAGACTCAATCGAGATAAATGCTATTTCTGTAGGCCAGAGTTAAAATATTTAGGCTATATTGTGTATAGGAATGGCTTACATGTGGATCCCGAAAAAGTTGAGACAATGGTTAGGATTGAGAAACCGAAGAATGTTAAGCAAGCGCGATCGTTTATAGGTACAGTGTCCTGGTACCGCAGAGGTAGACCTGTCACCGAATTGACAAAGAAGAATAACAAATTTATTTGGAGCGACGATTGCGAAAGGAGTTTTAAAGAAGCTAAGGAACGGCTAGTTGCGGCGCCTGTTTTAAGCTGTCCCGATTTTAATAGGCCCTTCATTATTCAAACAGATGCGTCTTTTTGGTATAGGAGCAGTGCTTACCCAAGAATTTGAAGATGGTGAGAAGGTGATTGCGTATCTCAGTAGGTCTCTTAATAAGAGTAAAATAAATTATTCAACCACAGAAAAGGAATGTTTAGCGGTCCTGTTGGCAGTCGAGAAATTACGACCATGCGTCGAAGGCGCGAAATTCAGGTTGATTACGGATCATCACTCTTTAGTTTGGTTAAATAATCTGAAAAATCCTTGTGGTAGATTGGCTCGTTGGGCATTGAAGCTCCAACAATACGATTTTGATATCATTAATCGGAAAGGGAAGGAACACGTTGTCCCCGATTTGTTATCTCGAAGCGTCCCCGTTGTTTTCGGAATATGTACTCCTGACCTTCGGTTGAACAATATGATTGATTCGGTATCGAAGCAACCCCTGTGATACCCTAACTGGAGAGTAGAAGATGGAGTCCTCTATAAGTTCGTTAAGTCCGCGTATCCATCCATCTACGGGGAGGGGCCCAAGTGGAAGAAAGTAGTCGGTAGCTCTGAAAGAACTGGTGGAATGATAGAGAGATCCAGAGGAATTGAACCGTGGGAAATGATTTGCGTCGATTTGGTTGGTCCTTTGGTTAAGTCGTTCCAAGGCTATCAATATATTCTCACCGTTGTCGATTACTTTTCGGAATTTCCGTTATTGTTTTCTTTGCGTACAGCGACGGCTAAGAATGTTTGTAAAACCCTTGAGGATAACGTTTTTCTTTTATTTGGTGTACCCCGATCTGTTGTTTGCTATAATGGACCCCAGTTCCGGAGTCGTGAGCTTCAGGGTCCCTGCGGTGTCTACGGCGTCCAATTACGGTATACCGCGAATTATCATCCACAAGCTAATCCGGCGGAACGAATAAACCAGATTATCAAGACTAACAGCAGCGCAGCAATATATTCTCAGGAGAAGAGATGTCCAGTACATGCCAGGAGAGCTTGTCTGGAGAAAGAACTTCGCTCTGTCAGACGCGGCGAATTATTTTGCGTAAAAATTAGCCCCGAAGTATGTAGGTCCTTTCGTCATAAAGAAAAGAGTGCCCCCTTGGACTTATTGTTTAGTTGATGAAACTGGTAGGGACAAAGGAGTCTCGAATGTTCGAGATTTGAGGCCGTATCGAGATAGGTAGCATTAGCGTCCAAGAAGGATTTTCCTTCTTTTACGAGGAAAGGATGGAGTTGTCGCGGGCTGATCGCGACAAAAGTTTTCTAGTCTGGCATTTCTTTTTCTATGCGCTCCACGCACAGGTAGAGCAAAATTTTCTTTGTATTGTTTCACCCGCCTTTACCTATTTTCCTATGCTCCCCGCGGAGAGTGAACCCTAAAGGAAGCTAATCGGGTTTTTATTATGCCGGTATTTGGGCAGCATGGACGTGAGTGTGTTTGTGCGCTTTACTCAACTAGCGTTGGTCTCCACCCCACCACCAGTAAAAGGAATTGTAGAGGAAATGTAAGCGAAAATACACTGAGAGGAGTGTCATCGCCTTCTCCTGCTTGCGGTGCTTCGAAGTGCACCCTAAGTTATGGCAATATGTGTGTGTGGTTGTGTATCATTGGCGCGGATGGCGGTTCGGCGCGACCGGGTGATCACCCACAAGCACGCCTGTTATGCATGTTGGCATGAATATGTGCTGGCGCGCAGCCTTCAGCCTGGCTTGCAGGTGCGCGTCAGATTTATTCTATCTGTGAAGGCGAGAACATCGTTCTCTGTGAAAGCAAGTAGTGCGCGAAAGTTATTAGTTAAAGAAGAGTTTTGTTGTTAGAAAAAAAGTAATTAAAAGTAGATTTTCGAGTTTTCTGTTAGTTACAGTGCGGGAGTTTTTTTGGCGTAGCGAGAAAGGGAGAAGTCGTTTGTGTTTCCCATCAGGAAAATCGTGTTCTTAATTTTTGGCTAGATAAGTATCGTGTTTGGTTGTTGTTGTTTGTTTGCTGCCCTTTTGTTTTCTCTCCCCATTTCGTCCCATCCTTTTAGCGTCCCGCAACAAGAGCCCAGTCGCTTGGCGGGTTAAAGTTGTCCCTGGCAGCTCAGTGACTGTGCGAGTGGGTTCGTAACCTTTTGGTTGGACGTCACCTCGGGTGCACCACAAAACTATTTGTTTGTCGTAGATTGGTTACTTGGCGTTGTGAGTAGTTGTGATTACCTTGTGTTATATCTTTCTTGGTGTAGAAATTATACCTATCCCCAACCCCCCTCTTTTGGATCAGCTGGTAACCCCACCGTCTTCACTGGGTTTAGCCGGCTGCGTTTGTGTATCCCTATTGTCACCAATTAGTGTTGTCACTGTGATTAGTTGCGGGATTAGGGTTTCGGGACTAGCGATCCCGAAGTATTAATTAATGTGGTGACAAAATCAAGGGCGGGATTCGTTACATACGTAGATTTGAGATCGGAAGTCTCAAATTATAGCACAAAGTATTTTTAAGCATTTAATTAAATTTTTGCATCAAATTTATTTTCATGTAAAATACTTTTTTGGTTTACTCAATTCGGCCTCATAAAGTACAAACTTTAACTCGAATATTTGGAAATATTAAGGACAAAGCACAAAGAGGAATGGCTGAAACCCTAATAGAAGACCTCGAGTAGCATCGAACATACGAGTAAAAATTCTGCCGAATTTCATACATGCTCTTTGGTGTTGCCTTAGGTCGATGGTTCCTGTGAAATTGACGCCTGTAACTAAAAACGGGCAAACATTGATGGCAAGTCTTGGTTGTGGCGTATTACCTGTGCCTAGTATTGCGGTCTTTGAAAAAAAAAGATGATCCATTTTTTGAAGCGGCCGTCTATAGTTCTGTGGGAATGAATGATCCAAAACCGTTTGAATAGAAATGCTGAGGTTTGTTGGATACCCCCATGGATTTATGAACAAAATCAATGAAAATATGTGTAGGTCAATGATTTTTATAAGAATAATTGGATGCCTTTCCTAGTAAGGTATTTTCGTCAGCCTTAAACAGCCTAACATGAATAATTTTCTTATCGTCTAGGAACAGTGTTTAGCTGCAAAAGATAAAATTTTATTTTGCACTATTTCATGCTTGCAAAGCGCATTAAATTCGCCGAACAAAAATAGTTAGTCCGCGTGTATGAAAAATTACAATAAATAGTCAACACTAGTTGAGTTCTAAGCAATTTGAAATTACTTTTACGTTAGATTCATTTCCTGTAGGGACCCTTGAGTAAATACAGACTAATTTCGCCTAACGCTAAATTGGAGACAAAATGCGTTTTCAATGGTAGGCGTACTAAGTATTTTCCGTTTGCTCACGAATCGTTGTCTTGCGGTAGTATCTTCGCACTACATCTTTTCTGGGTTATGTTGTTCCTCAGTTGGAATTCATCCAAACAAATTTTTGGAGCAGTTTGCTGTGATGCTAGATTGATACGGGGTTGAATTTGATAACGCTTTACCCGATCCAACCAAAGGTTGTTTGTTGGGCGATAGGCTCGTCGCAGGGGCCCTTTCGCAGCCCCTCTAATATTGAATCCCGAAAAAGGTATGAGTCAATAAATAAATCAATAGGTAGTAGGCCGGGTCGATTTGTGGGGAGGCAAAAAAATCGCCCATTGCTCTGTGAAAATCATATTCTAGGGATCAAAATAAGAAACTTTGAAGAAGGAACCATACCTCTAAAACGAATTCTGATGTCCCCCAATTTGGGTCGAACTTTTGGGTAGGGGGAAATTTTGAAAAATCCCACTTTGACCCATTTAGAGTACTCCAATCGAGTCCAAATGTATGACCGACCCCCACTAACTTTGGAGGCCCGACCCACCGATGCCAGTGGCACACCCCCTGGAACCCCCCTGGGGGCTCACAATACAAACATTTAAAAAAATCGCCGATTTTGCACTTTACATGAAAAAATCAGCGAAATGCCTATGTTTTTTCTTTATTTTTAATATTTATTTATAATAATATCTATTTTTTCTCTTAAGAAATTTATTTAGTCAGAACATATATAAATGAAAAAATTTATTTAAGTGAGCTATAGAAAAGAAACTAAAAAAAATTATTGTTTGAAGTCTTTTTTACTTTCAAGTCTGGGCAATTAAAGTTTATATCTGGTTTTTTATAAACTCTAAGTTCCATTGACTCGTCAACATCGGTTCGATAGCGAAGAATTTTCTTGATGGCACAGTCGCGCTTTTCTTTCCTATCATCAAACAACATTGATAACAACATATTTTCCGAATGCGCATAATATGAATTATCTTTAATTACTTTATTGACAATTTTGCGTAAACGAGGTTGTAGAAATCGTGACCAACCAATGAACTTGAAAAATAATGCACTGCCGTACACGACAGAGCTGTAATACTTGATATTGAAGTACATTGGCACATAACATTTAATTATAAATTCACACAGAATTCTTAAATTTGCATCTGGATTTTCCGTTGTCACATATAATCGCAATAATCTAGCGGCCTTGGTGAGCACCCGAGAATGTACAATTTTCCCTGGTTTGATGTTAGCCAGATCCACCGGAACCACGCCGCTAGAAATTGCATGGGCCATGTCGTATAAGTACTTCGAATCGGTGGAAACTTCAATTTTTTCTGGAGCAGGGGACATATTTTGCAACTCAATTTTCTGGAAGCCGTCCACCACCTGAAAATATATAATAATAAAATAATTAAAAATGGTTGACAATTATAATAAATGAGTGATAGCAATAACTTACCGGAAGAGTTTCACAAGTTTCGATTTGACGGCTCAGTTTTCCGGTTGGCGATCTTGGTCCAGTGCTGGTTGATTTATCCAAAGCTTCAAACAAATGCCGAAACGGAAGTTCGTTGAAGTGTAGAAGGCAAACGAACCAATGCAATGGTCTTTTTAACAGCAATTCGAATCGTCGTATAATTCCACCGTGTGGGCCAGTGTTTGTTACCTCACCGTCAGTGCATATTCCAATTAATGCATCCAGTGATATATTTTTATCGTTGAAAAAACCATTTAATTTGGTAGTTTTGTATTCAGCGGTTTCATGTTCCAGTGTTACGTAACCAATCAATTCAGAATTGGGTTCTCTCAAAATAACAAGATGAGGTTCTTTTACCATTCTAGTATGATACTTCTCATCAATTTTATCTATCGTTAAAGTATCATCTTTTCTGCCATCGAATGAAAACGCTAACAAATTGGTATCATCTAACCGTTTGCGAAGCACTTCTTGTCTGCATTTCTCTTTTTCTCTGCGAACTTTCGATTTATCCATAAAGAGAGGTTTCCCATGCTTATCTTTAATTTTAAAATGTTGCAAAAGAGCGGTTCCCAATGCTGATGCTACTCTGTCAGGCACACCAAATCTGTCACATACCAAGGTAAAGTTAAAACAATCGTATCTCTCTGTGTATTGTGAACTTGTGCTTCTATCCATATCTTCTTGAACCGGTGGCGTAGCGTATGTTGAATCATCGGGATCTTGGTATGTTGGCATTGATGACATAGACGTTGCTCCTTGCTCTTCAGTTTCCATCATAAATGCATCCATTGTTAGTCTTCTCTGATTCTGTTGATCGTGCATGAACTCTTTGAGGCGTTCGGGAACCCATGCACATGGAGCTACCTTCAAATCACATTTACATGTTCCAATGTAAAAAATTTTTTCAAGAGATTTTACATACTCTGTAAATTGTTGGGTGTTGTTTCTTTTCTTGATTTGCTCTTGATACTTGTCAAGCAATTTATTCAATTTATTAAATACACTTTTTTTCAGCATTATTTCCATACCAAGTTTTGCCCGAATTCCAATCAACTTATCTTGTACTTGAATAGTGAATGATTTATGGAAAAACTTTTTTTGTTCTGTTTTAGCACGTTCGCTTAAGTAAAAATAATATCTCAAGATATCCAGATGGGTTGGTAAATTAAGATCAGTTAAATCAGTAGACACACCAAAAACAGTAACATCATGCTTGGGTATATGACTCATTTGGTTTTCGATAGTTGTTGAAGTAGTTGCTTCATCTTGCGGTGTAGAGGATGGTGGATTCATTGTAAACTTTTTGATTTGGAATGGTCACTTCACTTATTATTTTTTTTGAAATATTTTTTTATCTGGAATTAGCACTTCACACTTTGAGTTCTTCACAACGACTTAATGCATTCACAAAAACTGTTGCGTTATATATGGTCTACGAGACGAGGTAATAAGAATGAAATGGTAATTTCAATTCTACCTGCTGTGTCTTGTGGTGGCTTAAAAAAAACAACACAAGCAATTTTACGATCTGCAATTGTGTCACAGTGATACCTTCATTTTTTAAAACGGTTGAGTAAAAAACCCACACAACTATCTTTAAGACATGCAAATGCATCACAGTGATGCCTTGGTTTTAAAAGGGTTGTAAAAACGCTAATTTCTAATAATTTTTTTTAATCTCTTTTCTATTACTAAGTTAAATTAATTTTTTCATTTACATATGTTCTGACTAAATAAATTTCTAAAGAGAAAAATAAACTCCAACAAGAAAAAACATAGGCATTTGGCTGATTTTTTCATGTAAAGTGCAAAACCGGCGATTTTTTGAAATGTTTGTATGGTGAACCCCCAGAGGGGTTCCAGGGGGTGTGCCACTGGCATCGGTGGGTCGGGCCTCCAAAGTTAGTGGGGGTCGGTCATACATTTGGACTCGATTGGAGCACTCTAAATGGGTCAAAGTGGGATTTTTCAAACTTTTGCCCCTACCCAAAAGTTCGACCCAAATTGGGGGGCATCAGAATTCGTTTTAGAGGTATGGCTCCTTCGGCAAAGTTTCTAATTTTGATCCCTAGAATACGATTTTCACAGAGCAATGAGCGATTTTTAAATCGACCCGCCCTAATAGGTAGTGATCGATTAAATTCCGGGCCCCTCAATTCAAGATCACGTAAGTAAATCCATTCATAATATGAGGTCGTTGTAAATGGTTAATTCTCCGTAAAGTTTTTAACGATTGAATATATGACGTCTAGCTGGAAGTTTTCTCCTATTCGTGATTGTATTGTAAATTGCGTGATATGTTTTCTAGATGTTGGCTCAACATTTGTTGGTGGTATGTTAGTTTTGCTGGGCCAACCTTTCAATTAAAGGGTCGCTGAAGTTCGTTCACTGACTATAGCTCGGGTAACTAAAACTGCTGAGCCGTGGAGACCAGTAAGTGCAACTACTGATGTATGTAAAAGTACATTTCTCGCATAATCATAGTCAAGATAGAGAAATGCTCTAAATAAGTTAGAGTACACTTGAACTAAGCGTATACTTTATCCTAGTCATAGTGACGCTGAAGTCTGCCTCTGCAGTTAAAGATGTTGCTAAAGTTAGAGTATATATATATATATAGAGTGAATATGGCTTACTTTGAAGTAATTGAAAGAGATTTCGAAATAATAAATGATCTCAATTACTTGGAATGTCAAAAATATATGAGAAGTGATTTGACCCATTTGTTTTACAGAAAGAAGATTTTATAGCTGCTATCGACTAGACAAAGCAACGGTTCACTCTATATGATCGAAATTTTAAATATAGAGGAGCCGTCAAACAATAGCGGCGTTCCAGTGGCAACTAGTATAAATGTGCTGCGCCAAGCAATCCTTCTCTCGTGTACTCCAATTTTGTTCACGTTTCCTTTCTTATATAATTACAGACTAAATACATATATGAATTTATTTTACCAATTTTTAAATGTTTTATCTTCACTTCACTTACTCTTTACATTTTAGCAACCAATCGCAACAAGTTAATATTGAAAATAAGCACCAAGTTGTATATACGTCAAAACACATGGTTGCATGGTTGTCCGAGTTAAGTAATAGATTTACTGTAAAGTAATAGTAGTTTACTTAAAGTGTAGTCCTTGTAGAGCACATCACTAAACTGACTATGATATACTTAAAAATGAAGTGCACCCTCTTTTTTGGCATTACTCTAACTAAATTGTGCACTAATTCAGGACTATGATTATGCGCCTATATAATATGCCCCTCTATACACAAGATACAGGTAATCCTTTACTATCAATGGAGCTAGAGATGTGGTTTATCCTTGATTCACCATGAAGCTTTGATCTGTGGGCTCGTTGTGAAGTTAAATCCAACCTTTGCTGTACAACCGTTTTTGAATCACTATTATTTGATTTTAGCTCAATGGATTCGAACCTCAATAAAACATTTCTTTTGAATTCCCTAATATCTGTTTTTGATCTTCCAACTTCCAACTCTATCCTTTGCGAGTTGAGGCCAAGGGATCGCAGATCGTTCTCTACTTGGTATTTCCAAAGGTGTGGGGGCCTCCTTCCTCTGCTTCTATAGGTGGATTCCGACAAGAAAACCTTTCGGGCCGAAGCATATTCTTCTATTCGCATTGGACAATGTCGATGTCTCCGTAGAGCTTATACAACTCATTATTAAATCTTCTTCGGTAAACACCGTCGGCATAAATCCTTCGTAGAACCTTTCTCTCGAATACTCCAAGGGCCGACTCATCTCCGGCTGTGATCGTCCATGCTTCTGCTCCATATTGCAGGACGGGTTTTATGAGCGACTTGCAGAGCGTGGTTTTTGTTCGTCAAAAGAGAACTTTGCTTCTCAATTTCGTACTCAGTCCAAAGTTACATTTATTGGCAAGGGTAATTCTTTGCTGAATTTCTAAACTGGCATTATTGTTAGTGTTAATGCAAGTTCCCAGGAAAACGTAGTCCTTTACTATTTCAAACTTATGGCTGCCAAACAGCGGCGAGGGTGCCGAGGCGCGAGTGCACTAAACTTACGGCGCGGTTATTTGAGCCAATGATGGTAGTGTCATCGGCATACGCCGGCAGCAATTGCACATTCTTGTAATAGATGGTTCCTGAGCGGTTAAGTTCTGCGGCTTGTATTATTTTCTCTAGTATTGTCAACGATCCGCTCAGAAAAGACAATTGCATACAATGTATAAAACAAAACAAAACAAAAACTCGCTAAGTGGTTTAACTACCCAGCCGAATTTTGTATATGATGTTTTAGTTATGTTTAGTAATAGCAACTTCATAGTATCGTCATCGGAGTCAATAGCTCAAACAAGTCCAAGATAATTGAATTTTTCTATACTTATACATGCTCTTTGCAGTTTTTGTAAAGGGTAAACAAACAGTATTATTTCAGAAATAAATTCAACTTGGATTTTTATTTGGGTACCTATAAGGCTTAATAAATAAACGACGCTCCCTTTAAAACTTGAAAGATATCTCTTCGGAAATATCAATAAGAAAATCTTCTCAATAGTTTGGAACATCTCTTTGGATATATTAATAAGAACATCTTATCAGTAATATACATAGGTGCTTTTGGATCTGTGTATGTTCTTAAGATCAATTTACGCTTTTCTGGCAAAGAGGGTGGATTGCTGCTCTCCCTAACCTGTCTGTTAACCTCTTTGTGGGAACTTTCTCAAAAAATAGTAGCTCGCCTTTCATTACAACTGCAGCAGTGAAGAGGACAACAATCTACAAAACAGAGATGTAAAATAATGATCAAGCAAAGGTTCAGGTATCCTTCGATTGTCAAAAATGCGTAACTTAAGAGCCCAAAAGATGAAGTTTGAATTTCGTAATAGTCATAAATGACTCTAAATGCTTCGTCAATAAGTCCTTTTTTGATTCGAATAAGTGTCGCTTATGACTCTTATTCAAGCTCATATTATTTGTCAAATTTGGATCATATGGTAAGACCCCCATTACGGACTATTTAGCTCTCCCTTCAACTTATTTATGATTCCTCCAATGTTTTGCTGGGCTATTACAAATACAAATTTCTTATATTGCAATGGCTGAAGGAACAGAATACGAGTATAGTTTAAATCAAGTTTTCTAAAAAGATTTCTTTGAACATTTTTTATAGCTTTGCATTAATAAGCTTGTAATTAACGTGCCGTTTCGGTTATATAACTTTTGCTTTCAATCGTTTTGCAAACGAACAAGCAGCCTTTTGTAAGCTTAATATTTAAAATCGAAAAGCTTTTTCTACAAATTTATGTCACATTTATTTTGCTTGTTGGGTTGAATGTTACAATTTAAACCTTTATATATACATACATATGTATATGCTTTGAAAGTATTAAACAATTTTTTTTTAGCTTCCCATACATTTTTTAGGCATGAATTGGAACTCTGTATGCATTCCAGTATAAACGATCATTCATTTCCATTTCACACGTGTTGTTTTTCAGGAAGCATGCATACTCTTTCCTTACTTTTGTACTACTTCTGCATTAACTCTAAACGCATCCTAAAACAGTAGTACATAAACATGATCTACACATAAAAAAGCACCAATTCTGCATTGATGAAAATGTCCAGGGAATTTCCTCCATTGTGGAATATTTCCTTTTATATTTTACTTTTATTTAAAAAATGTGAATAATTTTTTTCAAGAACTCAAAGAAAAATCTAAGAGTACTCAACTATGTGCAACTCAGTAAGGTGTATAGTTTTGAAATTAATCACTTTTCACTGATACATCATGCCTTTTTCATGCGTACAAGCAACTTATTCAGCATGTATACTTTCTTTGTAAATGAATATGTTTTAAATTTGAAAACTACGCACTTTAAATACTTTTTCATTCATACGTCATGCATGCTTGTTGCAAGCGGTACAACTTATTTCAACTGCGTTATGTATGATTTATATGTACGCAGATATGCATACAGGTGTAAATGTGTAGATAGGCAGATGGATATTATTGTGTGGGTATGTGGATGCGATGTCAGGATGATTTGCTGCTAATTTGTTGTAGCAAATTTTCCCCTTTTGTGCCAGATCGGTTCGTTAACGAGTGTATTGGGTTTGGTAGCAGATCGGTTCATCTGTCTGCCGTAAGGTTTTATGGGGGGTTTCGGGACTGAACTCATGAGGATGCATCCACGAACTTAAGCCTTCCTAATTCGTTAAGAGCTCGTAATGGAATGAGAAATGGAATTAGGGAGAATAAGAAGTGGAATACTATTTATCTGCGTCACCCTCACTGTAGGGTGGAAGTAGGACCAATGTTGGTTTGGCCCATTGTTGTGTAGAGTTCGACTAGTCGAATTCGATTATCGGGCCCATTATGTAGGTTTGCGATTCCACCTAATCTCCATTCGTTGAGAGGTACGGCGTCATCCTTTATGGTGACCAGGTCCTTTTATTGAAGGTTAGATTGTGGATGCTTCCAGTTAACGCGTTTGCAATTCGGTGAGGTACCCTGTTTTTCATCGTTTTGCAAAATTCTTGGTGTAGGGCGCAATTCTCGGTAACGTCAATCTCGGGTGGGGCTAATAGATGCCCTCCAAGGTGAGTGGCTCGAAGTTAGACAGTCCGCCCATATGAGGAGCGCCTGCTGGCAGTATTTTGACAAGGTTTGACAAGGTCTTTTAGAAAGGCTTTGAACTCTGAGCGGAGGGCTCGAGCCGCTACGACAAATTTGGTTCCATTGTTGGGGTATATGTTCTTGGTACATCCTCGTCTAGAAATAAATCTATCGAACGCTGCAAGGAACGAAGCGGAACTTAGGTCACTAGTTTCCTCCTAGTGAATAACCTTGGTTGTGAAGCGGACAAAGTGGCAAAACGTAGCCCTTTGAAAGACGACATCCTTTCCCGCTGTAGGATTTGATGTCGAAAGGTCCGACGAAATCTACACCGGGAACGAGAAGGTTGTGGGTGCTTGAGGAAGGTCTGCCATCAGTTTTGTCTACGCTCGGTTTTAGAAGATCGTGGTCACCTTACAGTTATGGATGATTGACCGGATTATATTTTTTAGTTGGTTTTACCGTATACGGAGATAATGTGGATAAACTGGACGAGAGGCTCGTAAATATATATTTTATATGTTAATTTAATGAAAGTGAAATATTTTTAGGCGTGTTCATTTAACCCATTTTCGGCCAATGGTCGATTTTTCGACCACCATTTTTAGAGGTCCATATCTCTCAAACTAAATGTTGATTTTCTTATCCGTTTACAGGGTTAGTAAATTTGGAATATCGGCGGCGCCGTGAGTATAGATATTTTTGAAAAAATGCTTGAATTAAAATTTTAGTGATAGGAAGAAAATATGTATATTTTTAACAGTTTTTTGTTTAAATAAAAATTATTAGAAGACAAATGTTAAAAGTAATTAACACCAACATCTTGGGAAGATAAAATATCAGCCTGTAAGAATAAAAAAATTTCCACTTTAATTTTGCCAATTTTCTAACTTTTCCAAGAACGTTAATTTCAGTGGTCGAAAAATCGACCGCTGGCCAGAAATCGTCAAGTATGTAGGCTAAAAAAAATTCAAAGCAGTATTCGTTTTATTCATTGTATAAATGCAAACTAGTATCATCTGAATTCTGAAAATGTATAAGGTTTTGGTTTAGCTCTATTTAAAGTTCTCCTTTTTTAGTAAAAGTCTGGCAACTCCCGTGGCTTTGCAATACTTTTGTATCATATATTTGTCTCCCTCTATCCATCGTTACTTAAAGTTTGAAAAGGGTGTTCCCCGGATTGTTTTGCTTTGATTTTGGTCAGTTCATTTTTTAAAATTATGCGGGCAATAGGCGATTACAATGCCGGTTCGTAAATCAATAAAAATTTGTGAAATTATGGCCATTTTAAATGAGCCATTTTCAGACGATGAGGAGCATCAAGCTGTATCGAACGCAAAGGAGGTCGACATTGTATACATTCCACCGCCTGATGTGGAGTGCATGACGGACGAAGAAGACTTGGATGATGACCTGATAAATATTAACGACGACAATAATGATTACCTCAAAATAGCAAGCACAGTTGAGCTACAATACTCAGAAGCAGAGAATATTCCAAATGCAGGTAACGATCTGGGTGACGCAGAAAATCAATCAACATCCAATGCATGTGGCGGATTTAAGAAAAAATCTTACTTACTCCTTACCCCAAATTAGAAAAAGAATCGGAGAAAATGGGATTGGTGGTGAACGAGGGCAAAACGAAGTACCTTCTGTCATCAAGCAAAGAGTCAGCGCATTCGCGCCTTGGCAACCAAGCCAGTGTTGGCAGCAATAATATCGTTTACCTGGGAACCAGCATTAACACCAACAATAATGTTAGCCTAGAAATCCGACGAAGAATTACTCTGGCAAACAAATGCTACTTCGGACTGAGTAGGCAATTGAAAAGTAAAGTCCTCTCTCGACGAACGAAAATAACACTCTACAAGTCACTCATCGCACCCGTCCTGCTATATGGTGCAGAAGCTTGGACACTAACAACATCTGATGAGGCGGCTCTGGGAGTATTCGAGAGAAAGGTTCTTCGAAAGATTTGTGGACCTCTACGCGTTGGTACTGAAGAAGATTTAATGATGAGCCGACATAGTTCAGCGAATTAAAACACAGCGGCTTCGCTGGCTAGGCCACGTAGTGCGAATGAGCGAAGATGCTCCAGCCTAGAAGGTATTCTTATCGGTACCCGCCGGTGGAAGCAGAGGAAGAGGGAGACCACCACTCCGACGGAAGGACCAAGTGCAGACCGATTTGCGATCCCGCGGTGTTTCCAATTGGCGCAACGAAGAAACGACTGGCGAGCTATGTTGGACGGTAAAAATCGCCCAGTCGGTTAGATGACCATTTAACAAAGAAGGTTTGGCGAAAGCCTAGAAATTTTCAATACACAAGAAAGCCAATAAATGTAGAAAGTCACAAAATGGAAGATATTTTTGCTGAAATTGGTAAGAACCGTCTCACTTTGTCAACAACATTACTATCTATTATTTTGGTACGTATATTTCATCTCCTTTTTTCCAGGCTCTAAATCTCCCTATGATCTATTTGCATTGTTTTTTGATAAAAAGTTATTGAAGAGATTACAACTTTTACAAATGAATATGCCAATCAACACAATACTTCAATTGACGTCACGCCATTAGAAATACATAGATTTATTGGTATTTTGTACCTTTCGGGGTACCATACTTTGCCTCACATTGACCATTATTGGTCTGTTCGACCCGACATGGGGATTCCAAAAGTGAAACAAGCGATGAGTCATAATCGCTTTAAAAAAATTAAACAGTTTCTTCATCTCTCATATAACAACAATTTAAATACAGCAGATCGATTTGCAAAGGTTCGCCCTATTACTGATGCTCTAAACGAAAGATTTATGCAATTTGGAGTCTTAAGTCATATTCTTTCTATCGACGAACAGATGATTCCGTACTTTGGTCGCCACTCTTGCAAGATGTTTATCAAAGGAAAGCCGATCAGGTTTGGATTCAAGTCGTGGTGTTTATGTTCAGAAAGTGGATATTTATATTCCAGCTCCTTTTACGGCGGCGCAGCAACTCCTCACAATCTGGATATAGGTCTAGGCGCGCAAACTGTTTTAGATTTGCTTTCTAACGTATCTGACCCTGAGTGCCACATTAGTTTCTTCGATAATTTTTTTTCTTCTTATTACCTCATGTGTCATGGTGGTGTCCACTAGGACAAACCTTTTTGGTAACGCCATGGTCAATACGTGGAAGCTGCATTGTATGATTGCAAAAATCCAAAAGACATCCCCACTTTCGCAAATTAATTTTCGTTCTGAAGTCACAACAAAATTGTTGGTTTATGACAATGAAGAAGAAGGCAGACGTGGACATGAAGGCGGAGACTTAAACCAGCCGTCGAACCTTCCTCGGAGCAACGAAAGGATACATTCTGTAATAAAAAGTCTTGAAAAAAAATATCGGCCCTGTAAATTATGCAAGAAACATACTATTTTTACTTGCAAAAAATCCAATATTTACTTACATACTAAATGCTTTGATGAATATCATAAAAATTTGTAAATTGACGTCTCTATCAATGTTTACAAAATATGTATGTATATGTAAAAGAATGTATAACATTTCAATACTAAGCAGTTTTCTTTGAAATAAAAACAAATAACTCAAGTTTAAGAGCAACATTTTTTGTTATGAAGCAATTGATTTTTTTTACATACTTGACGGATTTTGGCCAGTGGTCGATTTTTCGACCAGTCCACAAAAAGCAAACGGCTGGTCAGAATCTTTTTATATTTGATTATGGTCTTGATTATGGTCCTAAAAGCCTTTCCTTTAAAGGGGAACAAAAAATTATAACGGCATCATGTAGCGGCCGAAGATGGGTTAAGAGTTTAAATGCAGAAAGGCTTGTATGAACACGCCGAAAAATATTCCACTTTCCTTGAGTTAACATATAAATATAAGTTAACTCATTCAGCCGTGGCCCAGTGAAATCATTCAAACGTTCGATCAACACACGAGCCGCAACTTTAGCACATTTGTCCACCATCGAGCATTGCACCAATCAGAAAGTCAGAACGTTTGCATTTCACAATGAAACGCAATACCTGTAATCTGAAAATGTGGGAAACCACGGCCGCGGTCATTCCCACCTGTAAGCTTATGCACAACTGCGGAAGGGTAGCGTTGCTACCCTCGAGGCAGAGGTTTCTTGGGCTAACAGCCAAGAACGTTTGGGTAGTTGCTGTTGGAGTTTACCGCTGTTCAGTAATTCAGTTAACTACTTTGTTATTAGTTTACACTAAAGTGAATAAATATTATGAAATCTAAACTTGTGTTTTTCTTACTGGCGAGTTGGCCCTAGTGTATTTTTTTAGTCCAAAGGACTTCAGTTTTGTGAAGTGACGCCCGAGCAGGGACCACTAGTGAAAGTGGAAAAAGAACAAAAATAATGCATTATAGTGAACATACTATTTAAATTAAAACAAAAATTGCAAATAGCAAGAACAAAAATAAAGCAATTAAGTGAACATACTATTTAGATTAAACGAAAAAATAGCAAATAGCAAAAACAAAAATAAAGCAATAAAACGAACATATTATTTAGTCGAAACAACGATATACCCATGAACTTTGCGGTATTGAGAGTATAATCTAAAAGATCTATACCCAATATTTTTGATTATTTACAGATGGAGGACCTTAAAACTAATGTCGCCAACCAAAAAGGGGCCGTCAATGCCTTTCTAGTGAAAGGGAAACACCTTTATCGCGCATTATTGCAGCATATTCGGCAAAAAGTGCGTTTTACAATATCTTTGACAACAATTGGCTAAAGAGTGGTCTCATTACATTACGCGGACAATAGCGATATCCGTACCCTGGAACATTAGATACATCAATTGCAACAGAGAGATTCTAGAATTGATGAGTTTTGTGCTAAGGTAAACAATCGATTTTCATTGATAATAAACTAAAAACCGAGTCCTACACGGACGAAACTGTAAGGGTTCCTTTGGACACTTACAGAAAGAGAGCTCTTGACGTTTTCATTCGTGCGATAAATGGAGAGTTATCTAGAATGCTCCTTGTCCAACGCCTCAAGACTCTTCCGGAGGACTATTTGGCTTGCTTGGAACTACAGAACGTCAACTATCGAAACTTTTCATTGCACTCGAGCCAGAGTAACAATCGAGTAGTTGTCCCTATAAATAACAGAAATGAAGCTGGGCCTTCCTTTGAAGTGAAACCACCGGCGACCCCACCAAAGCCCGCCTGGCGTCAACGGAATTGCAGGTCACAGTGTGACAAAAACCACCGCTTTTCAGCAAATAGTCGTCCTCTATCATTTACTCCAGCTAAAAACCCTCCCATTGAAAAGATGGTGGTGGACCCAATAAATTATGTAAATCGCCCTAATCCTTTCAAACGGGCGGCTAGTTCAGAAAACATTCCAAGGAAGCTACAGAGGCTTTCCATTCCACCACTGGCATAACCGATGGCGATGCTAAAACCTAAGACGAGGCAGAAAATCAGGACGAAGTGGATTTTATTTCGGACGGCCATCTAGCGTAACATACTCAGAGTATACACTCCCTGCCCGCGCACCCCAGACTTCCTTATTGACACAGGTGCATATAAATATTTTATAAGTGAAACCGTTGCGACTGGAGGAGACCCCGTAGACGAGGTAGTCAATGTCAATGTACCTGGCGGGTGGCAGGTACAGATTAACAAGAAATAGGATTAAGATTTTTTAAAGATATAGGATTCCGTTGCAAAATAGTGTTTTTCGTCCTCCCAGGACTTAAATCCTTCGCCGGCATTGTGTCGATGACACTTTGAGGATGTTAGAAGCTATTGTTGACCGGAAAAATAATCACCTTAAAGTCAGTGACTTTAGCTTTCGCTTAAAGGCAAAATTTCTAACCAAGTTAATTATTCCATGGGTAAGGATGTCTCTAACGATACTAGGCAACAAGCAGATCAATTATTAAAAAAAATATGTAGACCTTTTTCTTTCCCTTAACGGCAATACGGACCACCACTCCTGAACCTATCTATTGTAGAAGCTACCCTTACCCGGTGTGCATGATAGAGGAAGTAGATAGGCAAATAAATTAGTTGCTTGATGAATAGGTAATACGGCCATCTAAAAGTCTTTACAATTCCCCTATTTCGGTAGTGCCGAAAAAACCGAAGACAGTATCACATGGTGATCGACTACACGCGGTTGAATGCTGTAACGATTGCCGATACCTATCCCATTCCTGGTATAAACGCAACCTTATGTAGCCTTGGCCAAGCCAACTTTTATGCAACAATCGATTTGACCAAATACGAATTGCTACGTTTGCCGTTCGGACTGAAAAATGCGCCTGCCATATTCCAGATGATAGACGATGTCCTGAAAAACTACATCGGAAATATATGTTACGTCTACGTTGGCGACATAATACTATTCGGTAGGGATGCAAAGGAACATCTTGATAACGTGGTCTTCGCTACAATCCAAGAAGCGAATCTGAAGGTGAATTTAGAAAATCCATGTTTCTTCCAAAAGGAAGTTGAATTCCTTGGCTACATAATTACTCCTGTTGGAGTACGCGCTGACACAAATATGGTGGAAGCTATAAAGCTTATTTTACCTCCTGAACATTTTTAAGATTTGAAGTTTCCTGGGTGTGACCTCATACATTAGAGACTACGCCAAGGTTGCTAAGCTTTTGACCAACCTTACACGTGGCGAAAATGGTCAGGCAAAATCTAACGCATCAAGGTAACTATTGAACTAGACAATGATGCTCTGGAGGCCTTTTGCGAGTTAAAACCACTATTGGTATCTGCGGATGTCTTGGCGTTACCTAATTTCGAAAAGCCATTCATCCTCACAACAGATGCCCCGACCTATGCCATTGGGGCAGTCCTCTCACAAGGAACGATTGGCTATATATAGCATATATTTCGCGATCCTTGAATAAACGCTGGAAGGCAAGGATTGAAGAGTACAGTTGCGAACTAATTTACAAACCAGGAAAATGGAACTTGGTTGCCGAAGCTCTTTCTCGCCTCAAAACTGCAGTTACCGCGTAGACCGATTCAGTTGTCGCTCAGCCCCCACCCGTCTCGGGTCAGGATCCCGCAGCAAATGTTTGTCCTAAGATAGAACCCGAAATTGACACTGCCACACAAGCTACAATGCATTCTGCCGATCAGGACAATTCTGAGCTCTTACCACATGTAGAAGCTCCGATCAATGTATTTACGAACCAAATCATTTTTAACGAAGGAGATAGGCCTCGCTGCCTTGAGGAACCACATCAAGGTTACCGAAGGGCTTATGTCCCATTACTAGAACACTATGCAGATGCATTGACCGAAATCCTCAAGGAACTACCTAACCCAAATGTCATTAACGGTATCAAGATTCACGAAAGATTTCTTTACAAGATGCCTATGTCAACAACTTTCTAAGATATCGTGTAATGATAACCCAGAGGATTGTGGAAGATGTTACGGTTGAAGACGGAGTGTTCGAAGTAGTTGAGAATGAGCACAAAGGGTGCATAGAATTTCTGGTGAAAATCGACTCCAAATACTGAAGAAATGTTATTTTCCCGCAGTTCGATACTTGCAAATTAAACAAGTACGACAGGCATACCGCAAAACCGTTCCTTCGTCCCACTTCAATACAAGGCTATCCTTGCGAAATCGTACACATCGCCCTTTTCGAAATGAAAAAACAAAATTTATCTTAGTGCGGTCGATAAGTTCACGAAATTTGCTAAGCTATTTCCTATAAACAACAAATATTCGGTTCACCTGCGAAAGAAACTTACTGATCTCCTGCACTATTTTTCTGTACCAAAAATATTAGTCCTGGACAATGAAAGGGGATGTTTAACGCCTTTTGTTTTAAATTATATCCGATTCCTTGGAATAAAAATTTATCAAACTCCTACACAAAGAAGCGTAAGTAATGGTCAGGTTGAGCATTTGCATTCAACATTAATTAAAATACACCATTCTATTTCAGTTGAATTTAGCAAACTAACTCCTAACGAATGCATTTTGATAGCAGTGGATACGTATAACAACACCGTTCACTCTAGAAAAACCGCCGGAATTAGGAATTATTATATTTCAGAGAAATAACCGTGGAGTAAATAAGAACTTTATTAAAGAGAGAGCAGGAGGTCAGAAACGCGAGGTTGAATACCAAACGCACACTCCGCGTTCTTTCGATACCGGAGACAAGCTGTTTATTTCCAACAAACAAATTAAGAGCAAGCAGAAGCCGCTATATAAAGAAGAAGCGGCTGCTGAAAATAGAAACGCAACAATACTTACACAAACTGGCAATAAATTCCATAAAGCGGATGCAAAAAACATCTAAAGGTAACAGGTAACATTGGTCAGAAGGCAAATCTTATGCTTAGATTCTTGTGTCCGAGGGGTCTCGATGGTTCGAATGATTACAATCGGTGTGGTTCAACTCCACCATGAGGTATCTGCTTTAATTGGCGTAAAGCCACTCGTGCAATGAGTAGGACATTTGCAATTATGGCTAAAGGCGATCAATACGAGCCTTCCAATGTCAGCTGAGAAAACGCCTATATCCCAACAACCAAAGTAAACTTAAAATAAATCTTTTAAAAGCTTTCCGAAATAAGTATTAAGCTTACAAAATTCAGATTTTTCGTTTATAAAACGTTTGAAAATAAACGTTGTGTAATTGAAACGACCCGTTTATAAAAAGCTTATTAATTTGAACCTGCAAAAAAGATTTTAAAGAAAGCTTTCTAAAAGTTTTTTTTTTTAACTTTATTCAAACCATATTTTGTATATTATTTAGCTATTGCAATAAAATAAATAGCTAAGTTCTTATCATACATTGAACGTTGCAACTTAAACCGACTATTATCAGTTTGCGGAGGTGGTTAAGATGAAACCATGATTTTTGCTTTTTCGCCGTAATTCTCATATAAAATCTTGTTTGAAAAGAATTGGAAATATTTTAAGTTGAAAAGAAAAAAACTGACAAATAGTTTTTTCCGAATTTTTATAAACATTTGCATTTCACTTTAAAATTGAAATTATTTGTAACAGTTTTTTCTTGATGTTTATAAAAAGTTTACTTGAAACTTTCAAATAAATTAAAACTGAAAAAGTTTACATATCGCTTATTGTAGCAAGTTTACTTTAAATTATTTTGAAAAATATTTACAGAAATGATTGTTGGGATTCTAAAGGAAAATTATACAACGAAGTTGTACACAGACCCCTAAAAGGTGTAAAAATAAAATTTAAATTAATTATTTACATAACAAAATGAATAAAAAAAAGGGGGCGGATGGAATACTCCTAAGAACCAATACTAACAACAAAAAAAATGTACTAAACCATTTATCACTAACCTTGAAAACTACCCACAAACGCTTTCACTAGTGGTCCAATAAATCCTTTCCGCATTATTCCTCTCAACTCATGAAAAATCCCAACAGCAATAGTAAATCTTAATTTAAGTATAATGGGAAATTGGGTACATTCGGATTTTGAAATCACTACACTAAATATAAATTGAACTGTTAGTCTTAGTCTATAAAATTCAAATGAATAAACGGAAAAAAAATTATAAAGAATTTCCCTACTTTGAAATCGCATTTTAAGTTATAATTACTTGGCAGTAGCTAGTTCTTAAAAAAATTATTACTAATAAAATTCCTTTTTACTGAGTGGGGGTAAAACATAGAATTAAGTATATTAAAAAAATTAACGCCACAGTATCTGCCTCTTCGCAACCTACGATATCTTTAAGATTGACTCTCCAATAATAAAAGTCCGCGATGGATATTGTGGGATCATCAACGGGCAATTTAAACTTATTTACACTATTTATCTGGTTAGCTACGACAAGATTGTGGACCGACTCAAAAACGAAATCAGCGATCTCAATATAACTGACCCCGCATCCGATATACTTGACTACCAGCTAGGAAAAGTTGCAAGGAACCTTCACGATTTAAAAGGAAAATATACTATCAGACAAAGGCGATCTATAAATTGGATTGGAACCGCTTGATAGTAGATCGCTGGCGCTCTTGATGCAAAGGCAGAACAATCTGATGAATAAGGATCAACAGGAATTTCAGGTAAACTTTGAAGTATTCAAAACAACGCACGAGCTTTAGCAGGAAAACAATGGTATCATCACAACCACTAATGACGTGCAAAGCCGAAGGAAGCTAGAACAAACTGCCCAGGAAATCCAAAACAAAATCATGATTTTAGACGAGGACATTTACGAACTGGTTCGCTCTTGCCAAATGGCCAAGACAGGCGTAGTTAACACCAATCTATTTAGCAAGGAAGAAATAACTCATCACCGGGATTCAAGTCCTTCCTTATAGTAATGTAATGTAGTGGAAGCCATCGAATACAGCACCAATGGCTCCCTTTTACTTTACGTCTTATCCTTGCCTATGGTAACGGAAATGAGGTGCAATCACTTGATTGTTCTCCCCATTATCCAGGGCGGTCATCGCGTAGACATGAAATATTCAACCATCTTATCTAACAAACACCAAACATATGGTATCAGAGATCAATGCTTACAACTAACGTCCGCAATGGTCTGCAAAGAAAGCTCTCTTATCCTACTAATGTAATGAATCGAATGTCGAAACAATCAAGGACGACACCATATTTCATAGTCAGATCAGATTAATTTTCTATTGGGTTCCTTTATCCTACAGATGCAAAAGGAGGCCTTCGAAATAAGCAACCAAACTTACCGGAGCTAGAGTAGTTCAGGAGTCTATCTTCTACCTCCTATCCTGACAAGCGTTAAGAACAAAACTGTCATGGTAGACATTAATCTTGTCCACGAAATGACAACAGGAAACATCAGACTCCTTCACTACCTGAAAGGGAAAACAAACTGGTTTATCACTTCGGAAGTCATGGGCTTTGATTTTTTGGGCATAAATATTGGGTTAATCTGGAATAAGAAAACGGCAAAATTAAGTATCCCGAGTTTGAATATTTTATTGCTTAATAAGAGCTTCCGTGGGCATGGGCGTTGCCCAGCCAAACCATTCCCACGTTCGATCAACATACGAGCCGCAACGTCAGCACATTTGCATTTCACAATGACACGGAATACCTGTTACTTGGTAAGGCCACGGTCATTCCCACCTGTAGCTTATTCACAATTGCGTAAGGGTTGCGTCGCTGCCACCGACTCTTCTTGGGCTAGCATCCAATAACGTTTGGGCAGTTGCAGTTCGGGTTTACCGCTGTTCAGTAATTTAGTTAACTACTTAGTTATTAGTTTACATTAAGGTGAATAAACGTTGTCCAAAGGACTTAAGTTTTGTTAAGTTATATGTATGTATGTATGGAACAGTTTAGTTACAGAAGGGCTTCCATGAACACGCCGAAAAATATTCCACTTTCCTTGAGTTAACATATAAAATATATGTAATTCTTCTCTAATATCAATAAGCAAATATACATAAAAATTCGAGCACTGCTCCAACAACAATTACCTTATTACAAATATTATTGAGCTACAATTTGGGGTGCAATGCATCGAATAAAAAAGATATGATTTTGTCAAAAAGATATGATTTTTGCAATAACAACCTTACCAACCATAGCTATCTAGGTTTTGTAAATTTAGTATGAAGATAATAAATAAAACTAACATTACGAATGCAATAAAGTTAAAGGATACATAAACCAGCGAAAAATGGTAAGTAAACATAAATATTGTAAAACTACATTAATTTTTCAAAATTTCTATTTTGACAGGGCTGCAGCTTTATTTTGCTACAAAATGTATGACGATGCATTTAAAAACTGCTTCATATACCGGTAGCAACATCTCTTGATCGTTTCTTGGAGTACGGTCATCAAGTTTTATACAAATGCGCAAATTGGGGAAGATAAGTGTGAGAATTATGCTGATTTTTTATTTTTTTAAAATGTTTACTGAACAACTTATATATTTAAAGATGTATTTCAGAATGAAAATTTTTGAAGTACAAAATTTTAAAATTGAAAAATAAAAATTACAAATTTTATTTTAAGCAAAAATACAAAGTAAAGTTATATGAAACTTAAATATTAATACAATTAAATTAGTATTTTAAATAAGAACTAACAACCCTACAATACTCCCCCTTCCAGAGATTTATTGTTAAATAAGTTAAATGTAACTTTCTTTTTGGTATTTGTTTCAGGAAAATGTGTTAAATCAACTATAGCTGGTTTTAAACGATCAATAGGAATATTTTTAACTTCATTGTTTATTTCTATTCTAAAATTTTTAATATCGTTTTCAATAACTCTGTACGGTCCCTCGTAGGGATGTTGTAAGGAATGTTTGTTAACAACACGCACGAAAACATATTTACAATTTTGTAAATCTTTTGGAACGAAAATACCGGTAGAATTTTGCTGATGATTAATATGTGACCTAGAATTTCTAAAATGCTCGCGCAATCCACTTAACACATCCGATGAAGTTGTTGGTTCATTAGTTTGAATAACAAGTTCACCAGGTAAACGTAAATTTTGATCATACACCATTTCAGCAGGCGTAGCCGAAATATCTTCTTTAAATGTTGATCGCAAACCAAGAAGTATTATCGGTAACTCTTCACACCAATTTCTGGGTTCATTCCTAGCCATAATTGAAGACTTTAGTTGCCTATGGAAACGTTCTGCCATTCCATTAGCTTGAGGGTGATAAGGTGATGTTGTTATGTGGTGACTGCCAAGAAATTTAGTTAATTCCGAAAATAGATTTGAGGTGAATTGGGCTCTCTGATCCGTAGTAATTTCTAATGGAATTCCGAATCGTGAAATGTATTCACTAAAAAATTTTCTTGCAATAGTTGCCGCAGATATATCTCTTAGCGCAAATGCCTCTGGCCAGCGCGTAAATCTATCAACTATGGTAAAAATATAACGATGTCCTCTTGAAACAGGTAAAGGGCCTACAATGTCCAAATGAATGTGCTCGAATCTACTCTCAGGTATTGCAATTTTAAAAAACTGGTGATTTGGTATGACGGTAAACTTTCAACTTCTGCCAACTTATACATTCTTTTGACCAGATATTAATTTGCTTGTTCATATTTGGCCAATAATATTTTTTAACTATTAATCTACGAGTAGCCTTAGTACCTGGAGGTGCGATTCCATGCAGAGTATCAAAAATGGGTTTCCTTAAACTGCTAGGAACGAATGGTCTAGGATTTTCACCCTATAATTCGCACCAAATATTAAAATTTAGTAGAGAAATTTGTATTAATTTTAGGTTATGAAAACTTTGGCTAGTTATTATCTACTTCAATTCATTATCTTTTTGTTGCTCATTTTGCAATATTTTGAAATTTATATGGAAATTTTTAATTGCATCTACCTCAAAAGCTCGTGACAATGTATCAATGTACTATATTATCTTTACCTTTAATATGTTGTATATCGTTAGTGAATTGTGCAATGAATTCTAGATGCCTGGTTTGTCTCGGACTACGTTCCGTTTTTGAATCTAAAGCAAAAACCAATGGCTTGTGGTCTGTGTAAACTGTAAATTGTCGTCCTTCTAAAAGGTACCGAAAATGCTTAAGATTTAAATAAATGGCTAACAATTCTCGATTGAACGCACTGTATTTGATCTCTGATGGAGAAAGCTTTTTTGAATAAAAACCGAGTGGCTCTGATTTACCGTTAAAATGTTGATGTATGACACCGCCAACTGCTGTATTAGATGCGTCAACACTTAAAGAAACTTTTGCATCTTTATTAAAATGGTTTAATAATATCGTAGATGCAAACTTTTCTTTAATACATTCAAAAGCTTGTGTTGACTTATCATCCCAAATTAATGTTTTGTCACGTTTCTTACTGGTTTTATTGATCAAATCGTATATACTGTTTGTGTATCCAGCTAGATTCGAAATATACCTATGATAATAGTTTATCATTCCTATGAATTTTTGTGCCTATTTAGTCGATTTTGGACGTTCAAAATTTCGTATTGCTACAATTTTCTCATCAGAAGGTCTAATTCCATTTCCTGAAATATTGTGTCCTAAAAAGTCAATATTGCTAACCCCAAATATACATTTGCTAGGCTTAATGTTTAAACCGTATTCTGACAATCGGTTAAAAAGTATTTTCAAATCCCTCAAATGTTCCTCCTCATGTTTGCTCGCTATAAGTAAATCATCAACATACGCATATACAAAATCTAGACCACCGACAACCTCGTTTATAAATCTTTGAAAAGTTTGAGATGAGTTCCTTAATCCGAAGGGCATACGCAAAAACTCAAACATACCGAAAGGTGTTGTTATTGCCGTTTTGTGTATATCTTCTTCGGCCATTGGTATTTGATGATATGCTTTCACTAAATCAATTTTAGAAAAAATATTTTTGTTTCGTAGGTTCATATTAAAATCGTTGATATGAGGTAAGGGATAACGATCGGGAACTGTTATAACATTGAGTCTTCGGAAATCACCACAAGGGCGCCAGTCATTAACATCCTTTTTGTGTACAAGATGTAGAGAAGATGCCACTGAGGAGTTCGACGGTCTACAAATTCCAGTCTTTGATAAAAAATCGAACTCGGTTCTAGCCACTTTAACTTTAGTCGGATCTAAGCGCCTGGGCTTAGAAAATGGAAGATTTCCTTCTGTAACTAGTTTATGCACGGTAGTATGCTTAACTGGCTTTGAATAATCTGGTTCAGCTATCAAAGATGGAAAAGCTTTTAACAATTTAGTATATTGATTATTCACTGAGAAAATTTTCGGAAGAGAGACGTTGCAAAAGCATGAAATAGTGTTGACTGAAAGGTTTGTCAATGGATCAACTAAACGTTTATTCTTAATATCAATAAGAAGGCCATATTTAAACAAAAAATCAGCACCTATAATTGGCTTCGCGATATCAGCTATTAAAAAAGTAAATGGCAATTCGCGTCTTAATCCTAAATTTATATTTAAAAGTTTCTTTCCATATGTCGAAATTGTAGTACCGTTAGCTGCTGTCAAAATTATATCTGATTTCTTTTTACAGACGAATTTAGAAACTGGCAGTACCGAAATTTCTGCCCCGCTGTCAATAAGAAAATTTAATTTATTATGTCGGTCAAATATGAACAAGCGACGAGTCGAATCTTCAAAATTTCCGTCATTTGTCGCTGCAACAACGGAAGATTTTATTTTTCCGAACTATTGTTTTTAATAAAAGCGCATGGTGGCTCGCATTTCCTGGCATAGTTACCGAACTTTTAATGATACCTACATAGCCAATTCGGGTTGTCACGGGAATTTGTCCTATAATTTGAGGGACTTCTAAAACGATTTCTACTACTGGATCGTGACCTTGAATAATTTTGGCTCATTTCTTTTTTAATTGCACTAATCTCTATAGATAATTTTTCCAAATTTTGACACATAAGATTCGTTGTTTGAAATAAATTCGAAATAAGTGTATTTTCATTTTTAGAATTTGGAAAATTACTAACTGAAGCTATCTCCGTTTTATTTATTGCTTCCCAAATATTGTCAGTTAATTTAATTAATTCATTAATTTCAGTTGAGCTCGAGCTAGAAAGAACTACACTCAAATTTTTTGGCAGCTTTATCATCCAAAGCTTTTTAAGAATATCTTTACTAAAATTGTTTCCAGAGAGTAAAACAAGAGACCGATAAAACTCTGACGGATTGCGATCTCCAATCTCAGAATCGGACAACATTCGATCTAACTTGGCATTCCCACTTAATGAGTGCCGTTCAATTAAAATTTGCTTCAGTGCAGAAAATTTGTTATTTTCAGGTGGATTTTGAATAAAGTTTAGAATTGTCATAATGACATCCTGGGAAAGCGCAGTTATAACATATTCATATTTCGTCCCCTCCTGAATTCTATCCTTTCTATTAAATTGCATTTCACCATGGATAAACCATGCTTCCGGGCAATTGGTCCAAAATTGGGGAAGCTTCACAGATGTAGCAAAAGTTTCGTTGTTTTGAGTCGCATATGAATTTGTTAGATAATTTGGATCAGTAGCACCTTCCAAATCAATAAGCGAATCCTTTGCCTGACGTGTTGGTGTTGACGAATGTGTATTGTGTGGTGGCGAACGAAACATGTTGATAATTATATATAAATATATTCAATAAAAAAAATGTAAACACTAATAACGAAAATCAAAACTAAATAAACAAAAAGTATTTTACAATTATTATTGTTATAAAGTTAAACTAATTAGCCCAAAATTTAATTTAAAATAATATTTTATTTATTAAGTTTTTATTATATTATTTCGTATTTGCAAATATGTATCAAGTTGCCCGTATATTAATAACTTCTTATTCTTTTATTTTTCTTTTTTTTTTAATTTTAATTTTAATATATATAACTATGTATATATGTTTATTTATATTTCATATTTTAAAATTATAAATTGTCTAAATTAAAATCTTTGAATTAGAAACAAACTGATTTTACTTCGATGAACAATTTAATGCATATATTAAATTTTAATTTCCGTAATTTTTTTTTAAAATTAATACCTAATTTAAGTTTAAAAATCAATTTTAATGACTTACCAAAACTTATATTGATATTAATATAAATAAATTATCTTAGTAATACTTCGCTTATGTTGTAGTTACTGTTGATACAATATCTTAATTTTTTTATTGTAGATTTCTGTAGAAGTTTTTATTCTTGTTCGTGATGCATTTTCTTCTAGAAAATTGTTGCAATTTGATTGTTGATAATACAGACTCTTTTTATCGCTAATTTTTGCTTTTGTTGTTGATATTGTAGAAAATCGTTGTAGAAGATCGTTGATTTCTTGTTGTTATTTTTGATTTTATTCCAACATTTTTGTAGGAACTATTATTGTTGAATATTTCAAACCGTTGAGGAGAGTTTTATTTATTATTGAAAGAATTATTGTTGTTGATATCACTTTTTTTATTATAATAATCCTTTATTGAAGATTTAACTTGTTGTTATTGATGCAAATTGTAATTGTTGTTTATGGGTTAATCCACAAATGATCTTGGTATGTATTAAGCAAGCGTTGTCTTTTTTTCAATTAATCACTTTTCTGAATTGGTTTTTCTTGCTATCCGTTAGATGATTGCTGCTGTTTGTATATCGTGCATCAGTTACTTTTATTTTATAACGATGTAACGTAAATGTACAATATATTTTATTTATTGAATCGTAGCTCCTGGCAGGATCGCCAATGTGGGAATTATGCTGATTTTTTATTTTTTTAAAATGTTTATTTGACAACTTATGTTTTTAAAGATGTATTTCTGATTTTTGTTGGAACGATTTTCCGTCATCCCTTGTCAAGTTTGGTTTTGTGACAAACCGGTTTCGGCGTTCTGCCATTTTCAATGCCTAGTTTCGTTCTGGTCTGTGTCTATCCGCTGCGTTGTTTTTATAGTCCGTGGGTGCTGTGGCAGGTAATGTCAATCTATGTGTTCGTGGTAGGTAACGTTAATATGCGTGTGCGTGTGCGCGGTATTGATACGTCCGAATTGTTATCTGTCCCAAGGTTTGTTTTTGTAGGTATGTAGACATACCGCTTGTTAGCTAAGCGGTAGGTTGATGTAGGTAGAAATCGGTGATTTTTGCAGTTTGGTTCATATTTTGTTTTTGCTTGCTCATTGTTACGTGTTTGGTTGCTGTACCTGCTGGCTTGTGCTGTTTTTTGTAAACTAGTTTTAAGGGTTCAAATATTTCGTCAGAGATAGTGTTGGTTTGTTCGTTTATGATCCTGCTGTCAAATGTTTTTAACTTGTATATCTCCATGTTCTCAAGTACATTAAGCCGCCGGCCTTTTCCTTGTACGTGAAGTATTCGAGCCGTTGTTTTTATGTTAGCTGGGGTGCAGTTGTTCTCAAACATGTGGTTCGCGAAATTAGATTCTGGTATTATGGTGGGTTTTCGTGTTTTTTTGTTGTAGTCCCTGATATGCTCTCGGAATCTTGTGCTTATTTTTCTTCCTGTTTGTCCTATGTAGCTGTATTGACATTCACAAGTAAGCCTATACACCCCGTGTCTGTTGAATGGGTCATCAGAATTAGTGTCGGTTCTTAGTTTTTGTCCGACGTTGTTAGATGTTCTGAATGCTGTGTTGATGTTATATCTTTTAAAGAACTTTGCTAATTTGTACGTCGCTTTTCCAGTGTATGTCATTGCCGTCCAAACCATTGGATTTTCCTCTACGTTTACTCTTTTTTGTGTTCCATGGCTACTTCTGAGTTTATCCACAAGTGCTTTCTTGTATCCATTATTTGCCGCTGTGTTATATATTGTATTAAGTTCTCTCCAGTATGCTTCCTGTGTGAGCGGCGTTCTCTGAAGCCTATCCACTAAGTGCCTCAATGCTGCATTTTTGTGCTGTTGCGGATGGTTTGATGTAGAGTGTATAATGGTGTCCGTGGCAGTCGGTTTTCTATAAATGCCGTAGTTGAACCTATTTGTTATTTTGTCAATCCCTATAGTTAGGTCCAGGTAGTTCATTATTCCATCTTTTTCTACTTCCATTGTGAACTCTATGTTGCTATGTTGCCTGTTGAGGAACTCTAGTATTTGCTCTTCGTTATCGTCATTTAGGATGCAGATGATGTCATCCACGTATCTAGCGTAGAATGCCACGCCTAACTTGGTTTTTAACTCCTGTATATATTTTCCTTCCAAGT
Source organism: Merzomyia westermanni (assembly GCA_949987695.1). Classification (NCBI taxonomy): domain Eukaryota; kingdom Metazoa; phylum Arthropoda; class Insecta; order Diptera; family Tephritidae; genus Merzomyia; species Merzomyia westermanni. The sequence goes on from OX465289.1 coordinate 84,550,769, forward strand.
TTTGCATGAATGTTTCCATGAGAATGGCCGATGTTGGGTTACCCATTCCTAGTCCGTTTGTCTGTCTATATATTTTGTTGTTGAACCGGAAATAGTTTTGCCGCAGCGTTGTTCTTAGCCCGTTGGTAATTTGCGCAGTTTTTACCTTATCTTCAGTTTTGTCCAGTAGTGTTTTGTTGACTATATCCATTGTATCTGTTAGTGGTATTGACGGGTATAAGTCCTTTATGTCAAAGGATACGAGTTTACTGCTCCTTGTGAGTTTAACGGTCTCAAGTCTTTGTAGTAGTTCTATCGTATTGCTTATTGTGTATTCGTGCCCTAGTTTCAGAGTGTCCTTTAAAATCGTTTTTAGATGTTTCGACAGTTTATAACCCGGCGCGGATGTATTTCAGAATGAAAATTTTTGAAGTACAAAATTTTAAAATTGAAAAATAAAAATTACAAATTTGATTTCAAACAAAAATACAAAGTAAAGTTATATGAAACTTAAATATTAATACAATTAAATTAGTATTTTATATACGAACTAACAACCCTACAATAAGAAATTTGAATCGTTAACTGAAATTTGAGACACACAATGGCTTGAGGCTTCGCCTGTGCCTATTCGTTCATATGTGCATATGCCATTCTTACCGTAATATATTTCTTGTCTACTCGTTTATTTCAATTGGTATTCATGATTTATTAATTAAGTTATAATGTCTTCTTTGCTATATACTTCAGTTTTTATACCTAGTAGTGCTACGCACACAAGGTATATTAACTTTAGTCGCCTAACGGCAGTACGTAACGGTAGAAACTGATCGAGATAGATATTGACTTCAGGACGAAAAGAGAAATTGATTAAGCCATGTCCGTCCGTCCGTCCGTCCGTCCGTCTGTGAACACGATAACTTGAGTAAATTTTGAGATATCTTAATGAAATTTGGTATGCGGGTTCCTTGGCACTCATCTCCGAGCGCTATTTAAAATGGGCGAAATCGGATGATAGCCACGCCCACTTTTTAGAATATTTTCGAAAACACAAAAAAAGTGATTACTCAGTACATAATACACCTAGAGGGATACAATTTGATGACTACATTGAAATTGAGGCATAAAATAAATGTTTCAAGAAATTTTTGAAAATGTACGTGGCACCGCCCACTTTTGATTAAGTAAAATTTAGAAATAATATTAATCATAAATCAAAGACCGTTCAAGATATCGATACGAAATTCAGCACGCAGGTTTCCAGGTATGCAAGGAATGTTCCAAGAAAAAATGGGCGGGATCGGTTAAGGTCTACGCCCACTTTTATATGAAAGATTTTGAAGAGGATCGTAGATATATTAAATAGGCAATGCGTAAAATAGCTTTACATCATTTATATTTCACTCTTAAAATTTCCGTAAACAAAGAAATCCAAAAACTTGAAATTTTCGAAAATGGATGTGGCCCGGCCCCTTTTATAGTGGACTAATCCACAAAACTTTTTATGCCATAACTCCACCAAAAATTGATTTGTCGAAACGAAATTGGTGATAATGTTCTATATAAAGGGTGTTTTTTTTACAGGTTTGTTTTTGAATAGAGATAAAACTGGCATTTTGTGGTCAAATCTGGCAACTCTAATGTCATTTATGTTCAGTTTGGTTTGCCATTTCATCATGAACAGGTTGACAAAAGAACAACGCTTGCAAATCGTACAAATTTATTTCGAAAATAATGGTTCAGTTCGCGAAGTTTACCGTGAGCTCCGTCCATTTTATGGTCGACATAATCGTCCATCAGAGCAATTAATTCGGTTAGCCATGGATCGTTTTCGCACTACGTTTACTCTATGTGATAATACGCATCCGCAGAGACGTCGAACAGTGCGCACCGAAGAAACAATTGCCGCTGTAGAGCAAAGTGTTGAAGAGGACCCGAATGAATCGATTCGCCACCGTGCACAGCAATTGGAGCTTTGTCCATCAACTTTATGGAAGATTTTGCGCAAAGATCTTGGCTTGCGACCTTACAAGATCCAGCTTGTGCAAGAATTAAAGCCGCGAGACCATGCAATGCGTCGTGATTTTGGTGTATGGGCCGAAAATGAGATTGATTTCGATGCTGATTTTCATCGCAAAATTTTGTTCAGTGATGAGGCTCATTTTTGGTTGAATGGCTACGTCAACAAGCAAAATTGCCGCATTTGGAGTGAAGAGAATCCACATGAGACCCTTGAAACGCCATTACATCCACAAAAACTGACTGTTTGGTGTGCTCTATGGGCTGGTGGAGTCATTGGGCCATACTTCTTCCGCAATAATGCTGGAGAGGCAGCTACCGTTAATGGAGACCGGTATAGAGCCATGATAACCGACTATTTTGTTCCCGAATTGGATGGCATGAATGTGGATGAGTTGTGGTTCCAACAAGACGGCGCTACATGCCACACAGCGCACGTCACAATCGATTTATTGAAGGAAACATTCGATGAGCGCATAATTTCGCGGAATGGACCTGTCAATTGGCCACCAAGGTCGTGTGATTTGACACCATTGGATTATTTTCTTTGGGGATATGTGAAGTCGCTCGTCTACACCAACAAACCAGAAACGTTAGGGGAATTGGAAGCCGAAATTCGTGGCGTTATTGCCGACATACGGCCCCATATGCTCGAAAAAGTGGTTGAAAATTGGACCTGTAGAATTGGCTTTATTCGAGTCAGCCGCGGCGGCCACATGCCCGAAATCATATTTAAACATTAATGGCATAAAATTATCCTTCCAATAAAGCCAAATTGATGGACCTTAAAACGATTTTCTTGTGTTTTATTTCAATTCAAAGTTCTATACCCCTAAAAAAAACACCCTTTATAAAGGTAACTGTTTGCTGTAAAAATGGGCGAAATCGGTTAATGTCCACGCCCAGTTTTTTAACATCGTTCGGAAAAATTTTTTTGTAAAATTTAAATAGCGATATTTCTACAACTAAGCAAGTTATATCAATCAGATTTGAACACATAATAAGCTTTTTAAGAAAAACACGGCAGCAAACAAATTTTTTTCAAGTTTGAAGAAGTAGGCGCGGCGCCGCCCACTTTTCAGCATAAAACTTCTGCTATTTTTAAAGGCAATCGCTTATAATTCAATCTTTATATTTCAATGAAAATTGGTCAGTAGTAAAATTAGTAAAAATTAGCCAAATCGGAAAACACAAAAGCAAAATAATCGGGCACGTATTAATAGCCCACTGCAATAGCGAAGTTATATATATTTTTGATTTTCATAACTTTCATAAACATTAAATGTATCTAAGTATGAGAAGAAGAAGAGAAAATTTCACTTAAATGTTCAGCACGATGACCGGAGTCGATTTAGCCATGTCCGTCTCTCCGTCCGTCTGTCTGTCTGTCCGTTTGTCTATTTGAACGCAAACTAGTCTCTCAGTTTTACAAAAGAATGCTGAAATTCGTTGTTTGCTTTCGCCATTTTATAATATACTAGCAACCCCGGTAGACGTTGTTTTGACGTTTTAATACATAAAACACATCTATATATAAATACGAGGTGTGTTCAAAACGTATCGCGAATTTTGAATTTTCGCTGGTTACGTATATTCGAATTTCGAATTTTTTGTGGCGTTATGTTGGTACTCATGTCTCTCACTTATGCCGACAAGCTCGGCCAATTTGAATGTTCAGTTAATTGTTGACAGCTGCTTTGCTTGCACGTGTTTTGGATCGTCTTCGATTTTTACCTATTCAAAAAAATGGATCAAAGAACCTGTATCAAATTTTGTGTGAAAAACGAAATTAAGTGCGCGGATGCATTCCGAATGTTGACTGTGGCATACGGAGAAGCTACCTTGGACCGAAGCAACGTTTATCGGTGGTACAAAATGTTGTCAGAAGGCCGAGAAGATGTGCAAAGAAGAACAAAAATTGGATTTTGCACCACGATAACGCCCCTGCTCACGCATCGTTGCTTGTGCGCGACTTTTTGGCCAAAAACAACACACTATTGATACCGCAGCCACCGTATTCCCCAGATCTGGCCCCCTGTGACTTTTTCTTGTTCCCTAAACTGAAGAGGCCTATGAAAGGACGACGTTACGCTTCTCTTGACGAGAGAAAGACGGCATCGAAGGAGGAGCTGAACAAGATACAAAAAAATGATTTTTTGAAGTGCTTCGAAGATTGGAAAAACCGTTGGCACAAGTGTATAATATCTCATGGGGATTACTTTGAAGGGGACAAAATAGATATTCATGAATAGATAAATAATTTTTGAAAAAACACAAAATTCGCGATACTTTTTGAACACACCTCGTAATAATAATTCCCAAACTGATTACCCACCATATCCCGCTCGACCGGCGCGAGGGGCGCATCCGCCTAACGCGCCGATTATTCGTTCGTGCCGAGTCGTTGAAAGGCATTGGTTTGTTAATCGTCGAGATCTAAAACTGCTCAGCTACAGAGGAAACCTCATCAGCTAAGTAAAGTAGATATAAGATAGATTATACATTAAGAAATAACTAGTTAACAGAATAAAATTATTGTTAGAAGTTAATATAGAAGTCAAAGAATAAGCAACAATTAGTAGCTATGAATTTAGGATAGAAAGAATTGATTTTTTTATGCTTAAAAGCGAGTCTGAAATATCAAATCTATCAGAAAGAGAGTTATAATCTTGACACAAACAGCGAAAAGGCTCATTTAACTGAAAATTGGTTCGGCACTGTTTTAGGACGAGACGGTACATTAAAGTTCACTTCACTTAGAAGAAATGGGCTGGATAGTGAACCATTTAGCAATTTAATCATAAAAATAATTCCAAGCATTTCCCTCCGACTAGAAAGTGTGTGCAGATTAATGAGTTTTAAACGATTCGTATGGGGTGGCAGATTATACAAGGGATCCCAATGAAAATCTCTTAAAGCAAATAGTAAAAATTGTTTTTGAAATGACATGAAAATCTTTACGTCGTCAGCTTACATTAACATTTTTGAAAATTTTATTATTATAGAAATATTATTTATAAACAACAAGAACAGAATCGGGCCAAGATGGCTTCCTTGAGGAACCCCCGAAGAGACATAAATGACATCGGATACTAAATTTTAAACACTACTCTTTGTGTCCTGTCACTAAGGTAAGAAGAGATCCAGCGATTGATACTCGGCTGGCAGCCCGACTGATCGAGTTTATGAATAAGTAATGAGTGACACACTTTGTCAAACGCTTTGCTGAAATCCGTATAAATAACGTCGGTGTGCAGATTTTTTCTAAAGCTATTTGAGACATGACTGTTAAACTCAAGTAAATTCGTAACTGTGGACTTTCCCTTACTGGACCCCTGTTGGCAGTCAGCTATCAAAGTAGAGATCGGACCCGTAAGTTGATTTGTAACAATAGCTCCAAACAATTTTGGGATGGTAGAAATTTTTGCTATGCCACGATAGTTCTCTATAGAAGACCTACTCCCGCTTTTATGCAGCGGTAGAAGAAACGATTCTTCCCACGCAGTTGGAAAAACATCACACTTTAGTGATAGATTGAACAAATTGGTAAGGGGTTGGCATATAATTGGTGAATTAATTGATATTGTCCCGTGTAGCTTATAGGGATAGTTTTGAAAGTTTAAATTGGTGACAGCGGAATAGTTAGAAGTGAAAAATTGAGCAAAGAAATTTGCGATACATTGATTATCGGTAGATATAATGTCTTGATATTTGATCGCTGAGGGAAACCCTGATAGTTTACGTTTAGAATTTACGAAACCATAAAATTACTTTGGATTGAGAATAATGCCTCTTTTGGTTTTAGAGATATAAGCTTTATAGCACTTTTTATTTAAATCTATGTTCTTCTGACGTAGAATGGAATACAGTTAGTAATGTTTATTTAATCCGGATTTCTTGCGTAGGATGATAAACTTCTCAAATAGGCAATAAATAGTTTGATTGAAATGTGAGACGTTTAGATCGATATAACAACTAAATTCAGGCCAAGTTAATTTAGACAGTTCTTTATTTAATTTCTTGTAGTTTGCTTTGGAAAAGTTAAAATCAAAGCTACTACATGAGTAGCATTGAGTACCTTGGCGATTACTTATGGTTTCGTAGACTATTTCCATAGAAGGGTGGTAAAGGTCTTCTGGTAAAAGCAACGAATCACAACGATTTACAGAAAATTGGTTTATATCATCAACATACACTAAATCTAAGACTTTCCCAAACTTGTTAGCGGTAGCATTTATTTGGTTAAGGCAAATATCGGAAATTCCATCAAAAAAGTCATTGTACCCCAGTTTGGACAGATTTGGAATAATGTTACCATCAGATATGTTCCACGATATATGAGGTAAGTTAAAATCACCCAAAACAATAATTGAATCTGAAGCTTTAGTCATAAAGTTAACAGTTTTGAGCAGAGAGACATGTTGCATGTAGACTGAAAAATCTGATGCTGGAGGGATGTAGCAAACATATAAGTACATAGAGACGTTCTCTAGTTGAATGCGAATGCATTTGAACTCAATGAAATCGATGTTAGGAATATTAATCTCTTGAATGAACGGCAAGCAGAACACCACCTCCGACTCTGTTCAAGCGATTATTTCTATATACTTGATATTCATTACATAAAAACTCTGAATTGAAAACATGAGGTTTTAGCCAAGTTTAGGTAAAAGCAATTACGTTATATTTACAATGAAAATATTTCAAAAAAAGATCAGTTAATTTGGTATTTAAGCCTCTGACATTTTGATAAAAGATATTCACGGATTTAGTGCTCAGTTTTTTGACTCAACGTTATTACGAGAAATTTTCGGTACATTTTGAACATTCCTATTCGGTCTGTATTCAAACTGCAGCACAAGAGCCCCGGGAGGCCAAAAAGAGCTGTCCAAAAGAGTATCGAAATCTTTCCCAGATACATCAATCTTAAACGAAGACATACTTCTTTGATATGTGAAATAAAATTTTCTAACAGTTACGGTTTGATCTTTAACTTTAGAAGAAATATGGTACATAAAATCATCCTCGGTAGTGTCTGGATGGAACCTAGACACGAAAATAGATTTCTTGCAAAGGACCACAACCACCTTACTAACGAGGGTTTTTCCTAGTGGATATTTTTGAAGGGGCGTTCTTCGACGTTGCTCGGACAACCGTACTAGGAATTGGAGCAGCCAAATCGATAAGTTCAAGGGGTTGAGGCAAGTTTGTCATTAACTTGAACCAAAAACTCCTAACTATACCGAACTGCAGCTTTATATAACCTGGGGGCTTTTCCAAAAGCTATATACAGACTGTGTCGTGCCCAGCGAACTCCTGAATCTATCGTGAGTGAAAGTTCGAAAGCAAAACAAAACACAAAATATGTGGGCGTGGCACCGCCCACTTTTGAAAACTTATGTAGATATTGACTAAGTGACACATATATCCAAATTTCATTAATTTAGACCAAAAAAGTTCGGAGTTATGACGAATTGAAACTTTATATAGCCTGGGGGCGTGGCTCCGCATACTTTTCTAAAACTATATATTGTCTATGCTGTACCCAGTGAAACCAAGTATATATTGTGAAAATTTCATAAAGAGCGGTTGAGTTCCCTGGCGCTTATAAAAGACACACATTTTTTATATCTATTTTTGTTACGCACACAAGGTATATTCCTTCATTCGGCATAAACGAATCGAGATATATATTTATTAATGTATATCAAACCGTTCAGGATGAAAAGTATAATATCCGGACAAGTAGTTAATACCATACTGCAAAAGCGAAGTTATATATCTTTTTTGATAATCATGCCTTTCATGAACATGAAATGTTTGTACGTATACTGAAATGGTCAAGAGGATGAGCTGAGTCGATGCAGCCATGTCCGTCTCTCGATACGTCAATCTGTCTGTCAGTCTGTCTATTTGAACGCAAATACGAACTGAAAGTATTAAAATAGACCTGCGTAAATTGGGATGATATAACAGATCACTACTAGGTATACATATAATGTTCGGTTCCACCCGAACTTAGACTTCCTTACTTGTTTTATGTACAATTCAACATAATTGTCATACACACACAAATGTAATGAAATGTCATACGTAAGATAACATGAAATAAATGCAGTGCAGTCAGTCTGTAAATGAACTCAGCATAATTCGGTTGTCTACAACGATTCTGGCGACGAGCATATATAGTAACACTCACACGTGGTTTTAGATGGAAAAGAAGGGCGGACTCGGCGAGGAAAAAAATGGCAAATAAATCATTCCATTTCGAATCATTCGATGTAAAAGTGACAACAACGAGTCGTTGGGTCAAGAGAGTGGAAACGGCATTAGAAACATTTAAAGCTGATGCGGCGACAAAAAAGCAATTTTTGTTACACTATATGGGGACAGCCATGTATGATTTATTGTGCGATAAAGCCTTGCCGAATACTCCAGAAGTATGGGGCCATAGTGAAGTTGCTTGAAGAGCACTTCAATCCCAAACACAATGAAATTCTAGAAAAATATAGATTTCACTCGCGCAAACAAAAAGGCGAGGAGACGTGTTCAGAGTTTCTTGTACCGCTGCGTCGATTGGCAACGGGATGCAATTTTGGCATGTATGCGGATACCGCATTGTGGAACCAATTTGTTTTTGGTTTGCAAAAGCCGAAAATCATAAGCCGATTGCTGGAAAAAAAAGTTTTAACTCTGGCTGATGCAATTCAAGTAACATGTGCATATGAATTAGCAGAAAATTAAGGGGGACAACTGCAAAAACAGGTTTCAGCAGGTGAAGTTAATAAGGTTAACTACAAAAGAGAAAAAAAGCAAAGCGGAAAGAAAGAGAAGCTAAAACCAGAAGGCAAAGAGAAGAGTTGTTTTCGATGTGGAAACACTTTCCACGAGGCGAATGAATGTAAGTATAATGAGAGTACTTGTTATCGATGTAAGAAAAAAGGGAATTTGAAGAAAATGTGTTTGAGAAGATAGAAAGCGGTAAATGAAATACTCCATGAAAAAGTGGTGGAGGAGTTGTTCAAAGTGAGCGAGGGTAATAATGGAACAGCGGAATCGAAACGAAAAAAAAAAAAACAAGTAAGGAAGTCTAAGTTCGGGTGGAACCGAACATTATATACCTAGTAGTGTTCTATTATGTCATCCCAATTTACGCAGGTCTATTTGAATACTTTCAGTTCGTATTTGCGTTCAAACAGAAAGACGGACAGACAGATAGACGTATCAAGAGACGGACACACCTACATCGACTCAGCTCATCCTCCTGATCATTTCAGTATACTTTTTGATGAGACTATTTATATTGGAACGAATTTTCGTCATCCCTTGTCAATTTTGGTTTTGTAACAAACCGGTTTCGGCGAACCGCCATCTTCAGTGCTTGATTTCGTTCTGATCTGTGTCTATCCGTTGCATTTATTTATAGTCTGGATGCTGTATCAGGTAGTGTTAGTATTAGTGTATATGAGTTGTGTCTTGCGAACGTATCCGAACGGGTACCTGCAATGAGGGTTGTTTTTAACGCTCGTTTATTAGTTGTGGTGTTATATGGGATAATTAGTTTGAGGATGTTAGGTCAGGTAATCTTAAGTGTATACTTAAGGGTGGGTTTTGACGCTCGTGAGTCATGTAGAAGTCATTAGTTCTGGTTTTAGATCAGGTAATTAGCTTGAGGATGTTAGGTTAGGTAATGTTAGGTGTATATTTAAGGGTGGGTTTTGACGCTCGTTAGGCATGTAGAAGTCAGTGATTTTTGTTGTCTGATTTGTTTTGTATGTGAGCTCGTTTATTGTTACTCGTTTTGTCTTTCTTCTTCACAGCCAGAATACTTCACGTACAAAGAAAAGGGCGGCGCTTAAATGTGCTAGAAAACATGGAAATATACAAACTTAAGACATTTGACGGGAGAGTAATTAACGAACAAACAAACACCATTTCTGACGCAATATTTGAACCGCTAAAACTAATTTACAGAGGACCAAACAACACCGCAGGTACAATAACAAAACGAGTAGCAATAAACGAGCGCACACACAAAACAAATCAGAGAACAAAAATCACTGACTTCTACATGACTAACGAGCGTCAAAACCCACCCTTAAATATACACTTAACATTACCTAACCTAACATCTTCAAACTAATTACCTGATCTAAAACCACAACTAATGACTTCTACATGACTAACGAGCGTCAAAACCCACCCTTAAGTATACACTTAACATTACCTAACCTAACATCCTCAGACTAATTATCTGATATAACACCACAACTAATAAACGAGCGTTAAAAACAACCCTCATTTGCAGGTACCCGTTCGGATACGTTCGTAAGACACGACTCATATACACGAATACTAACACTACCTGATACAGCTTCCAGACTATAAATACATGACAACGGATAGACACAGATCAGAACGAAATCAAGCACTGAAGATGGCGATTCGCCGAAACCGGTTTGTTACAAAACCAAAATTGACAAGGGATGACGAAAATTCTTTCGAATATAAATCCAGTATCCACCCTGTCGGAAAAACACAAACCCAAATCAACAAAAATTCCAAATTGGTAACATTGAGAAATACGCAGAACTTCAAAATAAACGTCTCATTAATTTTCAAAAGCCATATGTATATGTGTGTACACTCCTTACTGTGGAAATATTTTTAAAAGCCTCAGTAAGGTATTTGACAGCGTCTTAGTATAGATATAGCAGCAGCGCAGCTGGTAAGCGTCTTGGGTAGGACGCGTACGTTCCAAGGTTCGAAGACAGGTTCCGCACAACGTAATTTTTTTTTTATAAAATTGAACTCTCTATTTTGACTTTTTTTGAATTTATTAAATTTTAACGAAATTGGTTTTTTCTTTGAGTGAGTTTGAGTGAGTTTTTCTTTGAGCAAGAAATTACAATAAAACACAAAAAGCACTTATTAATAGTCATATCCAATTTCAACCAATTATATATGACTATTCTTAAGGTGGATGGTGTAGTGTGACGAACAGGCTGTTGACTTCAGAATATTTCGTCACAATAAACAAACACTACTGACCTAGATAAATCATGAACTCAGCGGGAGTTCAACTTCACTAGCACATGCCGCATATTTGGTTACATATGACAGCACTTGATCGCAAAATGCTGACGCTAGACATTTCCACATATTATACATATTTACACATTAGGAAAGTAGTTTGTAAGTATTAGTGTTTAAGCTTATACGTGTAAGTCAATAATTTGTATAAAAAGAGAAAGAATTTTTAATAAACATTCACTTCTTGATCACACGCTAAGCTTGATTCATTTCTTGATCACACGCTAAACTTGCTTCACTTACAATTGTCTGCCGCGATTGCTCAAAGGTGGCAAAACCAGCTGCCGCTACATAACCTGCGACTAACCAACGATCGAAGTCATCAAGGAAGACACGATCCTCTTGGACAACTTTAATGGGACAGTATGGTTAGGTGGTACCCCCATTCTCCAACTGGACAATGAAACGATATGAATTGGTGATAAACCTACTGGAGCTTGAGCGCCTCAGGTGTTCAAGTACTTCCGCCACTGATATCTACTATAGCCAATAAAAGCCTCGCCGTAAACCTTAATTTCGTCCACGAAATGACGATCGGAAATGGTAATTTTCTGAAACACCTGCGGGATAAGACGAATTGACTTACATCCTCTGAAACCTTGGGGCTGCTTTTGTTACAACTTCTTATTTGGATTATTTGAGGTCAACGAGGTCAAAGCAAAAACGACACCTGTCCAGATCGGGGAAGAGTAAACATACATCATCCTCGCTCGCTGCAACGCTCCCACGGTTGACCAACACACATGCCTCTGAGTAAGCATAGTTACATTTCTCACATCGAACTGCCGTGCATTGCAACCTAACACCTTGATTCAAGGCCATGGTGGGTAGCAGCGACTAAAACTTAGTTACTACATTACTCCAGACGCATCGCCAGCATAATTCTATTTCCCACGATTGTGAAATGGAACAGACTCATAAGGCACCTGTGGGAACCAACGGTCAAACTAACTCACAAGCAACAAAAAATTGCACAACTATTGCTTCTATATTTATTTATCTTATTTATGTATAGTCAATAAACTAAATCAAGTGTTGTGAACTTTTTAAATGTGTTGTTTCTAATTGTATCTCGTTAAAGACTTTGGGCGTGTTGGCCCAACAAAATTATTTTTTTGGTAAATCAGGACTAGCAGTCCTTAACTTATATGAATACATCTTATCTTTACTTTTTTGATTTTATTAAATTTTTAATCAAATTCTGAAATTCTTTTCTGTGTGTGACCTCTATCTTGGATTGAAACAACCCAAGATTTTGCAAAAACCGCCAGAAAGTGATTCAAATTTACCAAAATTATTTTATTAATTTTTTTAAGAAATTTACTTTTTCTGAAAAATATAGGACTCGAGGTAAGCACAAACTTGAACCCTAAACAGATGTAGATTAAATTAGACCAGTGAATATGAGAAACTTCTTAAAAAATCAATATGAAATGGCTTTTTTAATGTCTAAGTTGTGGTTAGGGAAAAAAAGCCAGAAAACCGTCAAATCTTGGATATGCAAAATGGATTTGAATTAAGCCAGATCATGCTAAATTGACACATTGCCGGTATACCAAACAACAAAAATTCGCCATCTTCAGTGCTTGATTTCGTTCTGATCTGTGTCTATCTGTTGTCATGTATTTATAGTCTGGATGCTGTATCAGGTAGTGTTGGTATTCGTGTATACAAGAAAGAACTAACCACCATATACAACATAGCCACGAGCAACGGATACAAAAAATTCCTAATAGACAAACTCCGAAGGAACCATGGATCACAAAAAAGACACAACGCAGAAGAAAAATCCAAGATCTGGACTACAATGACATACACTGGAAAAACGACACACAAATTGGCAAACTTCTTCAAGAAACACGATATCAACACAGCGTTCAGAACATCGAACAACTTAGGACAAAAACTAAGAACCAACACTAACTCCGAAGAACCATTCAGGAAACAAGGAATATACAAGCTTACCTGCGAATGCCAGCACAGCTATATAGGGCAAACAGGACGAAAAATAAGTACACGATTCCGGGAGCACATCAGGGACTACAACAGAAAAACACGGAAACCCACTATCACAACAGAGTCAAACTATGCAAATCACATGTTCAAAAACAAATGCACCCCGACCAACATCAAAAACACAGCCAGAATACTTCACGTACAAAGAAAAGGGCGGCGTTTAAATGTGCTAGAAAACATGGAAATATACAAACTTAAGACATTCGACGGGAGAGTAATTAACGAACAAACAAACACCATTTCTGACGCAATATTTGAACCGCTAAAACTAATTTACAGAGGACCAAACAACACCGCAGGTACAATAACAAAACGAGTAGCAATAAACGAGCGCACACACAAAACAAATCAGAGAACAAAAATCACTGACTTCTACATGACTAACGAGCGTTAAAACCCACCCTTAAATATACACTTAACATTACCTAACCTAACATCCTCAAACTAATTACCTGATCTAAAACCAGAACTAATGACTTCTACATGACTCACGAGCGTCAAAACCCACCCTTAAGTATACACTTAACATTACCTTACCTAACATCCTCAAACTAATTATCCGATATAACACCACAACTAATAAACGAGCGTTAAAAACAACCCTCATTGCAGGTACCCGTTCGGATACGTTCGCAAGACACGACTCATATACACTAATACTAACACTACCTGATACAGCATCCAGACTATAAATACATGACAACGGATAGACACAGATCAGAACGAAATCAAGCACTGAAGATGGCGGTTCGCCGAAACCGGTTTGTTACAAAACCAAAATTGACACGGGATAACGAAAATTCGTTCCAATATAAATCCAGTATCCACCCTGTCGGAAAAACACAAAACCAAATCAACTCGATGATACTATCTCTTTTTCTTCTCATACTTACAAACATTTCATGTTGATGAAAGGTATGAAAATCAAAAAAGATATACAACTTCGTTTTTGGGGTATAAACTACTTGCCCGGATATTTCACTTTTCCTCCTGATATACATTAAAAAAAATTTATATCTTGATTCGTTTATGCCGAATAAAGTAATATACCTTGTATGCGTAACAAAAATATATATAGAAAAGGGTGTCTTTTATAGGCGCCAAAGAACTCAACGGATCTTTATGAGATTTTCACAATATATACTTGGGTTCACTGTTTACAGCATAGACAATACATAGTTTCGGAAAAGTAGGCGGAGCCACGCCCACAGGCTATATAAAGTTTCAATTCGTTATAACTACAAACTTGTTTGGTCTAAGTTAATGAAATTTGGACATATGTGTCACTTAGTCAATATCTACATAAGTTTTCAAAAGTGGGCGGAGCCACGCCCAAATATTTTGTGTTTTGTTTTGCTTTCGAACTTTCACGATAGATTCAGGAGTTCCCTGGGCACGACACAGTCTGTATATAGCTTTTGGAAAAGCCCCCAGGTTATATAAAGCTGCAGTTCGATATACTTAGGAGTTTATTCGGTTCAAGTTAATGACATTTTATATATAGATGTGTTCTATTTATTAAAACATCAAAACAACGTCTACCGGGTTTGCTAGTATATTATAAAATGGCGCAAGCAAACAACGAATTTCAGCATTCTTTTGTAAAACTGAGAGACTAGTTTGCGTTCAAATAGACAGACGGACAGACAGACAGACGGACGGAGAGACGGACATGGCTAAATCGAAAACAGCATAAATTTTATGCTGAAAAGTGAGCGGCGCCACGCCTACTTCTTCAAAATTGATAAAAATTTTTTTTAAGCCGAGTTTTTCTTAAAAAGCTTATTATGTGTGCAAAATCTGATTGATATAACTTGCTTAGTTGTACAAATATCGCTTTTTATATTTTACAAAAAAAAATTTTCAGAACTATGTTAAAAAACTGGTCGTTGAAATTAACCGATTTCGCCCAATTTTACAGCAAACAGTTACCTTTATATATAGAATATTATCACCAAATTTCGTTTCCACAAATAAATTTTTGGCGGAGTTATGGCATAAAAAGTTTTGTGGAATAGTCCACTATAAAAGGGGCAGGGCCACGCCCATTTTCGAAAATTTTCAGTTTTTGGATTTCTTTGGTTACGGAAATTTCAAAAGTGAAATATAAATGATGTAAAGCTATTTTACGCAAAGTTATTGCCTATTTAATACAGGGTGGCTAATGAAAGCCGCTACCAAAAAAAAATTAAATAACTTTTTTTCTATTTAATGAATCTGGTAAATTTTTTTTTTATTTTGCAGATTGACTTTTACGTTTAACAAAAATGGATAACTTGGACACTGAAACAAGAATTTGGATTGTCCGCCGCTATCACGCACTGGAGTCCGTAGTTTCGGTTCAAAGAGAGTATAGGCGCACGTTTGGCGGCAATCCTCCGAGCAGATGGACCATAATAAGACTTGTAAACAATTTTGCCGAGCATGGAACAGTCAACAGAATACCTTACCATCGAAACCCTTCAGTTCGAACGGAGGAAACAATCGCTGCTGTAGCTGCTGCCATACAAAACAATCCACGTGTTTCGACAAGAAGCTTATCTGCTCAAATGGGTGTAAGCAGACAGTCATTACAGTCAATTATGCACAACGATTTGGACTTATTCCCATATAAAATTCAAATGGCCAACAAACTGAACGCTGCAGACTTGCCGATTCGCTTCGAATTTTGCCAGAAGATGCTTCAAATGGTGGAAGAGGATGGAAACATGTTGAACTGTCTTTTCATGTCTGACGAGGCCCATTTCGATTTAAACGGCAACATAAACAAACAAAATTGTCGAATATGGAGTGCTTCCAACCCACAGATACTCCATGAGACGGAATTGCATCCACTTCGTGTCACAGTGTGGTGTGCACTTTCATCACGCTGCATTGTCGGGCCCTACTTCTTCCAAGAAAAGGGTCACACCGTTACGGTTACTGGAGACCGTTACTTGAGCATGTTGAGAGAGTTTTTCTATCCAGAATTACGCCGAATGAGAATTTCTTTCAACTCTGTGTGGTTTCGGCAAGATGGTGCAGCTCCTCATATAGCCCAACCTGTTATGACAGAATTGCGACGAAAATTTCCCAATCAGCTTGTTAGAGGTATTTATCCAAAGATCAATATAAACCGCAACACATGTATTATCATAGAAGTTTATTAAAAGACTAAATCAAAGTTCAAGAATCAAAAGTACAATGGAAAGTGTATGTATGTAGAACAATACAGAGTTGCATGTAATTGTATAAACGATTCGTGTTGTAACTAGAAACCGATTACTTTTAACACTCTACCTCAACACGAATATATTTTACTGTAAACATAAATGTTTTACAAATTTTTCATGTTTACATTTGTTTAAATTTTTAGTGAGTACATCAGCAATCATATCATTTGTACAAGTATATTTTAAATCAATTTGTTTATTTAAAAATGCTTCTCTTACGAAATGATACTTTATATCGATATGTTTGCTTCTTGAGTGATAAACAGGATTTTTTGCCAACTGTTGAGCACTCAAGTTGTCACCGTAAATTGTGATGTAATCTTTATGTTCATTAATACCAATATCTATCATCAGATTTTTAAGGTATACTGCTTCTTTAGTTGCCGTTGCCAACGCCATGTATTCTGCCTCTGTACTGCTGAGAGCCACCGTACTCTGTTGTTTCGACTCCCACGATATCGCACTGCCACCATAGAAAAACACATACCCTGTATACGACTTGCGGTCGAAAGTATTGTTACCCCAATCGGCATCCACAAAACCTTCGATAGGCTTACCTGTGGATCTATACACTAATTTGTAGTTCGCTGTTGTGGCCAAATAACGTAAGATATGCTTAATAGCTGACTCGTGCTCTTTATGTGGATTATTGTTACGCTGTGCCAACTTGGAAATTGAATGTATTATATCTGGCCTTGTTGAGATTGCAAGGTACATCAGCGCACCAACAACAGACTGATACTTTTTGACATCAGCCTTAAGACATTGTTCGTTTGTACATCCGACTTGAAAACCTGCGTCGAGAGGAATTGTTGCAGGTCTAAAATTCATCATACCAAACTCTTCCAATAGATTGTTTATGTACTGCGTTTGCCCAAAAAATATACTACCTGTCTCGTCATCGCGTGTGATCTCCATCCCCAAAAAGTACGAAATAGGGCCCTTATCGACGCATTCAAAGTTATCGGATATCTGTTCTTTGATAGTATACAGATCATCCTTACTTTGACAACTGATGATGAGATCATCAACATATACTGCAATGAGGCATAGATTGCCTTCGCGATACATCTTATACAGGCATCTCTCGATGTAGCTTGCCATAAAACCAATCCGCTTTAAAACGTTATCAAGTTTAACATTCCATTTTCTTCCAGATTGCTTAAGACCGTATATCGCCTTATTCAGTTTAAGCACTCGATCTGGAAACTGCGTATCTGTGAATTGCTAAGGTTGCTTCATAAACACTACATCGTGTAGCTCGCTATTAAGATAAGCGCTGCAAACATCCATCTGGTGTGTATACATTTTATATTCTGCCGCAATCGCTAAAACTAATCGAATTGTGGAATAACGCACTACTGGCGAAAAAGTGTCGGTGTAGTTCACACCACACTGTTGACTGCAACCTTTGGCTACCAACCGTGCTTTAAACCTTTCAACATTACCGCTTTTATTGCGTTTCACGGTAAAAACCCACCTGGAGCCGACTGCTCTTTCACCCCTTGGTAAGTCTACTAATTGCCACGTTTTGTTACGCACTAGAGCATCGTACTCAGCTTGCATGGCTTGCTTCCATTCGATCGAATGCTCACTGGGTACAGCTTCGGAAACGCTTTGCGGGATTTTTATGTCACATATATTTTGCATAGCATTCACAGTATTATATATTTTTCGTGGACGACCAGGTTTGCCACTTCTTATAATTTTCGGCCTACCTCGCCCAACCTGCGCCGGGGACTCATCCTTAATCGGAGATTCACATAAATTGTTTTTATCAATAAAATTATTTTTAACAACGCAATCAGAGTCGCCTAAATTCTTAGGTTTTACACATTGTTCGTCGCTTTGTACTGAATCTTCTTCACTGATAGCTTCTCCGTTTTTGTCACTCGCACTTTTATGTTCATTTTCATTTAAAAGCAGATCAGTGACATTAACTTGTTCATTGTTTTTAGGTGCCAAGAATATGACATCCCGCTTCTCAACTATAGTTCGTTGCTCGTGGTCATACAAACGATACGCTTTAGATGTTAAGGAGTATCCGACCATAATGTATTTTTTACCTTTCGCACTAAATTTACTACGAGTCTTTTTATTCAATGCTACAACTTCTGACCCAAATGTCCTCAAAAAATTTACATTAGGCTTCTTACCGGTCCACGCTTCATATGGTGTTTTACTTTCCAACGCTTTCGTCGGCGAGCGGTTTCTTAAAAATACTGCGGTTGCCACTGCTTCGGCCCACAAAAATTCACTTTGCCCACTTTGATGCAACATAGTTCTCGCCATCTCAACTATAGTGCGATTCGCCCTCTCAGCAACGCCGTTTTGCTGTGGCGAATATGGC
Source organism: Merzomyia westermanni (assembly GCA_949987695.1). Classification (NCBI taxonomy): domain Eukaryota; kingdom Metazoa; phylum Arthropoda; class Insecta; order Diptera; family Tephritidae; genus Merzomyia; species Merzomyia westermanni. The sequence goes on from OX465289.1 coordinate 84,569,438, forward strand.
ACTGTCAATTGTCTTTTTATTCCCGACTCTTTTAATAATTTATCAAATTCTTTATTAACGAATTCGCGCCCGTTATCGCTTCTTATTATTTTGATTTTCTTTCCAGTTTGACGCTCTACTAACGATTTGAATATTACAAACTTGTCGAGCACTTCATCTTTTGTTTTTAAGAAGTTAACAAATATTCGTCTTGTTTTATCGTCTATAAATGTCAAAAAATAACGCGCACCTCCGAGAGACGGTTTGCTAAAAGGGCCACATACGTCCGTATGTATTATTGATAATGTTTCTTTTGCTCGCGTTTCACTGCATTGAGGAAATGGTTTAGCAGTAATTTTGCATTTTGCACATATCTCACACTTAATGTCTTTGCCAAAGCTTACTTTGTCCATACCGCGTACCATATTTAATTTAAGCGTAATGTCACTCTTTTTCGATGTTATGCAAACGTCTCCAATACCTTCAGAAAATAAATAATTTTCTCCCTTTAAGGTAATTTTCTCTTTGTGATCACGAAGAGACAAAAACATGCTTCGATTACTGCACATGTGTGCTGTCGCGCCACTGTCAAGTAGCCATACCGAATTATCAAAATTATGTTCGTCCGCTGCTGCTAGCACAGTATAAGAATGTTCGTTTCTTTTTTGTTCGTTCCTGTTCAGCTTTTATGTGCAATTTACAGCATAGTGACCGCGCTGCCCGCACTTGAAACATTTGATATACTGCATATTTTTACCACGACTTTTCGTTGGATTTTTCTTATTTTCGCCGTTCTTCCCAAATACAGCAAATGCTTGCGTTTCCCCTTCGAATTCAGGAGAAGCGTTTCCCGTTTGACTTTTTCGTTCGGATTCTTCTAGAAGCTTTACTTTTAATGTAGTTAACGATGGCAATGAATCTCTTGTTTCAATTGCAACAACAAAATGCTCATACTTTTGCGGTAAACTTGAAAGCAAAATTATAGACACTAATTCGTCTTTTATTTCGATACCTACTTCACACAATTTCTCAACAATGGCTGTAAAGTCATTTAAATACTGCAACATACTTTCACTGTCCCGTAATTTCATATTCACAAGTTTTTTGTACAAGGAAACTTTGTGCACAGGCCCGCTTGGCCGATGCACTTTTTCTAGAGCCTTCCATGACTCTGTAGATGTTTTGCAGTGTTTTATATGACTAAGTTGTGATGCTTTAACACTCAGAGTTATTGTGGCCAATGCTTTTTCATCTAGCGCATCCCAATCAGCAGGGACTGCGGCCGCACCTTTAACACTTTTTTCACTCACTATATTCCATAGCCCGGCATGGATAAGAACGCTTCTCATCTGCACGCGCCATGAATCGTAGTTTTTTTCGTCTAATTTATCGATCTGATAGAGCGAGTTCATTTTTATATATTTTGCCGTACGCGACGTTTTTCATTAACATAAACTTTTACTTTATAGTTTTTACTAGCGACACACGCTTTACGAGTCTTTAAGTCCGCTTAGCCCAAAACGATTCCTGGGCCCATAACCTATGTTAGAGGTATTTATCCAAAGATCAATATAAACCGCAACACATGTATTATCATAGAAGTTTTATAAAAGACTAAATCAAAGTTCAAGAATCAAAAGTACAATGGAAAGTGTATGTATGTAGAACAATACAGAGTTGCATGTAATTGTATAAACGATTCGTGTTGTAACTAGAAACCGATTACTTTTAACACAGCTGATATCCAGAAACTCCACATTCCGTCGAGAAACAATTGCGGCTATTCCTGTCTCAACTCTCCAAACAGTAATGAACAACTTTTTGGTAAGATGCCGCACATGCATCGACGAGCAGGGGGGCATTTAAATTCCATTATTTTTAAAACTAATTAAGCTATATTTAATAAAATTTAATGAGCTTTAACATGCATAAAAGAAAAATGAATTCCATACACTGAAAAAAAAATTATTTGAGTTTCTTAATGTAGCAAAATTCATCAGCCACCCTGTATATCTACGATCCTCTTCAAAATCTTTCATATAAAAGTGGGCGTAGACCTTAACCGATCCCGCTCATTTATTCCTGGAGCAGTCCTTGCATACCTGGAAACCTGCGTGCTGAATTTCGTATCGATATCTTGAACGGCTTTTGATTTATGATTAATATTATTTCTAAATTTTTACGCCCACATATTTTGTGTTTTGTTTTGCTCTCGAGCTTTCACGATATGTTCAGGAGTTCGCTGGGCACGGCACATGGCAATGTTTTAAGGGGCATTAGGGACGTTTATGGCCGTAATGGAAATGCTGAGCTGGAAGTTGTTGTTAAGAAGAAATGGCTGCATGTTTCCTCATTTAAACCAACAGTCTCTGAATTGAATGTCATCGATTATGTTTCAAAGTATGCAGGTGTTGATCGTAGCCATCTTTCCTGCCGTAAGTTGATAAAAAGTGGTGCTTCGCTGGATAGTCTAGAGAGCGTGAACTTCAAGCTAGGAGTTACAACGGCCTTTTATGACAGAATTTTTAATCCAAATGTGTGGCCGGCTGATATTATTGTTCGCCCATTTCGTTTCTTTCAAGGCAAATTCAGCGATATGTAGTGCAAATGGATCTCATCTTAATAATAATCGTAATAATGTGGAAGATTCCTCTCTCAAAATCTACTTCCAAAATATGGGTGGTATGAGCACAAAATCGAAAGAAATTCTGTTAGCATCGTCACGCATGGACTATGATGTATTCGTCCTCGTTGAAACCTGGCTGAACAGTGATTTCTTCGACGAAGAGTTTTTTGATCCTTGTCTTTTTCATACCTTTCGGTAAGACAGGGACTCTGTAATGACTGGAGATCGGAAAGGAGGTGGGGTTCTTATCGCCATAAAAAGAAATCTACGATATTCGGCCTATCAACTTTTACACAATGATTCGTTAATTGACCAACTGTGTGTTCGCATTTTTGGTTCCGCTGGATCTACATTCATCTGTGTATCTTATATTCCGCCAAATAGTGGAAAGCTTATATAACTTTCACATCGAAAACATTGTTAACATTTGCGAAACTAACTGTGATGATAATTTTTGTATTCTCGGGGATTTTAATTTACCCGGTATTGCTTGGTTATATCTCCAAAATACTGGTATGATGTTTCCGGCTAATGTTACGCGTACTCTTTATATAAATTTTATAGATAGCCTCTTAAGTTGTAATCTCATTCAAATTAATAATGTATTTAATGCACTTGCTAAGCTTTTAGATCTGGTTTTTGTTGATGAGAATTTGATTTTTAGCCTCTCCGAAACTATTTTTCCGTTGTGGGAGCCTGATAGGCATCATGTTCCCCTCGTCATTAACCTTTTTAATATTGATTCCATCCCGATATCTTCAGATTTAAATAACTATTCTTTTAATTTTCGGTCAACTGACTTTAGTGAACTAAATAATACATTTTGTGATTTACCCTGGGAAATTATTTTGCAGTCTAATGATGTTAGTGGCTGTTTCGAGATTTTCTTGAGGACGTTGGCAGAGGTTTTTTATGATAAGGTGCCTCGCCGGGCCCCCAAAATACATAAATTACCCTGGTACAATACTACTCTCAAAAAGTTGAAAAATAAACGTAATAAATATGAAAAATTGTACAAGGCTGATTCTTCGAATTCTGCTCTTAGAGATCAGTATTTAAATAGTGTGAAGGAGTTCAATGTTCTTGATAAATTTTTGTATAATCAGTATATGAGTAAGGTGGAATCGGAGTTGAAAGAAAATCCAAAAGCATTTTGGAATTTTATTCGGTCCAAGGGTGGTTCTTCCAATATACCTATTTGCATGAAGTTCAATGACAACTGCTCACAGTCTCTAAATGACACTGTTAAATTTTTTGCAGAATTTTTCAAATCTAATTTCGAAGATGAAGTTACTACTCAGGATACCCTCCACCCTAGCCCATACTTATTTGAACGCATTGATTTCGGTTCACTGTCATTAACTGTGCAGGATGTCAGTAAAGCTATGTGTACGTTAAAGCCTTCGCTGAAATGTGACCCTGATGGACTTTGTGGATTTGTTCTGAAACATTGTAGCTCAACTTTATGCATTCCTCTCTGCTACATTTTTAATTTGTCTCTATCTTCTGGCTTATTTATCGACAGGTGGAAGACAGCGTCAATCACGCCGATCTTTAAGTCTGGAAATAAGAATGATGTCTCTAATTACAGACCCATTGCTAAGCTTTCAGTTTGTTCTAAGCTTTTCGAAATAATTATTAAGGAAAAACTTTTCTTTGTTGTTAAGAGTGTTATAGATCCGCGCCAACATGGGTTTGTTTCGGGTCGCTCTACAGTCACTAACTTGGCATCTTTTTCGGAATTCTGCATGTCAGCCTTTAAAGTCGGTTCGCAGGTGGATACCATATATACAGACTTTTCGAAGGCATTTGACAAAGTGCCTCATCAGATATTACTAAAGAAATTGGAGTTCATTGGTTTCCACTCGGTGTTTTTAAGTTGGTTGAAGTCTTATCTGTCAAACAGATCCCTTTGTGTTGATATTGAAAATTGTAAGTCGCACACTTTTGTGGTAACTTCAGGGGTTCCTCAGGGTAGTATCCTGGAACCGCTCTTGTTCGTTCTCTTTATCAATGACATTGGTGCTTGCTTTCAGTTCTCCAATTTTCTTCCTTATGCTGATGACCTGAAGATCTTTCGTAGGATTGATAGTCCATCAGATGTTTCCCTTTTGCAACACGACTTGGATAAACTTGTTGAATGGTGTAATACTAACAAGCTCTATCTAAACGTTAAAAAATGTTTTCACATGTCTTTCTCGAAGTCCAGTAATAATTTTGTTTCACATTTCTATTCGGCAAGCAGCCGCTTGACTGCAGTCAAAGAATTTGTTGATCTTGGTGTTGTATTTGATACTAATTTTTCTTTTGTTAATCATATCTGTTATCTTCTTCCAAAAGCTTATAGAAATCTTGCTTTCCTACGTCGTTATTCAAATGAATTTAAGGATCCCTACACCAGGAAGACTTTATATATATCGTCTAATTTCTTTGTCGACCGGAGTATGCAGGTGATGGATATTTTGTCGTTATGTTTAGTCGGATTTGACAAGGATTTTACAGTGGATCATAGTTTGCCAACATCAGCAGAGAGGTTGCAGAACCTTAGGTGCCCCTCCCATTTGGGGCGTCTGTGTTGATCCAACTGTCGTCTGATTTCCGCATTGAGATCTTGAATTTGGGGATCCGTAAGCTCCAAGCGTCGCACATGGTCGCGTTCATTTGCCAGGAATGCTGCCTCTGCGGGGAAATACGGACGTACTTCCTTGATTCTACCTGACGGAATGTATTGATTAGAGGTACGTCAGACGGGATGGAAAGAGCAGCGAAGGTGCTCTCATTGAAGTTAAAAAAATCAACTCAATCAGCTTTGCTGAAGTTAGGGAAACTGCGATTTTCAGAAGTGACAAAGTCATTAGGGAGATCGATTGAGAGGACTATCGGTAAATGATCCGATGCAAGACTTAGCATCGGTCGCCAGTCAACGCAGTTTATGAGACCACCGCTGACGATAGCAAGGTCTGGCGAACTAGAACAATTTACCGCGACTCTAGTGAGGGCATCCCCGTTCACAGTGCAAAAAGTCGACTCATCTATTTGTTCAGCCAGTTCCTGTCCCCTACCATCGACCTGTAGGCTCGAGTGCCACAGGTCGTTGTGTGCGTTAAAGTCTCGGAGGATTACACAATTATCGCCTCTTAGTAACGCACTGATGTCAGGGTGGTAATCCCTCGCACAGCAGGTGGCAGGAGGTATATAAATGTTAACTATTTCAAGATTGGCATCGCCTGACCGGACACCCATACCTTGACGTTGTAAGGTGTTGTCCCTCGGGTCGACATCGGGCTCAAACAGGCGATATTGCACAGATTGATGAGTGATGAAGGCAAGTCCTCCCCCAAGCCCTCTCTCACGGTCACGCCGGTGGATGCTGTAGCCATCACATGTCCGAAGATCTGATCGGGTGACTAGCTTTGTTTCTTGAACAGCAGCAATCTTGATATTCTGCCGTTTCATCAAGTTTACTATCCCACTAACCTTGCCGGTTAAGCCGTTGCAGTTGAACTGTAAAACACGAAAGTGCGAAGGGGGAGAAATAATCACACTGGGAGTCAAGGACTGGTGCGTATGCATCGGTATAAGCAGGCTGGGTCGCGCACTGCATCGCAATCTAGAAGACGAAGGATGCGGACCACCGGAAGAGGCGAATCGGTCGACGTTGTAGGTTGCGTAGTTCGACAATATGGCGCAAAGTACGTATCAGTCCATAAGTTCCTGTTACCAAGTTGAGAACATATAAGCAAGTGACATAGGCCATGCCAAAAGTTGCATTTAACTGATGTCGCAGGTGTATATAGTCTCAACCGACAAACAGTGCACATGGTGTAAGGGACCAGGAGCTGGTGGCTTTAGCTTTGCACTAGTGCTGGAAGAAGAAGAGGAGGTTGTAAGTGGGAGGGGGTGGGCTGTCGCTCAGCATTGCTCACATCTAAAAGGGAAGTGCTACGTAGAAAGTACCTGTGAGCTGCTGTGTGAGGTGTTGGCGGCGGTGGGCGTGAGCAGCAGCGGGAGTTACACATTACTTGCTGCGCAGTATTAGTGCTATAGAGACTGTGTCTGGAACTTGTGGCGGTGCGACCCTGAATCGAGGTTGGCCACGGGATGCCCTAGGGCGTGAACAGCAAAGGGCTACAAAAGCTTTGTGGAAACTAGGGGGCCTATGTGTGGAGGGATTTAGCCCGGAGTACCTAGTTTTGTGCAACCATCTTCTACATGTATTGCATTGAACGGACTGTGAACGTTTGACCCTAGTTGGATAAAACATCAGCCCGGAGCAGGAGGGCTTTGAGCAGCCCTGCTGCAAGGGGCTGCTCGAAGAATGACAATGTTAAGGGGAAAGGTGACAAGTTAGACAGGGTGTCGAAATAACAGCCCTTGGCTAGATATAAAAAACCGAGTCATTCCGGTACGGTAGAACCGGCTGTTCTGGGAATATTTTCTTTGTTCAACAGGTGTTAGCTGACTCAAATGCGGCCGCCGTGGAATGTTCAGGCAAACAAGCAGAAGGTATTTTTGTAATATTCTGAAATATATATAGTATTAATTCTGTACAATTTTTAAAAGGTGCTAGCTCAATCGAGTGCGGGGAATGTCCAGGGGAATAAAGCGTTGGCGCAGGCTATCACTACAATGTGGGAGAGCTTGCAATCATGCGCGGAGGCTTTCCGCGATTTAACCTGTGCCATCTAGTGAGTATAAAATATGCACTCTAAACACCCTCATCTGTTAGACGATTACGTTGGCGATATGTGACAGATAACATGTTGATCGCAAAAATTACATATATTTGACCCACCTGCTTCAAAGTGGTCTAACGGTCATATTGACTTGGTCTCATCACAAATAAATGTTTTAAAAAAACACGTCCTAAACAATTTCTCACGGGGTCGTTAAATAAAAGAAAACTAAACAAAATATGCAACCACTTTGTTAAAAATCAACACTCAGTTTTCTTTTATTCAACGAATTTATGTGAACTTAATATCATCTACAGTCGTATCCCTAGCAAATCGAGACACGAAGACTGACTTTTAGGGTGAATAACACTGGTCAACAACATTTTTGTACATGGGTCGTGCGTATATTTTTTTTATTGCTTTTGCACCCAGAAATAAGAATATGAACATAAAAAAGTTTTTGATTTGGTTTTGTTCGAAAAACGAAAACCATGAAAATTCATCAAAATTTGACATAGATTTGATTTATTCTAGTATAGTAAAAATCAATTTAAGATTTATTCTTATAAATTTAGTTTTAGAATGCAGTTTAAATTTTTCATTTTCTCTTATTAACGTCCAAATATAGTCCCCCATCATGCTTTCCGTATACTGGCCTTGGTAGCGTTTCTCAAACTCCATTATATCTTGATGGAATCGCTCCCCGTGTTTTTCTGAATAAGCTCCCATATTATCTTTGAATTTGTCCAGATGTGAATGTAACATGTGCATCTTTAGCGACATTCTACATCCGATGGCGGAAAAATTCGTAATCATGCCAGTTATCAGCTTTTCATAATTTTCATCCCTATGATTTCCAAGAAAACCATGAACTAATGTTTTAAAACTGTTCCACGCTAGTTTCTCTTCATTGCTAAGTAGGTCCGGGAAAATATCGCAGCTTATAATTTTTTTTATTTAAGGGCCAACAAAGACTCCAGCTTTAATTTTCGCCGCTGACAGCTTTGGAAAAAAAGTCTGCAAATATTTGAAAGCTTTAAACTCAATATTAAGAGCCTTCACAAATTGTTTAATAAGGCCCAATTTAATATGCATCAATATGTTTTTAGGATCGACAATTGCTTCATGTTTAATATTAAATCTTCCCATCCGTACTCAGTACGTTCAGGCCAATGTTTTTGGCGATATTGGGCGGCATCATTTCTGCTATCCCATAGGCAGAGATAACAGGAGTGTTTGGTATATCCACCTTGCATTCCAGTAAAAAAACAAACGATCTTGAAGTCTCCAATAACTTCACACTTGTATGCCGTATATTTGATTGCAGTTAAAAGCATTTTAATACTGTCATAATTTTCTTTGAGATGTATGGAATGTGCAAATGGAATAGATGGAAATTTGTTCCCATTGTGCAGTAGAACTGCTTTTAGACTTTTTGTTGAACTGTCGATATAGAGGCGCCATTCATTTGTATTACAAGGAATACCAATTGCTTCAAATAAACCTTTCACGTCATAGCAAAGACAGAGTCCATCTTCCTTACTGTAGAAACAAGAAAATTCTCCATGACGCTTTCTTTGCCGAGATATTCGAACATCAGAAGTAAGTAAATTTCGTTGTTTAAGCCGCGATGCTAATAACTCTGCTTTGTCTTTTGATAGATTTAAGTCTCTTATTAAGTCATTGAGACCTTCAGAGTTGATGAGATGTGGTATTCCTGCTTCAAATTGAGGAACAAATTCGGAATGTACGGATGCAGATGAACTCGGTGTTTGAAAGCTGCCTTGAGGGAATAGTTGCTTTTCCAACATAGGTAGGTCAGGTACAGGATTTTGTTCCGGATGTGGTACTGGAGCGGATGTCGATGGTAGTTCCGGATATATTGTTTTCCTTAAACGTTTCCCTTTCAGTGGTTTCACTACACAAAAATAGCAATCAGTGTCATGATTACTCGGTACCCTCCAAATCCTCGGCACTGCGAACTTCATAGCTCTTTTCTCACCCTGGTACCAAACTATAATAAAACGTAAAGCATTTCATAACAATTTCAGTTATTATGCAATTACACATAGATATATGTATATGTATATAAGACAGTTAGTACAATAAAAAAGAGAAAATAAACTTACACTCCAGAATGCTTCTGCAAGAGTTACATGAAACATGCGGAGCCAATTTTTTTCCTGGTTTTTAACAGGTAGACCGAACTAGGCTAGGGAGGTCTCGCAAATCCTTGTGTTTTTAGTTAAATTAAACTTTTTTTGTCTTCTTTTAATACATTCGCCACATATATAGCCAAACGAATTAGCCGCTCGTTTACAACTTCTCGAAGACAACATTCCTCTGTGATATGCAGAAACATAGTGTCGTCCACAACTACAGCTTCTTGAAAAAAAATTTACTTACAAAACGCTATCAGGTAGCTGGCATGCTCTATTGCTAGGCCTGCCAATCCGTCCGTAAAAGTTTCGATGAGTTTCTTAATATGTACTTAACGAATTGCCAAATCTACCTAAAATCATGTGTTTCTGGGACCTTTTATCTCCTTTTTACTGTTTCTCAGGCACATTTGTTTGGTTTTTTTTTAAGATGACAGCTGTTCCTAAAACAAATAACACAAGAAAATAAACAAATAAAATAATACAGGAAAAAAGAACAACTAGTGGGAGGAAAAATAGTGTATGTACACTCGTATTACCCGCGAAAAGGCAAAACTAAGCACTAACAAAATTATAATCAAATACGCTTTTGAATCAGATGCGCTGCAAAAATAAGATTGTTCCCAAAAAAGAAACCAAGAAACACAATGTACTTTAAAACAGTATTGAAACAAATTTAGGCAATTTGGTAGGTTTTATTAGTGGTAATCACACTTCCTGACAACAGCTAATTATGCGACCACACACCACGAGACTATCTAACAAGAAGCTAAATATTTAAAAGAGTGTTGTCCATCTAAAAAAGAAATGGTTGAGAAAAAGGTTATGCCATTTGTTAAAACAAAAGACGATATCAGTGTCACTGATGGATTATCCATCAAAAATAATCAAATACTAGCTTCACAACCTTTAAGGAAAGAAATGCTTGGTATTTACATGAGAGCCACATGGGCTTACAACGTTCACAAAGTCTAGCAAGACAAACAGTTTATTGGTCAAATACGAGGTGTGTTCAAAAAGTATCGCGAATTTTGTGTTTTTTCAAAAATTATTTATTTATTCATGAATATCTATTTTGTCCCCTTCAAAGTAATCCCCATGAGATATTATACACTTGTGCCAACGGTTTTTCCAATCATCGAAGCACTTCAAAAAATCATTTTTTTGTATCTTGTTCAGCTCCTCCTTCGATGCCGTCTTTCTCTCGTCAAGAGAAGCGTAACGTCGTCCTTTCATAGGCCTCTTCAGTTTAGGGAACAAGAAAAAGTCACAGGGGGCCAGATCTGGGGAATACGGTGGCTGCGGTATCAATAGTGTGTTGTTTTTGGCCAAAAAGTCGCGCACAAGCAACGATGCGTGAGCAGGGGCGTTATCGTGGTGCAAAAGCCAATTTTTGTTCTTCCACAAATCCGGGCGTTTCTGGCGGATTGCTTCGCGCAAATCGCGCATAACTTGCAGGTAATATTCCTTATTGACCGTTCTTCCCTGTGGCAAGAACTCATGATGCACCACGCCCCTGCAATCGAAGAAAACTGTCAGCAAAACTTTCACATTCGACCGAACTTGGCGCGCTTTTTTCGGTCTTGGTTCGTGCGGCAGCTTCCATTGAGATGATTGAGCTTTGGTTTCCACGTCATAACCATAAACCCACGATTCGTCACCAGTTATGACCCTCTGGAGCAAATTTGGGTCGTCGCGGACAGAGTTTAAGATCTCATTAGCAATGTTCATGCGATGCTGTTTTTGGTCACAATTGAGCAATTTTGGTACGAATTTCGCGTAAAAATCGAAGACGATCCAAAACACGTGCAAGCAAAGCAGCTGTCAACAATTAACTGAACATTCAAAATGGCCGAGCTTGTCGGCATAAGTGAGAGACATGAGTACCAACATAACGCCACAAAAAATTCGAAATTCGAATATACGTAACCAGCGAAAATTCAAAATTCGCGATACTTTTTGAACACACCTTATTTGGTTCGCTCAAAGCTCGAGTATGCTTCTATTATTTGGAACCCTATTTACAGTTGTCATGCGGCTAGAATTGAAAGGGTTCAAAGGAAATTTATTCGGTTTGGCCTTGGATCTCTTAATTTCGAGGATCCGATGCCTTCTTATGTGTCTGGGTGTTCGCTGATTAGCCTACAACCCCTTTACTCCAGAAGAACTCTGCATGGGCTTATGTTCGTGTTTGATCTCGTTGCTGGTTTGGTAAATTGCCCTGACCTCCTCGGGAAAATCACGTTCAATGTGCCCAATAGATCCCTTCGTTTTTCCCTACCTTTTTATTTGACCTCTTTCAGGACAAACTATGTCCTTTTCGATCCTATACTTCGCTCTCTAGCGGAATTCAATAATCTTTCGAGAAGGCTAAATATTGATTTCTCTCTGTCGAGGGATGCTTTCAAATCACAAATTCTTTTACATATACATTTAGATATATAGTTAAACGTTTTCTATTTTTATGCATATACTTTCTATACTTTCTATTATCAATATTAAAAGTTTTTATAGTTTTACAATTTCTGTATCTAGTCTGTAAGATGTAAATTATAGAGAGAATAAACTGAATAAACTAAACAGTCCGTATATAGCTTTTGATAAAGCCCCCAGGTTATATAAAGCTGCAGTTCGGTATAGTTATGAGTTTATTTGGTTGAAGTTAATGACATTTTATATATAGATGTGTTCTATGTATTAAAACGTCAAAACAACGTCTACCGGGCTTGCTAGTATATTATAAAATGGCGAAAGTGAACAACGAATTTCAGCATTCTTTTGTAAAACTGAGAGACTAGTTTGCGTTCAAATAGACAGACGGACAGACAGACAGACGGACGGAGAGGCGGGCATCGACTCCGCTCATCGTGCTGATCATTTTAGTGGACTTTTCTCTTCTTCTTCTCATATTACATACATTTAATGTTTATGGAAGGATATATAAGTTCGCTATTGCAGTGGGCTATTAACTGCGTGACCGAATATTTTGCTTGTGTGTTTCCCGATTTGGCTAATTTTTTACATACTACTGAGAAGCAGCTGACCAATTTTCATTGAAATATCAAGATTGAATTATAAGCGATTGCCTTTGAAAATAGCAGAAATTTTTTGCTGAAAAGTGGGCGACGCCACGCCTACTTCTTCAAAATTTACAAAATTTTTTTGCGGCCGAGTTTTTCTTAAAAAGCCTTTTATGTGGGCAAAATCTGATTGATATAAGTTGCTTAGTTGTAGAAATATCGCTTTTTAAATTTTACAAAAAAAAATTTCAGAACTATAATAAAAAACTGGGAGTGGACATTAACCGATTTCCTGTTTCGCGGTACATAAGGCCCTAAAATCTATAAGTACAGAAATCGTGAGTATCTCAGAACTAAGAGACGGTAATCTCTTGCTCTTCGTTAAGAACAACAACGTAGCAAAACGATTTTTGTCAACCACAAACCCATCTGGAATCTGCGATGTAAAAATTGAGTTGCACAACAACCTTAACTCTTGCAAAGGCACCACCTAGGCCCCATGCCTAAACGAAATCCCAGACAACGAAATAGTCGAGAATTTAAGCGAACAAGGTGTAGTGTCAGTGTTCAAGTTCCCTAAAATTATCAACGGAAAATCTACCCCCAGTGGAGTAGTCCTTCTCACATTCGACTTATACCAGTTACCGGAAAAAATTGATATCTCGTGGTATACCACAAAAGTCAGGCCATATTATCCTAACCCCATGAGATGTAAGAATTGTCAATACCTTGGTCACACTACTAAACGCTGTACCAAACTCCCTGTATGTGACAATTGCGCTCTCCCTCCTCATCCCTCTTTTCCATGCACACAAACATGTTGTGTTAATTGCTCTGGCCCCCATCCCTCCAAATGAAAGAAATAATAAAAGTAAAAACTGACAAAAAATGTTCAATGCGCGAAGCTATCAAAATACATAGTACGCAAGCTACCGCTACCTTCAATTCTTCCTCTCCCACCTTCTCCACAATAACTAAAAACATCTTGAGCTCCCAACAAGTTTCACTCAACTCTCTTTCACAAAACGCCAACAATGCTGCAGCAATGCAATCACTCACCAAGTTCTCCAAAAACAATTCATCAACAATGACCCTCAATAAGTCCAGCATCCCAAACCAAATAATAGAAAACAATGACAGTAATAATACATCGCAACAACAATGTAGTAATACAGAAAATATCACAAATGATCAAAACAATGTACAGTCACATCATATAAATATTAGCACAACAAACGTAGAATTAAATGAAAATAATATAATTGAATCCAGCACTCCAAACCAAACCATAGAAAAACATGTTACAACAACAATTTAACATTACAAATTACCAAAACAATGCACAGTTACAACATACAAATAGTAGCACAGAAAACACAGAATTAAATGAAAAGAATCTAAATGAATATAATGATAACAATATTGAATCAATGCGGTTATCAGTCGATGACCCAAAAACAATGGTTTCATCCCTCCTCTCCCACCTTATCTCCCCCAACTTCCCAATCCCTCCCTCTAACTCCTTCCCCTCGGAAGACCAAATAATGGACTAATGTTGCGAATCCTGCAATGGAATTGCAACGGACTTTTAAATAACTACCCAGATCTTAATTTACTAATTAATGATTTTTCGCCGGGCATAATTGCCTTGCAAGAAGCTCATCTACCTTATAATAAGACAGCACACCCACCTAACAAGTACGTCAGTTACTTCCATAACAAAACCCAAAATGCCTCATGCAAACAAGGTATTGCAATACTTGTAAACAAACAGTTAAGCCATAAACAAATTCACATCTCATCTAACATCTCTTGTCTTTCGATTGAGGTCGATATTGGATTTAAAATTACCATCATAAACTGCTATATCCCTCCACAACAAAACTTCGTACTTGCCGATCTTGTGAACATCATTAAGAACTTTGCTACCCCAATAATTCTATTGGGAGACTTCAACTCATGGAGTCCCCTTTGGGGCTCTCCCTCTGCGAATAGAAGAGGTCAGATAATCGAAGATCTAATATTATCGCATAATCTCACGGTCCTTAACGACGGTGCTCCGACTCATTTCTCTACCCACAGTACATTTTCCCACCCTGATATTGCCCTAGCCTCTTCCTCCATCGCACCAAAACTCTCTTCACGTACACTGGACGATCTCCATAACAGCGACCACTTTCCACTTATTACCTTCCTGAATGCCCCCTGCTGGTCGTTAAGAAATATAAAATCAAAGTTCATTACAGATGAGGCAGACTGGCCCCAATTTCGCTCGACATCATCTTCCCTATCCTGTGACAGACCTAAGTCCAATAACATAAACGAAGAAGCCGCCAACATTAAAACAATTATTCGCTCTGCTGCACACTTAACAATACCTCAGAGCAACACTAACAAATTTTATTCGAAGTTACCTTATTGGTCGAACTTGTTGACCACCCTTAGGAAAAATAAAAAGAACTTATGGACCAAGTACAAAAGAAACATGAGCGATACAAACCTCATCAACTTCAAAAAAGCAAACGCGGTTTTCAGAAAAGAATTGAAATCAGCCAAATATAAATCTCTGGAGAAAATCACTTCTAATATCAACCCAAACTCGAACCCAAAAAAGATCTGGTCTGATATCAAAGTACTCACAGGATCCCCAATCCCCTCGCACATTAATTTTATTCATGCATCACAAGGCCCCATCTTCGCTCCAGAAAAAATTGCAGAAGAGTTTGCTTCCACCTGGTCGATGTACTCCCACTCCACTAATTTTCATCCAAGCTTTAACGCACTCAAAAGCTGCACCGTATCAGAAACTTATAAAAACATCAACCCCTCCCCATCCGCTCTAGCAATAGAAGCACCTATCTCCTTGGAGGAATTCGTTTCCACAATCCACCCAATGTCAGGACAAACTCCCGGAAAAGATAAAATTCTTTACCCTATTCTAAAAAACCTTCCAACTGACCTGAAAGTGAGGCTTGTTGACTTATACAATGAAATCTTCATCAGTGGCACTTTCCCACAGGATTGGAAACTATCCTCTATCATCCC
Organism: Merzomyia westermanni; assembly: GCA_949987695.1. Taxonomy (NCBI): domain Eukaryota; kingdom Metazoa; phylum Arthropoda; class Insecta; order Diptera; family Tephritidae; genus Merzomyia; species Merzomyia westermanni. Next base: position 84,584,943 of record OX465289.1, read on the forward strand.
AATTCTTAAGCCAAACAAGCCATCTTCTGAGACAACAAGCTACAGACCAATATCACTGCTACCATGTATGTCCAAGGTTTTGGAGAAAATAATTTCCGTCAGAATAATGTGGTTTGCTAAGACCAACAAACTCTTAAGTCCACACCAATTCGCTTTTCAAAAAGGCGTAGGAGTCATCGAACCCCTACTATACTTTGACCATTTTGCCACCGCTGCCTTAGCAACTCAAAACCACGTTTCTGTACTAAGCATAGACTTCGAGAAGGCCTTTGACAGAATAGGAGCGCACCTTGTTCTCAGAGAACTGAAACGTTGGAAAGTCGGAACCCAAATCTATAATTTCGTTAAGGCATTTCTACTAAACTGCAAGTTCGTATCAAAAGTTAATAATTTCAACTCAAATGTCTACAATTTATATAACGGGATTCCACAAGGTTCCCCCCTCTCGGTTGTTTTGTTCACTATAGCCTTCAACCAACTTAGTATGATTCTCTCATCCTTTAACCATGTCGAGCATCTTATATATGCTGATGACGTTTTGATCTTCTCCAAAACTAAAAACTTAAGTCAGATACAAGACACTTTCATAAACATCATCAATAAAGTATCCAAATGTGCATCTTTTCACATATGCAGAAAGCACCACTGCTCCTTTCCGTCCCTATCCTTTAATAACACTGTGATTCCCCACAATAACTCACTAAAAATATTAGGAATAATATTTGATAAAACTTTAACCTTTAAGGAGCACTGTAGATATGTAAGATCGAGCTTTTTATCTAGGCTAAATATAATTAAGTTCTTGTCATCTAAGCACTGTTTCGTTCACCCAAATACACTTGTTAATATAACAAAAGCATTACTACTCTCAAAGATTGATTATGGACTCGCGATATATGGAAATACTGCAAAATCGAACATCAAAATTCTACAAGCGCCATACCACGCTGCAGTCAGAAGGAGTATACGAGCCTTTCCTACATCACCCACTAGAGTCATCCTAGCCGAAGCTGGACTACCAGAGATCACGCAAAGAGCTAAACATAATACAATGATGCTTATACCAAAATTACTTAATTGCAGAAACGAGCTCCTACTCAGACAAGCAAATGCAGCGAATAAAGCCCAAAAGGAGTCAAAAAAGCTCTCAGCCCTGTCCCGCTGTCTCTTATACATAAAGGACTTAGGTATAATAGCAACTCCTACGCTGGTCCCTACAACCACCAGTCCACCATCCGTCACTCCTAAGCAATCTTTTATCAATGAGCTACATAATCATAGCAAAAGTAACACAAGTGCCTTAGAGTACAAACAACTCTTTAACGAAGCCTTAAAAGCATTTAGAGGGAGCTGGGAAATTATCTACACTGACGGATCGAAGTGCATAAACACCACTACGTTTGCTGTAGTAAACAAACGTGGTGATACAATTACCGTCGGAGCTTTACCCCTATATTGCTCAGCATACACAGCCGAGATAGCTGCCTTGCTAGAAGCAATATTATATGCTTCTCACAACAAAAGCAATTATATCGGTTTTATTTTGTTTTGTTGTTTTTCCGACAGGGTGAATGATTGATGTATATTGGAACGATTTTTCGTCATCCCTTGTCAAATTTGGTTTTGAGACAAACCGGTTTCGGCGTTGTGCCATCATCAGTGTCGATTTTCGTTCTTATCTGTTGTGGTCGTTTGTCTTGTATTTATAGTAGGTAGCAGGTAACGTCAGCATGGGTGTCTGTTTGTGTACGTGTGTGCATGTGTTGTGTGTGTACCTTCAGAAACGGGGGTGGTTTGCATCGATCGGTTTTTTTGTGGTTGACTGAGGCAGGTAAAAGTTGGTGACTTTTGTTGTTTGACCTTTTTTGCTTGTTTGTTGTTTTCGATCTTTTGCTGTTTTGTGCTTATTTGTCGGTGCGTGTGTTTGTTGTACCTGAGTGGTTGCTTTGTTTTTTGTAAACCAATTTTAAAGGTTCGAATATTGTGTCGGAAACAGTGTTTGTCTGTTCGTTTATTATTCTACCGTCGAATGTTTTTTGTTTGTAGATTTCCATGTTTTCGAGTACGTTCAGACGTCTGCCTTTTGCTTGTACATGTAGGACCTTGACTGTTTTTTTGATGTTTCCGGGGGGGCATTTATTCTCCGCCATGTGATTCGCAAAGTTGAACTCTGGTATGATGGTTGGATTCCGTATCTTTTTGTTGTAATCTCTAATGTGTTCTCTGAACCTCGTTCTTACTTGTCGTCCGGTTTGTCCTATGTAACTGTGCTGGCATTCACAAGTGAGCTTGTATACACCATGACTGCTAAATGGCTCTTCTGAATTAGTTTTGGTTCTTAGCTTCCGTCCTAAATTGTTCGATGTTTTGAACGCTGTGTTGATATTGTATTTTCTAAGGAAATTTGCTAATTTATATGTTGCCCTTCCAGTATATGTCATTGTCGTCCAGGTTTGTGTACTTTCTTCTCCATTGTTTCTTTTTTGTTCTCTAAGGTCTCTCCTGAGTTTATCTACTAGTGTTTTTTTATATCCGTTGTTTGTAGCGATGTTATATATTATTCCAAGCTCTCTTCTATATGCTTCTTGTGTAAGAGGTGTTCTTTCCAATCTTTGTACTAAGTGCCTCAGCGCTGCATTTTTATGTTGTTGTGGGTGGTTCGAGGTATTATGTATTATTGTATCGGTGGCCGTTGGTTTCCTATATATGTCGTAGATGACAAGGGATGACGAAAAATCGTTCCAATATACATCAATCATTCACCCTGTCGGAAAAACAACAAAACAAAATAAAACAGTTAATGCTTGTCAGGCTTTTAACTTAAACGAAAACGGTCTACTAATGGTTTACAAACGACGTTTACTGAAATTGCATACAACGAAGGCAAACATTTGGTTTAACAAACAATGCATAGAATTGAATGTGACACCAAAATGTGCAAAAATAACAATGAAAACAAACACCAATACAAGCATGAGGACAATTAGGAAGGCGGAAAGAGACTTCCTAAGATATGAGTTGAAAAACCAGTACGCCAAGAAAGATGGAATAAATGCCGAAATTTTATCCATCCATTTAAGGTTGGCGGAGCAATTACCTACCGATACGTTAATGGAATGCTTCGAGCGCATAAGAACTGAGGTCGAACATGAACTACAACAGAAATACAGGACGCTGAACCGGAAACTAGATAAGCTGACAGGACGTCGCGAACGGGACAACAACCAACAACCCCACCATTTCCATGCCAGGCTCGTAAACCTAACGACAGTGGCCATCACCGCGGCGGAAGAACAACTTCTTAAAAAGGGACTGAAACACAATATTATAGACCAAAGCGAAAAAAGAAAAACGGAACAGGCGATCGTAGACGCAGAGGTCGCAATATCGTTAATACCAGTTGAGGAACAAGGGCACGCAAGACACATGTGCAGAGAAATAATAAACAAGGAAGTGAAAGCAAAGGAAGGAGAGAAGAGAAACACGGAGCAAAAAACAGTCAAGAACCTACAACATAAACTCAGGATAAACAACATTGTCGCAACGAAGGCGGACAAAGGCAACACAACTGTGCTAATTGAAAAAGATGAGTATATAGCAAAAACCGAAAAACTCATCGAGGATATGGAATGTCGTAGAATAAGAGTGAACCCCAGGGATGAATACCAGAAAGAAATCAAAGTAGCTATAAAAACTGCAACAAATATAATAGATACAAACTCGGCATATACATTAGTCCAAATGAACCCGTCAACTCCACCACTGATTGCGCTACCAAAAATCCACAAGCCTGGCAATCCAATGAGACCAATCATTAATTTTAAATCGGCACCATGCTACAAGCTATCTAAATATTTAAAAACAATATTGAAGGATACACTGGAACTTAGCAACGAACCCACCATAACTAATACATCTGAACTAATGGACAAACTTAGGACCGTTGAAGTGACAAAGAACAGCAAATTGGTATCTTTCGACATAAAAGATCTATACACATCAATACCACTAGCAGAGACATTGAACATAGTAAACTCTATAATACTACGTAAAACAAAAGATAAAGTGAAAAGTACGCAAATCACGAACACGGTAAGAACCACACTACGTCAAAACTATTTTCAATTCAACAATAAAATATACAGACAAACAAACGGACTTGCGATGGGAAACCCAACATCGGCTATTCTTATGGAAGCGTTTATGCAAAACCTGGAAAAAGAGTATATACAGGAATTAAATTCCAAATTAGGAGTGTTATTTTACGCAAGGTATGTGGATGATATCATATGCGTTTTAACTACCAACAACGAAGAGCAAGTATTGGAGTACCTCAACAAGCAGCACGCGAGCATAAAATTCACAATGGAAACCGAAAAAGACGCAGGAATCAATTATCTGGACTTCACAATAAGTATTGATAAAGCTAGCCATAAATTCAACTACGACATATATAGGAAACCAACGGCCACCGGCACAATAATACATAACACCTCGAACCACCCACAACAACATAAAAATGCAGCGCTAAGGCACTTAGTACAAAGATTGAAAAGAACACCTCTTACACAAGAAGCATATAGAAGAGAGCTTGGAATAATATATAACATCGCTACAAACAACGGATATAAAAAAACACTAATAGATAAACTCAGGAGAGACCTTAGAGAACAAAAAAGAAACAATGGAAAGGAAATTACACAAACCTGGACGACAATGACATATACTGGAAGGGCAACACATAAATTAGCAAAATTTCCTTAGAAAATACAAAATCAACACAGCGTTCAAAACATCGAACAATTTAGGACGGAAGCTAAGAACCAAAACTAACTCAGAAGATCCGTTTAGCAGCCATGGTGTATACAAGCTCACTTGTGAATGCCAGCACAGTTACATAGGACAAACCGGACGACAAGTAAGAACGAGGTTCAGAGAACACATTAGAGATTACAACAAAAAGATACGGAATCCAACCATCATACCAGAGTCCAACTTTGCGAATCACATGGCGGAGAATAAATGCCCCCCCGGAAACATCAAAAAAACAGTCAAGGTCCTACATGTACAAGCAAAAGGCCGACGTCTGAACGTACTCGAAAACATGGAAATCTACAAACAAAAAACATTCGACGGTAGAATAATAAACGAACAGACAAACACTGTTTCCGACACAATATTCGAACCTTTAAAATTGGTTTACAAAAAACAAAGCAACCACTCAGGTACCACAAACACACACGCACCGACAAATAAGCACAAAACAGCAAAAGATCAAAAACAACAAACAAGCAAAAAAGGTCAAACAACAAAAATTACCAACTTTTACCTGCCTCAGTCAACCACACAAAAAACCGATCGATGAAAAACCACCCCCGTTTCTGAATGTACACACACAACACATGCACACACGTACACAAACAGACACCCATGCTGACGTTACCTGCTACCTACTATAAATACAAGACAAACGACCACAACAGATCAGAACGAAAATCGACACTGATGATGGCACAACGCCGAAACCGGTTTGTCTCAAAACCAAATTTGACAAGGGATGACGAAAAATCGTTCCAATATACAGCAATTATATCATATGCACAGACAGCAGATCGGCAATTGAAGGCATCTTAAATTCGAAAAATAATTCTACTTTAATAGCTATACTCCGCGAACTGCTCCTGCAATACAGTAACACAATCAAAATTATGTGGGTACCTGGTCACATTGGCATAGCTGGAAATGAAGCCGCTGACAAAAGAGCAAAGGAAGCGGGCACAGAGCCCCTACACTTATTCAGTTATTTTACACATCATGATATACGAAGACTAGCCAAAAAATCTTCACATAATACCTGGTTTAGAGAATGGGAAACATTTCAACACAACTACAAAACACACAATCCCACCGGTGTCCGATCTGTATATCCCACAAATGTAACTAGTAGCAACATTAGACATTTCACTCGCCTCAGAATTGGTCACACAATAACAACACACTCACATCTCCTCAACGGCACATCCATTGATGCATGCTCTTACTGTGGCTCTCTTGACTTGACTGCAACACATCTTATCGACGACTGTGAAGAGTTTCAACAAATACGTACTTCCATATTCGCTGACATCAAACCGTCTACTTGTCTTATAAATATTAATGCAACAAATATCACTTTAATTTCTAAATATATATCACTTTGTAAGTTAAATATCTAATTTATGTATGAAAAATCAATAATGTAAATCACTATCCCTTTCATAACTGTTAACATCTTACTATAGTCCATATATCTATGTACATCTCTTAGTTACCTATATAGGTGAATATGTGCAATGGTTCAGCGACCCACCCTATAGGTTGATCTCTGATCCAAACGTGCATATAGCTCTTTATGACTGTATTAAATTATGTAAGCCGAAGGCCCTGGCAGCCAGTGCTCTATAAACTTAGGTGTAGCAATTATTTATAATTGTTCCTCTTGCTGATAAATAAATAAAATACATTTTACAAAAAAAAAAAAATTCAGAACTATATTAAAAAACTGGGCGTGGACATTCGCCCATTTTTACAGCAAACAGTTACCTTTATATGTAAAACATTAACACCAAACTTCGTTTCGACAACTCAATTTTTGGCGGAGTTATGGCATAAAGATTTTTGTGGAATATTCCACTATAAAAGGGGCGGGCCACGCCCATTTTCTAAAATTTTAAGTTTTTGGATTTCTGTGTTTACGGAAACTTTAAAAGAGGAATATAAATGATGTAAAGCTATTTTACGCAAAGTTATTGCCTATTTAATATATCTACGATCCTCTTCAAAATCTTTCATATAAAAGTGGGCGTAATCCTTAACCGATGCCGCCCATTTTTTCCTGGAACATTCCTTGCATACCTGAAAACCTGCGTGCTTACTTTCGTATCGATATCTTGAACGGTTTTTGATTTATGATTAATATTATTTCTAAATTTGACTTAATCAAAAGTGGGCGTGGCTATCATCCGATTTCGCCCTTTTTGAATAGCGCTCGGAGATGAGTGCCAAGGAACCCGCATACCAATTTCATTAAGATATCTCGAAATTTACTCAAGTTATCGTGTTTACAGATGGACGGACGGACGGATATGGCTTAATCAATTTCTCTTTTCGTCCTGAACATTTTAATATATATATATAAGTCAATATCTATCTCGATCCGTTTATGCCGTTACGTACTGCCGTTAGGGGACTAAAGTTAATATACCTTGTTTGCGTAGCACTACTAGGTATAATAATGAGTAGAATAGACGTAAATGGTCAAGTGTTATCATTTGAAATTGACACAGGCACTCTGGTAACAATAATAAGTTTGGCTGATGCCAAAAAGTATTTTGGGTACTGCAAAGTACAACCAACTGATACACAATTTGTAAGCTATAGTAAAACTCCGTTGGATTGTTTAGGGTTCGCGTGGGTCACGGTAGCAACCAAGCGGGTGAAAATGTATATTACTCGGGGTGACCGAAATCCTCCTTTGGGTAGAGAATGGCTGCGACAAGTTCCATTGCATTGGGCGCAAAAAATACAAAACCAATTGAGTACACCCGCAGCTGTATTAGCGATTATGCCAGTTATCGATGATGGGAAAATTAAAAACTTTATGAAGAAGTTTTTACGAATTTTTTCTCCAACGACAGGAAAGATTACAGGACATCAAGCACGATTGTATTTGAGGCAGACCTCCACACCGAAACTCATTAAGGCCAGGCGGTTGGCATTTCCACTGATGAGCGCAGTAGAAAGAAAATTGAGAAATCAACTGAAAGAAGGTTTGTTGATTAAGGTAGAAAAAAGTGAGTGGGCAGTGAGGTGGTTCCCAAAAAAGATGGAACTGTACGATTATGTGTGGACTACAAGGTTAGGTTAGGTTAGGTTAGGCTAGGTTAGGTTAAGGTGGCTGCATCTATGCACAGCCGAGAAGAGCACTTAGGCCGATCGGCTTATTGTGATACCACTGAACGGGTTGAGTCCCTTCCTCCTTTAATAAACATTCTTGAAGTCGAACCACTTTCTCCGATTAATAAAGCGCAGAATGTCTCCAAATTCGGCAGAACCCAGCTCCACTAAACTAGTGAATAAGCACTCCAAATGGGTCCGGGCGAGTGCGGGACAGCTGCAGAGGAAGTGTTCTACATTTTATATTTCCTCTTCGTCCCTACAGCTGCGACAGAAATCATTTGAAGTCATCTGCGTTCAGCATGTTTTCCCATTTGACAATGTTCCGTAAGTACCCCAATCAAGAGGCCTAGGGAGGGCCGTCTAAGATTGAGTATGGACTCGGTCCGTTTCCTATATATGCAGGGCCACGTTTATCCTAGTCCATCTAGAATTTGCTTTTTCTACGAATTGGCTTAGGAGCCAGAGCTTAGTCGTGGCAAGAGGGGGGAGATGCTCCTTGTTTGGTTCACCTCTATTTGCTCTGTGGCCTTCCTTGCCAACTCGTCAGCAGCGCAGTTTCCAGGTATGCCCCTGTTACCTGGAACCCATATCACTGCTGTGGGGCATTTCGAAGCCAGTTTATTGAGAGATAGTCTGCAGTCGAGTGCTACCTTCGAGGCAGTGTTACTACCTTGAAGGGCTTTGATCGCTGCTTGGCTGTCGCTGTACATAGACACTGATGTGCAGTTTTTCGAGAGCAGCTAGCTTGCAGCCTCTTCTATGGCTGTAATGTAGTGTAGCCAAAATAAATGCATACATAAATACATGCATACTTACAAACAGTCGGCACGCAGTTATTAAAAACTGTCGAATACGCTTTGTCAGCAAAGTCACACGCTATGCGGCAATGCTCACAAATGCGTTGCAATCATACGAATATATGCATGAACATATGTGCGAATGCACAAGCCAATGTTTGTGTATGAATGTAGGTATGAATGTACCAGCGAGTGTTTGCATACACTGGCTTACATACTTTGGTTGAGCTTAGAATTTAGGTAAATATGTATTATGGTAAATAAGTAGTACATAAGAAATATTTGTATAAATAGAACGAAAAGATGTTCAATAAAGCACAACACCAATCGTAATCTTTTTATTACATGGCGATCCTGCCATTAATTTTTTTTTTGAAAGAGGGAAATTTAAAATTTTTCAAAATGGCATAGTGGAAAACCATACTGAATGGCATTATGATAGGTATCGCAGGATACGAAGTAGGAAAAGAAAGTTCAGAAAATAGAATACAAGACAATAAATTAGTAAAATATGAACTTACAATCGAATTAGACAAAAAAAATTTACCCGATACTGCAGATAACTGGCTGATTTTTTTCATCTGCATGTTCATATTTTTGGTTATTGCGATAATAATGATACTAAAAAATTTCATAGAGAACAAATTAATTAGATTAAATAGAGCACATGAACGTATTTAAAATACGATTGTTTTGTGTTTAAGCTACATAGGCTTTAGTTTTGCATACAAATTTGAATTCAAATTTCCATTACAATGACTAACTGGAAAAAATTTGCAGAGGAAAAAAAATTAATAGCAGAAAAATCATATAAATGCATATACCAGAACTTTAAGAGGAACTATACAATGAAGAAAATTTATAATTAAAAATGTCTTTAAATTTATTTTGCACAATCTATGAAGATACATTAAAAATCGATATATATTTGTTTTTATCTCATTTTCCATTCAAATCAAGATTGGAGCAAGTTCTTCAGAAAACATTCCTTCTTTGGGAAGAGACCAAAATAAAACTAAAGGCCAATTTTTGCCTTGTTTACTCCTTTTGAAAGACAAATGGGAAGAAATTTTAAAATTAGTGGAAAAATTGTGTAAAATCATAAATGAAATAACACGAAAAAAGAAAACGGTTGTCAAACACTTGACAGTAATAATAGATTCGCTTAACAATTTAGGCCAAACAGAGGCGAAACAAATATTTTATGTAGACAGACAAGTATACCCGTTATTTAAATGCACCATAGAAACGGCAGAGCCAACTACTTTCGAAAAAGATTTTCAAATTACTTTTAACAAATTTTTGTTGAAAGACAAAAAGAAAGTAAAGAACAGAGATTTCCTTTCGTTTTTTCCAAAAATTAAAAATAACACGGCACAGACAACAAAACATACAAAATTCATTAAAAAGTTCGATGGCAAAGCAGAAAATAGCCCAGTTTGGATACTTTCAATATACCCGACCAAATAAAAGACAGTCGCGAGGTAACCCCGATATTCATCGAGAGACTTAAAATAAATGTCTCTAAAAGCATGCAAATAACGAAAAGACCAGTACAAATATTAAATAAAAAACAAAATAATATAAATAAAATAAAAAGTCACAAAGAGAACACTAAAATATATATATGAAGCGCTATATAAATGTGGAAAAATAAAAAGGCTAATCCAGCTCGTTTTCGAAAGAAAATTTGTAGCGAAATAAATATGAAAAACCGATTGTTGAGGCGAAGATTGACTTAGGACAATTCTTTGCCAGGCTGAAAAAAGCCGGCAATCTGGAAAAAGGAAAAATACAGTTGTCCTTAGGGACAAATTGTTTAAAAATAATTATACTCGCGTAGGCACATTTAAAATAAAAATAAGGTACCCAAGTTCTCAAACATCTAACTATAGCATTAACTCTGCAGGTTATGCATGTGACGAAAATGAAAAAAATATTATTTTTAATATACTAAATAAAAGTATCACGATGATCCTGTTTTTGGTGGCCGCCCAGGAATCAAACGTATAACTAATAAAATAAAATAAAAAGGGCACTGGAAATGCATGACAAATGATATCGGAATATGAAAAAAAAGGCCCCGATTGCAATAAAATAGAATCAATAAAAAAATATTTTAAAGAAAAAACGGGACACCCTAATGTTAGAAGATTCAGTAAGCGCACTAATAAGCTTACATATAGAAGCAAAAGAGGCTAAACAGAAAAACAAAATTAGTTATTATAGGAAAATACAGTATAAGGAAATAAATTTAGGAACTTTAGATTTAACTAAAAATGAAGTAGGTCATAGGTAGTAGCTTTAGAAGGCCCTATAGAATAAAAAATAGGTTTAAGGAAAATAACACAGGTACATTTAGGAAGGTAGGAAAAATAAACTTTTAAATCCCTACAGTATAGAAAGTAGCGATAGTTACAGTTTAAAACACCTTTTAGGAAGATAAGGAAACTATCTTTAATCACTTTTAGGAAGGTAAAGAAAATAGCTTTAGAACCCCTACAGAATAGAAAATATTAGTAAGGAAAATATCAGTAAGGAAAATATTAGTAAGGAAAATAGAAATAATAAGTATATTATAAGTAATGAGAATAAGAAAATCTTAATACACAAAAATAGACTTAAACTGTTAGAATAAATACACTGCATTTTGACTCATATGTTTACTCATAAATTTTTATTGTACACTTACAAACAAACCGATAACTTAGGAAATTTATTGTATACAAATAAAAACTTATTAAAATAAAATTGTTTCATTTAATTACTCTCAATGTAACTCAACACTTAAAAAAAAAAAAAAAAAAAAAAAGAAAAAAAAAAAACAACACAAAGTCGTAAAAATGCACCAATGTATGCAAATAAATTATTTAGTCCACTTGAAAATAAAGTAAACAAAGAACAAAATATTGTCACTTATACAAACCAAAACAAAAAAAACAAAAAACTGTATCAACTTACAATTAAGTAAGTTCAGCTTGGAATACGCTGCAGTGGCTAAGTAGTCTAATGCCTAAGAAGAGTGAAAATTCCTCCAAGTAGACGCCGCTACCCACCTTGCCGTTGAGCTTTGAGCCGTCTGTGAAAATGGAGGTTGATTATGGGTTTAGAATATGCACGTCCTCTCATTCGTGCCTCTTAGGGATTCTGGTGGAGAACTTGGTGTTTGGCCCGTAGCCGGTAGGCGTAGTGTAATCCACAATCTTCACAGTTTCGGGTATGGTCTCCAGGATGCTTGCATGCTCAAATCTGGTGTCGCTCCAGCGCTGAACGGCATTCAATCGTTGTACGCTATAGCTTGCTTGAAGTTTCCAGTACAGGTCAACCGGAAGTAGGTTGAGCATGACCTCCAAAGCTTTTGTGGGCGTTGATGGAAGCGCCCCCGTAATAAGCACCGCCGCCGATCGCTGTACTACTCATCCTGCCTATGTTGTTGTTGCGCTCGAGCAACACCATAGAAGAAGATGGGTCTAACTACCGCGATGTACAGCCAGTGCATAACTCTGGGATTCAAACCCCATCTCTTCCCTACGGCTGGTTGGGATACATATAGGGCAGTGGTAGCCATCTTGGATCTGTCCTCAACATGCTTGTTCGAGTAGAGTTTACTATCTAATTTACACTAAGGCCGCTTTCCAGAGCCTAGTCCTCTACGAAGTTCAAGGCAGTTTGAAGCAGTTCGCTTAGGATCTGAAGGTTTTTCCTAGCTTCAGAAGTAGGGTGTTAACTTGGAAAGTTCCCTTTGACAGTCCCAACCTCAGAAGAGGCTCGATGACGGTTTGAGGATTTACGTTATTGAAGGCTTCTTCAATGTGAAGAAAGATACACAGAGTGTAGTCCTTGAGGGCAAGTCTCTTTTGTGTATTTGCGGTGATAGCATGGAGTGCTGTTTTCACTGATTTGCGCTTGGAGTATGCATGTTGAGCCTTCGAGAGGTTTTGTGAGCGTAGATTATTCCTAATGTGCGGGTCCAATATTCTTTCCGCGACCTTTCCGCTTAGCTTGATTAAAAATTCTCCTTCTGTTTTTCCTGAGCCGGGAAATTTCGGAATTCCACCATGGTAGTCGCTTCTTATTCCTCGGTCTGGTAACAGGACAGGAGGCGTTGAAGGCAGCATTACAGGACTCCGTGATCAAGTCTATTGCTTCATCAATTTCAGACGATGAGTCAAGCTCACCGATCGAAGCTGACTCGTTGTCAGAATATATGTGCGCTTCATCATATCTAAGCAGTAGGCGTAATCGGTGTCTGAGCCCTGGTCCATTGATACTGCCTCTTCGCGTTTGGGAGCCGCTTCCTCCACGTGAGAGTCCAGTAGCTGGCTCCCAGGCTGGTGCACCCACCGACCGAAGGTCGCCCCGACGTAGCCCTACACCGATACCGTGTCGCTCTCGGAGTCCTTCGCAAGGTGCTGCCTATGGTACCATCACCACCTGAAGCGGTTTGTGGAGGGTGGAGGAATCATCCGCTTCGCTGAAGGCGTTGTCGGATGATCTATCCTCCACGATGGCTTTCTTGGAGGGCCAAGGTCCGCTAAAGGTGTTTCCTGGTCCCTCCATTCCAGGTTCATCCGTGGCGAATTGACCCTTCTTTGCAATCCGCAGGGTGATGGAGTAAAAGCAGTAGCTGATGACTCCACCACAGGCTTCCAGAGCAGGGAAAGATTCTTCGCTAATGACCAAGGTCATATAGCGTTGTTTCTCCCTGACCTCTAACCCTCACTACCCTCCATTCAGTGGTGGGCAGCCCTACGTTTCCGTTCTGGATATTTTTCAGAATGGACTCTGGCGACGACGGTTGGGCTGCTGGTATCCAGGCCCAGGGTCGTAGTCTGCAAGGAATCTCGTTCCTGTGCACCGCTACCAAGTCTGCCCCAGACCACACCTCGCCTAACGGGGAAATCGCTACCTTGTAAAGCATAGCCGAGCGCTTATCGACGCAAGAGACCATCTTAATTCGCCGCTGAAAGGTTAGTGCCTTTGGCCTGGCCCTAAGATGGTCTTTCTTCTCGCAGCTTTTCTCTACTTCTCGCTCCAGTCTCGCTGCGAGAAGTTTGGTTGCCCAAGCTAAAGAGGCCTTTTGGTCCTCCGTCAGTACGCTAGGAGACACGTTTTACAGTCGTGCTAATATCTTGGCCGCGGATCTGCGGGCATGGTGCGCTCTAACGGAGGCAGAGGTTTTCCCCCATTTTTCGCCTCGGGCTGTCTAGCACTGTTGGCAGCTCTGGAGGCTGTCCTTCCTCCCGTAGACGGATTGGGCCAGCTCCCTCGGGCTGCATTTTAATATTGCTCTGATCGGGCCTGTGGAGCTTGGCCGTCTGCCCACTTCTCCCCGTGTTAGCCTTACCCTCGATAGTTTGGCCGGGATTAGCCGCACCACTTTTTGCAGACGACCGAAATGAGGACATTGACCTTGAAGGCCTACCCGACACCGTAGATGCGGCTCTCAGTTTTTTAGCCCTGGTGGCATTTGGTTTTTGGACTACTTTAGCGCCTAGTCCAGAGGCGGCATTTTTACGCAAGCAGGGATCCGAGGCGGAGTTTGATTTATACATCATCTGTTTCGTTGGTCACCTACTTAGACGGGGCCTTTTGGTGACCATAAAACATTATGGCGATTATTCTACATCATGTATCATCCCTAACTCAATAACACTCCCACCACTAGTTAAACACAATAGAGATAACGAAGGCTACTCATGAGCGGTCAAGCGTGTAACTAGGAAGAGGAAGAAAGATGGCGCGAGTGTTTGCGAATACGATGCAAAGAAGAGATGCCAATAAATAACACCGATTCCTTCCACGAAGAACGAACAACCAAGAAAGTTCTCGGTGTGTGGGCAAGCCCCTGTTGGACTATATAAGGCAGTCACCAAGCAGTGATCAGCTTATTTTCAAGTGTTGTTCAGTGAAATACTGCGAAGTTACCAAACTCTTAAATTTGTATTGCTTTTATTACTAGTAAATAAAACTAGCTATTAGTTACAATATCTGTGCGTGTGTTTATTTCACTGTATAGTGATCGAGCCAAGGATTGATAATTAAGGAATCATAAAAATCGTCACAATTGGTGTCAGAAGCGGTATTGTTGAATATATACCAGTGATTTCAAGGATAACAAGGACATGGCGAAGCTGAATGAATTAAAAATTCAGCAACTCAAAAATGAGTTGGAACAACGCGGACTAAACACTACAGGCAATAAATCAGAGTTACAGTCACGATTGCGAGAGGCTATGGAAGCAGAAGGAATCAACGTTGATGATCATGTTTTTCATCTTGTTGAGGCACCGACAAAAATGGAAGAAAAAAGGCTTCCCCGGATCAAGTAGCAACCGTGGACACAAACATGATATTGGCTGTATTTACTCAGATGTCGACCAAAATGAAAGAACAGAAAACTTGCATGGCATCTCAGCTGGGAGAGCAGAAAACTTGCATGGCATCTCAGCTGGAAGAACAGAAAACTTGTATAGTATTTCAGCTGGAAAGCAGGAGTCGCGAATGTCAGCAAAGTTGGAAGCACAAGAGGAGCGTATAGCCATGGGTGGCACAAATGTCTTCGCAGTTGGAATCACAGGAGGAGAGGGTTACGTCAAAACTAGAAGTACAAGGTGCAAAAATTGCACAATTTCAGGACAAAATTGAGGCTGAGGTGGAAGTTTTGAGAGGTCGTATCCAGGAATTGCAACTAAATCGTCCATCTGTGTCAACGAGTGTCCCGAAGGTAAAAACCCCATCCTTTAATGGTTCTGTTCCTTTCCAGGTACTTAAGCTACAGTTTGAGAAGACGGCAGCTGTGAATAATTAGGGTACTGAAGACAAAGTTGCTGTACTATTCGTTGCAGACTATTTCTGACGGAGAAAGGAACAACTATGAAGCATTGATGGGTGCAGTTGAGAGACGCTATGGTAGCGAACGTCGGAAGCAGATATACCAAATAGAGCTACAGAATGGCTTCCAGAAACCTAATGAGACTTTGCAGGAATTTGCACCGGACATCGAGAGGTTTCCCCATTTAGTAAATGCGGACGCACCCGTGGAGTACACTGAGAGGGTAGAAATCCAATGTTTTATAAATGGATTATGCGATGTAGAGACGAAACGGGCCACATATGCAAACCCCAAACAGACATTCTCTGAAACGGTATCGCATGCTCTGACGCAGGAAACAGCCTCGCTTTTGAGTAAACCTGCATACAAGGCTCATCGCGTGGAAGTGGAAACTCCGGCTTGGGTAGATAAAATTTTGGAAGCGATGAACGGAGTACAGAAAAAAAGTAATGGTGCCATTAAATGCTTTAAGTGCGGAAAACCAGGTCACACAGCACGTTATTGCGGCACTGACTCCACTAACCCCAGCAATTCAGGTAGACGTAAACGCAAAGCTGGGGAAGATGAGCAAGATGAATGCCCCATAATCTTTGTGTCACAACTCGAACGGAAAGCGAGGAATGTTACTGTCCACTTACTGACTGTGGATACTGGTGCATCACATTCAATCATTCGGAGTGAATACCCATTCGTATTGGTCGACGCGCTTAGCAAGTGGCCGCAAGTGCACATCGCCAATGACATGAGGTCAGAGACAACAATAAAGCTATGTGAAGACTTATTTTCGATGTTACCAAGCGTGTTCGTCAGCGACCGTGGCACGCAATTCACGTCAAGGGAATTTAAGGAATTTTTAAAAAACAATGGGATTGTTCATGAGTAAAGTTTGCCTTACCATCCAGCGACAAATGGCCAGGCAGAGCGTTTTGTACAAACGGTTAAAAACAAATTAAAGGCCAAGGGAGGTCAGCCAAATACTTTGCCTCATGCACTATCTACAGTGTTAATGGCTTATCGCCGCACAGTGCATCTTGTTACAAAGAAGTCACCAGCGATGACGATATTTGGATGCCAAATCCGATCGCGACTAGACTTGATGCTTCGAACAAAAACGCAAGCGAATACAGAATATATTCGTACCACTAAAACGCTTACAGTGAGGGAGAGAGTTGCGGTACGAGATTATTTATCCAGCGCTAAATGGCGTTTCGGTAAGGTAGTGGAAGCAGCAGGTGAATTGCATTAGAACGTGCTATTAGACGACAATCGGTTGTGGAAAAGAAATGTTCATCAAATGCGAAAAGTAGGTTCACAACTTCCAAGGCAAGAAAAAGCAGACGAATCAACACACCTACAAACAAAGTGTTTAGATGATCCACAAACTTATCATAAACTTCCGGAACATTAGAGGCAAGCAGCAACAAATTCTAATACGAGTACCGATATTACCACCACAAAAGCACAAAGCACTATATGTTTTATTAAAGTAACGAATTCGCAGTTGTATGTATGTCAGTTAGCTTGGAATTACATTTCTTTCATTTCACTTATAATGTCATTTAAAAAAGCCGTGGAGAGATGTCATACACACACAAATGTAATGAAATATCATACGTAAGATAACATGAAATAAATGCAGTGCAGTCAGTCTGCAAATGAACTCAGCATAATTCGGTTGTCTATAACATTATTAAAAAAATGTGGTGCCGGATCTCATCATAGTGCTTACGTATATAGCTCCTTGTTCCCCTGGGAGGTGGGTTTTCGTTGAGCAGGCGCGTGTTCGTGTGCTGTGGTTTGTAGCAATTTAACAGGAATTGCCAGGTCAACATTTAACTATGCTCTATGCCTTTTTGCCTCACAAAAAGGTGCTGTTCAGGTGACATAAAGAGGCATCCCGTGGCAGTTCTGAGTGCGGTATTTTGACAGGCCTGCAACCTCCTCCAGTGTGTGTGTGCTAGCCCCGTAGACCATATATACGTAGCGTAGCTCAGAACCGGCTGGCCAATTTCTTTGTACGTTGTCAGTAACTTTTTTTATCTTTTCCCCAAGTGCTTCCAGCTAGTGACTGGAGGATTTTGTTGCGGCTTTGTATGTTGGTGGCAAGGGCAAGGGCAAGGGGAAGTTATCAAACGTGACACTTAAGATTTTGGGATGTGTTACAGTCGGAAGCTTAACGCCGTCAACGTAGACGTCTAATTCCATGTTCACCTGCGCTATCCACATCGTATATAAGGTGCCCGGGGACAATGTCAGATTCCTTTCAACGAAGAAACCGGACAAATATGGAAGGTAAGAGTTTATTCTTGATCACAGCTCATGTATGGAGGGCCTGTAGCCAGGATCATGCAGTCATCGGCGTAGGAGACGGTCTAAACACGCTCTGGTGGGAAGCAGAGCCTCGATATGTAGTAATTAAACAAAAGCGGGGATAGGACACCACCCTGTGGCACCCCTTGTTTGGTTATACGTGGTTTTGATCGTTCGCCTATAAGTTCTACCGATGACTGCTGACCACTCAGGTAGTTGGCGGTACAACACTTTAGACAGAGGGGAAGAGTTGAGTCTTCCAGGTCGTTAATGAGTTGCGCATAGTTGGCCGTATCGAAAGCTTTCGACAGGTCAAGTGCAACCAATACCGTCCTGTGATTAGGATGATTTTGGTTGAGACCGACATCTATCTACAATTACGATTACTTGTCCGGTAGAGTTACGTAGATAAGTTTTGAAGCTCTTTAGAGTTTTTTACCTGGAAACCTTCATTAACACCAACAATAACGTCAGACTAAAAATTCAACGCAGAATTACTCTTGTAAACAAGTGCTACTTCGGACTTTTGAGAAGTAAAGTCCTCTCTCAGAGAACGAAAATAACAGTCACTTATGGCACCGGTCCTGGTTTGTGGTGCAGAAGCTTGGACACTGATAACATCTTATAAGGCGGATCTGAGGCAGAAGCATTCTCCAAAAGATTTACGGACCTTTGCACGTTGGCGACGGTAAGTAACGAAGAAGATTTAATGACAAGCTGACAACGACATAGTCCAACGAATTTATTGGCTAGGCCATGTACGAATGAATGTAAATGCATCGGCATAGAAGGTATTCTTATCGGAACCTGTCTGTTGTAGCACAGGAAGAGGGAGACCATCACTCCGATGGAAGGACCAAGTGGAGACCGATTTGCGAGGCCATGCTGTTTCCAACTGGAAGCGTTAAGAAGGTGCGTTCTGCTGTTGAAGTGGAAACGGGGTGAACTGCAAAAATGTTTGGCAATTTGTGTAAGTTATGAAATGACGATTTTTCTGAGTTCTGAAGTGCGCTTTAAGAACCTTCTCCATAAATTGGTTTCGCTCACTATATTTTGGCTTTGAAAAAGTGGTTCATAAAATTCAGCAATCTTAAATAAATTTGTGCCATTTTCTTCAGTACGGTTTGTTGAAAAAATCGAAACAAAGCCTCTGAAGATCGCTTTATGTTGAGTGAATCGAATATCTAGTTCTATTATTATATGATCAATAAATGTATAAAAAAAGAGGCCTCGAAATAAACATCTAAGTCACATGCTTGCAGATTTTGATAGGACTTGTATTAGTTATTTTGGATTTCAATATCCATGTCGTTTGCATCTTTTTCACAAGTTCTGATAAATTTTTCAGAGTAATGCTCATCGTAACGAAAATGTCGTAACTTCGCCACTAAGTCATTTGCGAAATCCACTACAAGCGCTAAATCTATCTTTATTTGTTGGAGTTTATTACCCAAAGGCAGAACGCACCGTTTTGAGTAAGTAATTTTTAGTTTTGCGTTAACAAAAATGCTAAAAAACTGCGTTTATTATTTAAACAAAAAAACTGTTGTTAATGTAACAAATGTCACGAGAGTAAGATGTGTTTTTGCTGTGCGCTTAAAAAATTTTATTTTTTCTCTGTGAACCATTCGTACTGCAGTAGAGAGCACGTCGACTGAATTTCATACTCCTCGCAGAGAACTTGTTGCTACTCAAGTTCAGCTCTGAGCTCTTGAAAGTAGTGCTGTGCCCACGGATGTCCTTATTAACGGCATACCTCAAGCTGCTGCTGACGTGTTATCTAAAATTTGTGCTGCAGCGCAACACAACCCACCATCTATACGTGACGTTTTTCGGCTGAGACACGCGAAAGGTGATGCAAGAGCAAGCAATAGTCCGATTGTTTTAAAACTCCATTTTGAGCATGATCGTAATCAGCTCTTAAAATCTTCGCTGTCCTTCGAAAGACTAAAAAGAGATCCTTGAATGTCTGTGACGTTGACTTGACGGGCTATAGGTCAGTATATTTACATGAGAGCCTGTCAAGTCTGTAACGTTATTTTCTATGCCACGGAGCTAAGGCGAAATGAGCAGTTGACGTCCGCTTTCGCTTCGTGGGAAAATCTATGTCCGACCCAAATTGAAAGAAGAGCTCAAAATTTGTGTCGCTCGATCTGAGATTAATGCTATTTTCGCACTTAAACGTAATACCTCTCTCTCTCTCTCTATGGCGCGATATACAACAGGTATATCATCATAAACCTCCTAAGAGATTTTTGCGCCAAGCTTCTCTTCCAATTTGTGGTGTGCCGATTTGAATGTTCCCTACAAATTGGTGGGACCTACAGTTTTTTGCCGACTCCGAACGGCATCTACAAAGGAGACGTAATAACGTAATGCCTAATTAGGTAAATTTGTTCGTAAAATGTTGGCTGTGCATTTGTGCCTTTTGAAAAAAGTTGTTAGGTTACAAATTAAGTTATCTATAATACGTTCTTTCTCTTATCTTGTTGTCTTTACGTGATGGTTTGGCGGGCGGGTGGACCGTTCTTTCCGCAGGCCTTGCCCTCATGGTGCCAGCTCATACCTGTTGCAACACTCACACTTCGTTTGACGCGATACTCCTGCGTTCCGGCCACTCAAAACCCACCCTTCCATGGTCGGTGGTGACTATTTATGTTTACCGATCCCAAAATGCACCCCCCGTTACCGGTCATCCCCACTCCCCTATCTCACACTGTTGTCGGTCCATGCCCTCTGCATCTGAAAGGAATGACACTTAATTTCAAGGATTATATAATTCAATACATGGAGTTTATTAATACAAATTCATATGATACATAGTGTACATGTAAATATTTCTTATAGTGATATGCGGGTGGATATGATCACTATCTGCTTAAGCCTATGGTGGTCTTCACTTCACTGAGCTCTAAAGTGCTGTGTGATATGTGCGGTGAAAACCGGTAGCTGAAGAACATTGTGAGTTGCGTTGACACAAGCTCCTCTTGCTAAATGATTGGTTATTATAGAATTGCAAGAATAGAACTAATTAATCTCACTTAAAACGTTTCAACTTGTAAAAAATCCGATGTCTAAACGTGACGTTAATCCCAAATTTATATGGGCGTAAACTTTTTTGACTTTCACAAAAATCGTGGTGAATTGATGTATTTACTTTTGACCTCACAATAACGCAAACCCAGAATGGACCCTCTGAACTATGTTGACTTTGGCTTTAAACATTTTTGATTAGTGATTAGTTATTTAAAATTATTCTATAAAGGGTGTAAAATTGGTCTGCAAATACGCGAGCCTTCATTTTCATATTATATTTTTCTATAACTTTTCTGCAGGGTCAGGAACTTTAGAGTAAGACGCTTGTTTAGGATATATGACACTTTAAGTAATATTATGAAAAATAAAATAATCATCAGTAAATAAAATAGATTTATTCCATCCTTGTTTTGAATCGATAAAGCGATGATTCGCGTCGATTATCATGGGTCTTCTCCAGGATATGGTGCATAGCGAAGATCTGGTCGATATTGGAGTTACCAGAGATGAAGATACACTTTATTTAAGATATAATATAGAGGTCAGGCTAAATAAAAGTTAGTTACCTAATTATATGGCAAATTATAAACTGAATTACAAAAGGCGTTTCGTGTTTTAGATCTTACGTCTTTCTTGCTCACAGGACTAGATATGAGAAAAAGTATTTTCGTCTTATATAAATACTTCGTTTAAGTTAATACTAGGTATGTTTAAATGTGTTCCCTCCAAGTATTTTAATTTTGATGGCATTGTACGATAAATTTAAGAGTGTATTTTACGCAAACAGTTTCGACTTAATAAACGCTGCTATATTTTATTGGTACACAATGCCTTTTATCAGTTAACTGGCTTTTCTGTGTTGTGTTCAGGTTTGCCTACTGAAAATGGGCTTATGAAGCTGTTAATTAAATCGGTATCAGCTTTAATCGTATCGTAAAAATACCTTGCTGCAAGTTTTCTGTTCCAATTAAAATTAGTTTTTGTTCTTCTTATTAAACGCGTACGATTCAGTGTCTTTCTCATACTTCTACTTATAAGTATATACCCAGCAAAAAATGCGATTAGTCTAGGATGCATCCGGGATGCGTCGCAAAGGAGCTGCGACCAATACGAGTGTTGACCTCTTTGTATTCGTTGAAGTGATCCCTTTTGTTTGAGTTGTCTTATGAAGAAACTAATTACTCTCTTTTATGTTTGAAAGGCTACTGTCTACACCTAAAAGTAGGCTACAGAAAATAAAATATACTTATCCCAACTTTGCCAATAACAGAATAGTTGGGATCAACTGAAGAGGAAAAGTATTGATCGCGGATCACTCTCTGTAGAGATCAGTCGCACAAGTTTTGCAGGGTACATATGGGTATTTCTCCAGTGTCGAATGTGACATTCGTACGCATTGAAAGTGAAAAAAGCAAATGCCAAAACACTTTTTTATTTTGACAAATAGTGAATCTTATAGATCTAGCTTAACACAATAATTTGTGTTAAGGATGATTTTAGGCAAGTGTTAATTTTCAAGATATTTACAAAAAACCAAGGAGTTCGCTCGCTACAAAAACAGAAGTCGCTTTTCAAAATAATAGTTTTACCACAGATTTTAGCGAAACCTTAAGCAATAATTTATTGCGAATAATTTTAAATATTTAAACATTAGTTATGTTAATAATGTTTTCTATTTTATTCAAAAATATTGAGTAGTTTATTTTTTAATTCAGTTTTTATCAGGTCCGAATGCGACAGGTCGAATGCGACATTTCTTCTACCATACATTTACATCAAAAATACAATTCATTCAACTTATTAATTATTACAAAAAAGTGGCAAAGTTAACAAAATATATTTAATAAAGAAAATCAAAATAGGTATATTCATCCTAAATATGTATAACAAAGATCAACTTAAAAAATAGACTTAATTAAATTTTTTGCGGTGGAGTGTGCAGTTCTAGCTGCTGTCAGCTGTTGGCCATTGCAACAAAACGCGTGGAACTTGGCTATACCTGGGATACTCTTTGTTTTGTTCCATTTTTCATCTAATTTATAATGCAGACACAAATTTTCAATTTGAGCTGTTGTAATAAAGTATATTCAATATTTCAACTTTTTGTCTGTGGTTGACCTTTTTGGAGAAATGCCCATATGTAAACCATTCGTAAAAAAATGTTGCTTTGTTTGATGGAAAATAATGGCTCTTCATCTAATTTATTCAAATTGGATAGATTTCAGTATGTTAAATTTTCTGGAAACCGTATGTATTAAGGAGCATTTGGTTATGTAAAACAAGTAAGGAAGTATAAGTTCGGGTGAACCCTAACAGTGTATGTAGGGATTTACTTTTATTTACATTCAATGGGCGTCAGCACGACGCACAGTGGCGCCTTTTGAGTTTTTTCTTTGCAAATATCATAACTTTTGAACCAATGAAGATATTTAAAAAATTTAAAATGCAAATGAAAGATAATTATTTGAAGTTTTATTGTGTGAAAGCTCAGAATGTCACAGATACAGGGTGCTTCTGAAAAATTCGTCAAAGTCGAAAATTTTTAGAAAAATGCAAAAACAAAATGTTTTTGGTAAAAAATAAAAAAAATAAAATGAGATTTGTGTTATAATGACGTATTTAAGCATTAAATAAGATAAACTAATGATTTTGATAAGATAGCGTGGCACTGCACTATCTAAGTAGTCACGTAATCAATAACTACCAAAATCGATAGACGTATTGTTTCTTTTAAATGGCAATACTCTTATAAAACTCAAATGTCCGTTTTTGGTGCCACAATAACAAGATGCTTCAAAATTCATCGTAAAATTTTACATGTTTTCTTTTTTTAATTTACAAGCCAAATATGTATTTTATTAATAACTAAAAGATATTGAAAGTGGCTCAACGAAATTTTATTTGAGCTAAAGATTAAACAGCCAACGAATTTTCCTAAAAAGTTTGATCTTAGTAACCGATTTACCAATTTGTACCAAACTCGATAGACGTATTGATTTCTATAATTTCGTTTGAAGGCGAAATGCCTAAGCTTTAAAATAAAATTGAAAAATATTATAGAAATGCAATAACGCAAAGTATGTATTTATAAATTACTAAATTAATTAATTCTTTTATTTGAAATAAAAAATTTATTTGTACATAGATATCTTATTTTTCAATAAAGTAACAAAATTTATTAGTAAATCTCTTTTTCATTGTTGTGATAGGAAGTGAGAAACTTATTTTATCTTAACATAGTCATCGTCACTGGAACATATATGTAACAAGCAACGTTTTCTGAGCTATACGCATCTGTAAGATCTTTTTGTGTTCTTACATACCTCATAGATGATATGACTGGATCAGAAGAGATAGCTAACATGTTGAAAATGTCTTCGTTTTGTCTAACTCGTGATACTTTGCAGGTGTTCATACATCTATATCTTTTGTCGTCCTTGTTCTTAGATTCTTGAGCTTCATCAGACAATTCTCCTAATGGTAAGCACTGGTTCTCTATTAAATCTTTTCCATGTGCTAAAATTTTATGTACCGTTGGTGTAAGTTTCTTCTCAGGATACTTTTGATGCAGCAACTCTGTGGCATATTCTTCAAATTTGGGTCCATTAACTGGTTCATGGCAGTTTAAAATATTTAAAATTACTCCCAATCTTTTCACAATATCTCTATCAACTCCTGTTATGCGAGCAGTCACTTCATCGTTTTCAAAAAATCTTCTAGAGGAGAATATAGTTGATGACGGACGTGGATTTTTCCAATACTCTGAAGCTTCATCTTTTAGTCGTAATGGAACAATAGAAGCCATAAGCATATTACTATCTGTAATTGTTTCATCGTCTAAATTTATTCTTTGTTTATATGCGCTTTGTCCTGATGATCCATCACAGCCCCACTTAGTTATCAATGCTAGCTCCTTTGCCAGTAATTTCAACTTTTCTTCAGTAAAACTTTGAAGGAGTCGTGTAGACGTATGATCCATTAGGTTTTGTAGCTCAATTTCAGCTGATACTTCGGTTATTTTGGGACTTAGAGGAACTGCTTCTTTCTTGGTTTGAGTAATTTTTTTGTATCCAGGTAAAATATCGGCATTACGTTGCAATAATGACCTACGCAATAGTTATAATATATTTTTTCTTCGTTAAACCGAGATCTATAAACAGCGCCAAAGCTTCTTCGGGAGTGTATTTCCTAGGTAGCGCATTTGGTGATGTGGGAATGCTGTTTTTGATCCTCATCAGTCGCACTGGACTTGCTACCACAACTGCTTCTGTTATATGAGACTTCACGTTTCCTTCGTCTTTTTTATATTTAATAGCCAGTGCTTCTGAAAGATGAGTCGTGGCCATAGATTTTGTGGTATCAGACAGCTTCCTTTTCCTTCTGTAGGTAGAAACCTCTTCTATGGGTTTTGTTGGTCTGCCTCTAGTTGGATTGGTTGACGTGCTAGGCGCTTCTTTGTCCAAAAAAGTTTTGTCAGCTAGCCACTTTTCATGCTTGCTTAGAAATTTTAAATTGTTACGATAGACGTCCATCCATTTTTTTTCTATCATAATGTATTGTAAACCAATTTTTTCTTCCAGGCCTTCCTTTTCTTTAATTCTTGTTTCACTCGCTAATTCTCTCATAATAGCCCCAACGAAGTCCCGTCTTGACTTTGTAGATTTAAACACCGCAAATAGTTTCGAGTTTTCTAGATATATATTAGAATTGGCTTCGAGTGTATCTGACTAAATATTAAACTGTATACTATATTTAAAAATACTATTCACTTTATTTAAGTAAACAGAATACTAAGTTCCTTAATCTCCAAAAGACGAATGATAATGTGCATTGTATGATGGATAGCTTTATATACCTACTCAAATTATTAAAATGAATTTCAGGTATACAATTCGTAACTAAAAAAATGTATGTTGTTAACAAGTTCCAATATACCTGCTCAGGCGCGTATTTATGCCCAAGGTTGTTTAACTTTATTTGATGTAAAAAGTGAAGTTGCAGCTGGACGCAGGCAGACTTTATGAATTTAGGTAACTGAATATTTCACAAAGAACCACTGTTAATTTGACGGAGCACATATTTTAACATTTTTTTTATTTTCCATCAAAATTTTAAAAAGGGCCTAAAAATAGGTATTTCGAAAAACAGGTATATCCGCCAACTTTTACCAAAAAAACAAACAATTTTTTTTTGTTTCAATCCTAAATTAAATTATCTTTAATTGCTATACAAGAAAACGACAACCGGCCGAGTTATTTACTCACAAAACCATTTTAAGTACAACGAAAAAGAAGTAAAATTTCAAATTTTTCCCAATGTTGAAAATTTGTTAACTTTGAGCGGCTCTACCTGGTTTTCTGTGAAAAAACAGTTGTATATTCTTGATCCCTGGAAAACTCTCTATTCGAAACATGTATTAGATTTAGCGAACGCTTTCATGATTTTTTTGATTTTTGCCATGCTTTAACGGCAGAGGCGCCACTGTGCGACGCAATAGTCAAAATGCAACTAACTTTTGCATTTCCGACATTCTTTTTACAAGGTGGCGCAAAAGTAATCCTCCTATCAGAAAATGCTATAAATTTTGCGATTGGCCCCTAAAGTCAGTTCTGTTTTGACATTTGTGTAGTAAACACATGCGAAATACACGTTAATAAACAATGTTACGCTACACTGCTCCAGAACGCGGAATATTGCTGACTATTTATTTGACCAATAATCGGTCGGGGCCAAACGGTTACTGTGAATGGTGAGCGCTACAGAGCAATGATCAACGAGTTCTTTTTGCCGTAACTTGATGAATTGGGATTGGAAAACATGTGGTTCCAACAAGACGGTGCAACAGCACACACTGCACGTGCCACAACCGATATGCTGAACATCGGAAGCTTACTTTTGCGCCACCTTGTATAAAAGTAAACAAGAACATCATGCTTTTAATAGCTTGATTGATAAGGGTGAAAGTGATAGAGTTAGTATGCTATATCGAAATATGTAACTAGAATAATAATGTAAAGTAGACATTTTTTAATAAATATGAGAATTTTATTTTGAATAAATATGGAAATGGACTATTTTCTGGCTTCCTTGCTCGGTGTTGTTGTTATAAAGTTTCATTTTTCGCTGGTAGACTGCTAATTGTATGTTCGTCATCACTATTACAAAAAAGGCTGGTTTGAGCCGAACGATATATATTGTTTTAGGTTTTCCATGAATCAGGACTTTTTAGAATTTGTCAAATCGCTATAAGACAAGGAATGGCCGTCATACGGTGATGAAAAGGACTATTTAACTGGGTCGTTACGAATGAATACGTGCATCCTTGTTAATTGATGGCCCAACCAACTTACTTGTTATGAAGTGTCTTGATGCTCGACGACCAGGATGTGAAACTGAGTTGAGTGTGTCAATAATTCGGCCCCCTAAGTGGTTGTAGAACGAAATTAAGCGCCGTGCATGTCTATATGTCACAGTAGAACTCTACATCTGCGGGATTGCTTCTTATTTTCCGTAGTTCTAGTGCAGTTTCGGAGTTGCTGAGTAGCTGTTGAATCTCTATATCATTGGCCTGAGCCTGCACGAGCTCTTCGATGTAACTGGATTGCGTTCATTCTGGAAAGCGCATCAGCAACAATGTTGTTAGAGCCCGGGATGTGCCTTGTGTCAGTCGTGAATTGACTTATAAAGTATAGTCTTCGGAATTGCCATGGCGACGCACGTTCGGGCTTTTGTTTGAAGGCATGCATCAGCGGTTTGTAGTCAGTATAGATGACAATGTGTTGCCCTTCGAAAATTTGGCGGAAGTATTGAACTGCTTCGTAAATCCCATTGACTTCGCGATCGAATGTTGAACGTTTTTGCACAGATGGTAAAGAAAGCAAGTGATTACCAGTGGTCACCATTGCGTTGCAGGAGAGCCTAATTTGCACTCGGATGCGTCTGAAAAAATTGCCATATCAGTGTTGTCATTGGGGTGTGGTAATAGTGTTGCTTCTGCAAGAGCCTTCTTGCATTCTAAAAATTAGTTTTCGAGTGATGCTTTCCAAATTATTGGAATTTTATCAAAAATTTTTGAACCTTTGAGTGGCTTAGTAAGTGGAGCTAGAAGAGCTGCTCCACGTTGAATA
This sequence comes from Merzomyia westermanni, assembly GCA_949987695.1. Taxonomy (NCBI): domain Eukaryota; kingdom Metazoa; phylum Arthropoda; class Insecta; order Diptera; family Tephritidae; genus Merzomyia; species Merzomyia westermanni. The sequence continues at coordinate 84,612,986 of OX465289.1, forward strand.
AATTTTGCGGTAGAAATTGCTTGTTCCTAAGAACTTACGAAGCTTATTGATATTTGATAATTGAGGATAGTCGATATTTGCTTGAACTCTAGCTGCGAGTGGCTTTGTGCTGTGAGAAGAAATAGTATGGCCAAGGAATCCGAACTCATTTACTCCCAAATTAGTTTTTGTTACATCTATGACAAACCCATACTGTTGAAGACGTTCAAATACAATACGCAGCTGTTTTTGGTGGTCGGATGCCACCAATAAATCGTCGATGTATGCGAAACCAAACGGAAAGTCCCGAGTCAGCTTATCTATGAAACGCTGGAACGTTTGGGCAGAGCGTTTCGAAGATCGAATGTCTAAACGGTGGCCGTATTCTGCAATTCTTCCTCAGCTACAGGAATTTGAAGCTCGGATTAAATCTGTTGTTGAGTAGCATGAAATACCGTGTAAATTGGCGGTGAAATCTTCGAAGCATCGACTTGGATATCTGTGTGGTATAGTACGCTTATTAAGGTGATCATTTTATCGAACTCAGACTTCGCAATTATTACACGGTCGGGAGGTAATCGACGAGCGTGAATACTTACTGGAACACCGGTGTTGTCTTTATGTGGTGCTCAGCCCTATGTGAAACTTTCACAGGATTTCCATCAGGGCGTGTAACCGCGACTGCACGTCTACGTTCCTGGTTGTGCCCGGGGTTAGTAGCCACGTGGTTTCGTCGAAAAGTCGTTGCTTTTTGAGGTCAACAAGACGGCCATAGTGAGATAATAGGTCGGCGCCTATGATCGGATGGGAGACGTCTGGCACAATAAAACGCCTGGCACAATAAAACGGCTGTTCGAAAACCAATGTTTAAGTTGATTGTTATGACGCCAAATGTATCAATGGGAGTTCCATTTGCAGCAATGAGTTAAAAGCCGGTCGCCATCTTCGTAGTAAAATTGCCTTTGTGAGGGTAAACTGAGACTTCGGAGCACGTGTCCACTAGAAACTGGGTGCAGCAGGCTCGGTCGGTGATGAAGAGACTTTATGGTGGTGGGAGAGAAAAGCTTTCCGCCGCTTACGTCTCTCTGACTCGTTTCCCACATGTTTGTAGCTATGTGTACATTTTTATGCCAGGTTGCGAAATTTTTTATGGTAACAACATGTGGTGTCAGCTGGATAAGCGGGATGGAATGACTTGCTCCTGTTGGTGAGTAAACGTGATCGTCTACGTTCAGTGGCTTGTTGGCTATCTAAGAACTTCTGCAGACATTTTGTAATTGTAGTAAGTTGTTGGTCTACGTCTGAGTGCAAGACGCCATGAGTGTATGCTATCGGTTTTGCAGCAACATGTATGCCAGGTGACGGTCTGAGTCCATCATGCAACCCGTCAGCTGCTTCGGGGAACTCTGGAAGTTCGGCTGTGCGTTGTGCAGCCAAACATGCGCATTTGGTCTGACAGGTGTAAGAGCCACCTAGGTTTGCTTCTCTAGATTTCGAATAGCATGCCATTAACGATGCCTTCAACTCTTTATATGGCTTGTTGATGTCTTCAGAATCTGCTGCAATGCGCGTATTTACTAGTGGGATCGTATGGTGAAATTTATCGACTTCATCTAAAACATTATGATTGCGGAACTGTCCGGTTTCGACGTACGCGGTGTCTCATCATCGGCTGGCATTTCGTATTATTGGATTAGGAAAATGAATAGTTCAATAATGGCTTAGAATATCCTCCGACCACTGCTGTACAAAAATGGCAGTACAATGTGATGTTAGAAAAAATGTTTGCCTGATGTTGGATATAGTCTTTATTAATTAAGGCTTATGATTGTGAAGTGGCTTTTTCTTCTTTGATTTTATTCGGCAAGGTCACCAATGTAGGGATTTAACTTTAAATTCTTCTTATTAAAGCACACAGAAATATCAGGTGATGTCTTGTTATTGTCAAATATAATATTATTACTTATAATGGCTTAATTGATGTGAATGAAAGTGATAGCGTTAATATGCTATATCGAAATATGTTACTAGAATAACAATGTAAAGTAGAATGGAGGATAACTTAACTCTTTGTTGTACGGATTTAGTATTAACCTAAAAGTGAACATTTAGAATAAGTTGTAATGATTTACGTTAAGATTAATATGTGGTTGCAGCAACATATATACAGGGGGGCGCAAAAGTCATCCTCCTATCAGAAAATGCTATAAATTTTGCGATTGGCCCCTAAAGTCAGTTCTGTTTTGACATTTGTGTAGTAAACACATGCGAAATACACGTTAATAAACAATGTTACGCTACACTGCTCCAGAACGCGGAATATTGCTGACTATTTATTTGACCAATAATCGGTCGGGGCCAAACGGTTACTGTGAATGGTGAGCGCTACAGAGCAATGATCAACGAGTTCTTTTTGCCGTAACTTGATGAATTGGGATTGGAAAACATGTGGTTCCAACAAGACGGTGCAACAGCACACACTGCACGTGCCACAACCGATATGCTGAACATCGGAAGCTTACTTTTGCGCCACCTTGTATCTAGTAGTAATCCATTACTATAGCATTTTACGCAGAACTGTCGGTTTACTATAACAACACCAATGAACATTTTGGAGTAGCGTAGGTCACAAGCATATCTCTTACAGCGTCTGTATCACAGGGGTCTTCGACAGTTTATTCGTATGCCTTTCATAATCATGAAGTGACCTTATAATTTTGGTCCGATTTTTGTAATTATAAGAAAAAGAAGAGGGATAACCAATTAGTATACCGTAATGATCAGGGCGATGAGCTGAGACTATTTAGTCAAGTCCGTCTGTATGTTTGAACGCAAATTAGTCCCTTAGGTTTATATATATCTGGCTGAAATTAATCATTTGTCTAAACCCACAAAATCGGACCAATACAACGCATAGCCCCATGTAACCGATCGTTCAGGCAAATGGGTTTTAGGGTATAACTCTTAACTATTATAAGCAATATTCAAAAAAGTCCAAAAATAATTATTTGATTTCAATAGATATTTTTTTGAATCTTGAAAGATTATAACTTTGCACCAGAAAAAATTAAAATTGTTCATAATACTTATTCAAAGAAATGCCATGTTAATTCCAGATGAGCATGTTTTGATAGCGTCTGAGCTCGAGATTCTGCTAAAAATGCTTTAAATTCTGCTTTTAGGCGCGCGAGAAGCACCCACAAAGTTAGTTCCGTTGTCCGAGTAAATATTTTTTGGGCAACCTCGCCTCGCTACAAACCTTGAAAAAGCTGCTCGAACCAAGGAAGTGCTCAAGTCAGTAGTGGCCTCTAAATGTATAGCCTTAGTAGCAAAACATATAAATAGACAAACGTAACCCGTGGAGGTGCGGCACCCGCGCCCACTATAACTTTTTATATCGAATGGCCCTGCAAAGTCTACCCCTGTATTGGTAAACGCGCGTGAAAAGGTTGTTCGTTCTTGGGGAAGAATACCCATGAGCTGGCTCTGGGACCATTTTTTGTAGATCGTGCAGATCTTACAATTATGAATAATTGACCTAATCATAGTTTTGACCTTAGGAATCCAATATTGCGTTCGGATAATACGCAACATTAGCTGGTTTTCCCCGTGAAATGAATCTTCATGGACAAACTGGACGAACAAACGGGAAAACCTACAATTGTATGGCAAGATGACGGGATGACGTTCGGAATACGCCAGGTCGCTAGATGCACCAAGTCGCCCGCCCGTTCTCACAACCTCGTCTTTATCGAGGAAAGGATTTAATGGAAGTATTTCGCTTTTTGACTCAAGTGGTTCTTTAGTTTTCAATTTACCTATTTCTGCTCCGTAGTGTTGCTTCTGAGCGATTTTAATCAGACGGGTAGTCGTAGATTTAATTTCATCTGAAGAAATTAAGCAAGAGTCCGGCTGGCTAGAAGTTTTCGTTTTCGGATGGGTTCTTTGAAGAAATCTTAACACATATGAGATTACCCTCAAAGCTCGCGGTAGACTAGAAATTGATAGGTTGTCACTAATGTTGTCCGTAGTTGTTGCTGCATGAACATGCACTCGTTTTTCCTCGACGTTTGTTGTGAAATCCGTATCTTGAGTCGGCCAATTTTTCTCATTTTCTTGGAGCCAAGAAGGTCCCTGCCACCACAGCGTGTTGTTGACTAAATCCTGAGCTGATACACCTCTGCTTGCTAAGTCTGCGGGATTTGTACCTGAGTCCACATGAGACCAGTTCTTGTTTCCAATCTTGTCGATGATTTTTGTTATCCGATGGGCGACGAAGGTTGACCATGAGCATGGTGGTTTACGAATCCAAGCCAAAACAATAGTGAAATCAGTCCAAAGACGAAAATTAAGGTGGCTTAAATTGAGGTTAGTTATGATTGATTCAACGATTTCCGCAAGTAGTACTGCCCCACACAGCTCCAGTCGGGGAAGAGAGATCGTTTTGACTGGAGCCACTTTGGTTTTAGCTAAAAGTAAGTTGACAAGTATATTGTCATCGTTTTTCACGCGTAGGTAGACTGCTGCCGCGTATGCCTTTTCGGAGCATCGCAAAATCCGTGAACTATATTCCCTGTTGGAGAAAATGATACCCATCGAGGTATCCGTATTTTATCTATTTCCTTATAATTCGAAGTAAAGTTTTGCCATCGGTCTAATGTTGAAGGAGATACGGTTTCATCCCAACCAGTGCCCTCCAACTAAATATTTTGCATTATCATTTTTGCGACAATAATAGTTGGTGCTAGCCACCCTAATGGATCGAAGAGTTTCGCGATAGTAGACAGTATTGCTCTTTTTGTGGTCTTATTTTCGCCTTCAATTGGCTTTGTTGTGAAATAAAATTGATCGGAATGAGCATTCCACCGAATACCTATAGCTTTCACGCTACTAGAATCCTCGAATTCTAGAAAATCTTCGCTCAACAAGTGAGCTTTTGGATGCCTTGCAATATTTCACTACTATTCGCAGTCCATTTTCGTAATGGAAACCCTGCTGATTTTAAAACCCCTGAAATTTCATCCCTTGCTCTTATCGCAGAGTCAATAGTATGCCCACCCGAGAGAACGTCGTCGACATACATATTTGTTCGCAAAATATTCGAGGCTATTGGATGAGAACTTTCGGAGTCATCAGCCAGTTGAAATAAAGTCCTTATTGCCAAATAAGGAGCACAATTGACACCGAAGGTAACCGTTTCAAGCTCATATAAACTGATCGGATCAGTTGGGCTTGAGCGGAAGACTATTCGTTGGTATCTTGTTTGTTTGGCATCTACTCGGATTTGCCTATACATCTTCTCAATATCGCTATTGAAGACGTATCTAAAAAGTCTCCAGCGGAGAATTAAGGTGGGTAAATCCGCCTGAAGCACTGGGCCCGGCAGAAGAATGTCATTCAAACTTACACCATTCGAGGTGGATGATGACGCGTTAAAAACTACCCTAACTTTCGTTGAGATACTTTCCTCCTTAATAACCGCGTGGTGAGGTAAATAGTAATTGTCGACCGCATCGGCCGACTGAATTTCTTTTATTTTGGTCATATGACCCATGGATTCATACTCCATTATCACCCTGTTATACTCCCTCTGCAATTCTGGATTTTTATTGAGTCTTGTCTGATTCTTGTAGAACTGAGAGCATGCTATCCTTAACGATGGGCCCAGGTTTAGCTCAGCGGGGAATTCTGACCTAAATGGAAGTGACACGATGTATCTTCCGTCAGAGCCCCGTCGAGTTGTCCGCTTGTAAAGTTCCTCACTGTAGGATTCTTCCGTTGTTAGGGCTTTAGCTTTAGGCAAATCTTCGAGTTCTCAAAAAGTGCTTAGCTGCTTGTCTCAAGCTACTTCATTAAAAAAGGAGACTCGATTGTGATTAGTTGGACTAGCTGCGTCAGCACGACCCGTCAGTATCCAACCGAACGCAGTTTCCTGGGCTAGAATAGTATTTAGAATATTCTTTTTAATACCGCTCAAGATAATTTGCGGATATAAGTCTCCTCCTAGAACAAGATCGACTTGCTCGTTGACGAAGAATCTTTTATCCGCTAGAACCAGATCAGGGAATGCTTGCTTGGTTAGCGCACTTACATCGCATGTTGGCAAATTGCGTGTTAAGTGTGGTAAAACTAACACCACAGCATCAATAGAAATAAGTGGGTCAACTGGTGATCGCAATTGTATGGCGCATGCCTCTTTCACCTGTGCAGAAATTGAATTATTTATGCCCGAAACTTGAGCATGCATTTTTCTAGTTGGCAGGTTGATTCTGCGCCTAAGTCTGTCCGTAATAAAAAAACATTCAGAGCCAGAGTCTATGAGAGCTCTGGCTGAAAAATCTACACCATTATAATGAATGAACACGAGCGGTCCCTAATAATACGCCTTTACTCGTATTTGCGAAGTTTGATTTTAAATTTACCGGTTTAACTGCCTTTCGTTGTTTTGCAGACTCATTTTTCGACTGAGTCTGCGCAGATGTGCCTGGCAAATCATCGGCCGACTCGGTGGTTTCATTCAAATTTGTATTTTTTGAATTTGCAGTCGGCAGATGCAAAAGGGTATGATGTCTTTGATGGCATCTGAAGCAATTGTAAGGGCTCGTGCATCTAGACACTGTATGACCCATCATGAGACAATTGAGGCAACAACCATTCTTTTTGATAAAGGCTATTCTATCGGACGCTGCTAAGTTTTTAAATTTAGGGCACACGTGTAGTTTATGGTCGGTACTTTGGCACATTTTACATGCATTTTTAGCGACGCTAGCTTGGAAAGCACCAGCTTCTTTTGCGGTGGTTTAGAGGAATGCGCATTGCTTTGCACCTTTGGCGTAGGCTTTTGCATGATCCCTCTTAAACCCGAGACCGATTCTAAAGTTTGGAACCGATTTGACAGAAATCGGTCCATATCCGCCCACTTGGAAGTTTCTGTCTTGTTTTCAACTGACTGTTCCCACAGCGAAAGGGTAACATCAGGTTATTTCGTTGGACAAAGATATGTGATGATTGGGTCCCAGTTCGAAATGTCAATGTGATGACATTCAAATGAGGATATACAATTGTTTATATCCCGTTGCAGCCTTTTAATTGACGTGCCGCATTCAGTCTCAACTGCTTGAAGACTGAATAATACTCTTAGTTGGGTATTGACCAGGATTCTTTTATTTTCATACCTATCACAAAGGTTTTTCCAGGCAACGTTAAAGCCTTCATTTGTCAGCTCACATTTTCTGACAATTTCTTGCGCCTCACCTTGTGTCTTTTGTGTAAGGTAAAACAGTTTTTGAATGGGTAAAAGCCTTTTGTTTAAAATGTAAATAACCGTGAACATATCACGAAAAGATGGCCATGATACATAATCTCCCTTAAAAACTGCCGTATCACAAGGTGGCAAATGCAAATTATACGGCGTAATAGATAAGTCCTCTTCTTTTTGCTGCTTTTCTAAATTATCCATGAGCTTATTGATTTTACTCATGCAACGGACAAACACTGTATAAACTGCCTTATTTTTCTTTCTAATTGACACAAGATTTGCGGCAGTAATTTCCTCGTCAATTAGCAGTTTGTCAAAGGCTGCTTTCGCTTTCGTCCACTTGGATCTCAACTCCTCTTCCTGAAGTTTCGGGGAAAAAGTGGAGTGGTCGCTTGCGGTTATGGCCATGAATTGCATTTCGAACTCTTGGACTGAGTCAGACAGACGAGTGTATGCCTCCATATTAAGGTGTGCAAAAAAAAATTAAAAAAGAGAAGCAAAAACAACAAGAATAAAAACTACAAGGAAAACTTCTCTTTTCCAAACTATAAGATAGCGCAGAGTCAAAATCTGTACAAGGAAAACCTTAATATGGACAAACGCCTGCCAAGAAAACCAACCAAAATAAATCACCAAGATCGCAAAAATTAAAAAGATCAAATGTAAATATTATATTTTTCAATAGTTTATTGAGCCACCCTAATGAAGGTGCGGTAAGAACGCTTATATATATATATTGCTCGCCAACCAAAAGCGAAGATTTTTATATGTGTGTATGTGTTTATAAAAATTGTCAAGTGAATATCAAAAATATTAATTAAATAAATTGTTTTATTTTAAATTAATGTAAAGTGATAAGTGATTTATGTGCAAGAAAAAACTCTTAAAACGCATTCAAAGCAAAGTGAGGTTATGTTCACAGTGCAGTGTTGTTGTTTTTGGAAAGTTAAATACAAAAGGGTGCAAGTAGCGAAAAGCAATATGGAATAAATTTATTCCCGAAAATGAAAATACTTGCAGCCTTTCCAAAAACACTAGTTGAACAAATATGTGAGTTTGTAAAACTCTAAAGACCCTTAGGCTGTGTCAGGAGTACCTTACCACTGGTGGGGGGTGAAACCTGATAGACAAAAGGGCTATTTATAACAACACTAACTAACTATTCAATGCACCTCAAATCACTAGCACTTTTAATAAACACCTTTTTGTTAATTCGTTGTATTATATCAATAATTAAAGAAATGTTTAGTAACAAATTTAATGTGACGTTTGGAGTGATCCTTGTGCTAACAAACTCTAGAAAATTATTAAGTGTAATTACAAAGCAAAGTGGGGTTATATTCACTGTGAGTTGTTGTTGGTTTTGGAAAGTTAAATACCAAAAGTGTGCAAGTAGCGAAAAGCAATATGGAATAAATTTATTCCCTTGAATGAAAATACTTGCAGCCTTAAATATATTTTCCAAAAACACTAGTTGTGCAAACCTGGGAGTTTCTAAAACTCTCAAGACCCTTTAGCTGTGTCAGGAGTACCTTACCACTGGTGGGGGGTGAAACCTGATAGACAAAAGGGCTATTTGCAACAACACTAAATTCACTTTGCTTTAAACAAAAAATCACTCGCACTGTCAATTAAATTTATTTATTCACTTGAACGGAAACTTTTATTTTTAAATTTGCACCACGGAAATTAAACCACGTACCTTTTATTTTTTATTTAATTATATCAGGAACTGATGAATAAACATTTATTTGGTTGATGCTGCTGCACGTTTTCAAATTATCGCAGAGTCAATAGTATGCCCACCCGAGAGAACGTCGTCGACATATGTACATATTTGTTCGCAAAATATTCGAGGCTATTGGATGAGAGCTTTCGGAGTCATCAGCCAGTTGAAATTAAGTCCTTATTCCCAAATAAGGAGCACAATTGACACCGAAGGTAACCGTTTCAAGCTCACATAAACTGATCGGATCAGTTGGGCTTGAGCGGAAGACTATTCGTTGGTATTTTGTTTGATTGGCATCTACTCGGATTCGCCTATACATCTTCTCAATATCGCTATTGAAGACGTATCTAAAAAGTCTCCAGCGGAGAATTAAGGTGGGTAAATCCGCCTGAAGCACTGGGCCCGGCAGAAGAATGTCATTCAAACTTACACCATTCCAGGTGGATGACGACGCGTTAAAAACTACCCTAATTTTCGTTGAGATACTTTCCTCCTTAATAACCGCGTGGTGAGGTAAATAGTAATTGTCGACCGCATCGGCCGACTGAATTTCTTTTATTTTGGTCATATGACCCATGGATTCATACTCCATTATCACCCTGTTATACTCCCTCTGCAATTCTGGATTTTTATTGAGTCTTGTCTGATTCTTGTAGAACTGAGAGCATGCTATCCTTAACGATGGGCCCAGGTTTAGCTCAGCGGGGAATTCTGACCTAAATGGAAGTGACACGATGTATCTTCCGTCAGAGCCCCGTCGAGTTGTCCGCTTGTAAAGTTCCTCACTGTAGGATTCTTCCGTTGTTAGGGCTTTAGCTTTAGGCAAATCTTCGAGTTCTCAAAAAGTGCTTAGCTGCTTGTCTCAAGCTACTTCATTAAAAAAGGAGACTCGATTGTGATTAGTTGGACTAGCTGCGTCAGCACGACCCGTCAGTATCCAACCGAACGCAGTTTCCTGGGCTAGAATAGTATTTAGAATATTCTTTTTAATACCGCTCAAGATAATTTGCGGATATAAGTCTCCTCCTAGAACAAGATCGACTTGCTCGTTGACGAAGAATCTTTTATCCGCTAGAACCAGATCAGGGAATGCTTGCTTGGTTAGCGCACTTACATCGCATGTTGGCAAATTGCGTGTTAAGTGTGGTAAAACTAACACCACAGCATCAATAGAAATAAGTGGGTCAACTGGTGATCGCAATTGTATGGCGCATGCCTCTTTCACCTGTGCAGAAATTGAATTATTTATGCCCGAAACTTGAGCATGCATTTTTCTAGTTGGCAGGTTGATTCTGCGCCTAAGTCTGTCCGTAATAAAAAAACATTCAGAGCCAGAGTCTATGAGAGCTCTGGCTGAAAAATCTACACCATTATAATGAATGAACACGAGCGGTCCCTAATAATACGCCTTTACTCGTATTTGCGAAGTTTGATTTTAAATTTACCGGTTTAACTGCCTTTCGTTGTTTTGCAGACTCATTTTTCGACTGAGTCTGCGCAGATGTGCCTGGCAAATCATCGGCCGACTCGGTGGTTTCATTCAAATTTGTATTTTTTGAATTTGCAGTCGGCAGATGCAAAAGGGTATGATGTCTTTGATGGCATCTGAAGCAATTGTAAGGGCTCGTGCATCTAGACACTGTATGACCCATCATGAGACAATTGAGGCAACAACCATTCTTTTTGATAAAGGCTATTCTATCGGACGCTGCTAAGTTTTTAAATTTAGGGCACACGTGTAGTTTATGGTCGGTACTTTGGCACATTTTACATGCATTTTTAGCGACGCTAGCTTGGAAAGCACCAGCTTCTTTTGCGGTGGTTTAGAGGAATGCGCATTGCTTTGCACCTTTGGCGTAGGCTTTTGCATGATCCCTCTTAAACCCGAGACCGATTCTAAAGTTTGGAACCGATTTGACAGAAATCGGTCCATATCCGCCCACTTGGAAGTTTCTGTCTTGTTTTCAACTGACTGTTCCCACAGCGAAAGGGTAACATCAGGTTATTTCGTTGGACAAAGATATGTGATGATTGGGTCCCAGTTCGAAATGTCAATGTGATGACATTCAAATGAGGATATACAATTGTTTATATCCCGTTGCAGCCTTTTAATTGACGTGCCGCATTCAGTCTCAACTGCTTGAAGACTGAATAATACTCTTAGTTGGGTATTGACCAGGATTCTTTTATTTTCATACCTATCACAAAGGTTTTTCCAGGCAACGTTAAAGCCTTCATTTGTCAGCTCACATTTTCTGACAATTTCTTGCGCCTCACCTTGTGTCTTTTGTGTAAGGTAAAACAGTTTTTGAATGGGTAAAAGCCTTTTGTTTAAAATGTAAATAACCGTGAACATATCACGAAAAGATGGCCATGATACATAATCTCCCTTAAAAACTGCCGTATCACAAGGTGGCAAATGCAAATTATACGGCGTAATAGATAAGTCCTCTTCTTTTTGCTGCTTTTCTAAATTATCCATGAGCTTATTGATTTTACTCATGCAACGGACAAACACTGTATAAACTGCCTTATTTTTCTTTCTAATTGACACAAGATTTGCGGCAGTAATTTCCTCGTCAATTAGCAGTTTGTCAAAGGCTGCTTTCGCTTTCGTCCACTTGGATCTCAACTCCTCTTCCTGAAGTTTCGGGGAAAAAGTGGAGTGGTCGCTTGCGGTTATGGCCATGAATTGCATTTCGAACTCTTGGACTGAGTCAGACAGACGAGTGTATGCCTCCATATTAAGGTGTGCAAAAAAAAATTAAAAAAGAGAAGCAAAAACAACAAGAATAAAAACTACAAGGAAAACTTCTCTTTTCCAAACTATAAGATAGCGCAGAGTCAAAATCTGTACAAGGAAAACCTTAATATGGACAAACGCCTGCCAAGAAAACCAACCAAAATAAATCACCAAGATCGCAAAAATTAAAAAGATCAAATGTAAATATTATATTTTTCAATAGTTTATTGAGCCACCCTAATGAAGGTGCGGTAAGAACGCTTATATATATATATTGCTCGCCAACCAAAAGCGAAGATTTTTATATGTGTGTATGTGTTTATAAAAATTGTCAAGTGAATATCAAAAATATTAATTAAATAAATTGTTTTATTTTAAATTAATGTAAAGTGATAAGTGATTTATGTGCAAGAAAAAACTCTTAAAACGCATTCAAAGCAAAGTGAGGTTATGTTCACAGTGCAGTGTTGTTGTTTTTGGAAAGTTAAATACAAAAGGGTGCAAGTAGCGAAAAGCAATATGGAATAAATTTATTCCCGAAAATGAAAATACTTGCAGCCTTTCCAAAAACACTAGTTGAACAAATATGTGAGTTTGTAAAACTCTAAAGACCCTTAGGCTGTGTCAGGAGTACCTTACCACTGGTGGGGGGTGAAACCTGATAGACAAAAGGGCTATTTATAACAACACTAACTAACTATTCAATGCACCTCAAATCACTAGCACTTTTAATAAACACCTTTTTGTTAATTCGTTGTATTATATCAATAATTAAAGAAATGTTTAGTAACAAATTTAATGTGACGTTTGGAGTGATCCTTGTGCTAACAAACTCTAGAAAATTATTAAGTGTAATTACAAAGCAAAGTGGGGTTATATTCACTGTGAGTTGTTGTTGGTTTTGGAAAGTTAAATACCAAAAGTGTGCAAGTAGCGAAAAGCAATATGGAATAAATTTATTCCCTTGAATGAAAATACTTGCAGCCTTAAATATATTTTCCAAAAACACTAGTTGTGCAAACCTGGGAGTTTCTAAAACTCTCAAGACCCTTTAGCTGTGTCAGGAGTACCTTACCACTGGTGGGGGGTGAAACCTGATAGACAAAAGGGCTATTTGCAACAACACTAAATTCACTTTGCTTTAAACAAAAAATCACTCGCACTGTCAATTAAATTTATTTATTCACTTGAACGGAAACTTTTATTTTTAAATTTGCACCACGGAAATTAAACCACGTACCTTTTATTTTTTATTTAATTATATCAGGAACTGATGAATAAACATTTATTTGGTTGATGCTGCTGCACGTTTTCAAATTATCGCAGAGTCAATAGTATGCCCACCCGAGAGAACGTCGTCGACATATGTACATATTTGTTCGCAAAATATTCGAGGCTATTGGATGAGAGCTTTCGGAGTCATCAGCCAGTTGAAATTAAGTCCTTATTCCCAAATAAGGAGCACAATTGACACCGAAGGTAACCGTTTCAAGCTCACATAAACTGATCGGATCAGTTGGGCTTGAGCGGAAGACTATTCGTTGGTATTTTGTTTGATTGGCATCTACTCGGATTCGCCTATACATCTTCTCAATATCGCTATTGAAGACGTATCTAAAAAGTCTCCAGCGGAGAATTAAGGTGGGTAAATCCGCCTGAAGCACTGGGCCCGGCAGAAGAATGTCATTCAAACTTACACCATTCCAGGTGGATGACGACGCGTTAAAAACTACCCTAATTTTCGTTGAGATACTTTCCTCCTTAATAACCGCGTGGTGAGGTAAATAGTAATTGTCGACCGCATCGGCCGACTGAATTTCTTTTATTTTGGTCATATGACCCATGGATTCATACTCCATTATCACCCTGTTATACTCCCTCTGCAATTCTGGATTTTTATTGAGTCTTGTCTGATTCTTGTAGAACTGAGAGTATGCTATCCTTAACGATGGGCCCAGGTTTAGCTCAGCGGGGAATTCTGACCTAAATGGAAGTGACACGATGTATATTCCGTCAGAGCCCCGTCGAGTTGTCCGCTTGTAAAGTTCCTCACTGTAGGATTCTTCCGTTGTTAGGGCTTTAGCTTTAGGCAAATCTTCGAGTTCTCAAAAAGTGCTTAGCTGCTTGTCTAAAGCTACTTCATTAAAAAAGGAGACTCGATTGTGATTAGTTGGACTAGCTGCGTCAGCACGACCAGTCAGTATCCAACCGAACGCAGTTTCCTGGGCTAGAAGAGTATTTAGAATATTCTTTTTAATACCGCTCAAGATAATTTGCGGATATAAGTCTCCTCCTAGAACAAGATCGACTTGCTCGTTGACGAAGAATCTTTTATCTGCTAGAACCAGATCAGGGAATGCTTGCTTGGTTCGCGCACTTACATCGCATGTTGGCAAATTGCCTGTTAAGTGTGGTAAAACTAACACCACAGCATCAATAGAAATAAGTGGGTCAACTGGTGATCGCAATTGTATGGCGCATGCCTCTTTCACCTGTGCAGAAATTGAATTATTTATGCCCGAAACTTGAGCATGCATTTTTCTAGTTGGCAGGTTGATTCTGCGCCTAAGTCTGTCCGTAATAAAAAAACATTCAGAGCCAGAGTCTATGAGAGCTCTGGCTGAAAAATCTACCCCATTATAATGAATGGTTACACGAGCGGTCCCTAATAATACGCCTTTACTCGTATTTGCGAAGTTTGATTTTAAATTTACCGGTTTAACTGCCTTTCCTTGTTTTGCAGACTCATTTTTCGATTGAGTCTGCGCAGATGTGCCTGGCAAATCATCGGCCGACTCGGTGTTTTCATTCACCTTTGTATTTTTTGAATTTGCAGTCGGCAGATGCAAAAGGGTATGATGTCTTTGATGGCATGTGAAGCAATTGTAAGGGCTCGTGCATCTAGACACTGTATGACCCACCATGAGACAATTGAGGCAACAACCATTCTTTTTGATAAAGGCTATTCTATCGGACGGTGCTAAGTTTTTAAATTTAGGGCACACGTGTAGTTTATGGTCGGTACTATGGCACATTTTACTACATTTTTCGCGACGCTAGCTTGGAAAGCACCAAGCTTTTTTTGCGGTGGTTTAGAGGAATGCGCATTGCTTTGCACCTTTGGCGTAGGCTTTTGCATGATTCCTCTTAAACCCGAGACCGATTCTAAAGTTTGGAACCGATTTGACAGAAATCGGTCCATATCCGCCCACTTGGAAGTTTCTGTCTTGTTTTCAACTGACTGTTCCCACAGCGAAAGGGTAACATCAGGTAATTTCGTTGGACAAAGATATGTGATGATTGGGTCCCAGTTCGAAATGTCAATGTGATGACATTCAAGTGAGACTGAATAATACTCTTAGTTGGGTATTGACCAGGATTCTTTTATTTTCATACCTATCACAAAGGTTTTTCCAGGCAACGTTAAAGCCTTCATTTGTCAGCTCACATTTTCTGACAATTTCTTGCGCCTCACCTTGTGTCTTTTGTGTAAGGTAAAACAGTTTTTGAATGGGTAAAAGCCTTTTGTTTAAAACGTAAATGGCCGTGAACATATCACGAAAAGATGCCCATGATACATAATCTCCCTTAAAAACTGCCGTATCACAAGGTGGCAAATGCAAATTATACGGCGTAATAGATAAGTCCTCTTCTTTTTGCTGCTTTTCTAAATTATCCATGAGCTTATTGATTTTACTCATGCAACGGACAAACACTGTATAAACTGCCTTATTTTTCTTTCTAATTGACACAAGATTTGCGGCAGTAATTTCCTCGTCAATTAGCAGTTTGTCAAAGGCTGCTTTCGCTTTCGTCCACTTGGATCTCAACTCCTCTTCCTGAAGTTTCAGGGAAAAAGTGGAGTGGTCGCTTGCGGTTATGGCCATGAATTCCATTTCGAACTCTTGGACTGAGTCAGACAGACGAGTGTATGCCTCCATATTGAGGTGTGCAGAAAAAAATTAAAAAAGAGAAGCAAAAACAACAAGAATAAAAACTACAAGGAAAACTTCTCTTTTCCAAACTATAAGATAGCGCAGAGTCAAAATCTGTACAAGGAAAACCTTAATATGGACAAACGCCTGCCAACAAAACCAACCAAAATAAATCACCAAGATCGCAAAAATTAAAAAGATCAAATGTAAATATTATATTTTTCAATAGTTTATTGAGCCACCCTAATGAAGGTGCGGTAAGAACGCTTATATATATATATTGCTCGCCAACCAAAAGCGAAGATTTTTATATGTGTGTATGTGTTTATAAAAATTGTCAAGTGAATATGAAAAATATTAATTAAATAAATTGTTTTATTTTAAATTAATGTAAAGTGATAAGCGATTTATGTGCAAGAAAAAACTCTTAAAACGCATTCAAAGCAAAGTGAGGTTATGTTCACAGTGCAGTGTTGTTGTTTTTGGAAAGTTAAATACAAAAGGGTGCAAGTAGCGAAAAGCAATATGGAATAAATTTATTCCCGAAAATGAAAATACTTGCAGCCTTTCCAAAAACACTAGTTGAACAAATATGTGAGTTTGTAAAACTCTAAAGACCCTTAGGCTGTGTCAGGAGTACCTTACCACTGGTGGGGGGTGAAACCTGATAGACAAAAGGGCTATTTATAACAACACTAACTAACTATTCAATGCACCTCAAATCACTAGCACTTTTAATAAACACCTTTTTGTTAATTCGTTGTATTATATCAATAATTAAAGAAATGTTTAATAACAAATTTAATGTGACGTTTGGAGTGATCCTTGTGCTAACAAACTCTAGAAAATTATTAAGTGTAATTACAAAGCAAAGTGGGGTTATATTCACTGTGAGTTGTTGTTGTTTTTGGAAAGTTAAATACCAAAAGGGTGCAAGCAGCGAAAAGCAATTTGGAATAAATTTATTCCCTTGAATGAAAATACTTGCAGCCTTAAATATATTTTCCAAAAACACTAGTTGTGCAAACCTGGGAGTTTCTAAAACTCTCAAGACCCTTTAGCTGTGTCAGGAGTACCTTATCACTGGTGGGGGGTGAAACCTGATAGGCAAAAGGGCTATTTTCAACAACACTAAATTCACTTTGCTTTAAACAAAAAATCACTCGCACTGTCAATTAAATTTATTTATTCACTTGAACTGAAACTTTTATTTTTAAAATTGCACCACGGAAATTAAACCACGTACCTTTTATTTTTTATTTAATTATATCAGGAACTGATGAATAAACATTTATTTGGTTGATGCTGCTGCACGTTTTCAAATTATTGCTAGTAGCTGATTTCCAAATTTTATTCACCCAAGATTCTGTTGCTGATGCAAAATTTTAAAGGAGATGTTGCTCGCAAATTATATTCTTTGTTGTTGTTGTTGAGTGGACTGTAATTATTCGCTAGTTGAAATAGCGATGATGGACCAATGTCTTGACCGGACGCAGCGCTCGGACAAGTGATTGACAGTCACCAAAATGAAAAAAAGAGAAAAGCGAGTATCAAAATTTAATATTTAAAATGATGTACTTTAATTAAAGTATATTTGGTCAAGTACAATTAATTTACAACTATATATATTTCAGATTAACTTTACTCACTCTGGATCTCGGTAGCTCGGAAGACGTCTGTCGCTGATGAATTCGCAATCCAATTGAAAGAATGGAAGGTTCGATCTGGCCATTCTTTGTCGGTCGAACTGTTCTTCCAGCGATATTTTAACATAGTTAGCATAAACAGTTCGACCGCTAATGTTAACTAGATGTATATAAGAAAGTTACGAGGGCGACCGGTGAAGTTTGTAGGTTTTGGCTCTAGGTCATCATTAAAGAAGACAACTTACCTCCCACGGAGTGGCGACTAGGTCGATTGGAAAGCCTACACCCAGGACGAGACGGACACATTCGTGTCGTAGACGTCCGCCCCCAGAACGGTATTCTCACAAGACCTCTTACTAAACAGTGCTTTCTACCATCATCTGAGAGTGACGAGGGCTCTCAGTGCCCACTCCCATCTCCCTAACTTAATACAGTCCACAAAGCTCATACTATCGTTAGCACTCAGGCAACAACCTAGGCACTCCCTGAACCTATGCTTAACTTCAGGCGTATAACTAATATGTATATATTACTCTCTCTTTTCAACAGATGGATCGTCAACGCCCTCCGGTCCCAATACCACGCCGCTCATTGGCATCGCAGGTGACCCTGCTCGCAGCCCGTCCGCGCCGTAGCGAACCCTTACCGGATTACCGGAAATGTGTGTTGTGCATGCGTCATCACGCGCTGCTGATGTGCCCTGTGTTCACGGTCATGCAGCCGCAACAACGCTTCTTGGTCGCTAGGGCACATCAGTATTGCACCAACTGCTTAGCGCTGTGCCATCGCACCAACCAGTGCACCTCCACAGAAAGCTGCCGGGACACCACGCCGCCAGGAGCCACGCCGTCGAGCCGCAGCTCATCGTCGCCGTACTCAACCGCAGCCTCCCAGGGCTAATGTTCGGGCTCCAAGGGCACGTCAACCACCGCGACCAACTAGCGTCGGCGACCGCACCATCCGATGCACCGCAACCGGCTAACGCACCGCCACCTACAAAAATAAGGTGGGAAGGATCTGCAGCATACACTAGGCGCTTAGTACGCCTAGGGGAGGCAGAATGTTTACGCGACATCGGTAGCCACACGTCCCCATCCCAAAACCATAATATTCATTATACACATATTGCATGAATTGTACATAGAATAATACTCGTCATATAAATATTTGCCATGAATTGTATATAATCTCATTATAACGCATGGATTACATTATATTATATTATAGTGTCTTATATTTACTCACCACAACGTATGAACTCACCTTTAGATTCAAGTGTTAAAATTGAAACGATTTGGGACATGTGGCAACCACGCGTAAATCACCCCACACCAATTCGCCGCATGACCGACAGTTGTCATGTAGGCGGCCATCATATCTTGTTGTTATTGGATTGCACCGGCTTTCTTATTAAATTCTGTTTTTTATCTCTTCAAGCTGCTTTTTTGCATAAAACCCAAAAATAAATTTTTCGTGCTAAAACCAAATTTTGTTTTATTATTGGCAAATAAAAAGCAAGACAAGTGAAGTAAATGAAAGGTGATTAATGCATAATTAATTGTAATTGGAAAAGGTGATTACTTTGTGTAAACGGGAGCATTGTGTACAAAAAAAGTCGAATAATCATCAAGAGCAATAGGAGACGAAGAAGAAGCAGCATCATTGTCAGAACGACTTCGTTGCTTATTTCACTTTGAAATTTCTTATTAGGAAAATTAATACTACTTTATACAAAATAAACTTACAAAAAAAAACACAAAATTAATATCCCGTACATTAATAAACAGCCGTGTGAAATATACAATAAAGGAACAGTTTAGCTCGTTGTTGCCGCCGAAACGATTCATTTCAACGTTCTCTGCTTTTTTGCTTTTTTTTTTATTTTATCTTGAGCGTTTCCTTAGCCGCTCGTTGCTAAAACGCTTTACAAGACTATCGGAATTTTTGGATTGCAAGGACACAAAACGACACAAAGAAATAGTTTCAGGATATATCCTGTAGCTGCCAAAAGGGAAGTCTTCTGCGGAATGACACAGTAAGTAGCTCAAGTTAGCTAATAGTAAAGTGTGATGAGTTTTTTTTTTTAATAAAAATTTTTTGGGACAATATTAGGATTTGAATAAATTTGGGTATTTTTTTTTTAATTGGAATGACTAGCAAAGTATTAGGATATCATTTTCCAAAAAATCCTCTAAAATGATTGCATTACCAAAATTTTGCTATTTGTTTATTACGTAAACTTTAGGTTTAGTTAAAAAATATAAAGGAGATCATCGATTTTCTTGAAAAAAATACATACAATCTTTGAATTGTCCTTAAACTGCTCTCAATATTTAAAAGAAATGTTATATTTAGTTTTCGAGACATACATATTTTAAAAATTTTGGGACATTGCAGACAATGAATTTTACTCAGGATATGTTTGTCATACAACGACTGCTAGGCTGTATAACATTATAAAATCACATAGTTATAAAAAATCAATTTTTTAATATATTTTATCAATATTTGAATATATATTTTACAATTGTATTGCATACATTTAATAGTGCATATTAAATTACGTAGGATATACAGATGACTATTTGTATTTAAATTGCTTACATTTTTATATTATTGTAAAAAATTTTCAATGGATGTTATGACAGGTGGACACTATTTCATACTTTATTTCGTGTTTTGAAATAGGTATAAAACATTGAAAATAAGCGTGCTCACTTGTTTGAATTGTGCTTCTGCAACCGATTCTTTAAAATTATATTTCTCGTTGATAATCTTCATTGGAACAACAATCTAACTTTATTGTTTTAAATTCGCTTTGACATTATTATAAAACTCAATTGGCGTGGTAATAGACGTGGAATCGGGCCGACGTAAGCTTTCTCATAGTGCCAATATAACCTTACATATAAGCCTGATAGGCTTTGAAGTAAATCTTTATTATAAGAATCTCCCTGAGTGACAACCCTACGTATGAGTCTGTTAGGCCATGTAAAGTATATGTAAGACAAGTGAATATAGCGAGCTTTAATAGTGTAAGGGATTATGTCATAATATAAAAACACATGTTCAGAGAAATCATCAGCTAGGAAGCAAAACCCCAAGAACTACAAAAACTTAATAAGGAGGAAGAAACAATGAAAGAGCTACAACGAAAGCTCAGAACATAAGATATTGTTAAAAAAGCGGCAAAGGTAACACGACAGTGCTAATGAGTAAAGACGAGTATACAACAAAGACAGAAACCCTCATCAAAGAAATAAATACCAGGCCGAAATCAAAATGACTATAAAGAACGCTACTTAAATAATAGATGAGAGGATAGCATATACATTAACCCAAAATAATGGGCTACAGAAAATCTATAAGCCGGATATTCCTATGAGTACCCATTGTAAATTGTAGTTCAGTTATAAACTGTCCAAATACCTGTAGAGGATTTTAAAGGACAAAATGGAAGTAGACTACGAACACACAATTAATAATACGACAGAAGGTAATGACGTGCAACTCGATGGTTGATCTACGGATATGATGCCTATCACCTCTCATTACCCATGACATGACCTAGAAGGTTTCACTGGTCATAAATCGCTACCACGACAGTCGGGCAGTACCGCAAGGGAGTGCCGGAGCGTCCCGGGTTCAAATCCGGTCAAGGACTGTTAATTCGACAACACTCCCCAAAACCTTCGTGGAGTGTTTTTGTCGTTACCACAACAACAAAAACAACAGAACTAATGAAATGACTTGAGGCGGTGGAACTCACAAAGTACAGCACGATCGTATCGTTTGACATAAAGGACTTATACCCATTGATACCGCTGGCAGAGGAAATGGATATAGTGAACAGAACACTGCTGTACAAAACAAAACACAATGTCAGAACTGCACAAATGACCAACACACTAAGAAGAACTGTAAAGCAAAACATAAAAAAGCAGCATTACGACAACTTGTGAACAGACTCCAAAGAACGCCCCTTACACAGGAGGCATGCAGGAGATAACTGAATACAATATATACCATAACCACAAACAATGAAAAAAAGGCATGGTGGATAAATTCTGAACTCACCAGGGACCACAAAAAAAGGTAACGTACAAGAAAATTCAAAGATTTGGATGGCAATGACATACACGTGAAAAACTGCTTATAAATTGGCGAACTTTTTCAAAAAACATAAGATAAGCACAGCGTTAACTCGGAGATTCCCTTCATTTTTCAGCGATTTCACTTATCACGATAAGCGAGCCACCTAGCTCAATTTTGATTTCTAACAATTACGTTGTCATAGTGAGCGCCCTGAACTGTGAGCTAAGTTTTCAGTCCCTAGGTCACCAGGAAGTTTTTTAACAACCATCCGCACGATTCAAACTTTCAAACGAATTTTCAATATAGGTAGATCCGTGAGCCACCCGACAAATTTTTTTTGATCAAATATTGCATTGCCACCGGGTTCTGAACTATGTGATAAGTTTGAAGTCTCTACCTCACTTAAAATTTACCAAAAAATCGATCGAAATATTCCCTTCATTTTTCAGCGATTTCAGTTATCACGATAAGCGAGCCACCTAGCTCAATTTTGATTTCTAACACTAACGTTGTCATAGTGAGCGCCCTGAACTATGAGCTAAGTTTTCAGCCCCTAGTTCACCAGGAAGTTAACTAACAACCAATCGAAAGATGCAAACTTTCAACCGAATTTTCAATATAGGTAGATCCGTGAGCCGCCATACACGTTTTTTTGATCAAATATTGCGTTGCCACCGGGTTCTGAACTATGTGATAAGTTTCAAGTCTGTACCTCACTGAAAACTTACCAATAAATCGATCGAAAAACTCCACCCATTTATTAGCGATTTTCAGTTATCACGATAAGCGAGCCACCTAGCTCAATTTGCATTTCTAACAATTACGTTGTCATAGTGAGCGCCCTGAACCATGAGCTAAGTTTTGAGTTCCTAGGTCACCAGGAAGTTAATTAACAACCAATCGAAAGATTCAAACTTTCAAACGAATTTTCAATATAGGTAGATCCGTGAGCCCCCCGGCAAATTTTTTTTGATCAAATATTGCGTTGCCACCGGATTCTGAACTATGTGATAAGTTTCAAGTCTGTATCTCACTGAAAACTTACCAATAAATCGATCGAAAGACTCCACCCATTTATTAGCGATTTTCAGTTATCACGATAAGCGAGCCACCTAGCTCAATTTGCATTTCTAACAATTACTTTGTCATAGTGAGCGCCCTGAACCATGAGCTAAGTTTTGAGTCCCTCGGTCACCAGGAATTTAATTAACAACCATTCGCACGATTCAAACTTTCAAACGAATTTTCAATATAGGTAGATCCGTGAGCCACCCGACAATTTTTTTTTGATCAAATATTGCATTGCCACCGGGTTCTGAACTATGTGATAAGTTTCAAGTCTCTACCTCACTGAAAACTTACCAATAAATCGATCGAAAGAATCCACCCATTTTTTAGCGATTTTCAGTTATCACGATAAGCGAGCCACCTAGCTCAATTTGCATTTCTAACAATTACGTTGTCAAAGTGAGCGCCCTGAACCATGAGCTAAGTTTTGAGTCCCTAGGTCACCAGGAAGTTAATTAACAACCAATCGAAAGATTCAAACTTTCAAACGAATTTTCAATATAGGTAGATCCGTGAGCCCCCCGACAAATTTTTTTTTAACAAATATTGCTTTGCCACCGGGTTCTGAACTATGTGATAAGTTTTAAGTCTCTACCTCACTGAAAAGTTACCAATAAATCGATCGAAAGACTCCACCCATTTTTTAGCGATTTTCAGTTATCACGATAAGCGAGCCACCTAGCTCAATTTTGATTTCTAACAATTACGATGTCATAGTGAGCGCCCTGAACTTAGAGCTAAGTTTTTAGCCCCTAGTTCACCAGGAAGTTAACTAACAACCATTCGCACAATTCAAACTTTCAAACGAATTTTCAATACAGGTACGTGAGCCACCCGACACATTTTTTTTGATCAAATATTGCATTGCCACCGGGTTCTGACCTACTGTGAGTAGCAAAAAAAAGTAAACACCACTTTTATTTGCATTCATACCTTTTTTGCGAATCTAATTAAAGATAAAATTAAAAGTTATTAATACTTAGATTACAAGGGTGATTTATAAGAGTTTAAATACACACAAACAATAAACAAAAGTAAATCACCTTTTAAAATAATTCACCTTTTTCTGAAAAACTGAGGAATTTACGCGTCAAAAAAAAGTAAACGCTGGCAGCATTCCTACTTTTAATTCGGGGAAGCACAAATTAATAATTAGTAACTGTGCTTATAAAAACGAGAGAATATTGAAAAAAGGTTTGTCAACAGTTTCGCTTTGTTTACCATCGAAGAAAGTGCAAGGACATCAAACCTTAAGAATGGGCAAACAGACCACTAACGAGACGCGTAAAATCATTTTAGATTTACACAATAAAAATAAATCTTTGCGCACAATAAAAAAAATTATAGATAAATACGCTAAACATCATACCGTTGCAAATTTACCACGAGCAGGACGACCAAGGCGGCTAACTGAAACGAAGGTGCGGGCAATAGTTCGAGAAGTTAAAAGCAATCCAAGTTCGAGTGCAGGTAAAATGTCGAAAAATATATCAGAGACTTCGGAAAAATCCGTAAATGCCAGTACAGTTAGGAGAGTACTTCATAAAAATGGTCTACATGGCAGAGTTCCACGTAAGAAGCCCTACATATCCAAAGTGAATCGGCAGAAGCGTATGGCTTATGCAAAAAAGTATGAATACGAGTACAAGACTGTTTACTTCTGGAATAATGTTTTATTTACCGACGAAAGTAAATTTGAAATATTTGGAGCAAAAAAGCCCCCAAAAATATGGCGAGCGAAGAATGAAGCTTTTCTTGAAAAGTGTGTTACAAACACCGTGAAACACGGCGGCGGATCAGTAATGGTCTGGGGATGTATGGCGGCATCAGGGGTTGGAGAATTGGTTTTTATTGAGTCTACAATGAATAAAATGGATTATTTAAAGATTTTGAAGGAGAATGTTACGCCTAGCGTGGCAAAACTGGGACTGCCAGGAAACTGGATTTTCCAGCAAGACAACGATCCCAAACATACTTCTAAAGTTGTAAGAGAATGGTTGCGGTACCGAACGCCTAAGACTCTTGATCACCCACCGCAGTCCCCTGACCTTAATCCAATCGAGCATCTGTGGGACCATCTTGACCGAAAAATTAGACAGCGGCCTATTTCCAACAAGAACGACCTTACAAGAGCGCTAGTTGAAGAATGGGGCAAAATCTCTCCCGATGTAACCAAAACGCTTTTGGAGTCCATGCCTAGAAGATTGAATGAGGTGCGTAAGGCAACAGGTGGACAAACTAAATATTAAAAATAATTTCCCGGTGCGTTTATGCACCAACTTTTTGGATAATTTGAATGTGTTTACTCTTTTTTGACGCGTGAAATCCTTACTTTTTTAATATTACGTGAATTATTTTGAATTGTGTTTTACTTTTGTTTAATGTTTCTGTACAGTTAAACTCTTATTATATATGCCTTGTAATCTGCGATAAATAAATTTTATTCTTATTGACAATTAGACTGCAATAAAAGCATAGATGTAACTAAAAATGGTGTATACTTCTTTTTGACGCTCACAGTATGTGACAAGTTTCAAGTCTCTACCTCACTGAAAACTTACCAATAAATCGATAGAAAGATTCCCTTCATTTTTCAGCGATTTTTAGTTATCACGATAAGCGAGCCACCTAGCTCAATTTTGATTTCTAACAATAACGATGTCATAGCGAGCGCCCTGAACTATGAGCTAAGTTTTCAGCCCCTAGGTCACCAGGAAGTTAATTAACAACCAATCGAAAGATGCAAACTTTCAAACGAATTTTCAATACAGGTAGATCCGTGAGCCACCCGACAAATTTTTTGTGATCAAATATTGTATTGCCAAAGGGTTCTGAATTACATGACGAGTGTCAAGACTCTACCTCACCGAAAAGTTACTAATAAATCGATCGAAAGATGCCCCCCATTTTTTAGCGATTTTCAGTTATCACGATAAGCGAGCCACCTAGCTCAATTTTGATTTCTAACAATTACGATGCGATAGTGAGCGCCATGAACCATGAGCTAAGATTTCAGTCCCTAGGCCACCAGGAAGTTAATTAACACGTTGACTGCCAACTACGAGATAACTCGTAGTATGAATTCCCTTCCAGGAAGCCAACTACGAGTTATCTCGTACTACCTAAAACTACCACTTTTTGTGTAGCTACGAGTAAAACCGTATTATAATAGTGTTAGTATCGATAAATGGCTTCTGGGAAAAGAAAAAAATTTTGGGTTTGGCTTCCGTGAGCTTTTTTTTTATAAAAAAAAAAAAAATGTATGGAAAAATTCATTCAATATAATGCAAAAATTCATTCAATATAATGGAAAAATTAACTCAAATACAAGAAATAAAGTAATATTTTATTGTTTGTGGTAGTTTTTAAAACAATTTTCCAAACAAAGGGCTGGCTTCTCTGGACAGGCTGGACAGAAGTAACGCGTTTCTCGGCGTTTTTTTCTTGGGTACATACACGACATGGCTTTGTCGGACGCTGTTTTTTTCCGTTGGTGGTAAACACTCTAGATAATGGAGCTCTTTAGATCTATTTTTTTTTTTAACTGGTTGAAAATCTCCAATCAACACCACGACGAATTTTTCTCTGAACTTTATCAGTTTTATTTTAGATGAAGTTACTTTTTGGTAAATTCTGTGAGCATTTTGTATATAAATATATCTCTATAATATGAAGTGAAACCTTTTTGTGCCATCTAATTGTCTTTCTTAGAGATGAGTAGTACGAAATCATTTGATCTGATCGGTCAATGCCAGACATTCCATTATTAAAATCTCGAATTATATTCGGTTTCATAGAAATTGTTCCATCGCGATTGGGCACCTCTACCATTTCAAAAGCGTGCATGTTTGAAATGGAAAGGACTTCTCGTTTGTCTTTTCATTTGCATACAGTAACAGGAACACTTGTCTGCCAAAAACACTCCCCTCTTTTTAGTTTACGATTTACCACATCTTTGGGGTCTCCTTTTCTGTTACTTCGTAGGGTTCCACACACATAAGTTTTTCGTGTATATAACAGTTTTGTAAGACTAACTGAATTATAAAAATTATCCATGTAAAGCGCGTAGCCTTTATCGAGTTAGTCCTCAAGTAAATGTAAAACAACGTCAGCAGTGTGACCTACATTATGGGTAGTTTCCTCAGATTTTCCGCTGTAAATTTTTATTTTTATTACAAGACCGTCGGACTCACATAGTTCATATAGTTTGACACCATATTTGGGTTTTTTATTTTTTATGTACCATTTTCCAATGTTGCGATTTCTTGTGCAGCATACAAATAGTTTGTTTTACCAGTAATGCAAGAAACTCATCCGAAAAAAATACATCCACCAGCGTTTGTACTGTAAAATTTGACATATCTAATTTCACACCAACATTTTCTTTGAAAGGAAATAATTCAGGATTGTGTTGAACTTCTGTCCACAAATCATTATTCTCATTTGAAGTTGTTGCTTGAAAATCATCGTCATTATTATCAGATTCGGAGACGTCTTCAGGTTCGGAGATGACTTCATCTTCACTATCACTTGTATTCTCAGAAGGATCATAAATGTCTTTACTACCATCGCTGAAATCATCTTCTGAATCACTTAGATTTGCGTTGTACTCAATTTCACTTTGATTCAGTGACCTTTTCCTATCCATATTGGGTTCTTGATAATTATAACAGTAATTTTAGAGAATGTTTATAAATCTAAAAAGAAAGAAAATAATAATAAAATTATGATAATTATAATAAATAATAATAACTATAAAACAAAATACTATAGAAAGCAAAAATTATGTTCGTAGCGTTCTTTCCCAGACGCCAACTACGAGATAACTCGTAGGTCCTTTTTCTCCTTTAAAAAACATCATTTTTGATTTTTTATGATACCAATGATCTAGAAATAGAGTTTTTAGTAATATAATGTGAAAAAATCAAAATGTCATTTTTGGACAGTTTTCTGAAAATGGCCTTGGCAGTCAACGTGTTAACAACCAATCGAAAGATTCCAACTTTCAAACGAATTTTCAATATAGGTAGATACGTGAGCCACCCGACAATTTTTTTTTGATCAAATATTGCATTGCCACCTGGTTCTGAACTGCGTGATAAGTTTCAAGTCTCTACCTCACAAAAAATCGATCGAAAGATTCCCTTCATTTTTCAGCGATTTCAGTTATCACGATAAGCGAGCCACCTAGCTCAATTTGAATTTCTAACAATTACGTGGTCATAGTGAGCGCCCTGAACTATGAACTAAGTTTTGATTCCCTCGGTCACCAGGACGTTAATTAACAACCAATCATAAGATTTAAACTTTCAAACGAATTTTGAAAATAAATAGATCCGTGAGCCACCCTACAAATTTTTTTTGATCAAATATTGCACTGACACCGGGTTCTGAACTATGTGATAAGTTTCAAGTCTCTACCTCACTGAAAACTTACCAATAAATCGATCGAAAACTCCACCCATTTTTTAGCGATTTTCAGTTATCACGATAAGCGAGCCACCTAGCTCAATATTGAATTCTAACAATTACGATGTCATAGTGCCACCGGGTTCTGAACTATGTGAGAAGTTTCAAGTCTCTACCTCACTGAAAAGTTAACAAAAAATCAATCGAAAGATTCCGTGAGCCACCTAGCTCAATTTTGATTTCTAACAATTGCGTTGTGATAGTTAGTGTTCTAAACTATGAGCTAAGTTTCAAGTCCCAAGGTTACCAGGAAGTTAATTAACAACCAATCGTAAGATTCAAACTTTCAAACGAATTTTGAAAATAGATAGATCCGTGAGCCACCCTACATTTTTTTTTTGATCAAATATTGGATTGCCTCCGGGTTCAGTTCTCTACCTTACTGAAAACATAGCAATAAGTCGATCGAAAGATTCCCTTCATTTTTCAACGATTTCAGTTATCACGATAACCGAGCCACCTAGCTCAATTTTGATTTCTAACAATTACGTTGTCATAGTTAGTGTTCTAAACTATGAGCTAAGTTTCAAGTCCCCAGGTTACCAGGAAGTTAATTAACAACCAATCGTAAGATTCAAACTTTCAAACGAATTTTGAAAATAGATAGATCCGTGAGTCACCCTACAATTTTTTTTTGATCAAATATTGCATTGCCACCGGGTTCTGAACTATGTGATAAGTTTCAAGTCTCTACCTCACTGAAAACTTACCAATAAATCGATCGAAAACTCCACCCATTTTTTAGCGATTTTTAGTTATCACGTTAAGCGAGCCACCTAGCTCAATTTTGATTTCTAACAATTACGATGTCATAGTGAGCGCCCTGAACTATGATCTAAGTTTTCAGCCCCTAGTTCCCCAGGAAGTTACCTAACAACCAATCGAAAGATGCAAACTTTCAAATGAATTTTTAATATAGGTAGATCCGTGAGCCACCCTACAAATTTTTTTTGATTAAATATTGCATTGCCACCGGGTTCTGAACTATGTGATAAGTTTCAAGTCTCTACATCACTGAAAACGTACCAAAAAATCGATCGAAAGATTCCCTTCATTTTTCAGCGATTTCACTTATCACGATAAGCGAGCCACCTAGCTCAATTTTGATTTCTAACAATTACGCTGTCATAGTGAGCGCCCTGAACTATGAGCTAAGTTTTCAGTCCCTAGGTCACCAGGAAATTAATTAACTATTCGCACGATTCAAACTTTCGACCAAATTTTCAATATAGGTAGATCCGACAAATTTTTTTTGATCAAATATTGGATTGCCTCCGGGTTAAAGTCTCTACCTCACTGAAAACTTAGCAATAAATCGATCGAAAGATTCCCTTCATTTTTCAGCGATTTTACTTATCACGATAAGTGAGCCACCTAGCACAATTTTGATTTCTAACAATTACGTTGTCATAGTTAGTGTTCTAAACTATGAGCTAAGTTTCAAGTCCCCAGGTTACCAGGAAGTTAATTAACAACCAATCGTAAGATTCAAACTTTCAAACGAATTTTGAAAATAGATAGATCCGTGAGCCACCCTACAATTTTTTTGGATCAAATATTGGATTTCCTCCGGGTTAAAGTCTCTACCTCACTGAAAACTTAGCAATAAATCGATCGAAAGATTCCCTTCATTTTTCAGCGATTTTACTTATCACGATAAGTGAGCCACCTAGCACAATTTTGATTTCTAACAATTACGTTGTCATAGTTAGTGTTCTAAACTATGAGCTAAGTTTCAAGTCCCCAGGTTACCAGGAAGTTAATTAACAACCAATCGTAAGATTCAAACTTTCAAACGAATTTTGAAAATAGATACATCCGTGAGTCACCCTACAATTTTTTTTTGATCAAATATTGCATTGCCACCGCGTTCTGAACTATGTGATAAATTTCAAGTCTCTACCTCACTGAAAACTTACCAATAAATCGATCGAAAGATTCCCTTCATTTTTCAGCGATTTCACGTATCACGATAAGTGAGCCACCTAGCTCAATTTTGATTTCTAACAATTACGTTGTCATAGTGAGCGCGCTGAACTATGAGCTTAGTTTTCAGTCCCTAGGCCACCAGGAAGTTATTTAACAACCAATATATAGGTAGATCCGTCAGCCACCCGACAAATTTTGTTTGATCAAATATTGCATTGCCAACGGGTTCTGAACTACGTGACACGTTTCAAGTCTCTACCTCACTGAAAAGTTAACAAAAAATCGATCAAAAGATTCCCTTCATTTTTCAGCGATTTCAGTTATCACGATAAGCGAGCAACCTAGCTCAATTTTGATTTCTAACAATTACGTTGTCATAGTGAGCGCCCTGAACTATGAGCTAAGTTTTCAGTCCCTAGGTCACCAGGAAGTTAACTAACAACCAATCGAAAGATGCAAACTTTCAAACGAATTTTCAATATAGATAGATCCGTGAGCCACTCTACAAATTTTTTTTGCTCAAATATTGCATTGCCACCGGGTTCTGAACTATGTGATAAGTTTCAAGTCCCTACCTCACTGAAAACGTACCAAAAAATCGATCGAAAGACTCCCTTCATTTTTCAGCGATTTCACTTATCACGATAAGCGAGCCACCAAGCTCTATTTTGATTTCTAACAATTACGTTGTCATAGTGAGCGCCTTGAACTATGAGCTAAGTTTTCAGTCCCTAGGTCACCAGGAAGTTAATTAACAGCCATTCGCACGATTCAAAACTTCAAACGAATTTTCAATATAGGTAGATCCGTGAGCCACCCGACAAATTTTTTTTTGATCAAATATTGCGTTGCCACCGGGTTCTGAACTACGTGACAAGTTTCAGGTCTCTACCTCACTGAAAAGTTAACAAAAAATCAATCTAAAGATTCCGTGAGCCACCTAGCTCAATTTTGATTTCTAACAATTACGTTGTGATAGTTAGTGTTCTAAACTATGAGCTAAGTTTCAAGTCCCCAGGTTACCAGGAAGTTAATTAACAACCAATCGTAAGATTCAAACTTTCAAACGTATTTTTTTTTTATCAAATATTGCATTGCCACCTGGTTCTGAACTGTGTGATAAGTTTCAAGTCTCTACCTCACAAAAAATCGATCGAAAGATTCCCTTCATTTTTCAGCGATTTCAGTTATCACGATAACCGAGCCACCTAGCTCAATTTTGATTTCTAACAATTACGTTGTCATAGTGAGCGCCCTGAACTATGAGCTAAGTTTTCAGTCCCTAGGTCACCAGGAAGTTAACTAACAACCAATCGAAAGATGCAAACTTTCAAACGAATTTTCAATATAGATAGATCCGTGAGCCACTCTACAAATTTTTTTTGCTCAAATATTGCATTGCCACCGGGTTCTGAACTATGTGATAAGTTTCAAGTCCCTACCTCACTGAAAACGTACCAAAAAATCGATTGAAAGACTCCCTTCATTTTTCAGCGATTTCACTTATCACGATAAGCGAGCCACCAAGCTCTATTTTGATTTCTAACAATTACGTTGTCATAGTGAGCGCCCTGAACTATGAGCTAAGTTTTCAGCCCCTAGTTCGCCAGGAAGTTAACTAACAACCAATCGAAAGATGCAAACTTTCAAACGAATTTTCAATATAGGTAGATCCGTGAGCCACCCGACAAATTTTTTCTGATCAAATATTGCGTTGCCAGCGGGTTCTGAACTATGTGATAAGTTTCAAGTCTCTACCTCACTGAAAAGTTAACAAACAATCAATCGAAAGATTCCGTGAGCCACCTAGCTCAATTTTGATTTCTAACAATTACGTTGTCATAGTTAGTGTTCTAAACTATGAGCTAAGTTTCAAGTCCCCAGGTTACCAGGAAGTTATTAACAACCAATCGTAAGATTCAAACTTTCAAACGAATTTTGAAAATAGATAGATCCGTGAGCCACCCTACAATTTTTTTTTGATCAAATATTGGATTGCCTCCGGGTTCAAGTCTCTACCTCACTGAAAACTTAGCAATAAATCGATCGAAAGATTCCCTTCATTTTTCAGCGATTTCACTTATCACGATAAGCGAGCCACCTAGCTCAATTTTGATTTCTAACAACTACGTTGTCATAGTGAGCGCCCTGAACTATGAGCTAAGTTTTCAGTCCCTAGGTCACCAGGAAGTTAATTAACAACCATTCGCACGATTCAAACTTTCGAACGAATTTTCAATATAGGTAGATCCGACAAATTTTTTTTGATAAAATATTGCATTGCCACCGTGTTCTGAACTACGTGAGAAGTTTCAAGTCTCTACCTCACTGAAAAGTTAACAAACAATCAATCGAAAGATTCCGTGAGCCACCTAGCTCAATTTTGATTTCTAACAATTACGTTGTCATAGTTAGTGTTCTAAACTATGAGCTAAGTTTCAAGTCCCCAGGTTACCAGGAAGTTATTAACCACCAATCGTAAGATTCAAACTTTCAAACGAATTTTGAAAATAGATAGATCCGTGAGCCACCCTACAATTTTTTTTTGATCAAATATTGGATTGCCTCCGGGTTCAAGTCTCTACCTCACTGAAAACTTAGCAATAAATCGATCGAAAGATTCCCTTCATTTTTCAGCGACTTTCAGTTATCACGATAAGCGAGCCTCCTAGCTCAATTTTGATTTCTAACAATTACGATGTCATAGTGAGCGCCTTGAACTATGAGCTAAGTTTTCAGTCCCTAGGCCACCAGGAAGTTAATTAACAACCAATCGAAAGATTCAAACTTTCAAACGAATTTTGAAAATAGATAGATCCGTGAGCCACCCGACAAATTTTTTTTGATCAAATATTGCATTGCCACCGGGTTCTGAACAATGTGATAAGTTTCAAGTCTCTACCTCACTAAAAACTTACCAAAAAATCGATCAAAAGATTCCCTTCATTTTTCAGCGATTTCAGTTATCACGATAAGCGAGCAACCTAGCTCAATTTAGATTTCTAACAATTACGATGTCATAGTGAGCGCCCTGAACTATGAGCTAAGTTTTCAGTCCCTAGGCCACCAGGAAGTTAATTAACAACCAATCGAAAGATTCAAACTTTCAAACGAATTTTCAATATAGGTAGATCCGTGAGCCACCCGACAAATTTTTTTTGATCAAATATTGCGTTGCCACCGTGTTCTGAACTATGTGATAAGTTTCAAGTCTCTACCTCACTGAAAACTTACCAATAAA
The DNA here is from genome assembly GCA_949987695.1 of Merzomyia westermanni. Lineage (NCBI taxonomy): Eukaryota > Metazoa > Arthropoda > Insecta > Diptera > Tephritidae > Merzomyia > Merzomyia westermanni. The sequence goes on from OX465289.1 coordinate 84,646,078, forward strand.
TCGATCGAAAAACGCACCCATTTTTTAGCGACTTTCAGTTATCACGATAAGCGAGCCACCTAGCTCAATTTTGATTTCTAACAATTACGATGTCATAGTGAGCGCCTTGAACTATGAGCTAAGTTTTCAGTCCCTAGGCCACCAGGAAGTTAATTAACAACCAATCGAAAGATTCAAACTTTCAAACGAATTTTGAAAATAGATAGATCCGTGAGCCACCCGACACATTTTTTTTGATCAAATATTGCATTGCCACCGGGTTCTGAACTATGTGATAAGTTTCAAGTCTCTACCTCACTAAAAACTTACCAAAAAATCGATCAAAAGATTCCCTTCATTTTTCAGCGATTTCAGTTATCACGATAAGCGAGCAACCTGGCTCAATTTTGATTTCTAACAATTACGTTGTGATAGTTAGTGTTCTAAACTATGAGCTAAGTTTCAAGTCCCCAGGAAGTTAATTAACAACTAATCGTAAGATTCAAACTTTTAAACGAATTTTGAAAATAGATAGCTCCGTGAGCCGCCCTAAAATTTTTTTTCGATCAAATATTGCGTTGCCACCGGGTTCTGAACTATGTGATATGTTTCAAGTCTCTACCTCACTAAAAACTTACCAAAAAATCGATCGAAAGATTCCCTTCATTTTTCAGCGATTTCAGTTATCACGAGAAGCGAGCAACCTAGCTCAATTTTGATTTCTAACAATTACGTTGTCATAGTGAGCGCCCTGAACTATAAGCTAAGTTTTCAGTCCCTAGGTCACCAGGAAGTTAATTAACAACCATTCGCACGATTCAAACTTTCAAACGAATTTTCAATATAGGTAGATCCGTGAGCCACCCGACAAATTTTTTTTGATCAAATATTGCGTTGCCACCGGGTTTCTGAACTATGTGATAAGTTTCAAGTCTCTACCTCACTGAAAACTTACCAATAAATCGATCGAAAGACTGCACCCATTTTTTTTAGCGATTTTCAGTTATCACGATAAGCGAGCAACCTAGCTCAATTTTGATTTCTAACAATTACGTTGTCATAGTGAGCGCCCTGAACTATAAGCTAAGTTTTCAGTCCCTAGGTCACCAGGAAGTTAATTAACAACCATTCGCAGGATTCAAACTTTCAAACGAATTTTCAATATAGGTAGATCCGTGAGCCACCCGACAAATTTTTTTTGATCAAATATTGCTTTGCCACCGTGTTCTGAACTATGTGATAAGTTTCAAGTCTCTACCTCACTGAAAACTTACCAATAAATCGATCGAAAGACTGCACCCATTTTTTAGCGATTTTCAGTTAACACGAGAAGCGAGCCACCTAGCGCAATTTTGATTTCTAACAATTACGATGTCATAGTGAGCGCCCTGAACTATGAGCTAAGTTTTCAGTCATTAGGTCACCAGGAAGTTAATTAACAGCCATTCGCACGATTCAAAACTTCAAACGAATTTTCAATATAGGTAGATCCGTGAGCCACCCGACAAATTTTATTTTGATCAAATATTGCATTGCCACCGTGTTCTGAACTACGTGACAAGTTCCAAGTCTCTACCTCACTGAAAAGTTAACAAAAAATCAATCTAAAGATTCCGTGAGCCACCTAGCTCAATTTTGATTTCTAACAATTACGTTGTGATAGTTAGTGTTCTAAACTATGAGCTAAGTTTCAAGTCCCCAGGTTACCAGGAAGTTAATTAACAACCAATCGTAAGATTCAAACTTTCAAACGTATTTATTTTTTATCAAATATTGCATTGCCACCTGGTTCTGAACTGTGTGATAAGTTTCAAGTCTCTACCTCACAAAAAATCGATCGAAAGATTCCCTTCATTTTTCAGCGATTTCAGTTATCACGATAACCGAGCCACCTAGCTCAATTTTGATTTCTAACAATTACGATGTCATAGTGAGCGCCCTGAACTATGAGCTAAGTTTTCAGTCATTAGGTCACCAGGAAGTTAATTAACAGCCATTCGCACGATTCAAAACTTCAAACGAATTTTCAATATAGGTAGATCCGTGAGCCACCCGACAAATTTTATTTTGATCAAATATTGCATTGCCACCGTGTTCTGAACTACGTGACAAGTTCCAAGTCTCTACCTCACTGAAAAGTTAACAAAAAATCAATCTAAAGATTCCGTGAGCCACCTAGCTCAATTTTGATTTCTAACAATTACGTTGTGATAGTTAGTGTTCTAAACTATGAGCTAAGTTTTCAGTCCCTAGGTCACCAGGAAGTTAACTAACAACCAATCCAAAGATGCAAACTTTCAAACGAATTTTCAATATAGATAGATCCGTGAGCCACTCTACAAATTTTTTTTGCTCAAATATTGCATTGCCACCGGGTTCTGAACTATGTGATAAGTTTCAAGTTCCAACCTCACTGAAAACGTACCAAAAAATCGATCGAAAGACTCCCTTCATTTTTCAGCGATTTCACTTATCACGATAAGCGAGCCACCAAGCTCTATTTTGATTTCTAACAATTACGTTGTCATAGTGAGCGCCCTGAACTATGAGCTAAGTTTTCAGCCCCTAGTTCCCCAGGAAGTTACCTAACAACCAATCGAAAGATGCAAACTTTCAAATGAATTTTCAATATAGGTAGATCCGTGAGCCACCCTACAAATTTTTTTGATCAAATATTGCATTGCCACCGGGTTCTGAACTACGTGAGAAGTTTCAAGTCTCTACCTCACTGAAAAGTTAACAAACAATCAATCGAAAGATTCCGTGAGCCACCTAGCTCAATTTTGATTTCTAACAATTACGTTGTCATAGTTAGTGTTCTAAACTATGAGCTAAGTTTCAAGTCCCCAGGTTACCAGGAAGTTATTAACAACCAATCGTAAGATTCAAACTTTCAAACGAATTTTGAAAATAGATAGATCCGTGAGCCACCCATCCATTTTTTTTTTTATCAAATATTGGATTGCCTCCGGGTTCAAGTCTCTACCTCACTGAAAACTTAGCAATAAATCGATCGAAAGATTCCCTTCATTTTTCAGCGATTTCACTTATCACGATAAGCGAGCCACCTAGCTCAATTTTGATTTCTAACAACTACGTTGTCATAGTGAGCGCCCTGAACTATGAGCTAAGTTTTCAGTCCCTAGGTCACCAGGAAGTTAATTAACAACCATTCGCACGATTCAAACTTTCGAACGAATTTTCAATATAGGTAGATCCGACAAATTTTTTTTGATAAAATATTGCGTTGCCACAGGGTTCTGAACTACGTGAGAAGTTTCAAGTCTCTACCTCACTGAAAAGTTAACAAACAATCAATCGAAAGATTCCGTGAGCCACCTAGCACAATTTTGATTTCTAACAATTACGTTGTCATAGTTAGTGTTCTAAACTATGAGCTAAGTTTCAAGTCCCCAGGTTACCAGGAAGTTATTAACAACCAATCGTAAGATTCAAACTTTCAAACGAATTTTGAAAATAGATAGATCCGTGAGCCACCCTACAATTTTTTTTTGATCAAATATTGGATTGCCTCCGGGTTCAAGTCTCTACCTCACTGAAAACTTAGCAATAAATCGATCGAAAGATTCCCTTCATTTTTCAGCGACTTTCAGTTATCACGATAAGCGAGCCTCCTAGCTCAATTTTGATTTCTAACAATTACGATGTCATAGTGAGCGCCTTGAACTATGAGCTAAGTTTTCAGTCCCTAGGCCACCAGGAAGTTAATTAACAACCAATCGAAAGATTCAAACTTTCAAACGAATTTTGAAAATAGATAGATCCGTGAGCCACCCGACAAATTTTTTTTGATCAAATATTGCATTGCCACCGGGTTCTGAACTATGTGATAAGTTTCAAGTCTCTACCTCACTAAAAACTTACGAAAAAATCGATCAAAAGATTCCCTTCATTTTGCAGCGATTTCAGTTATCACGATAAGCGAGCAACCTAGCTCAATTTAGATTTCTAACAATTACGATGTCATAGTGAGCGCCCTGAACTATGAGCTAAGTTTTCAGTCCCTAGGCCACCAGGAAGTTAATTAACAACCAATCGAAAGATTCAAACTTTCAAACGAATTTTCAATATAGGTAGATCCGTGAGCCACCCGACACATTTTTTTTGATCAAATATTGCGTTGCCACCGTGTTCTGAACTATGTGATAAGTTTCAAGTCTCTACCTCACTGAAAACTTACCAATAAATCGATCGAAAGACTGCACCCATTTTTTAGCGACTTTCAGTTATCACGATAAGCGAGCCACCTAGCTCAATTTTGATTTCTAACAATTACGATGTCATAGTGAGCGCCTTGAACTATGAGCTAAGTTTTCAGTCCCTAGGCCACCAGGAAGTTAATTAACAACCAATCGAAAGATTCAAACTTTCAAACGAATTTTGAAAATAGATAGCTCCGTGAGCCACCCTAAAATTGTTTTTCGATCAAATATTGCGTTGCCACCGGGTTCTGAACTATGTGATAAGTTTCAAGTCTCTACCTCACTAAAAACTTACCAAAAAATCGATCAAAAGATTCCCTTCATTTTTCAGCGATTTCAGTTATCACGATAAGCGAGCAACCTAGCTCAATTTAGATTTCTAACAATTACGATGTCATAGTGAGCGCCCTGAACTATGAGCTAAGTTTTCAGTCCCTAGGCCACCAGGAAGTTAATTAACAACCAATCGAAAGATTCAAACTTTCAAACGAATTTTCAATATAGGTAGATCCGTGAGCCACCCGACAAATTTTTTTTGATCAAATATTGCGTTGCCACCGGGTTCTGAACTATGTGATAAGTTTCAAGTCTCTACCTCACTAAAAACTTACCAAAAAATCGATCAAAAGATTCCCTTCATTTTTCAGCGATTTCAGTTATCACGATAAGCGAGCAACCTAGCTCAATTTAGATTTCTAACAATTACGATGTCATAGTGAGCGCCCTGAACTATGAGCTAAGTTTTCAGTCCCTAGGCCACCAGGAAGTTAATTAACAACCAATCGAAAGATTCAAACTTTCAAACGAATTTTCAATATAGGTAGATCCGTGGGCCACCCGACAAATTTTTTTTGATCAAATATTGCATTGCCACCGGGTTCTGAACTATGTGATAAGTTTCAAGTCTCTACCTCACTAAAAACTTACCAAAAAATCGATCAAAAGATTCCCTTCATTTTTCAGCGATTTCAGTTATCACGATAAGCGAGCAACCTGGCTCAATTTTGATTTCTAACAATTACGTTGTGATAGTTAGTGTTCTAAACTATGAGCTAAGTTTCAAGTCCCCAGGAAGTTAATTAACAACCAATCGTAAGATTCAAACTTTTAAACGAATTTTGAAAATAGATAGCTCCGTGAGCCACCCTAAAATTGTTTTTCGATCAAATATTGCGTTGCCACCGGGTTCTGAACTATGTGATAAGTTTCAAGTCTCTACCTCACTAAAAACTTACCAAAAAATCGATCAAAAGATTCCCTTCATTTTTCAGCGATTTCAGTTATCACGATAAGCGAGCAACCTAGCTCAATTTAGATTTCTAACAATTACGATGTCATAGTGAGCGCCCTGAACTATGAGCTAAGTTTTCAGTCCCTAGGCCACCAGGAAGTTAATTAACAACCAATCGAAAGATTCAAACTTTCAAACGAATTTTCAATATAGGTAGATCCGTGAGCCACCCGACACATTTTTTTTGATCAAATATTGCGTTGCCACCGTGTTCTGAACTATGTGATAAGTTTCAAGTCTCTACCTCACTGAAAACTTACCAATAAATCGATCGAAAGACTGCACCCATTTTTTAGCGACTTTCAGTTATCACGATAAGCGAGCCACCTAGCTCAATTTTGATTTCTAACAATTACGATGTCATAGTGAGCGCCTTGAACTATGAGCTAAGTTTTCAGTCCCTAGGCCACCAGGAAGTTAATTAACAACCAATCGAAAGATTCAAACTTTCAAACGAATTTTGAAAATAGATAGCTCCGTGAGCCACCCTAAAATTGTTTTTCGATCAAATATTGCGTTGCCACCGGGTTCTGAACTATGTGATAAGTTTCAAGTCTCTACCTCACTAAAAACTTACCAAAAAATCGATCAAAAGATTCCCTTCATTTTTCAGCGATTTCAGTTATCACGATAAGCGAGCAACCTAGCTCAATTTAGATTTCTAACAATTACGATGTCATAGTGAGCGCCCTGAACTATGAGCTAAGTTTTCAGTCCCTAGGCCACCAGGAAGTTAATTAACAACCAATCGAAAGATTCAAACTTTCAAACGAATTTTCAATATAGGTAGATCCGTGAGCCACCCGACAAATTTTTTTTGATCAAATATTGCATTGCCACCGGGTTCTGAACTATGTGATAAGTTTCAAGTCTCTACCTCACTAAAAACTTACCAAAAAATCGATCAAAAGATTCCCTTCATTTTTCAGCGATTTCAGTTATCACGATAAGCGAGCAACCTAGCTCAATTTAGATTTCTAACAATTACGATGTCATAGCGAGCGCCCTGAACTATGAGCTAAGTTTTCAGTCCCTAGGCCACCAGGAAGTTAATTAACAACCAATCGAAAGATTCAAACTTTCAAACGAATTTTCAATATAGGTAGATCCGTGAGCCACCCGACAAATTTTTTTTGATCAAATATTGCATTGCCACCGGGTTCTGAACTATGTGATAAGTTTCAAGTCTCTACCTCACTAAAAACTTACCAAAAAATCGATCAAAAGATTCCCTTCATTTTTCAGCGATTTCAGTTATCACGATAAGCGAGCAACCTAGCTCAATTTAGATTTCTAACAATTACGATGTCATAGTGAGCGCCCTGAACTATGAGCTAAGTTTTCAGTCCCTAGGCCACCAGGAAGTTAATTAACAACCAATCGAAAGATTCAAACTTTCAAACGAATTTTCAATATAGGTAGATCCGTGGGCCACCCGACAAATTTTTTTTGATCAAATATTGCATTGCCACCGGGTTCTGAACTATGTGATATGTTTCAAGTCTCTACCTCACTAAAAACTTACCAAAAAATCGATCGAAAGATTCCCTTCATTTTTCAGCGATTTCAGTTATCACGAGAAGCGAGCAACCTAGCTCAATTTTGATTTCTAACAATTACGTTGTCATAGCGAGCGCCCTGAACTATAAGCTAAGTTTTCAGTCCCTAGGTCACCAGGAAGTTAATTAACAACCATTCGCACGATTCAAACTTTCAAACGAATTTTCAATATAGGTAGATCCGTGAGCCACCCGACAAATTTTTTTTGATCAAATATTGCGTTGCCACCGGGTTTCTGAACTATGTGATAAGTTTCAAGTCTCTACCTCACTGAAAACTTACCAATAAATCGATCGAAAGACTGCACCCATTTTTTTTAGCGATTTTCAGTTATCACGATAAGCGAGCCACCTAGCTCAATTTTGATTTCTAACAATTACGATGTCATAGCGAGCGCCCTGAACTATGAGCTAAGTTTTCAGTCCCTAGGCCACCAGGAAGTTAATTAACAGCCATTGGCACGATTCAAACTTTCAAACGTATTTTGAAAATAGATAGATCCGTGAGCCACCCTACAATTTTTTTTTGATCAAATATTGGATTGCCTCCGGGTTCAAGTCTCTACCTCACTGAAAACTTAGCAATAAATCGATCGAAAGATTCCCTTCATTTTTCAGCGACTTTCAGTTATCACGATAAGCGAGCCTCCTAGCTCAATTTTGATTTCTAACAATTACGATGTCATAGTGAGCGCCTTGAACTATGAGCTAAGTTTTCAGTCCCTAGGCCACCAGGAAGTTAATTAACAACCAATCGAAAGATTCAAACTTTCAAACGAATTTTGAAAATAGATAGATCCGTGAGCCACCCGACAAATTTTTTTTGATCAAATATTGCATTGCCACCGGGTTCTGAACTATGTGATAAGTTTCAAGTCTCTACCTCACTAAAAACTTACGAAAAAATCGATCAAAAGATTCCCTTCATTTTGCAGCGATTTCAGTTATCACGATAAGCGAGCAACCTAGCTCAATTTAGATTTCTAACAATTACGATGTCATAGTGAGCGCCCTGAACTATGAGCTAAGTTTTCAGTCCCTAGGCCACCAGGAAGTTAATTAACAACCAATCGAAAGATTCAAACTTTCAAACGAATTTTCAATATAGGTAGATCCGTGAGCCACCCTACAATTTTTTTTTGATCAAATATTGCGTTGCCACCGTGTTCTGAACTGTGTGATAAGTTTCAAGTCTCTACCTCACTGAAAACTTACCAATAAATCGATCGAAAGACTGCACCCATTTTTTAGCGACTTTCAGTTATCACGATAAGCGAGCCACCTAGCTCAATTTTGATTTCTAACAATTACGATGTCATAGTGAGCGCCTTGAACTATGAGCTAAGTTTTCAGTCCCTAGGCCACCAGGAAGTTAATTAACAACCAATCGAAAGATTCAAACTTTCAAACGAATTTTGAAAATAGATAGCTCCGTGAGCCACCCTAAAATTGTTTTTCGATCAAATATTGCGTTGCCACCGGGTTCTGAACTATGTGATAAGTTTCAAGTCTCTACCTCACTAAAAACTTACCAAAAAATCGATCAAAAGATTCCCTTCATTTTTCAGCGATTTCAGTTATCACGATAAGCGAGCAACCTAGCTCAATTTAGATTTCTAACAATTACGATGTCATAGCGAGCGCCCTGAACTATGAGCTAAGTTTTCAGTCCCTAGGCCACCAGGAAGTTAATTAACAACCAATCGAAAGATTCAAACTTTCAAACGAATTTTCAATATAGGTAGATCCGTGAGCCACCCGACAAATTTTTTTTGATCAAATATTGCATTGCCACCGGGTTCTGAACTATGTGATAAGTTTCAAGTCTCTACCTCACTAAAAACTTACGAAAAAATCGATCAAAAGATTCCCTTCATTTTGCAGCGATTTCAGTTATCACGATAAGCGAGCAACCTAGCTCAATTTAGATTTCTAACAATTACGATGTCATAGTGAGCGCCCTGAACTATGAGCTAAGTTTTCAGTCCCTAGGTCACCAGGAAGTTAATTAACAACCATTCGCACGATTCAAACTTTCGAACGAATTTTCAATATAGGTAGATCCGACAAATTTTTTTTGATAAAATATTGCGTTGCCACAGGGTTCTGAACTACGTGAGAAGTTTCAAGTCTCTACCTCACTGAAAAGTTAACAAACAATCAATCGAAAGATTCCGTGAGCCACCTAGCACAATTTTGATTTCTAACAATTACGTTGTCATAGTTAGTGTTCTAAACTATGAGCTAAGTTTCAAGTCCCCAGGTTACCAGGAAGTTATTAACAACCAATCGTAAGATTCAAACTTTCAAACGAATTTTGAAAATAGATAGATCCGTGAGCCACCCTACAATTTTTTTTTGATCAAATATTGGATTGCCTCCGGGTTCAAGTCTCTACCTCACTGAAAACTTAGCAATAAATCGATCGAAAGATTCCCTTCATTTTTCAGCGACTTTCAGTTATCACGATAAGCGAGCCTCCTAGCTCAATTTTGATTTCTAACAATTACGATGTAATAGTGAGCGCCTTGAACTATGAGCTAAGTTTTCAGTCCCTAGGCCACCAGGAAGTTAATTAACAACCAATCGAAAGATTCAAACTTTCAAACGAATTTTGAAAATAGATAGATCCGTGAGCCACCCGACAAATTTTTTTTGATCAAATATTGCATTGCCACCGGGTTCTGAACTATGTGATAAGTTTCAAGTCTCTACCTCACTAAAAACTTACGAAAAAATCGATCAAAAGATTCCCTTCATTTTGCAGCGATTTCAGTTATCACGATAAGCGAGCAACCTAGCTCAATTTAGATTTCTAACAATTACGATGTCATAGTGAGCGCCCTGAACTATGAGCTAAGTTTTCAGTCCCTAGGCCACCAGGAAGTTAATTAACAACCAATCGAAAGATTCAAACTTTCAAACGAATTTTCAATATAGGTAGATCCGTGAGCCACCCGACAAATTTTTTTTGATCAAATATTGCGTTGCCACCGTGTTCTGAACTATGTGATAAGTTTCAAGTCTCTACCTCACTGAAAACTTACCAATAAATCGATCGAAAGACTGCACCCATTTTTTAGCGACTTTCAGTTATCACGATAAGCGAGCCACCTAGCTCAATTTTGATTTCTAACAATTACGATGTCATAGTGAGCGCCTTGAACTATGAGCTAAGTTTTCAGTCCCTAGGCCACCAGGAAGTTAATTAACAACCAATCGAAAGATTCAAACTTTCAAACGAATTTTGAAAATAGATAGCTCCGTGAGCCACCCTAAAATTGTTTTTCGATCAAATATTGCGTTGCCACCGGGTTCTGAACTATGTGATAAGTTTCAAGTCTCTACCTCACTAAAAACTTACCAAAAAATCGATCAAAAGATTCCCTTCATTTTTCAGCGATTTCAGTTATCACGATAAGCGAGCAACCTAGCTCAATTTAGATTTCTAACAATTACGATGTCATAGTGAGCGCCCTGAACTATGAGCTAAGTTTTCAGTCCCTAGGCCACCAGGAAGTTAATTAACAACCAATCGAAAGATTCAAACTTTCAAACGAATTTTCAATATAGGTAGATCCGTGAGCCACCCGACAAATTTTTTTTGATCAAATATTGCATTGCCACCGGGTTCTGAACTATGTGATAAGTTTCAAGTCTCTACCTCACTAAAAACTTACCAAAAAATCGATCAAAAGGTTCCCTTCATTTTTCAGCGATTTCAGTTATCACGATAAGCGAGCAACCTAGCTCAATTTAGATTTCTAACAATTACGATGTCATAGTGAGCGCCCTGAACTATGAGCTAAGTTTTCAGTCCCTAGGCCACCAGGAAGTTAATTAACAACCAATCGAAAGATTCAAACTTTCAAACGAATTTTCAATATAGGTAGATCCGTGGGCCACCCGACAAATTTTTTTTGATCAAATATTGCATTGCCACCGGGTTCTGAACTATGTGATAAGTTTCAAGTCTCTACCTCACTAAAAACTTACCAAAAAATCGATCAAAAGATTCCCTTCATTTTTCAGCGATTTCAGTTATCACGATAAGCGAGCAACCTGGCTCAATTTTGATTTCTAACAATTACGTTGTGATAGTTAGTGTTCTAAACTATGAGCTAAGTTTCAAGTCCCCAGGAAGTTAATTAACAACCAATCGTAAGATTCAAACTTTTAAACGAATTTTGAAAATAGATAGCTCCGTGAGCCATCCTAAAATTGTTTTTCGATCAAATATTGCGTTGCCACCGGGTTCTGAACTATGTGATATGTTTCAAGTCTCTACCTCACTAAAAACTTACCAAAAAATCGATCGAAAGATTCCCTTCATTTTTCAGCGATTTCAGTTATCACGAGAAGCGGCAACCTAGCTCAATTTTGATTTCTAACAATTACGTTGTCATAGCGAGCGCCCTGAACTATAAGCTAAGTTTTCAGTCCCTAGGTCACCAGGAAGTTAATTAACAACCATTCGCACGATTCAAACTTTCAAACGAATTTTCAATATAGGTAGATCCGTGAGCCACCCGACAAATTTTTTTTGATCAAATATTGCGTTGCCACCGGGTTTCTGAACTATGTGATAAGTTTCAAGTCTCTACCTCACTGAAAACTTACCAATAAATCGATCGAAAGACTGCACCCATTTTTTTTAGCGATTTTCAGTTATCACGATAAGCGAGCCACCTAGCTCAATTTTGATTTCTAACAATTACGATGTCATAGCGAGCGCCCTGAACTATGAGCTAAGTTTTCAGTCCCTAGGCCACCAGGAAGTTAATTAACAGCCATTGGCACGATTCAAACTTTCAAACGTATTTTGAAAATAGATAGATCCGTGAGCCACCCTACAATTTTTTTTTGATCAAATATTGGATTGCCTCCGGGTTCAAGTCTCTACCTCACTGAAAACTTAGCAATAAAGCGATCGAAAGATTCCCTTCATTTTTCAGCGATTTCAGTTATCACGAGAAGCGAGCCATCTAGCTCAATTTTGATTTCTAACAATTACGTTGTCATAGTGAGCGCCCTGAACTATGAGCTAAGTTTTCAGCCCCTAGTTCACCAGGAAGTTAACTAACAACCAATCGAAAGATGCAAACTTTCAAACGAATTTTCAATATAGGTAGATCCGTGAGCCACCCGACACATTTTTTTTGATCAAATATTGCGTTGCCACCGTGTTCTGAACTATGTGATAAGTTTCAAGTCTCTACCTCACTGAAAACTTACCAATAAATCGATCGAAAGACTGCACCCATTTTTTAGCGATTTTCAGTTATCACGATAAGCGAGCCACCTAGCTCAATTTTGATTTCTAACAATTACGATGTCATAGTGAGCGCCCTGAACTATGAGCTAAGTTTTTAGTCCCTAGGTCACCAGGAAGTTAATTAACAGCCATTCGCACGATTCAAACTTTCAAACGAATTTTCAATATAGGTAGATCCGTGAGCCACCCGACAAATTTTTTTTTGATCAAATATTGCATTGCCACCGTGTTCTGAACTACGTGACAAGTTTCAAGTCTCTACCTCACTGAAAAGTTAACAAAAAATCAATCGAAAGATTCCGTGAGCCACCTAGCTCAATTCTGATTTCTGACAATTACGTTGTCATAGTTAGTGTTCTAAACTATGAGCTAAGTTTCAAGTCCCCAGGTTACCAGGAAGTTAATTAACAACCAATCGTAAGATTCAAACTTTCAAACGAATTTTCAATATAGGTAGATCCGTGAGCCACCCGACAAATTTTTTTTTGATCAAATATTGGATTGCCTCCGGGTTCAAGTCTCTACCTCACTGAAAACTTAGCAATAAATCGATCGAAAGACTGCACCCATTTTTTAGCGATTTTCAGTTATCACGATAAGCGAGCCACCTAGCTCAATTTTGATTTCTAACAATTACGATGTCATAGTGAGCGCCCTGAACTATGAGCTAAGTTTTCAGTCCCTAGGTCACCAGGAAGTTAAATAACAGCCATTCGCACGATTCTAACTTTCAAACGAATTTTCAATATAAGTAGATCCGTGAGCCACCCGACAAATTTTTTTTGATCAAATATTGCATTGCCACCGGGTTCTGAACTACGTGACACGTTTCAAGTCTCTACCTCACTGAAAAGTTAACAAAAAATCAACCGAAACATTCCGTGAGCCACCTAGCTCAATTTTGATTTCTAACAATTACGTTGTCATAGTGAGCGCCCTGAACTATGAGCTTAGTTTTCAGTCCCTAGGTCACCAGGAAGCTAATTAACAACCATTCGCACGAATCAAACGAATTTGCAATATAGGTAGATCCGTGAACCACCCGACAAATTTTTTTTTGATCAAATATTGCGTTGCCACCTGGTTCTGAACTATGTGATAAGTTTCAAGTCTCTACCTCACTGAAAACTTAACACAAAATCGATCGAAAGATTCCCTTCATTTTTCAGCGATTTCAGTTATCACGATAAGCGAGCAACCTAGCTCAATTTTGCTTTCTAACAATTACGTTGTCATAGTGAGCGCCCTGAACTATGAGCTAAGTTTTCAGTCCCTAGGTCACCAGGAAGTTAATTAACAGCCATTCGCACGATTCAAACTTTCAAACGAATTTTCAATATAGGTAGATCCGTGAGCCACCCGACAAATTTTTTTTTGATCAAATATTGCATTGCCACCGTGTTCTGAACTACGTGACAAGTTTCAAGTCTCTACCTCACTGAAAAGTTAACAAAAAATCAATCGAAAGATTCCGTGAGCCACCTAGCTCAATTTTGATTTCTGACAATTACGTTGTCATAGTTAGTGTTCTAAACTATGAGCTAAGTTTCAAGTCCCCAGGTTACCAGGAAGTTAATTAACAAACAATCGTAAGATTCAAACTTTCAAACGAATTTTCAATATAGGTAGATCCGTGAGCCACCCGACAAATTTTTTTTTGATCAAATATTGCATTGCCACCGGGTTCTGAACTACGTGACACGTTTCAAGTTTCTACCTCACTGAAAAGTTAACAAAAAATCAACCGAAACATTCCGTGAGCCACCTAGCTCAATTTTGATTTCTAACAATTACGTTGTAATAGTTAGTGTTCTAAACTATGAGCTAAGTTTCAAGTCCCCAGGTCACCAGGAAGTTAATTAACAACCAATCGTAAGATTCAAACTTTCAAACGAATTTTTAAAATAGCTAGATCCGTGAGCCACCCTACAATTTTTTTTTGATCAAATATTGGATTGCCTCCGGGTTCAAGTCTCTACCTCACTGAAAACTTAGCAATAAATCGATCGAAAGACTGCACCCATTTTTTAGCGATTTTCAGTTATCACGATAAGCGAGCCACCTAGCTCAATTTTGATTTCTAACAATTACGATGTCATAGTGAGCGCCCTGAACTATGAGCTAAGGTTTCAGTCCCTAAGTCACCAGGAAGTTAATTAACAGCCATTCGCACGATTCAAACTTTCAAACGAATTTTCAATATAGGTAGATCCGTGAGCCACCCGACAAATTTTTTTTTGATCAAATATTGCATTGCCACCGGGTTCTGAACTACGTGACACGTTTCAAGTCTCTACCTCACTGAAAAGTTAACAAAAAATCAACCGAAACATTCCGTGAGCCACCTAGCTCAATTTTGATTTCTAACAACTACGTTGTCATAGTGAGCGCCCTGAACTATGAGCTAAGTTTTCAGTCCCTAGGTCACCAGGAAGTTAATTAACAACCATTCGCACGATTCAAACTTTCGAACGAATTTTCAATATAGGTAGATCCGACAAATTTTTTTTGATAAAATATTGCGTTGCCACCGGGTTCTGAACTACGTGAGAAGTTTCAAGTCTCTACCTCACTGAAAAGTTAACAAACAATCAATCGAAAGATTCCGTGAGCCACCTAGCTCAATTTTGATTTCTAACAATTACGTTGTCATAGTTAGTGTTCTAAACTATGAGCTAAGTTTCAAGTCCCCAGGTTACCAGGAAGTTATTAACAACCAATCGTAAGATTCACACTTTCAAACGAATTTTGAAAATAGATAGATTCGTGAGCCACCCTACAATTTTTTTTGATCAAATATTGGATTGCCTCCGGGTTCAAGTCTCTACCTCACTGAAAACTTAGCAATAAATCGATCGAAAGATTCCCTTCATTTTTCAGCGACTTTCAGTTATCACGATAAGCAAGCCTCCTAGCTCAATTTTGATTTCTAACAATTACGATGTCATAGTGAGCGCCTTGAACTATGAGCTAAGTTTTCAGTCCCTAGGCCACCAGGAAGTTAATTAACAACCAATCGAAAGATTCAAACTTTCAAACGAATTTTGAAAATAGATAGATCCATGAGCCACCCGACAAATTTTTTTTGATCAAATATTGCATTGCCACCGGGTTCTGAACTATGTGATAAGTTTCAAGTCTCTACCTCACTAAAAACTTACCAAAAAATCGATCAAAAGATTCCCTTCATTTTTCAGCGATTTCAGTTATCACGATAAGCGAGCAACCTAGCTCAATTTAGATTTCTAACAATTACGATGTCATAGTGAGCGCCCTGAACTATGAGCTAAGTTTTCAGTCCCTAGGCCACCAGGAAGTTAATTAACAACCAATCGAAAGATTCAAACTCTCAAACGAATTTTGAAAATAGATAGATCCGTGAGCCACCCGACAAATTTTTTTTGATCAAATATTGCATTGCCACCGGGTTCTGAACTATGTGATAAGTTTCAAGTCTCTACCTCACTAAAAACTTACCAAAAAATCGATCAAAAGATTCCCTTCATTTTTCAGCGATTTCAGTTATCACGATAAGCGAGCCACCTAGCTCAATTTTGATTTCTAACAATTACGATGTCATAGTGAGCGCCTTGAACTATGAGCTAAGTTTTCAGTCCCTAGGCCACCAGGAAGTTAATTAACAACCAATCGAAAGATTCAAACTTTCAAACGAATTTTGAAAATAGATAGATCCGTGAGCCACCCGACAAATTTTTTTTGATCAAATATTCCATTGCCACCGGGTTCTGAACTATGTGATAAGTTTCAAGTCTCTACCTCACTAAAAACTTACCAAAAAATCGATCAAAAGATTCCCTTCATTTTTCAGCGATTTCAGTTATCACGATAAGCGAGCAACCTGGCTCAATTTTGATTTCTAACAATTACGTTGTGATAGTTAGTGTTCTAAACTATGAGCTAAGTTTCAAGTCCCCAGGAAGTTAATTAACAACCAATCGTAAGATTCAAACTTTTAAACGAATTTTGAAAATAGATAGCTCCGTGAGCCACCCTAAAATTTTTTTTCGATCAAATATTGCGTTGCCACCGGGTTCTGAACTATGTGATATGTTTCAAGTCTCTACCTCACTAAAAACTTACCAAAAAATCGATCGAAAGATTCCCTTCATTTTTCAGCGATTTCAGTTATCACGAGAAGCGAGCAACCTAGCTCAATTTTGATTTCCAACAATTACGTTGTCATAGTGAGCGCCCTGAACTATAAGCTAAGTTTTCAGTCCCTAGGTCACCAGGAAGTTAATTAACAACCATTCGCACGATTCAAACTTTCAAACGTATTTTGAAAATAGATAGATCCGTGAGCCACCCTACAATTTTTTTTTGATCAAATATTGGATTGCCTCCGGGTTCAAGTCTCTACCTCACTGAAAACTTAGCAATAAATCGATCGAAAGATTCCCTTAATTTTTCAACGATTTCAGTTATCACGATAACCGAGCCATCTAGCTCAATTTTGATTTCTAACAATTACGTTGTCATAGTGATGGCCCTGAACTATGAGCTAAGCTTTCAGCCCCTAGTTCACCAAATTTTTTTGATCAAATATTGCATTGCCACCGGGTTCTGAACTATGTGATAAGTTTCAAGTCTCTACCTCACTAAAAACTTACCAAAAAATCGATCAAAAGATTCCCTTCATTTTTCAGCGATTTCAGTTATCACGATAAGCGAGCAACCTGGCTCAATTTTGATTTCTAACAATTACGTTGTGATAGTTAGTGTTCTAAACTATGAGCTAAGTTTCAAGTCCCCAGGAAGTTAATTAACAACCAATCGTAAGATTCAAACTTTTAAACGAATTTTGAAAATAGATAGCTCCGTGAGCCACCCTAAAATTTTTTTTCGATCAAATATTGCGTTGCCACCGGGTTCTGAACTATGTGACATGTTTCAAGTCTCTACCTCACTGAAAACTTAGCAATAAATCGATCGAAAGATTCCCTTAATTTTTCAACGATTTCAGTTATCACGATAACCGAGCCATCTAGCTCAATTTTGATTTCTAACAATTACGTTGTCATAGTGAGCGCCCTGAACTATGAGCTAAGTTTTCAGCCCCTAGTTCACCAGGAAGTTAACTAACAACCAATCGAAAGATGCAAACTTTCAAACGAATTTTCAATATAGGTAGATCCGTGAGCCACCCGACAAATTTTTTTTGATCAAATATTGCGTTGCCACCGTGTTCTGAACTATGTGATAAGTTTCAAGTCTCTACCTCACTGAAAACTTACCAATAAATCGATCGAAAGACTGCACCCAGTTTTTAGCGATTTTCAGTTATCACGATAAGCGAGCCACCTAGCTCAATTTTGATTTCTAACAATTACGATGTCATAGTGAGCGCCCTGAACTATGAGCTAAGTTTTCAGTCCCTAGGTCACCAGGAAGTTAATTAACAGCCATTCGCACGATTCAAACTTTCAAACGAATTTTCAATATGGGTAGATCCGTGAGCCACCCGACAAATTTTTTTTTGATCAAATATTGCATTGCCACCGTGTTCTGAACTACGTGACAAGTTTCAAGTCTCTACCTCACTGAAAAGTTAACAAAAAATCAACCGAAACATTCCGTGAGCCACCTAGCTCAATTTTGATTTCTAACAATTACGTTGTAATAGTTAGTGTTCTAAACTATGAGCTAAGTTTCAAGTCCCCAGGTCACCAGGAAGTTAATTAACAACCAATCGTAAGATTCAAACTTTCAAACGAATTTTTAAAATAGCTAGATCCGTGAGCCACCCTACAATTTTTTTTTGATCAAATATTGGATTGCCTCCGGGTTCAAGTCTCTACCTCACTGAAAACTTAGCAATAAATCGATCGAAAGACTGCATCCATTTTTTAGCGATTTTCAGTTATCACGATAAGCGAGCCACCTAGCTCAATTTTGATTTCTAACAATTACGATGTCATAGTGAGCGCCCTGAACTATGAGCTAAGTTTTCAGTCCCTAGATCACCAGCCATTCGCACGATTCAAACTTTCAAACGAATTTTCAATATAGGTAGATCCGTGAGCCACCCGACAAATTTTTTTTTGATCAAATATTGCATTGCCACCGGGTTCTGAACTACGTGACACGTTTCAAGTCTCTACCTCACTGAAAAGTTAACAAAAAATCAACCGAAACATTCCGTGAGCCACCTAGCTCAATTTTGATTTCTAACAATTACGTTGTCATAGTGAGCGCCCTGAACTATGAGCTTAGTTTTCAGTCCCTAGGTCACCAGGAAGCTAATTAACAACCATTCGCACGAATCAAACGAATTTGCAATATAGGTAGATCCGTGAGCCACCCGACAAATTTGTTTTGATCAAATATTGCATTGCCACCGGGTTCTGAACTACGTGACACGTTTCAAGTCTCTACCTCACTGAAAAGTTAACAAAAAATCAACCGAAACATTCCGTGAGCCACCTAGCTCAATTTTGATTTCTAACAATTACGTTGTCATAGTGAGCGCCCTGAACTATGAGCTTAGGTTTCAGTCCCTAGGTCACCAGGAAGCTAATTAACAACCATTCGCACGAATCAAACGAATTTGCAATATAGGTAGATCCGTGAACCACCCGACAAATTTTTTTTTGATCAAATATTGCGTTGCCACCTGGTTCTGAACTATGTGATAAGTTTCAAGTCTCTACCTCACTGAAAACTTAACACAAAATCGATCGAAAGATTCCCTTCATTTTTCAGCGATTTCACTTATCACGATAAGCGAGCAACCTAGCTCAATTTTGATTTCTAACAATTACGTTGTCATAGTGAGCGCCCTGAACTATAAGCTAAGTGTTCAGTCCCTAGGTTACCAGGAAGTTAATTGACAGCCATTCGCACGATTCAAACTTTCAAACGAATTTTCAATATAGGTAGATCCGTGAGCCACCCGACAAATTTTTTTTTTATCAAATATTGCATTGCCACCGTGTTCTGAACTACGTGACAAGTTTCAAGTCTCTACCTCACTGAAAAGTTAACAAAAAATCAACCGAAACATTCCGTGAGCCACCTAGCTCAATTTTGATTTCTAACAATTACGTTGTCATAGTGAGCGCCCTGAACTATGAGCTTAGTTTTCAGTCCCTAGGTCACCAGGAAGCTAATTAACAACCATTCGCACGAATCAAACGAATTTGCAATATAGGTAGATCCGTGAGCCACCCGACAAATTTTTTTTGATCAAATATTGCATTGCCACCGGGTTCTGAACTACGTGACACGTTTCAAGTCTCTACCTCACTGAAAAGTTAACAAAAAATCAACCGAAACATTCCGTGAGCCACCTAGCTAAATTTTGATTTCTAACAATTACGTTGTAATAGTTAGTGTTCTAAACTATGAGCTAAGTTTCAAGTCCCCAGGTCACCAGGAAGTTAATTAATAACCAATCGTAAGATTCAAACTTTCAAACGAATTTTTAAAATAGCTAGATCCGTGAGCCACCCTACAATTTTTTTTGATCAAATATTGGATTGCCTCCGGGTTCAAGTCTCTACCTCACTGAAAACTTAGCAATAAATCGATCGAAAGACTGCATCCATTTTTTAGCGATTTTCAGTTATCACGATAAGCGAGCCACCTAGCTCAATTTTCATTTCTAACAATTACGTTGTCATAGTGAGCGCCCTGAACTATGAGCTTAGTTTTCAGTCCCTAGGTCACCAGGAAGCTAATTAACAACCATTCGCACGAATCAAACGAATTTGCAATATAGGTAGATCCGTGAGCCACCCGACAAATTTTTTTTGATCAAATATTGCATTGCCACCGGTTTCTGAACTACGTGACACGTTTCAAGTCTCTACCTCACTGAAAAGTTAACAAAAAATCAACCGAAACATTCCGTGAGCCACCTAGCTCAATTTTGATTTCTAACAATTACGTTGTAATAGTTAGTGTTCTAAACTATGAGCTAAGTTTCAAGTCCCCAGGTCACCAGGAAGTTAATTAACAACCAATCGTAAGATTCAAACTTTCAAACGAATTTTTAAAATAGCTAGATCCGTGAGCCACCCTACAATTTTTTTTTGATCAAATATTGGATTGCCTCCGGGTTCAAGTCTCTACCTCACTGAAAACTTAGCAATAAATCGATCGAAAGACTGCATCCATTTCTTAGCGATTTTCAGTTATCACGATAAGCGAGCCACCTAGCTCAATTTTGATTTCTAACAATTACGATGTCATAGTGAGCGCCCTGAACTATGAGCTAAGTTTTCAGTACCTAGGTCACCAGGAAGTTAATTAACAGCCATTCGCACGATTCAAACTTTCAAACGAATTTTCAATATAGGTAGATCCGTGAGCCACCCGACAAATTTTTTTTTGATCAAATATTGCATTGCCACCGGGTTCTGAACTACGTGACACGTTTCAAGTCTCTACCTCACTGAAAAGTTAACAAAAAATCAACCGAAACATTCCGTGAGCCACCTAGCTCAATTTTGATTTCTAACAATTACGTTGTCATAGTGAGCGCCCTGAACTATGAGCTTAGTTTTCAGTCCCTAGGTCACCAGGAAGCTAATTAACAACCATTCGCACGAATCAAACGAATTTGCAATATAGGTAGATCCGTGAACCACCCGACAAATTTTTTTTTGATCAAATATTGCGTTGCCACCTGGTTCTGAACTATGTGATAAGTTTCAAGTCTCTACCTCACTGAAAACTTAACACAAAATCGATCGAAAGATTCCCTTCATTTTTCAGCGATTTCAGTTATCACGATAAGCAAGCAACCTAGCTCAATTTTGATTTCTAAAAATTACGTTGTCATAGTGAGCGCCCTGAACTATAAGCTAAGTGTTCAGTCCCTAGGTTACCAGGAAGTTAATTGACAGCCATTCGCACGATTCAAACTTTCAAACGAATTTTCAATATAGGTAGATCCGTGAGCCACCCGACAAATTTTTTTTGATCAAATATTGCATTGCCACCGGGTTCTGAACTACGTGACACGTTTCAAGTCTCTACCTCACTGAAAAGTTAACAAAAAATCAACCGAAACATTCCGTGAGCCACCTAGCTCAATTTTGATTTCTAACAATTACGTTGTAATAGTTAGTGTTCTAAACTATGAGCTAAGTTTCAAGTCCCCAGGTCACCAGGAAGTTAATTAACAACCAATCGTAAGATTCAAACTTTCAAACGAATTTTTAAAATAGCTAGATCCGTGAGCCACCCTACAATTTTTTTTTGATCAAATATTGGATTGCCTCCGGGTTCAAGTCTCTACCTCACTGAAAACTTAGCAATAAATCGATCGAAAGACTGCATCCATTTTTTAGCGATTTTCAGTTATCACGATAAGCGAGCCACCTAGCTCAATTTTGATTTCTAACAATTACGATGTCATAGTGAGCGCCCTGAACTATGAGCTAAGTTTTCAGTCCCTAGGTCACCAGCTATTCGCACTATTCAAACTTTCAAACGAATTTTCAATATAGGTAGATCCGTGAGCCACCCGACAAATTTTTTTTTGATCAAATATTGCATTGCCACCGGGTTCTGAACTACGTGACACGTTTCAAGTCTCTACCTCACTGAAAAGTTAACAAAAAATCAACCGAAACATTCCGTGAGCCACCTAGCTCAATTTTGATTTCTAACAATTACGTTGTCATAGTGAGCGCCCTGAACTATGAGCTTAGGTTTCAGTCCCTAGGTCACCAGGAAGCTAATTAACAACCATTCGCACGAATCAAACGAATTTGCAATATAGGTAGATCCGTGAACCACCCGACAAATTTTTTTTTGATCAAATATTGCGTTGCCACCTGGTTCTGAACTATGTGATAAGTTTCAAGTCTCTACCTCACTGAAAACTTAACACAAAATCGATCGAAAGATTCCCTTCATTTTTCAGCGATTTCACTTATCACGATAAGCGAGCCACCTAGCTCAATTTTGATTTCTAACAATTACGTTGTCATAGTGAGCGATCTGAACTATGAGCTTAGTTTTCAGTCCCTTGGTCACCAGGAAGCTAATTAAGAACCATTCGCACGAATCAGACGAATTTGCAATATAGGTAGATCCGTGAGCCACCCGACAAATTTTTTTTGATCAAATATTGCGTTGCTACCGGGTTCTGAACTATGTGATAAGTTTCAATTCTCTATCTCACTGAAAACTTATCAATAAATCGATCGAAAGACTCCACCTATTTTTTAGCGATTTTCAGTTATCACGATAAGCGAGCCACCTTGCTCAATTTTGATTTTTAACAATTACGTTGTCATAGTTAGTGTTCTAAACTATGAGCTAAGTTTCAAGTCCCCAGGTTACCAGGAAGTTAATTAACAACCAATCGTAAGATTCAAACTTTCAAACGAATTTTCAATATAGGTAGATCCGTGAGCCACCCGACAAATTTTTTTTGATCAAATATTGCATTGCCACCGGGTTCTGAACTACGTGACACGCTTCAAGCCTCTACCTCACTGAAAAGTTAACAAAAAATCAACCGAAACATTCCGTGAGCCACCTAGCTCAATTTTGATATCTAACAATTACATTGTGGTAGTTAGTGTTCTAAACTATGAGCTAAGTTTCAAGTCCCCAGGTTACCAGGAAGTTAATTAACAACCAATCGTAAGATTCAAACTTTCAAACGAATTTTGAAAATAGGTAGATCCGTGAGCCACCCTACAATTTTTTTTTTTGATCAAATATTGCATTGCCAACGGGTTCTGAACTACGTGACACGTTTCAAGTCTCTACCTCACTGAAAAGTTAACAAAAAATCAATCGAAAGATGCCGTGAGCCACCTAGCTCAATTTTGATTTCTAACAATTACGTTGTGATAGTTAGTGTTCTAAACTATGAGCTAAGTTTCAAGTGCCCCGGTTACCAGGAAGTTAATTAACAACCAATCGTAAGATTCAACCTTTCAAACGAATTTTCAATACAGGTAGATCCGTGAGCCACCCGACAAATTTTTTTTGATCAAATATTGCGTTGCCACCGGGTTCTGAACTACGTGAGAAGTTTCAAGTCTCTACCTCACTGAAGAGTTAATAACAATCAATCGAAAGATTCCGTGAGCCACCTAGCTCAATTTTGATTTCTAACAATTACGTTGTCATAGTTAGTGTTCTAAACTATGAGCTAAGTTTCAAGTCCCCAGGTTACCAGGAAGTTAATTAACAACCAATCGTAAGATTCAAACTTTCAAACGAATTTTGAAAATAGGTAGATCCGTGAGCCACCCTACAATTTTTTTTTTTGATCAAATATTGCATTGCCAACGGGTTCTGAACTACGTGACACGTTTCAAGTCTCTACCTCACTGAAAAGTTAACAAAAAATCAATCGAAAGATTCCGTGAGCCACCTAGCTCAATTTTGATTTCTAACAATTACGTTGTGATAGTTAGTGTTCTAAACTATGAGCTAAGTTTCAAGTGCCCCGGTTACCAGGAAGTTAATTAACAACCAATCGTAAGATTCAACCTTTCAAACGAATTTTCAATACAGGTAGATCCGTGAGCCACCCGACAAATTTTTTTTGATCAAATATTGCATTGCCAACTGGTTCTGTACTACGTGACACGTTTCAAGTCTCTACCTCACTGAAAAGTTAACAAAAAATCAACCGAAACATTCCGTGAGCCACCTAGCCCAATTTTGATTTCTAACAATTACGTTGTGATAGTTAGTGTTCTAAACTATGAGCTAAGTTTCAAGTCCCCAGGTTACCAGGAAGTTAATTAACAACCAATCGTAAGATCCAAACTTTCAAACGAATTTTGAAAATAGATAGATCCGTGAGCCACCCTACAATTTTTTTTTGATCAAATATTGGATTGCCTCCGGGTTCAAGTCTCTACCTCACTGAAAACTTAGCAATAAATCGATCGAAAGATTCCCTTCATTTTTCAGCGATTTCACTTATCACGATAAGCGCGCCACCTAGCTCAATTTTGATTTCTAACAATTACGTTGTCATAGTGAGCGATCTGAACTATGAGCTTAGTTTTCAGTCCCTTGGTCACCAGGAAGCTAATTAACAACCATTCGCACGAATCAGACGAATTTGCAATATAGGTAGATCCGTGAGCCACCCGACAAATTTTTTTTGATCAAATATTGCGTTGCCACCGGGTTCTGAACGATGTGATAAGTTTCAATTCTCTATCTCACTGAAAACTTATCAATAAATCGATCGAAAGACTCCACCTATTTTTTAGCGATTTTCAGTTATCACGATAAGCGAGCCTCCTTGCTCAATTTTGATTTTTAACAATTACGTTGTCATAGTTAGTGTTCTAAACTATGAGCTAAGTTTCAAGTCCCCAGGTTACCAGGAAGTTAATTAACAACCAATCGTAAGATTCAAACTTTCAAACGAATTTTCAATATAGGTAGATCCGTGAGCCACCCGACAAATTTTTTTTGATCAAATATTGCATTGCCACCGGGTTCTGAACTACGTGACACGCTTCAAGCCTCTACCTCACTGAAAAGTTAACAAAAAATCAACCGAAGCATTCCGTGAGCCACCTAGCTCAATTTTGATATCTAACAATTACGTTGTGGTAGTTAGTGTTCTAAACTATGAGCTAAGTTTCAAGTCCCCAGGTTACCACGAAGTTAATTAACAACCAATCGTAAGATCCAAACTTTCAAACGTATTTTGAAAATAGATAGATCCGTGAGCCACCCTACAATTTTTTTTTGATCAAATATTGGATTGCCTCCTGGTTCAAGTCTCTACCTCACTGAAAGCTTAGCAATAAATCGATCGAAAGATGCCCTTCATTTTTCAGCGATTTCACTTACCACGATAAGCGAGCCACCTAGCTCAATTTTGATTTCTAACAATTACGTTGTCATAGTGAGCGCCCTGAACTATGAGCTTAGTTTTCAGTCCCTAGGTCACCGGGAAGTTAATTAACAACCATTCGCACGATTCAAAATTTCAAACGAATTTGCAATATAGGTAGATCCGTGAGCCACCCGACAAATTTTATTTGATCAAATATTGCGTTGCCACCGGGTTTCTGAACTATGTGATAAGTTTCAAGTCTCTACCCCACTTAAAACTTACCAATAAATCGATCGACAGACTGCACCCATTTTTTAGCGATTTTCAGTTATCACGATAAGCGAGCCACCTAGCTCAATTTTGATTTCTAACAATAACGATGTCATAACGAGCGCCCTGAACTATGAGCTAAGTTTTCAGTCCCTAGGCCACCAGGAAGTTATTTAAAAACCAATCGAAAGATTCAAACTTTCAAACGAATTTTCTATATAGGTAGATCCGTGAGCCACCCGACACATTTTTTTGATCAAATACTGGATTGCCTCCGGGTTCAAGTCTCTACCTCACTGAAAACTTAGCAATAAATCGATCGAAAGATTCCCTTCATTTTTCAGCGATTTCACTTATCACGATAAGCGAGCCACCTAGCTCAATTTTGATTTCTAACAATTACGTTGTCATAGTGAGCGCCCTGAACTATGAGCTAAGTTTTCAGTCCCTAGGTCACCAGGAAGTTAATTAACAACCATCAGCACGATTCAAACTTTCGAACGAATTTTCAATATAGGTAGATCCGTGAGCCACCCGACAAATTTTTTTTGATCAAATATTGCGTTGCCACCGGGTTCAGAACTACGTGAGAAGTTTCAAGTCTCTACCTCACTGAAGAGTTAATAACAATCAATCGAAAGATTCCGTGAGCCACCTAGCTCAATTTTGATTTCTAACAATTACGTTGTCATAGTTAGTGTTCTAAACTATGAGCTAAGTTTCAAGTCCCCAGGTTACCAGGAAGTTAATTAACAACCAATCGTAAGATTCAAACTTTCAAACGAATTTTGAAAATAGGTAGATCCGTGAGCCACCCTACAATTTTTTTTTTTGATCAAATATTGCATTGCCAACGGGTTCTGAACTACGTGACACGTTTCAAGTCTCTACCTCACTGAAAAGTTAACAAAAAATCAATCGAAAGATTCCGTGAGCCACCTAGCTCAATTTTGATTTCTAACAATTACGTTGTGATAGTTAGTGTTCTAAACTATGAGCTAAGTTTCTAGTCCCCCGGTTACCAGGAAGTTAATTAACAACCAATCGTAAGATTCAACCTTTCAAACGAATTTTCAATACAGGTAGATCCGTGAGCCACCCGACAAATTTTTTTTGATCAAATATTGCATTGCCAACGGGTTCTGTACTACGTGACACGTTTCAAGTCTCTACCTCACTGAAAAGTTAACAAAAAATCAACCGAAACATTCCGTGAGCCACCTAGCCCAATTTTGATTTCTAACAATTACGTTGTGATAGTTAGTGTTCTAAACTATGAGCTAAGTTTCAAGTCCCCAGGTTACCAGGAAGTTAATTAACAACCAATCGTAAGATCCAAACTTTCAAACGAATTTTGAAAATAGATAGATCCGTGAGCCACCCTACAATTTTTTTTTGATCAAATATTGGATTGCCTCCGGGTTCAAGTCTCTACCTCACTGAAAACTTAGCAATAAATCGATCGAAAGATTCCCTTCATTTTTCAGCGATTTCGCTTATCACGATAAGCGCGCCACCTAGCTCAATTTTGATTTCTAACAATTACGTTGTCATAGTGAGCGATCTGAACTATGAGCTTAGTTTTCAGTCCCTTGGTCACCAGGAAGCTAATTAACAACCATTCGCACGAATCAGACGAATTTGCAATATAGGTAGATCCGTGAGCCACCCGACAAATTTTTTTTGATCAAATATTGCGTTGCCACCGGGTTCTGAACTATGTGATAAGTTTCAATTCTCTATCTCACTGAAAACTTATCAATAAATCGATCGAAAGACTCCACCTATTTTTTTAGCGATTTTCAGTTATCACGATAAGCGAGCCACCTAGCTCAATTTTGATTTTTAACAATTACGTTGTCATAGTTAGTGTTCTAAACTATGAGCTAAGTTTCAAGTCCCCAGGTCACCAGGAAGTTAATTAACAACCAATCGTAAGATTCAAACTTTCAAACGAATTTTCAATATAGGTAGATCCGTGAGCCACCCGACAAATTTTTTTTGATCAAATATTGCATTGCCTCCGGGTTCAAGTCTCTACCTCACTGAAAACTTAGCAATAAATCGATCGAAAGATGCCCTTCATTTTTCAGCGATTTCACTTATCACGATAAGCGAGCCACCTAGCTCAATTTTGATTTCTAACAACTACGTTGTCATAGTGAGCGCCCTGAACTATGAGCTTAGTTTTCAGTCCCTAGGTCACCAGGAAGTTAATTAACAACCAATCGAAAGATTCAAACTTT
Source organism: Merzomyia westermanni (assembly GCA_949987695.1). Classification (NCBI taxonomy): domain Eukaryota; kingdom Metazoa; phylum Arthropoda; class Insecta; order Diptera; family Tephritidae; genus Merzomyia; species Merzomyia westermanni. The sequence goes on from OX465289.1 coordinate 84,673,720, forward strand.
CAAACGAATTTTCTATATAGGTAGATCCGTGAGCCACCCGACACATTTTTTTTGATCAAATACTGGATTGCCTCCGGGTTCAAGTCTCTACCTCACTGAAAACTTAGCAATAAATCGATCGAAAGATGCCCTTCATTTTTCAGCGATTTCACTTATCACGATAAGCGAGCCACCTAGCTCAATTTTGATTTCTAACAATTACGTTGTCATAGTGAGCGCCCTGAACTATGAGCTAAGTTTTCATTCCCTAGGTCACTAGGAAGTTAATTAACAAACAATCATAAGATTCAAACTTTCAAACGAATTTTGAAAATAGGTAGATCCGTCAGTTGCCATACAAATTTGTTTGATCAAATATTGCATTGACTTCGGGTTCTGAACTACGTGACAAGTTTCAAATCTCTACCTCACCGAAAAGTTACAAAAAAATCGATCGAAAAATTCCCATCATTTTTCAGCGATTTCAGTTATCACGATAAGAGAGCCACCTAGCTCAATTTTGATTTCTAACAATTACGATGTCACTGTGAGTGTTCTAAATTATGAGCTAAGTTTCAAGTCCCCAGGTTACCAGGAAGTTTATTAACAACCAATCATAAGGTCCAAACTTTCAAACGAATTTTGAAAATAGGTAGATCCGTGAGTTACCCTACAAATTTGTTTGATCAGATATTGCATTGCCACCGGGTTCTGAACTACGTGACAAGTTTCAAGTCTCTACCTCACCGAAAAGTTACCAAAAAATCGATCGAAAGATTCCCATCATTTTTCAGCGATTTCGGTTATCACTATAAGCGAGCCAACTAGCTCAATTTTGATTTCTAACAATTACGATGTCATAGTGAGCGCCCTGAACTATGAGCTAAGTTTTCATTCCCTAGGTCACTAGGAAGTTAATTAACAAACAATAATAAGATTCAAACTTTCAAACGAATTTTGAAAATAGGTAGATCCGTCAGTTGCCATACAAATTTGTTTGATCAAATATTGCATTGCCACCGGGTTCTGAACTACGTGACAAGTTTCAAGTCTCTACCTTACCGAAAAGTTACCAAAAAATCGATCGCAAGATTCCCATCATTTTTCAGCGATTTCAGTTATCACGATAAGAGAGCCACCTAGCTCTAAGCTATTAGCTAAGTTTGAAGTCCCCAGGTTACCAGGAAGTTATTTAACAACCAATTGTAAGATCAGTGAGCCACCTTACAAATTTTTTTGGATCAAATATTGCATTGTCACCGGGTTCTGAAATACGTGACAAGTTTCAAATCTCTACCTCACCGAAAAGTTACCAAAAAATCGATCGAAAGCTTCCCATCATTTTTCAGCGATTTCAGTTATCACTATACGCGAGCCAACTAGCTCAATTTTGATTTCTAACAATTACGATGTCATAGTGAGCGCCCTGAACTATGAGCTAAGTTTTCTTTCCCTAGGTCACCAGGAAGTTAATTAACAACCAATCATAAGATCCAAACTTTCAAACGAATTTTGAAAATAGGTAGATCCGTGAGTTACCCTACAAATTTGTTTGATCAGATATTGCATTGCCACCGGGTTCTGAACTACGTGACAAGTTCCAAGTCTCTACCTCGCCGAAAAGTTACCAAAAAATCAATCGAAAGATTCCCATCATTTTTCAGCGATTTCAGTTATCACGATAAGAGAGCCAACTAGCTCAATTTTGATTTCTAACAATTACGATGTCACTGTGAGTGTTCTAAATTATGAGCTAAGTTTCAAGTCCCCAGGTTACCAGGAAGTTAATTAACAACCAATCATAAGATTCAAACATTCAAACGAATTTTGATCAACTATTGCATTGACGCCGGGTTCTGAACTACGTGACAAGTTTCAAGTCTCTACCTCACCGAAAAGTTACCAAAAAATCAATCGAAAGATTCCCATCATTTTTCAGCGATTTCAGTTATCACGATAAGAGAGCCAACTAGCTCAATTTTGATTTCTAACAATTACGATGTCACTGTGAGTGTTCTAAATTATGAGCTAAGTTTCAAGTCCCCAGGTTACCAGGAAGTTAATTAACAACCAATCATAAGATTCAAACATTCAAACGAATTTTGATCAACTATTGCATTGACGCCGGGTTCTGAACTACGTGACAAGTTTCAAGTCTCTACCTCACCGAAAAGTTACCAAAAAGTCGATCGAAAGACTCCCATCATTTTTCAGCGATTTCAGTTCCCACGATAAGAGAGCCACCTAGCTCAATTTTGATTTCTAACAATTACGATGGCATAGTGAGCGCCCTGAACTATGTGCTAAGTTTTCATTCCCTAGGTCACTAGGAAGTTAATTTTACAAACAATCATAAGATTCAAACTTTCAAACGAGTTTTGAAAATAGGTAGATCCGTGAGTTGCCATACAAATTTGTTTGATCAAATATTGCATTGCCACCGGGTTCTGAACTACGTGACAAGTTTCAAGTCTCTACCTCACCGAAAAGTTACCAAAAAATCGATCGAAAGATTCCCATAATTTTTCAGCGATTTCAGTTATCACTATAAGCGAGCCAACTAGCTCAATTTTGATTTCTAACAATTACGAGGTCACTGTGAGTGTTCTAAACTATGAGCTAAGTTTCAAGTCCCCAGGCTACCAGGAAGATAATTAACAACCAATCATAAGATTCAAACGAATTTTGATCAACTATTGCATTGACGCCGGGTTCTGAACTACGTGACAAGTTTCAAGTCTTTACCTCACCGAAAAGTTACCAAAAAGTCGATCGAAAGACTCCCATCATTTTTCAGCGATTTCAGTTATCACGATAAGAGAGCCACCTAGCTCAATTTTGATTTCTAACAATTACGATGTCATAGTGAGCGCCCTGAACTATGAGCTAAGTTTTCATTCCCTAGGTCACCAGGAAGTTTATTAACAACCAATCATAAGGTCCAAACTTTCAAACGAATTTTGAAAATAGGTAGATCCGTGAGTTACCCTACAAATTTGTTTGATCAGATATTGCATTGCCACCGGGTTCTGAACTACGTGACAAGTTTCAAGTCTCTACCTCACCGAAAAGTTACCAAAAAATCGATCGAAAGATTCCCATCATTTTTCAGCGATTTCGGTTATCACTATAAGCGAGCCAACTAGCTCAATTTTGATTTCTAACAATTACGATGTCATAGTAAGCGCCCTGAACTATGAGCTAAGTTTTCATTCCCTAGGTCACTAGGAAGTTAATTAACAAACAATCATAAGATTCAAACTTTCAAACGAATTTTGAAAATAGGTAGATCCGTCAGTTGCCATACAAATTTGTTTGATCAAATATTGCATTGCCACCGGGTTCTGAACTACGTGACAAGTTTCAAGTCTCTACCTTACCGAAAAGTTACCAAAAAATCGATCGCAAGATTCCCATCATTTTTCAGCGATTTCAGTTATCACGATAAGAGAGCCAACTAGCTCAATTTTGATTTCTAACAATTACGATGTCATAGTGAGCGCCCTGAACTATGAGCTAAGTTTTCATTCCCTAGGTCACTAGGAAGTTAATTAACAAACAATCATAAGATTCAAACTTTCAAACGAATTTTGAAAATAGGTAGATCCGTCAGTTGCCATACAAATTTGTTTGATCAAATATTGCATTGCCAATGGGTTCTGAACTACGTGACAAGTTTCAAGTCTCTACCTCACCGAAAAGTTACCAAAAAATCGATCGAAAGCTTCCCATCATTTTTCAGCGATTTCAGTTATCACTATACGCGAGCCAACTAGCTCAATTTTGATTTCTAACAATTACGATGTCATAGTGAGCGCCCTGAACTATGAGCTAAGTTTTCTTTCCCTAGGTCACCAGGAAGTTAATTAACAACCAATCATAAGATCCAAACTTTCAAACGAATTTTGAAAATAGGTAGATCCGTCAGTTGCCATACAAATTTGTTTGATCAAATATTGCATTGCCACCGGGTTCTGAACTACGTGACAAGTTTCAAGTCTCTACCTCACCGAAAAGTTACCAAAAAATCGATCGAAAGATTCCCATCATTTTTCAGCGATTTCGGTTATCACTATAAGCGAGCCAACTAGCTCAATTTTGATTTCTAACAATTACGATGTCATAGTGAGCGCCCTGAACTATGAGCTAAGTTTTCATTCCCTAGGTCACTAGGAAGTTAATTAACAAACAATCATAAGATTCAAACTTTCAAACGAATTTTGAAAATAGGTAGATCCGTCAGTTGCCATACAAATTTGTTTGATCAAATATTGCATTGCCACCGGGTTCTGAACTACGTGACAAGTTTCAAGTCTCTACCTTACCGAAAAGTTACCAAAAAATCGATCGAAAGATTCCCATCATTTTTCAGCGATTTCGGTTATCACTATAAGCGAGCCAACTAGCTCAATTTTGATTTCTAACAATTGCGATGTCATAGTGAGCGCCCTGAACTATGAGCTAAGTTTTCATTCCCTAGGTCACTAGGAAGTTAATTAACAAACAATCATAAGATTCAAACTTTCAAACGAATTTTGAAAATAGGTAGATCCGTCAGTTGCCATACAAATTTGTTTGATCAAATATTGCATTGCCACCGGGTTCTGAACTACGTGACAAGTTTCAAGTCTCTACCTCACCGAAAAGTTACCAAAAAATCGATCGAAAGACTCCCATCATTTTTCAGCGATTTCAGTTATCACTATACGCGAGCCAACTAGCTCAATTTTGATTTCTAACAATTACGATGTCATAGTGAGCGCCCTGAACTATGAGCTAAGTTTTCTTTCCCTAGGTCACCAGGAAGTTAATTAACAACCAATCATAAGATCCAAACTTTCAAACGAATTTTGAAAATAGGTAGATCCGTGAGTTACCCTACAAATTTGTTTGATCAGATATTGCATTGCCACCGGGTTCTGAACTACGTGACAAGTTCCAAGTCTCTACCTCGCCGAAAAGTTACCAAAAAGTCGATCGAAAGACTCCTATCATTTTTCAGCGATTTCAGTTATCACGATAAGAGAGCCAACTAGCTCAATTTTGATTTCTAACAATTACGATGTCACTGTGAGTGTTCTAAATTATGAGCTAAGTTTCAAGTCCCCAGGTTACCAGGAAGTTAATTAACAACCAATCATAAGATTCAAACGAATTTTGATCAACTATTGCATTGACGCCGGGTTCTGAACTACGTGACAAGTTTCAAGTCTCTACCTCACCGAAAAGTTACCAAAAAGTCGATCGAAAGACTCCCATCATTTTTCAGCGATTTCAGTTCCCACGATAAGAGAGCCACCTAGCTCAATTTTGATTTCTAACAATTACGATGTCATAGTGAGCGCCCTGAACTATGAGCTAAGTTTTCATTCCCTAGGTCACTAGGAAGTTTATTAACAAACAATCATAAGATCCAAACTTTCAAACGAATTTTGAAAATAGGTAGATCCGTTAGTTGCCATACAAATTTGTTTGATCAAATATTGCATTGCCACCGGGTTCTGAACTACGTGACAAGTTTCAAGTCTCTACCTTACCGAAAAGTTACCAAAAAATCGATCGCAAGATTCCCATAATTTTTCAGCGATTTCAGTTATCACGATAAGAGAGCCACCTAGCTCTAAGCTATTAGCTAAGTTTGAAGTCCCCAGGTTACCAGGAAGTTATTTAACAACCAATCGTAAGATCAGTGAGCCACCCTACAAATTTTTTTTGATCAAATATTGCATTGTTACCGGGTTCTGAACTACGTGACAAGTTTCAAATCTCTACCTCACCGAAAAGTTACCAAAAAATCGATCGAAAGCTTCCCATCATTTTTCAGCGATTTCAGTTATCACTATACGCGAGCCAACTAGCTCAATTTTGATTTCTAACAATTACGATGTCATAGTGAGCGCCCTGAACTATGAGCTAAGTTTTCATTCCCTAGGTCACTAGGAAGTTTATTAACAACCAATCATAAGGTCCAAACTTTCAAACGAATTTTGAAAATAGGTAGATCCGTGAGTTACCCTACAAATTTGTTTGATCAGATATTGCATTGCCACCGGGTTCTGAACTACGTGACAAGTTTCAAGTCTCTACCTCACCGAAAAGTTACCAAAAAATCGATCGAAAGATTCCCATCATTTTTCAGCGATTTCGGTTATCACTATAAGCGAGCCAACTAGCTTAATTTTGATTTCTAACAATTACGATGTCATAGTGAGCGGCCTGAACTATGAGCTAAGTTTTCATTCCCTAGGTCACTAGGAAGTTAATTAACAAACAATCATAAGATTCAAACTTTCAAACGAATTTTGAAAATAGGTAGATCCGTCTGTTGCCATACAAATTTGTTTGATCAAATATTGCATTGCCACCGGGTTCTGAACTACGTGACAAGTTTCAAGTCTCTACCTTACCGAAAAGTTACCAAAAAATCGATCGCAAGATTCCCATCATTTTTCAGCGATTTCAGTTATCACGATAAGAGAGCCACCTAGCTCTAAGCTATTAGCTAAGTTTGAAGTCCCCAGGTTACCAGGAAGTTATTTAACAACCAATCGTAAGATCAGTGAGCCACCCTACAAATTTTTTTTGATCAAATATTGCATTGTTACCGGGTTCTGAACTACGTGACAAGTTTCAAATCTCTACCTCACCGAAAAGTTACCAAAAAATCGATCGAAAGCTTCCCATCATTTTTCAGCGATTTCAGTTATCACTATACGCGAGCCAACTAGCTCAATTTTGATTTCTAACAATTACGATGTCATAGTGAGCGCCCTGAACTATGAGCTAAGTTTTCATTCCCTAGGTCACTAGGAAGTTAATTAACAAACAATCATAAGATTCAAACTTTCAAACGAATTTTGAAAATAGGTAGATCCGTCAGTTGCCATACAAATTTGTTTGATCAAATATTGCATTGCCACCGGGTTCTGAACTACGTGACAAGTTTCAAGTCTCTACCTTACCGAAAAGTTACCAAAAAATCGATCGAAAGATTCCCATCATTTTTCAGCGATTTCGGTTATCACTATAAGCGAGCCAACTAGCTCAATTTTGATTTCTAACAATTACGATGTCATAGTGAGCGCCCTGAACTATGAGCTAAGTTTTCTTTCCCTAGGTCACCAGGAAGTTAATTAACAACCAATCATAAGATCCAAACTTTCAAACGAATTTTGAAAATAGGTAGATCCGTGAGTTACCCTACAAATTTGTTTGATCAGATATTGCATTGCCACCGGGTTCTGAACTACGTGACAAGTTCCAAGTCTCTACCTCGCCGAAAAGTTACCAAAAAGTCGATCGAAAGACTCCTATCATTTTTCAGCGATTTCAGTTATCACGATAAGAGAGCCAACTAGCTCAATTTTGATTTCTAACAATTACGATGTCACTGTGAGTGTTCTAAATTATGAGCTAAGTTTCAAGTCCCCAGGTTACCAGGAAGTTAATTAACAACCAATCATAAGATTCAAACGAATTTTGATCAACTATTGCATTGACGCCGGGTTCTGAACTACGTGACAAGTTTCAAGTCTCTACCTCACCGAAAAGTTACCAAAAAGTCGATCGAAAGACTCCCATCATTTTTCAGCGATTTCAGTTCCCACGATAAGAGAGCCACCTAGCTCAATTTTGATTTCTAACAATTACGATGTCATAGTGAGCGCCCTGAACTATGAGCTAAGTTTTCATTCCCTAGGTCACTAGGAAGTTAATTAACAAACAATCATAAGATTCAAACTTTCAAACGAATTTTGAAAATAGGTAGATCCGTTAGTTGCCATACAAATTTGTTTGATCAAATATTGCATTGCCACCGGGTTCTGAACTACGTGACAAGTTTCAAGTCTCTACCTTACCGAAAAGTTACCAAAAAATCGATCGCAAGATTCCCATAATTTTTCAGCGATTTCAGTTATCACGATAAGAGAGCCACCTAGCTCTAAGCTATTAGCTAAGTTTGAAGTCCCCAGGTTACCAGGAAGTTATTTAACAACCAATCGTAAGATCAGTGAGCCACCCTACAAATTTTTTTTGATCAAATATTGCATTGTTACCGGGTTCTGAACTACGTGACAAGTTTCAAATCTCTACCTCACCGAAAAGTTACCAAAAAATCGATCGAAAGCTTCCCATCATTTTTCAGCGATTTCAGTTATCACTATACGCGAGCCAACTAGCTCAACTTTGATTTCTAACAATTACGATGTCATAGTGAGCGCCCTGAACTATGAGCTAAGTTTTCATTCCCTAGGTCACTAGGAAGTTTATTAACAACCAATCATAAGGTCCAAACTTTCAAACGAATTTTGAAAATAGGTAGATCCGTGAGTTACCCTACAAATTTGTTTGATCAGATATTGCATTGCCACCGGGTTCTGAACTACGTGACAAGTTTCAAGTCTCTACCTCACCGAAAAGTTACCAAAAAATCGATCGAAAGATTCCCATCATTTTTCAGCGATTTCGGTTATCACTATAAGCGAGCCAACTAGCTTAATTTTGATTTCTAACAATTACGATGTCATAGTGAGCGGCCTGAACTATGAGCTAAGTTTTCATTCCCTAGGTCACTAGGAAGTTAATTAACAAACAATCATAAGATTCAAACTTTCAAACGAATTTTGAAAATAGGTAGATCCGTCTGTTGCCATACAAATTTGTTTGATCAAATATTGCATTGCCACCGGGTTCTGAACTACGTGACAAGTTTCAAGTCTCTACCTTACCGAAAAGTTACCAAAAAATCGATCGCAAGATTCCCATCATTTTTCAGCGATTTCAGTTATCACGATAAGAGAGCCACCTAGCTCTAAGCTATTAGCTAAGTTTGAAGTCCCCAGGTTACCAGGAAGTTATTTAACAACCAATCGTAAGATCAGTGAGCCACCCTACAAATTTTTTTTGATCAAATATTGCATTGTTACCGGGTTCTGAACTACGTGACAAGTTTCAAATCTCTACCTCACCGAAAAGTTACCAAAAAATCGATCGAAAGCTTCCCATCATTTTTCAGCGATTTCAGTTATCACTATACGCGAGCCAACTAGCTCAATTTTGATTTCTAACAATTACGATGTCATAGTGAGCGCCCTGAACTATGAGCTAAGTTTTCTTTCCCTAGGTCACCAGGAAGTTAATAAACAACCAATCATAAGATCCAAACTTTCAAACGAATTTTGAAAATAGGTAGATCCGTGAGTTACCCTACAAATTTGTTTGATCAGATATTGCATTGCCACCGGGTTCTGAACTACGTGACAAGTTCCAAGTCTCTACCTCGCCGAAAAGTTACCAAAAAGTCGATCGAAAGACTCCCATCATTTTTCAGCGATTTCAGTTATCACGATAAGAGAGCCAACTAGCTCAATTTTGATTTCTAACAATTACGATGTCACTGTGAGTGTTCTAAATTATGAGCTAAGTTTCAAGTCCCCAGGTTACCAGGAAGTTAATTAACAACCAATCATAAGATTCAAACATTCAAACGAATTTTGATCAACTATTGCATTGACGCCGGGTTCTGAACTACGTGACAAGTTTCAAGTCTCTACCTCACCGAAAAGTTACCAAAAAGTCGATCGAAAGACTCCCATCATTTTTCAGCGATTTCAGTTCCCACGATAAGAGAGCCACCTAGCTCAATTTTGATTTCTAACAATTACGATGTCATAGTGAGCGCCCTGAACTATGAGCTAAGTTTTCATTCCCTAGGTCACTAGGAAGTTAATTTTACAAACAATCATAAGATTCAAACTTTCAAACGAGTTTTGAAAATAGGTAGATCCGTGAGTTGCCATACAAATTTGTTTGATCAAATATTGCATTGCCACCGGGTTCTGAACTACGTGACAAGTTTCAAGTCTCTACCTCACCGAAAAGTTACCAAAAAATTGATCGAAAGATTCCCATCATTTTTCAGCGATTTCAGTTATCACGATAAGAGAGCCAACTAGCTCAATTTTGATTTCTAACAATTACGAGGTCACTGTGAGTGTTCTAAACTATGAGCTAAGTTTCAAGTCCCCAGGCTACCAGGAAGATAATTAACAACCAATCATAAGATTCAAACGAATTTTGATCAACTATTGCATTGACGCCGGGTTCTGAACTACGTGACAAGTTTCAAGTCTTTACCTCACCGAAAAGTTACCAAAAAGTCGATCGAAAGACTCCCATCATTTTTCAGCGATTTCAGTTATCACGATAAGAGAGCCACCTAGCTCAATTTTGATTTCTAACAATTACGATGTCATAGTGAGCGCCCTGAACTATGAGCTAAGTTTTCATTCCCTAGGTCACCAGGAAGTTTATTAACAACCAATCATAAGGTCCAAACTTTCAAACGAATTTTGAAAATAGGTAGATCCGTGAGCCACCCGACAAATTTGTTTGATCAAATATTGCATTGCCAATGGGTTCTGAACTACGTGACAAGTTTCAAGTCTCTACCTCACCGAAAAGTTACCAAAAAATCGATCGAAAGATTCCCATCATTTTTCAGCGATTTCAGTTATCACTATACGCGAGCCAACTAGCTCAATTTTGATTTCTAACAATTACGATGTCATAGTGAGCGCCCTGAACTATGAGCTAAGTTTTCATTCCCTAGGTCACTAGGAAGTTAATTAACAAACAATCATAAGATTCAAACTTTCAAACGAATTTTGAAAATAGGTAGATCCGTCAGTTGCCATACAAATTTGTTTGATCAAATATTGCATTGCCAATGGGTTCTGAACTACGTGACAAGTTTCAAGTCTCTACCTCACCGAAAAGTTACCAAAAAATCGATCGAAAGCTTCCCATCATTTTTCAGCGATTTCAGTTATCACTATACGCGAGCCAACTAGCTCAATTTTGATTTCTAACAATTACGATGTCATAGTGAGCGCCCTGAACTATGAGCTAAGTTTTCTTTCCCTAGGTCACCAGGAAGTTAATTAACAACCAATCATAAGATCCAAACTTTCAAACGAATTTTGAAAATAGGTAGATCCGTCAGTTGCCATACAAATTTGTTTGATCAAATATTGCATTGCCACCGGGTTCTGAACTACGTGACAAGTTTCAAGTCTCTACCTCACCGAAAAGTTACCAAAAAATCGATCGAAAGATTCCCATCATTTTTCAGCGATTTCGGTTATCACTATAAGCGAGCCAACTAGCTCAATTTTGATTTCTAACAATTGCGATGTCATAGTGAGCGCCCTGAACTATGAGCTAAGTTTTCATTCCCTAGGTCACTAGGAAGTTAATTAACAAACAATCATAAGATTCAAACTTTCAAACGAATTTTGAAAATAGGTAGATCCGTCAGTTGCCATACAAATTTGTTTGATCAAATATTGCATTGCCACCGGGTTCTGAACTACGTGACAAGTTTCAAGTCTCTACCTCACCGAAAAGTTACCAAAAAATCGATCGAAAGCTTCCCATCATTTTTCAGCGATTTCAGTTATCACTATACGCGAGCCAACTAGCTCAATTTTGATTTCTAACAATTACGATGTCATAGTGAGCGCCCTGAACTATGAGCTAAGTTTTCTTTCCCTAGGTCACCAGGAAGTTAATTAACAACCAATCATAAGATCCAAACTTTCAAACGAATTTTGAAAATAGGTAGATCCGTGAGTTACCCTACAAATTTGTTTGATCAGATATTGCATTGCCACCGGGTTCTGAACTACGTGACAAGTTCCAAGTCTCTACCTCGCCGAAAAGTTACCAAAAAGTCGATCGAAAGACTCCTATCATTTTTCAGCGATTTCAGTTATCACGATAAGAGAGCCAACTAGCTCAATTTTGATTTCTAACAATTACGATGTCACTGTGAGTGTTCTAAATTATGAGCTAAGTTTCAAGTCCCCAGGTTACCAGGAAGTTAATTAACAACCAATCATAAGATTCAAACGAATTTTGATCAACTATTGCATTGACGCCGGGTTCTGAACTACGTGACAAGTTTCAAGTCTCTACCTCACCGAAAAGTTACCAAAAAGTCGATCGAAAGACTCCCATCATTTTTCAGCGATTTCAGTTCCCACGATAAGAGAGCCACCTAGCTCAATTTTGATTTCTAACAATTACGATGTCATAGTGAGCGCCCTGAACTATGAGCTAAGTTTTCATTCCCTAGGTCACTAGGAAGTTAATTAACAAACAATCATAAGATTCAAACTTTCAAACGAATTTTGAAAATAGGTAGATCCGTTAGTTGCCATACAAATTTGTTTGATCAAATATTGCATTGCCACCGGGTTCTGAACTACGTGACAAGTTTCAAGTCTCTACCTTACCGAAAAGTTACCAAAAAATCGATCGCAAGATTCCCATAATTTTTCAGCGATTTCAGTTATCACGATAAGAGAGCCACCTAGCTCTAAGCTATTAGCTAAGTTTGAAGTCCCCAGGTTACCAGGAAGTTATTTAACAACCAATCGTAAGATCAGTGAGCCACCCTACAAATTTTTTTTGATCAAATATTGCATTGTTACCGGGTTCTGAACTACGTGACAAGTTTCAAATCTCTACCTCACCGAAAAGTTACCAAAAAATCGATCGAAAGCTTCCCATCATTTTTCAGCGATTTCAGTTATCACTATACGCGAGCCAACTAGCTCAATTTTGATTTCTAACAATTACGATGTCATAGTGAGCGCCCTGAACTATGAGCTAAGTTTTCATTCCCTAGGTCACTAGGAAGTTTATTAACAACCAATCATAAGGTCCAAACTTTCAAACGAATTTTGAAAATAGGTAGATCCGTGAGTTACCCTACAAATTTGTTTGATCAGATATTGCATTGCCACCGGGTTCTGAACTACGTGACAAGTTTCAAGTCTCTACCTCACCGAAAAGTTACCAAAAAATCGATCGAAAGATTCCCATCATTTTTCAGCGATTTCGGTTATCACTATAAGCGAGCCAACTAGCTTAATTTTGATTTCTAACAATTACGATGTCATAGTGAGCGGCCTGAACTATGAGCTAAGTTTTCATTCCCTAGGTCACTAGGAAGTTAATTAACAAACAATCATAAGATTCAAACTTTCAAACGAATTTTGAAAATAGGTAGATCCGTCTGTTGCCATACAAATTTGTTTGATCAAATATTGCATTGCCACCGGGTTCTGAACTACGTGACAAGTTTCAAGTCTCTACCTTACCGAAAAGTTACCAAAAAATCGATCGCAAGATTCCCATCATTTTTCAGCGATTTCAGTTATCATGATAAGAGAGCCACCTAGCTCTAAGCTATTAGCTAAGTTTGAAGTCCCCAGGTTACCAGGAAGTTATTTAACAACCAATCGTAAGATCAGTGAGCCACCCTACAAATTTTTTTTGATCAAATATTGCATTGTTACCGGGTTCTGAACTACGTGACAAGTTTCAAATCTCTACCTCACCGAAAAGTTACCAAAAAATCGATCGAAAGCTTCCCATCATTTTTCAGCGATTTCAGTTATCACTATACGCGAGCCAACTAGCTCAATTTTGATTTCTAACAATTACGATGTCATAGTGAGCGCCCTGAACTATGAGCTAAGTTTTCATTCCCTAGGTCACTAGGAAGTTAATTAACAAACAATCATAAGATTCAAACTTTCAAACGAATTTTGAAAATAGGTAGATCCGTCAGTTGCCATACAAATTTGTTTGATCAAATATTGCATTGCCACCGGGTTCTGAACTACGTGACAAGTTTCAAGTCTCTACCTTACCGAAAAGTTACCAAAAAATCGATCGAAAGATTCCCATCATTTTTCAGCGATTTCGGTTATCACTATAAGCGAGCCAACTAGCTCAATTTTGATTTCTAACAATTACGATGTCATAGTGAGCGCCCTGAACTATGAGCTAAGTTTTCATTCCCTAGGTCACTAGGAAGTTAATTAACAAACAATCATAAGATTCAAACTTTCAAACGAATTTTGAAAATAGGTAGATCCGTCAGTTGCCATACAAATTTGTTTGATCAAATATTGCATTGCCACCGGGTTCTGAACTACGTGACAAGTTTCAAGTCTCTACCTCACCGAAAAGTTACCAAAAAATCGATCGAAAGCTTCCCATCATCTTTCAGCGATTTCAGTTATCACTATACGCGAGCCAACTAGCTCAATTTTGATTTCTAACAATTACGATGTCATAGTGAGCGCCCTGAACTATGAGCTAAGTTTTCTTTCCCTAGGTCACCAGGAAGTTAATTAACAACCAATCATAAGATCCAAACTTTCAAACGAATTTTGAAAATAGGTAGATCCGTGAGTTACCCTACAAATTTGTTTGATCAGATATTGCATTGCCACCGGGTTCTGAACTACGTGACAAGTTCCAAGTCTCTACCTCGCCGAAAAGTTACCAAAAAGTCGATCGAAAGACTCCTATCATTTTTCAGCGATTTCAGTTATCACGATAAGAGAGCCAACTAGCTCAATTTTGATTTCTAACAATTACGATGTCACTGTGAGTGTTCTAAATTATGAGCTAAGTTTCAAGTCCCCAGGTTACCAGGAAGTTAATTAACAACCAATCATAAGATTCAAACGAATTTTGATCAACTATTGCATTGACGCCGGGTTCTGAACTACGTGACAAGTTTCAAGTATCTACCTCACCGAAAAGTTACCAAAAAGTCGATCGAAAGACTCCCATCATTTTTCAGCGATTTCAGTTCCCACGATAAGAGAGCCACCTAGCTCAATTTTGATTTCTAACAATTACGATGTCATAGTGAGCGCCCTGAACTATGAGCTAAGTTTTCATTCCCTAGGTCACTAGGAAGTTAATTAACAAACAATCATAAGATTCAAACTTTCAAACGAATTTTGAAAATAGGTAGATCCGTTAGTTGCCATACAAATTTGTTTGATCAAATATTGCATTGCCACCGGGTTCTGAACTACGTGACAAGTTTCAAGTCTCTACCTTACCGAAAAGTTACCAAAAAATCGATCGCAAGATTCCCATAATTTTTCAGCGATTTCAGTTATCACGATAAGAGAGCCACCTAGCTCTAAGCTATTAGCTAAGTTTGAAGTCCCCAGGTTACCAGGAAGTTATTTAACAACCAATCGTAAGATCAGTGAGCCACCCTACAAATTTTTTTTGATCAAATATTGCATTGTTACCGGGTTCTGAACTACGTGACAAGTTTCAAATCTCTACCTCACCGAAAAGTTACCAAAAAATCGATCGAAAGCTTCCCATCATTTTTCAGCGATTTCAGTTATCACTATACGCGAGCCAACTAGCTCAACTTTGATTTCTAACAATTACGATGTCATAGTGAGCGCCCTGAACTATGAGCTAAGTTTTCATTCCCTAGGTCACTAGGAAGTTTATTAACAACCAATCATAAGGTCCAAACTTTCAAACGAATTTTGAAAATAGGTAGATCCGTGAGTTACCCTACAAATTTGTTTGATCAGATATTGCATTGCCACCGGGTTCTGAACTACGTGACAAGTTTCAAGTCTCTACCTTACCGAAAAGTTACCAAAAAATCGATCGCAAGATTCCCATCATTTTTCAGCGATTTCAGTTATCACGATAAGAGAGCCACCTAGCTCTAAGCTATTAGCTAAGTTTGAAGTCCCCAGGTTACCAGGAAGTTATTTAACAACCAATCGTAAGATCAGTGAGCCACCCTACAAATTTTTTTTGATCAAATATTGCATTGTTACCGGGTTCTGAACTACGTGACAAGTTTCAAATCTCTACCTCACCGAAAAGTTACCAAAAAATCGATCGAAAGCTTCCCATCATTTTTCAGCGATTTCAGTTATCACTATACGCGAGCCAACTAGCTCAATTTTGATTTCTAACAATTACGATGTCATAGTGAGCGCCCTGAACTATGAGCTAAGTTTTCTTTCCCTAGGTCACCAGGAAGTTAATAAACAACCAATCATAAGATCCAAACTTTCAAACGAATTTTGAAAATAGGTAGATCCGTGAGTTACCCTACAAATTTGTTTGATCAGATATTGCATTGCCACCGGGTTCTGAACTACGTGACAAGTTCCAAGTCTCTACCTCGCCGAAAAGTTACCAAAAAGTCGATCGAAAGACTCCCATCATTTTTCAGCGATTTCAGTTATCACGATAAGAGAGCCAACTAGCTCAATTTTGATTTCTAACAATTACGATGTCACTGTGAGTGTTCTAAATTATGAGCTAAGTTTCAAGTCCCCAGGTTACCAGGAAGTTAATTAACAACCAATCATAAGATTCAAACATTCAAACGAATTTTGATCAACTATTGCATTGACGCCGGGTTCTGAACTACGTGACAAGTTTCAAGTCTCTACCTCACCGAAAAGTTACCAAAAAGTCGATCGAAAGACTCCCATCATTTTTCAGCGATTTCAGTTCCCACGATAAGAGAGCCACCTAGCTCAATTTTGATTTCTAACAATTACGATGTCATAGTGAGCGCCCTGAACTATGAGCTAAGTTTTCATTCCCTAGGTCACTAGGAAGTTAATTTTACAAACAATCATAAGATTCAAACTTTCAAACGAGTTTTGAAAATAGGTAGATCCGTGAGTTGCCATACAAATTTGTTTGATCAAATATTGCATTGCCACCGGGTTCTGAACTACGTGACAAGTTTCAAGTCTCTACCTCACCGAAAAGTTACCAAAAAATTGATCGAAAGATTCCCATCATTTTTCAGCGATTTCAGTTATCACGATAAGAGAGCCAACTAGCTCAATTTTGATTTCTAACAATTACGAGGTCACTGTGAGTGTTCTAAACTATGAGCTAAGTTTCAAGTCCCCAGGCTACCAGGAAGATAATTAACAACCAATCATAAGATTCAAACGAATTTTGATCAACTATTGCATTGACGCCGGGTTCTGAACTACGTGACAAGTTTCAAGTCTTTACCTCACCGAAAAGTTACCAAAAAGTCGATCGAAAGACTCCCATCATTTTTCAGCGATTTCAGTTATCACGATAAGAGAGCCACCTAGCTCAATTTTGATTTCTAACAATTACGATGTCATAGTGAGCGCCCTGAACTATGAGCTAAGTTTTCATTCCCTAGGTCACCAGGAAGTTTATTAACAACCAATCATAAGGTCCAAACTTTCAAACGAATTTTGAAAATAGGTAGATCCGTGAGTTACCCTACAAATTTGTTTGATCAGATATTGCATTGCCACCGGGTTCTGAACTACGTGACAAGTTTCAAGTCTCTACCTCACCGAAAAGTTACCAAAAAATCGATCGAAAGATTCCCATCATTTTTCAGCGATTTCAGTTATCACTATACGCGAGCCAACTAGCTCAATTTTGATTTCTAACAATTACGATGTCATAGTGAGCGCCCTGAACTATGAGCTAAGTTTTCATTCCCTAGGTCACTAGGAAGTTAATTAACAAACAATCATAAGATTCAAACTTTCAAACGAATTTTGAAAATAGGTAGATCCGTCAGTTGCCATACAAATTTGTTTGATCAAATATTGCATTGCCAATGGGTTCTGAACTACGTGACAAGTTTCAAGTCTCTACCTCACCGAAAAGTTACCAAAAAATCGATCGAAAGCTTCCCATCATTTTTCAGCGATTTCAGTTATCACTATACGCGAGCCAACTAGCTCAATTTTGATTTCTAACAATTACGATGTCATAGTGAGCGCCCTGAACTATGAGCTAAGTTTTCTTTCCCTAGGTCACCAGGAAGTTAATTAACAACCAATCATAAGATCCAAACTTTCAAACGAATTTTGAAAATAGGTAGATCCGTCAGTTGCCATACAAATTTGTTTGATCAAATATTGCATTGCCACCGGGTTCTGAACTACGTGACAAGTTTCAAGTCTCTACCTCACCGAAAAGTTACCAAAAAATCGATCGAAAGATTCCCATCATTTTTCAGCGATTTCAGTTATCACTATACGCGAGCCAACTAGCTCAATTTTGATTTCTAACAATTACGATGTCATAGTGAGCGCCCTGAACTATGAGCTAAGTTTTCTTTCCCTAGGTCACCAGGAAGTTAATTAACAACCAATCATAAGATTCAAACTTTCAAACGAATTTTGAAAATAGGTAGATCCGTCAGTTGCCATACAAATTTGTTTGATCAAATATTGCATTGCCACCGGGTTCTGAACTACGTGACAAGTTTCAAGTCTCTACCTCACCGAAAAGTTACCAAAAAATCGATCGAAAGATTCTTATCATTTTTCAGCGATTTCGGTTATCACTATAAGCGAGCCAACTAGCTCAATTTTGATTTCTAACAATTACGATGTCGTAGTGAGCGCCCTGAACTATGAGCTAAGTTTTCATTCCCTAGGTCACTAGGAAGTTAATTAACAAACAATCATAAGATTCAAACTTTCAAACGAATTTTGAAAATAGGTAGATCCGTCAGTTGCCATACAAATTTGTTTGATCAAATATTGCATTGCCACCGGGTTCTGAACTACGTGACAAGTTTCAAGTCTCTACCTTACCGAAAAGTTACCAAAAAATCGATCGAAAGATTCCCATCATTTTTCAGCGATTTCGGTTATCACTATAAGCGAGCCAACTAGCTCAATTTTGATTTCTAACAATTACGATGTCATAGTGAGCGCCCTGAACTATGAGCTAAGTTTTCATTCCCTAGGTCACTAGGAAGTTAATTAACAAACAATCATAAGATTCAAACTTTCAAACGAATTTTGAAAATAGGTAGATCCGTCAGTTGCCATACAAATTTGTTTGATCAAATATTGCATTGCCACCGGGTTCTGAACTACGTGACAAGTTTCAAGTCTCTACCTCACCGAAAAGTTACCAAAAAATCGATCGAAAGCTTCCCATCATTTTTCAGCGATTTCAGTTATCACTATACGCGAGCCAACTAGCTCAATTTTGATTTCTAACAATTACGATGTCATAGTGAGCGCCCTGAACTATGAGCTAAGTTTTCTTTCCCTAGGTCACCAGGAAGTTAATTAACAACCAATCATAAGATCCAAACTTTCAAACGAATTTTGAAAATAGGTAGATCCGTGAGTTACCCTACAAATTTGTTTGATCAGATATTGCATTGCCACCGGGTTCTGAACTACGTGACAAGTTCCAAGTCTCTACCTCGCCGAAAAGTTACCAAAAAGTCGATCGAAAGACTCCTATCATTTTTCAGCGATTTCAGTTATCACGATAAGAGAGCCAACTAGCTCAATTTTGATTTCTAACAATTACGATGTCACTGTGAGTGTTCTAAATTATGAGCTAAGTTTCAAGTCCCCAGGTTACCAGGAAGTTAATTAACAACCAATCATAAGATTCAAACATTCAAACGAATTTTGATCAACTATTGCATTGACGCCGGGTTCTGAACTACGTGACAAGTTTCAAGTCTCTACCTCACCGAAAAGTTACCAAAAAGTCGATCGAAAGACTCCCATCATTTTTCAGCGATTTCAGTTCCCACGATAAGAGAGCCACCTAGCTCAATTTTGATTTCTAACAATTACGATGTCATAGTGAGCGCCCTGAACTATGAGCTAAGTTTTCATTCCCTAGGTCACTAGGAAGTTAATTAACAAACAATCATAAGATTCAAACTTTCAAACGAATTTTGAAAATAGGTAGATCCGTTAGTTGCCATACAAATTTGTTTGATCAAATATTGCATTGCCACCGGGTTCTGAACTACGTGACAAGTTTCAAGTCTCTACCTTACCGAAAAGTTACCAAAAAATCGATCGCAAGATTCCCATAATTTTTCAGCGATTTCAGTTATCACGATAAGAGAGCCACCTAGCTCTAAGCTATTAGCTAAGTTTGAAGTCCCCAGGTTACCAGGAAGTTATTTAACAACCAATCGTAAGATCAGTGAGCCACCCTACAAATTTTTTTTGATCAAATATTGCATTGTTACCGGGTTCTGAACTACGTGACAAGTTTCAAATCTCTACCTCACCGAAAAGTTACCAAAAAATCGATCGAAAGCTTCCCATCATTTTTCAGCGATTTCAGTTATCACTATACGCGAGCCAACTAGCTCAATTTTGATTTCTAACAATTACGATGTCATAGTGAGCGCCCTGAACTATGAGCTAAGTTTTCATTCCCTAGGTCACTAGGAAGTTTATTAACAACCAATCATAAGGTCCAAACTTTCAAACGAATTTTGAAAATAGGTAGATCCGTGAGTTACCCTACAAATTTGTTTGATCAGATATTGCATTGCCACCGGGTTCTGAACTACGTGACAAGTTTCAAGTCTCTACCTCACCGAAAAGTTACCAAAAAATCGATCGAAAGATTCCCATCATTTTTCAGCGATTTCGGTTATCACTATAAGCGAGCCAACTAGCTTAATTTTGATTTCTAACAATTACGATGTCATAGTGAGCGCCCTGAACTATGAGCTAAGTTTTCATTCCCTAGGTCACTAGGAAGTTAATTAACAAACAATCATAAGATTCAAACTTTCAAACGAATTTTGAAAATAGGTAGATCCGTCTGTTGCCATACAAATTTGTTTGATCAAATATTGCATTGCCACCGGGTTCTGAACTACGTGACAAGTTTCAAGTCTCTACCTTACCGAAAAGTTACCAAAAAATCGATCGCAAGATTCCCATCATTTTTCAGCGATTTCAGTTATCACGATAAGAGAGCCACCTAGCTCTAAGCTATTAGCTAAGTTTGAAGTCCCCAGGTTACCAGGAAGTTATTTAACAACCAATCGTAAGATCAGTGAGCCACCCTACAAATTTTTTTTGATCAAATATTGCATTGTTACCGGGTTCTGAACTACGTGACAAGTTTCAAATCTCTACCTCACCGAAAAGTTACCAAAAATTCGATCGAAAGCTTCCCATCATTTTTCAGCGATTTCAGTTATCACTATACGCGAGCCAACTAGCTCAATTTTGATTTCTAACAATTACGATGTCATAGTGAGCGCCCTGAACTATGAGCTAAGTTTTCTTTCCCTAGGTCACCAGGAAGTTAATAAACAACCAATCATAAGATCCAAACTTTCAAACGAATTTTGAAAATAGGTAGATCCGTGAGTTACCCTACAAATTTGTTTGATCAGATATTGCATTGCCACCGGGTTCTGAACTACGTGACAAGTTCCAAGTCTCTACCTCGCCGAAAAGTTACCAAAAAGTCGATCGAAAGACTCCCATCATTTTTCAGCGATTTCAGTTATCACGATAAGAGAGCCAACTAGCTCAATTTTGATTTCTAACAATTACGATGTCACTGTGAGTGTTCTAAATTATGAGCTAAGTTTCAAGTCCCCAGGTTACCAGGAAGTTAATTAACAACCAATCATAAGATTCAAACATTCAAACGAATTTTAATCAACTATTGCATTGACGCCGGGTTCTGAACTACGTGACAAGTTTCAAGTCTCTACCTCACCGAAAAGTTACCAAAAAGTCGATCGAAAGACTCCCATCATTTTTCAGCGATTTCAGTTCCCACGATAAGAGAGCCACCTAGCTCAATTTTGATTTCTAACAATTACGATGTCATAGTGAGCGCCCTGAACTAAGAGCTAAGTTTTCATTCCCTAGGTCACTAGGAAGTTAATTTTACAAACAATCATAAGATTCAAACTTTCAAACGAGTTTTGAAAATAGGTAGATCCGTGAGTTGCCATACAAATTTGTTTGATCAAATATTGCATTGCCACCGGGTTCTGAACTACGTGACAAGTTTCAAGTCTCTACCTCACCGAAAAGTTACCAAAAAATTGATCGAAAGATTCCCATCATTTTTCAGCGATTTCAGTTATCACGATAAGAGAGCCAACTAGCTCAATTTTGATTTCTAACAATTACGAGGTCACTGTGAGTGTTCTAAACTATGAGCTAAGTTTCAAGTCCCCAGGCTACCAGGAAGATAATTAACAACCAATCATAAGATTCAAACGAATTTTGATCAACTATTGCATTGACGCCGGGTTCTGAACTACGTGACAAGTTTCAAGTCTTTACCTCACCGAAAAGTTACCAAAAAGTCGATCGAAAGACTCCCATCATTTTTCAGCGATTTCAGTTATCACGATAAGAGAGCCACCTAGCTCAATTTTGATTTCTAACAATTACGATGTCATAGTGAGCGCCCTGAACTATGAGCTAAGTTTTCATTCCCTAGGTCACCAGGAAGTTTATTAACAACCAATCATAAGGTCCAAACTTTCAAACGAATTTTGAAAATAGGTAGATCCGTGAGTTACCCTACAAATTTGTTTGATCAGATATTGCATTGCCACCGGGTTCTGAACTACGTGACAAGTTTCAAGTCTCTACCTTACCGAAAAGTTACCAAAAAATCGATCGCAAGATTCCCATCATTTTTCAGCGATTTCAGTTATCACGATAAGAGAGCCACCTAGCTCTAAGCTATTAGCTAAGTTTGAAGTCCCCAGGTTACCAGGAAGTTATTTAACAACCAATCGTAAGATCAGTGAGCCACCCTACAAATTTTTTTTGATCAAATATTGCATTGTCACCGGGTTCTGAACTACGTGACAAGTTTCAGATCTCTACCTCACCGAAAAGTTACCAAAAAATCGATCGAAAGCTTCCCATCATTTTTCAGCGATTTCAGTTATCACTATACGCGAGCCAACTAGCTCAATTTTGATTTCTAACAATTACGATGTCATAGTGAGCGCCCTGAACTATGAGCTAAGTTTTCTTTCCCTAGGTCACCAGGAAGTTAATTAACAACCAATCATAAGATCCAAACTTTCAAACGAATTTTGAAAATAGGTAGATCCGTGAGTTACCCTACAAATTTGTTTGATCAGATATTGCATTGCCACCGGGTTCTGAACTACGTGACAAGTTCCAAGTCTCTACCTCGCCGAAAAGTTACCAAAAAGTCGATCGAAAGACTCCCATCATTTTTCAGCGATTTCAGTTATCACGATAAGAGAGCCAACTAGCTCAATTTTGATTTCTAACAATTACGATGTCACTGTGAGTGTTCTAAATTATGAGCTAAGTTTCAAGTCCCCAGGTTACCAGGAAGTTAATTAACAACCAATCATAAGATTCAAACATTCAAACGAATTTTGATCAACTATTGCATTGACGCCGGGTTCTGAACTACGTGACAAGTTTCAAGTCCCTACCTCACCGAAAAGTTACCAAAAAGTCGATCGAAAGACTCCCATCATTTTTCAGCGATTTCAGTTCCCACGATAAGAGAGCCACCTAGCTCAATTTTGATTTCTAACAATTACGATGTCATAGTGAGCGCCCTGAACTATGAGCTAAGTTTTCATTCCCTAGGTCACTAGGAAGTTAATTTTACAAACAATCATAAGATTCAAACTTTCAAACGAGTTTTGAAAATAGGTAGATCCGTGAGTTGCCATACAAATTTGTTTGATCAAATATTGCATTGCCACCGGGTTCTGAACTACGTGACAAGTTTCAAGTCTCTACCTCACCGAAAAGTTACCAAAAAATCGATCGAAAGATTCCCATAATTTTTCAGCGATTTCAGTTATCACTATAAGCGAGCCAACTAGCTCAATTTTGATTTCTAACAATTACGAGGTCACTGTGAGTGTTCTAAACTATGAGCTAAGTTTCAAGTCCCCAGGCTACCAGGAAGATAATTAACAACCAATCATAAGATTCAAACGAATTTTGATCAACTATTGCATTGACGCCGGGTTCTGAACTACGTGACAAGTTTCAAGTCTTTACCTCACCGAAAAGTTACCAAAAAGTCGATCGAAAGACTCCCATCATTTTTCAGCGATTTCAGTTATCACGATAAGAGAGCCACCTGGCTCAATTTTGATTTCTAACAATTACGATGTCATAGTGAGCGCCCTGAACTATGAGCTAAGTTTTCATTCCCTAGGTCACCAGGAAGTTTATTAACAACCAATCATAAGGTCCAAACTTTCAAACGAATTTTGAAAATAGGTAGATCCGTGAGTTACCCTACAAATTTGTTTGATCAGATATTGCATTGCCACCGGGTTCTGAACTACGTGACAAGTTTCAAGTCTCTACCTCACCGAAAAGTTACCAAAAAATCGATCGAAAGATTCCCATCATTTTTCAGCGATTTCGGTTATCACTATAAGCGAGCCAACTAGCTCAATTTTGATTTCTAACAATTACGATGTCATAGTGAGCGCCCTGAACTATGAGCTAAGTTTTCATTCCCTAGGTCACTAGGAAGTTAATTAACAAACAATCATAAGATTCAAACTTTCAAACGAATTTTGAAAATAGGTAGATCCGTCAGTTGCCATACAAATTTGTTTGATCAAATATTGCATTGCCACCGGGTTCTGAACTACGTGACAAGTTTCAAGTCTCTACCTTACCGAAAAGTTACCAAAAAATCGATCGCAAGATTCCCATCATTTTTCAGCGATTTCAGTTATCACGATAAGAGAGCCAACTAGCTCAATTTTGATTTCTAACAATTACGATGTCACTGTGAGTGTTCTAAACTATGAGCTAAGTTTCAAGTCCCCAGGTTACCAGGAAGATAATTAACAACCAATCATAAGATTCAAACATTCAAACGAATTTTGATTAACTATTGCATTGACGCCGGGTTCTGAACTACGTGACAAGTTTCAAGTCTCTACCTCACCGAAAAGTTACCAAAAAATCGATCGAAAGCTTCCCATCATTTTTCAGCGATTTCAGTTATCACTATACGCGAGCCAACTAGCTCAATTTTGATTTCTAACAATTACGATGTCATAGTGAGCGCCCTGAACTATGAGCTAAGTTTTCTTTCCCTAGGTCACCAGGAAGTTAATTAACAACCAATCATAAGATCCAAACTTTCAAACGAATTTTGAAAATAGGTAGATCCGTGAGTTACCCTACAAATTTGTTTGATCAGATATTGCATTGCCACCGGGTTCTGAACTACGTGACAAGTTCCAAGTCTCTACCTCGCCGAAAAGTTACCAAAAAATCAATCGAAAGATTCCCATCATTTTTCAGCGATTTCAGTTATCACGATAAGAGAGCCAACTAGCTCAATTTTGATTTCTAACAATTACGATGTCACTGTGAGTGTTCTAAATTATGAGCTAAGTTTCAAGTCCCCAGGTTACCAGGAAGTTAATTAACAACCAATCATAAGATTCAAACATTCAAACGAATTTTGATCAACTATTGCATTGACGCCGGGTTCTGAACTACGTGACAAGTTTCAAGTCTCTACCTCACCGAAAAGTTACCAAAAAGTCGATCGAAAGATTCCCATCATTTTTCAGCGATTTCGGTTATCACTATAAGCGAGCCAACTAGCTCAATTTTGATTTCTAACAATTACGATGTCATAGTGAGCGCCCTGAACTATGAGCTAAGTTTTCATTCCCTCGGTCACCAGGAAGTTAATTAACAACCAATCATAAGATTCAAACTTTCAAACGAATTTTGAAAATATGAAGATCCGTGAGTCACCCTACAAATTTGTTTGATCAAATATTGCATTGCCACCGGGTTCTGAGCTACGTGACAAGTTTCAAGTCTCTACCTTACCGAAAAGTTACCAAAAAGTCGATCGAAAGACTCCCATCATTTTTCAGCGATTTCAGTTATCACTATACGCGAGCCAACTAGCTCAATTTTGATTTCTAACAATTACGATGTCATAGTGAGCGCCCTGAACTATGAGCTAAGTTTTCATTCCCTCGGTCACCAGGAAGTTAATTAACAACCAATCATAAGATTCAAACTTTCAAACGAATTTTGGAAATATGAAGATCCGTGAGTCACCCTACAAATTTGTTCGATCAAATATTGCATTGCCACCGGGTTCTGAGCTACGTGACAAGTTTCAAGTCTCTACCTTACCGAAAAGTTACCAAAAAGTCGATCGAAAGACTCCCATCATTTTTCAGCGATTTCAGTTATCACTATACGCGAGCCAACTAGCTCAATTTTGATTTCTAACAATTACGATGTCATAGTGAGCGCCCTGAACTATGAGCTAAGTTTTCATTCCCTAGGTCACTAGGAAGTTAATTTTACAAACAATCATAAGATTCAAACTTTCAAACGAGTTTTGAAAATAGGTAGATCCGTGAGTTGCCATACAAATTTGTTTGATCAAATATTGCATTGCCACCGGGTTCTGAACTACGTGACAGGTTTCAAGTCTCTACCTCACCGAAAAGTTACCAAAAAATCGATCGAAAGATTCCCATAATTTTTCAGCGATTTCAGTTATCACTATAAGCGAGCCAACTAGCTCAATTTTGATTTCTAACAATTATGAGGTCACTGTGAGTGTTCTAAACTATGAGCTAAGTTTCAAGTCCCCAGGTTATCAGGAAGTTAATTAACAACCAATCATAAGATTCAAACATTCAAACGAATTTTGATCAAATATTGCATTGTCACCGGGTTCTGAACTACGTGACAAGTTTCAAGTGTCTACCTCACCGAAAAGTTACCAAAAAGTCGATCGAAAGATTCCCATCTTTTCTCAGCGATTTAATTTATCACGATAAGAGAGCCACCTAGCTCAATTTTGATTTCTAACAATTACGATGTCATAGTGAGCGCCCTGAACTATGAGCTAAGTTTTCATTCCCTCGGTCACCAGGAAGTTAATTAACAACCAATCGTAAGATTCAAGCTTTCAAACGAATTTTGAAAATATGAAGATCCGTGAGTCACCCTACAAATTTGTTTGATCAAATATTGCATTACCACCGGGTTCTGAGCTACGTGACAAGTTTCAAGTCTCTACCTTACCGAAAAGTTACCAAAAAGTCGATCGAAAGATTTCCATTATTTTTCAGCGATTTCAGGTTTCACGATAGGGGAGCCACCTAGCTAAATTTTGATTTCTAACAATTACGATGTCATAGTGAGTGTTCTAAACTATGAGCTAAGTTTCAAGTCCCCAGGCTACAAGGAAGTTAATTAACAACCAATCATAAGATTCAAACATTCAATCGAATTTTGATCAACTATTGCATTGACGCCGGGTTCTGAACTACGTGACAAGTTTCAAGTCTCTACCTCACCGAAAAGTTACCAAAAAGTCGATCGAAAGACTCCCATAATTTTTCAGCGATTTCAGTTATCACGATAAGAGAGCCAACTAGCTCAATTTTGATTTCTAACAATTACGATGTCACTGTGAGTGTTCTAAACTATGAGCTAAGTTTCAAGTCCCCAGGTTACCAGGAAGATAATTAACAACCAATCATAAGATTCAAACATTCAAACGAATTTTGATTAACTATTGCATTGACGCCGGGTTCTGAACTACGTGACAAGTTTCAAGTCTCTACCTCACCGAAAAGTTACCAAAAAGTCGATCGAAAGACTCCCATCATTTTTCAGCGATTTCAGTTATCACGATAAGAGAGCCGCCTAGCTCAATTTTGATTTCTAACAATCGTAATTGTGATCGAAAGACTCCCATCATTTTTCAGCGATTTCAGTTATCACGATAAGAGAGCCACCTAGCTCAATTTTGATTTCTAACAATTACGATGTCATAGTGAGCGCCCTGAACTATGAGCTAAGTTTTCATTCCCTAGGTCACCAGGAAGTTAATTAACAACCAATCATAAGGTCCAAACTTTCAAACGAATTTTGAAAATAGGTAGATCCGTGAGTTACCCTACAAATTTGTTTGATCAGATATTGCATTGCCACCGGGTTCTGAACTACGTGACAAGTTTCAAGTCTCTACCTCACCGAAAAGTTACCAAAAAATCGATCGAAAGATTCCCATCATTTTTCAGCGATTTCGGTTATCACTATAAGCGAGCCAACTAGCTCAATTTTGATTTCTAACAATTACGATGTCATAGTGAGCGCCCTGAACTATGAGCTAAGTTTTCATTCCTTAGGTCACCAGGAAGTTAATTAACAACCACTCATAAGGTCCAAACTTTCAAACGAATTTTGAAAATAGGTAGATCCGTGAGTTACCCTACAAATTTTTTTTGATCAGATATTGCATTGCCACCGGGTTCTGAACTACGTGACAAGTTTCAAGTCTCTACCTTACCGAAAAGTTACCAAAAAATCGATCGAAAGATTCCCATCATTTTTCAGCGATTTCGGTTATCACTATAAGCGAGCCAACTAGCTCAATTCTGATTTCTAACAATTACGATGTCATAGTGAGCGCCCTGAACTATGAGCTAAGTTTTCATTCCCTAGGTCACCAGGAAGTTAATTAACAACCAATCATAAGATCCAAACATTCAAACGAATTTTGAAAATAAGTAGATCCGTGAGCCACCCTACAAATTTGTTTGATCAGATATTGCATTGCCACCGGGCTCTGAGCTACGTGACAAGTTTCAAGTCTCTACCTCACAGAAAAGTTACCAAAAAGTCTATCGAAAGACTCCCATCATTTTTCAGCGATTTCAGTTATCACAATACGAGAGCCACCTAGCTCAATTTTGATTTCTAACAATTACGATGTCATAGTGAGCACCCTGAACTATGAGCTAAGTTTTCATTCCCTAGGTCACCAGGAAGTTAATTAACAACCAATCATAAGGTCCAAACTTTCAAACGAATTTTGAAAATAGGTAGATCCGTGAGTTACCCTACAAATTTTTTTTGATCAGATATTGCATTGCCACCGGGTTCTGAACTACGTGACAAGTTTCAAGTCTCTACCTTACCGAAAAGTTACCAAAAAGTCGATCGCAAGATTCCCCCATTTTTCAGCGATTTTCAGTTATCACGATAATCGTGCTAACTAGTGCAATTTTGATTTCTAATAATTACATAAATTATATTATAAAATTACCCAAAAGTCGATGTAAGTATTCCTTTAATTTTTCAGGGATTTCAGCGAATTTTTTTTTTTATCAAATATAGTGTGTCGACTATTCTCAAGCATGTACCATTCCTAACTCAATAACACCACTAGTTAAACACAACAGAGATAACGATGGCTACGCTTATGCATGCAAGCATGTACCAAGCAAGAGGAAGAATGATCGAGCCGTTGCTAGTATTGTTTAAGAAATTGGTATTCGGATGATATATATTTTGCATACGTCAAATATATGTGTTAATGAGTGTACATTAGTGTGACCGCAAGTTATATGGAAATTTTTTTTTTTTCGTATTTTCACTTGGCAAACCCCTTAGATTACACATTAGAAAAAAATTATATTCAAAAAATTTTAGATCGTTTGCATAATGATTGGGCGTGCCTTGAGCCACAAAGTTTGCTAAAAATGCTATTTTTCTCATTATGGCTCGCTTAAATTGTTCTTAACTTCAGTAATATTTATTT
The DNA here is from genome assembly GCA_949987695.1 of Merzomyia westermanni. Taxonomy (NCBI): domain Eukaryota; kingdom Metazoa; phylum Arthropoda; class Insecta; order Diptera; family Tephritidae; genus Merzomyia; species Merzomyia westermanni. The sequence goes on from OX465289.1 coordinate 84,702,967, forward strand.
TATAGAAAAACTTTATTCACAAATATTCTAGGGACATATCTGATGAACAATGTTGCTCTGTATTAGTTTTCTTTAACATTAATATTTAATCCAGAAAAAACCAAATTAAAAAATAACAGCGAAATTTTCACATATCTTCGCATGCTTTGCATACGAACAATTTTCATACAATTATTTGCAACAGTTTACCGTTAGTTCTTGCTGGGTAGCAGAGCAGAATATTATTTGTGTTGTTACCAGTACTTGAAAATAAGTAGAAAACAAGTAATCGATACCCACTCAGTACTCGGTACAAAAGAATTGACTACAAATTTACTTAGTATCGGAACAAAAGTATCGATACTTACTTGTATTTACTAGTATCATTTCATCCCTAGTTGTTACTTAACGACGACTACTTTTCATTTATTTTTGTGCATTGAAAGTAATTAAACATGTCATCAAGAGTTTTGCGTGAAAAAATTCATTTGTTAGGTTATATTTCTCCTTCCTTAAGTGGGTGTAAACTACCTTCTAACAAAGAAGTTATGAAGGCATTGTTTTTTAATTTACGAGCAGTAAAATTAAATTTACGTGAGAGTGCTAAATTAGTGGTCGAAGAAGTGAGTATTTTTTGGGATAAAGCTCGAATTCCCACTAGAACCAAGCAACACTGCATAACAAAACTTGAAGATGTATATAATGCATGGAGGAAAGTGAATAAAAATTCTAATATTAAATCGGAAACGCAAAGAGAAAGAGAAGAGGCGTGGACGTCGAAGTTAGATGACTTATTTGATATACAAGTGCAAATGCACTGGACCTTATTAAAAATTCAGAGGACAAATTATTTTTGGAGAATCAAAGAAATAAAGATAGACAGAAGTTTATGTATGGTATCGATTACAAAACAGCAGTAAGAGAAGAAAGAATGGAAGAACGTCAACAAAATCATTTAAAACGGAAAGAGCAGAGTGATCGTGCATTAGATGCTTCTTGTGAGAAGAAATTGTAGATTATTTTTAATATAGTATAACATATATTTATTTGCATTGTCTTTATTCAGATGAAACAGCTGAACTTTCTTCCTGCAGTTCGGAGAGCGATATCAGCGAAATCGCTGCTCATCTCTTTCACCGGCAGTCTCGATTTCCCAATCCACATTGTCGTTTCTCGTACCGGTAGTTTTTTCGGCCTTGTATTTTCGGATTTGGTTTTGGTGTCGCCTTATGATACCTCTTGATGTTTTTATTTCGTACATCATTCGGCCTATTTTTTTACAAATAACTCCAGGAATCCACTTGTCTTTTCCTGTATAATTTCTTGCTTGTACTTCTTCGCCAGTTGTAAGTGTCGACTGGCATTGGACACTTGAATGTACTTGAGGGAAAAGTGCGGACAATAATGTACGAGGCTGTCGGCCATGGAGAAGTTCTGCCGGGGATTTTCCCGAGATTGGATTTGGAGTAGAGCGATAAGTCACGAGATATTTATACAAAGCTTTTTCTCTATTAGTTGTGTCCTTCATGATTTTGCCAAACGCTTCTTTAAACGTTCTGACGCATCTTTCGGCTTGTCCGTTAGAGGCGGGATGAAATGGTGCGCTTGTTAGATGTTCGATATGATTGAGTTTACAAAATGTTTTAAACTCCTCCGCTGTGTACTGGGTGCCATTGTCGCTGACAACCGTCTGTGGTAGCCCCTCAATCGCAAAAATTTTTTGAAGCGCCAATATAGTTGTCTTAGAAGTCGCTGATGGCAAGTCGATAACGAATGGACATTTCGAATATGAATCGACTACAATGAGCCACATCCTGTCAAAAAATAGACCGGCAAAGTCCACATGTATGCGTTCCCAAGGGTTGGTTGCTGCAGGCCATGGTGAGAATTGAGATCTTGGATTACTGGCCTTTGCTGCGCAAACTGAACAATTTTCACAGGCTGCCCTGATGGCTTCGTTAATATTTGGGAACCACACATATCGACGACTAATTTGCTTCATTCGACTTTGACCCCAGTGTCCGTCGTGTATCATTTCGATTATTTTGTGTCGCAGTTTCGCAGGCACGACCACCCTCGTATGATCTGCATCTAAAAGTATCTCCACTCTGTACTGATAAGGAAAATCGTCTATCAAAGTATGGCTTAAGATTAGACTGCGACTTCGACAGATACCGCGGCCAACCATCTTCAATCATTTTTTTTTACAACTTTAAGTTCATCATCTTCGTTCGTTTCTTTTGTCACTGTAGCAGCATTGAGTGGGAAGGCATTGATGGTGGACTCGTATACTTCATTGACGTTATGCATTTGATTTTCCAAACGATCAAATTCTGGATCTTCGCCCATTGGCAGACGCGAGAGCGCATCGGCATTCGCATGTTGTGATGTGCTCTTATAGAAGATAGAATAATCATAGGCTTGAAGGAAAATGGCCCATCTTTGTAGCCTATGTAATGTTGCCACCGGTAATCGTTTCTGCGGATGGAAAATAGTAGTAAGCGCCTGGTGATCAGTGTTTAGCTCAAATTTGCGACCGTAGAGGTACTGGTGGAAGCGAGTGATTCCGAAAACTATTGACAATGCTTCTTTTTCCACCTGAGAGTAATTGACCTGACTTTTGGTTAATGTCTTAGAGGCGAAAGCAATGGGTTTCTCGGATCCGTCGGGATATCGGTGTGAGATTACGGCGCCTATTCCATATTTGGAGGCATCCGTCGCGAGAATAATGGGTAACTTGCCATCGTAGTGCACGAGCAGAGTCGCTTTGATTATTTCATTTTTCAAGATGGCGAAGGCCTCTTCTTGCTGCCTCCCCCACTCAAAACGATGACCCTGTCTTCTTAATATGTTTAGTGCCGACACCTTTTCGGAAAAATTTGGGATAAACTTGTTATAATAATTTATTTTTCCAATAAACGATTCTACTTCTCTTACGTTCCTGGGTCTAGGCATGGATTTTATCGCCTCTAATCTTTTTTCGGATGGTTGGATTCCCTTTGAACTAATAATATGACCTACGTATTCGATTTGTTCATTCGCAAAATTGCATTTTTCTTTTCGGCATGTTAAGCCAGCGGTCTCTAGTCGTTTGAAAATTTCACTAACATTCTCAAGTTGTTGTTTATCAGTTTCCGCTGTAATTATGACGTCGTCTAGGTAGACGGCGCACCCCGGGACACCTGAGACTTAACCTTCCATGAACCGTTGAAAAATGCCAGGGGCACTTGCGATCCCGAAGGGCATTCGTTGGTACTGGAACAATCCGAATGGGGTATTGATTACCATATATTTTTTGGCAGCATCGCTTAACTCAATTTGATGATAAGCCTCGCTCAGGTCTATTTTTGAAAAATATTTGCCACCTTGAAGCTTATTAAACAGTTCTTCTATTCTCGGTATAGGAAAACGATCTATCTCTATTTGCGAATTTAGACCTACTTTAAAGTCAGCGCACACACGCAATGTGCCATTTGGTTTACGGATAACGACCACGGGCGCTGCCCATTCACTTGATTTTATCGGTTTCAAAACATTGGTACTTACCAGACGGTTTACCTCTGCGCGCACCTCATCGTGATGAGCAAATGGTAAATTGTACGGTTTACAGAATTTAGGTTTGGCGTCTGGCTTCAAAATAATATCAGCTTGAAATGTCGAGCATAACCCTAGTTCGTTGGCGAAAAGTTTAGGATATTCCTTTGTTAGATTAGATAACTTGTCTATGAGGTGTTTGTGTGAGGCCTGGGTGACCTCCGCAGCATGGCATATGTTGGACTGTAAACATTGCGGAATATCCATACGGAACTTCAGCTTTCTAAACCAATCTAGCCCAAGAATGTTTGATGCCGCTGTGCTGTCAACCACAACTAGTGGCAGAATTTCATCGACGTCATTGTAGCGTACACGTACCGAGGAAATGCCCTTTATTGGCAGCTGATGACCGCCGTATGCTTTGACTATTTTTTGTGTGGGAGTGTATGACGGTTCTCCTAATGCCTTGTAGCCGTCAATGCCAACTAACGAGCACGAGGCACCTGTGTCTACTTGGAAGCTGACTATCCTTTCATTCACTTGAAGCTTAACTTCAAGTTTCTTATCGCTACTGCCAGTGGAATGTATAACCTCTATAACGCTGATGCTTTCGAATGTATTAGTGTCAGTGGAATTTACTTGGTGGGCCTTACTCTCCTTCTTCTGCGTAGCAGCTGATTGACAAACGGATGCTATGTGACCAGTTTTAGAACAGGCGTTACACTTTGTTTGCTTTTTGTAGTGGACGCAGTCGGACCTTGCGTGATTTACTCCGCAACTGGGACACGACTTGAGTGTACTACGGCCTCGGGAATGACTTCGTCCTCTGCCTTTGGTATTCGTTCGACTTGTGGAGCGACTTTTCGCTGCTGAATATTTTTAAACTTTGTTAACAGTTGCTGAATCTGCTTCTTTCATTACTGAGCAAGTTCGCACGGTCGATTCATAAATAGTAGCAATTTGTAGGATCTCTTCCAACGATGGGTTAGTTTTTTGTAACGCAGCCGTCCTCACCTTTTCATGAGGCGTATGCATTACAATCATATCCCGAATTTTGCTGTCTATGTAAGATTCATTGCATCCCGATTTGGAGCAAACGAACACGCAATCTTTAGTTGCGCCGCGCAGCTCAGCCGCCCAGTCGCTGTACGTTTGACTTGGCTTCATTGTCGTATGATAAAACTTGAAACGAGCCGCTAACACGTGTTGCTTTTCAATAAAATGATCATTTAGCGTTGTGGCGATTTCTTTGAAAGTTTTTTCTTTAACTTTTCCATCGAATAATTTCTGTAAGAGTTCCAAATTATCGGCCCCAATCCAACTAAGTATGCAAGCCCTTTTCGTAGTTTCCTCTGTGACACCGTTTGCTAAGAAATGTTGCTCGACTTGAAGAAGATATGTGCTCCATTTGTCATTTTCTTTGTTGAAGTTCCTAAAATTGGGAACTGCACGTCGCTCACCGCTTATGCCACCACCCTTCAACGCATTTTCCAGAAAATCTCTATTTTCTTTGACCACACTTGCAAGAAAAGCCTGATTTGCGCTTTGCAATTGTTGAAGCACCTATTGTAATGCTGCAGCATCCATGTTACTAGATAAGCGAGGTTATGTACGTTTTAATGTGGTCAAGGCAAATGGAAGAATTACACCAACTCTCGTCGCCAAATGTTGTAGTCAGCGACTCAAACAAAACACGATGATTGTTGGAATTCAGTAGTTTAATAATTCAAGTTATATTACATTATTACTAAATAAAATATTAAGTGAATTGCAAACGTGTAATGCATGTATGAAAAAAGCATACGTAAAAACTAAAAAAGAATATAAGTGACAGCTCACATCAGTGTGGTGTGCTACTGTAGAGTAGTAAGCAGCTACAGTTGAACTTGATAGTATTTCAACAGAAACTATATAAAACGAAGATGAGAAATAATTGAAACACACAGGGTTACCTTACAAAACTATAACCAAACACTTAATTCCTTTTTAGCAGGTCTTGGGAGCAGAAGCTGTAATGCCAACGCCAGCCAAAAAAATGAGAGGATTTAAAAATATAATGACTCCAAAACTTGCAGCCGCATTAGATGTTTGCAAGGCCAGTGATCGAAAAGCAGTGCATTTAATTATATCTGTGGTGGAAGCAGTCGGCCTTGAAGTATTTCTAAGAGCATTTTGGGCGGTGTGATAAGGGCGAAAATACAATTTCCTTTTTCCTCCTACCAGTTTCGTTGCTTTTTTTTTTAAAAACATAAAGCAATTACAACTCACATTGCACTATTTAAATTACATACTGCACTTACTTTACATTAAACTGTGTGCCCTCATCCGTTTCGTCCGATTTTTTGTTTATTTATCGCCGTCAAGTAGGCGCAGTTGATAGTGTCAACGCCTTCCTTGTGGTTTATAGCGTCTTTTATTCTTTCCTGTATTCTCAAGCTTTCCAACGTCAATCTTGTTTTTTTTCTATTCTCTGTGTCTAAAATTCGTACATTAACGAATTCGGCTGTATGTTTGTTTTAGCTTTTTTCTTTTTTTTGCTTTTTTCTCTTTTCAACGAAACAATTTTTTTTTAAATTTATTTTGTGGGTTTTTGCTTAGCGTTTCCCGCGAACTCGTGTTTAGAATGCTTGTGCTTCTTGCAGGTTAAGTTAAGTTGGCCTATTAAGAAGAATATTTGTTTGTTTGCTTTTAGTTCCCTGCTTGTTTACTCCGAATATCCGTTTAGTTGCTTTTTTGGTTGTTCTGGATTTCATCGGTTTTTTTTATTTAGATGTATTTTTGCTTGCGCTTTATAGACCTTCCTTCCAGATTCCGTTAACAGGGTAACCCGATTATCTTTTCCAACTTTTTCTTTCTGTTTATCCCGCACAAATATCTCTTCTCCTGGCCGAAATTTATTGGCCACCTTCCTTTTCCTATTAAGAAGGTGGTTTTTTAACTCTTGGTTCCTCTTGATCTGTTTCCTCACCTCTCTGTGTACCCTACTTTGGAAGTCAGTAAGACCTTGACAGTTTATCCTCTCAGTTCTATTAAAAAATATGTCACTCGGTAACTGAAAGGAAGCCGAATAGTTGTATTATACCGATGTATTGCAAAATATATCAATTCCTTGGGACTAGTGTTACATACATATCTCTTTCTGGAGGCATGGGTATATTTCTATGATGGTTGAGTGAAACCTTTCGACCTGACCATTCACTTCGCTTCTTTGGATTGGTGTCTGATACAATTCTATGCCCAACCCTCTTACATAGTGCATACCACCGGAGTCATGAAACCTCGTGCGTTTAGATTACTTTAGGAGTGGCGAAAAAGTGAATGAGTTGAGCCAGTTTAGCACGCAGAGTTATAGGGGAACGATTTTTTATGTGGAACAGATTCCCAAATTTGGAAAACTGGTCTATGCAGGATAAAAACTTTTCGCCCTGTGTTTAAAAGATGCCTATGTGAACTACTTCGCAGGGGTAACTGGGGACTGGAGTGTCTTTTATCGGAGGTACTTGGGGGTATCTATTGTACTTGTTTGCGAGACAAGTCTCGCAGGTGGCTGTGAACCTTCTTATTTGACTTGCCATTTTCGGAAAATAGCACTTTGCTCTCTTGTGTTCGTCTTCTATTATTTTGCAAATCCTGTCCCCATTAGCCACATCTTCAACTATTCTCTGTGTTATTCTGATTTTGTATAAAGCAAATGCTCGAGACATACCTCTTGCAGGATCTGCAGGCGGATCTCAGGACCTTTAATTCTGTTTATAACGGTCGGGTTGAGGTGCTTTTTAAGTGTCTCGATTAGGTTTGAGCTTTCAATTACCCTCATCCTGATGTCATGACGAGTAAAACCTGGGTGTGGGGTCTTCACACAAATCATGTTGTTACCTTCTGTAAGTACTATTTATTTTCGGATCACGTTCAGGGAACATGCTACATGGGGCATAAGGTCTGACGCATCTTGGTCTGCACTTCCACCTTCACTTCCATTTTCCTGTGGTGCTTCGCCCAGTTATGAGGGCGCTGTTAAGTGTTTCGTTTGGCATGGAATCCGGTACAGAACATCTGCCACGACATTTAATTTGCCTGGGGTGTAAATCAACTCGTGGTTGTACTCTTCTATACGAGATTTCCGCGAAAGTGAGGGACTGATGGTGGGTAAAAATCTCAAATTCCCCAGAGCTCAAACTGTTGGCAGCATTTCTTTCTCCTTGGTGGTGTAGTTCACTTCGGTTCTGGTTAAAGACCGTGATATGTAGGCTATGGGCCAATCCTTTCCAGGCACTTCTTGGGATAGTTCCGCACCGATTGCATAATCCGAAGCGTCTGTAATCAGGTTGAATGCTGATGCAAAGTCGGGGAAGGCAAGGATCTCTAATGAAATTAACATTTGCTTGAAATTATCGAAAGGTTCCAAAGCATCATGGTTTAGGTCAACCCGTATTTTCCTCGACTGACTAGCCCTAACTTGAGCGTTTTCACCGCGAGCGATGTCGGTTAGAGGCTTTGCTACCTTGGCATAATCTCTAGTGAATTTTCGGTAATATGACGAAAGCTTTTCGACTCTACTTTTGTCCTCATAAATTTCGTTTTCTCTAGATTAACTCTCAAATTAGAATCGGCTAGCCTTTTAAATACCGCCTCTATATTTTTTATATGCTCCTGTACATTCTTACCAAATACTATAATATCGTCAACATAGACGTAGCAGGTTTTCCCAATATACTATTTCAGAACGTCATCTATCATGTGTTGGAATATGGCAGGAGCGTTTTTTAGCCCAAAGAGTAGTCGAAGAAATTCGAGTTTACCAGTCATGGTTGAAAACGCTGTTTTAGGTGTGTCTGCTTCCTTCATTGGTATTTGATGAAAGCCTGAGGTAAGGTCAATCGTTGTGAAATATCTGGAATTTCCTAGACTGGCCAGAGTCGCATTTATGTCAGGTATAGGGTAAGCATCTGATATGGTTACCGCATTTAAACATTTAAAATCTACCACGACGATTTATGCCTTCTTGAAGTAGCTCCCCGATTTGCCTGTCCACTTCTTCCCTCATATTTGCAGGATACAGATAGCTCTTCGTGTAAATCGGCTCCTCTCTGGTGGTTTTTATTTCCGCTTCCACCGAAGTCTTGATTATCTTACCGTTAAGTGGTCAAAATAAGTGGAAGTATTTATCGACCACGGCTTTCAAGGTTGGGAGGATTGTCTCAGGTATATTTTGGGTTTGGTTTTTAAGCGGAGTTTTTACATTGGGATCTATTGTAAGGACGTGTTTCTTGCTATCTAGAACGGCCCCCAGTTGTTCGAGGGTGTCGTCGCGTATTATCCCATCAAACGAGTCTAAGCCGAGTAATGTGTAGAAGGTCACAGTGATGTCATTGCCTGCATTTTGGAAAAATTTCCCACTAATTTTGCTATTAATCTCGACAGGTCCTGCTACGGTGTTTACCGAGAAAAGTGGATTGACGGGGACCGTGTTGATTGCTAGCTAAGGTAGTATGCAATTTTTGTTCGCCCCTGTGTCGGCAAGGAACTTAAGAGCTGCCTTTGTAGGGGTAATGCAGATGAGATAGGGTATACTACATGGTGTAACGGTTTTCATATGAAATATGCTGGTGGCCCATCCGCCATAAAATTTAGTTGCTGTGAGTGCTCTTCGGCAATTTCATCGTATTCGTGGTAGTGGTTGTTAAAATCCCTATTGTTGATTTCCATGTTATAGAGCCTTTGTTGTTCAGGTAAATTTTCGATTGACGATGTTGGTCCCCTTTTTAATGAATTGTTCGTTAGTCGGTTCATGAAATATTCTTGTCTGGTTTGGACGCTATGTTTTATGCTGGTTTAGAAGCTGTGAGCCTGGTTGGGAGCACGGCGCTCGTCCCTTGGTCGGCTTGGAATCTGTTGTATGAAGTCCGGTTGTTTCCTTGAGGATTATTTCTGTTTAACCAATTGGAGTGTGCCCGAGGGGGAATCGGTGTCTCTGGGTAGTTCGCGGTAATTTATTGGTGGTGACAACAACCCTATTTAGGGTATTCGCATGAACTATTGTGTTCCTTAGCATAAAATTTTGAATGTCAAGGCATGCCGACTACGCTTCGGGAAGAATTTTCGGCTTCTGTACTATCAGCATGCGCGACAATTCTGGACTAAGGCCCCGATTGAAGACGTCAAGTGACCTGTTTCTGTATGTCTCTAGAAGGACCGACATAGTTTCCTGACTGTAGTCGTCACACTTTATCTTTTTGACGATCAACGTCAACTGATGGCATAAAATTCGTAAAACTTCGAACCTCTTTGGGTTAGCTGGTTCAACTGGTGTTCCAGGGTCCTTATGTCCCTTTTATCTGCGTAGTGCAACGATAGTACCCTTTCCATCTCCACCCAGTCGCTCTCAAATACATTGTATGATACCAGGGCCGCACGAATTTTCTGCCTAATATTTTGTAAGATGGCCCTAAACAATGGCTTCTCTTTCTTCTTCTTCTTCTTTAAATGGTCATCTAACCGCCTGGGCGATTTTGCCCGTCCAACATAGCTCGCCAGTCGTTTCTTCGTTGCGCCAACTGGCGCCAATTGGAAACACCGCGGGCTTCTCTTTGACTTCCTCATAATCCGCAAGGATCCCTCCTACGGTATGCACCCATTAAATATATTGGGCTGGGTTACCCTTGAAGGTTTGCAACTCTTTCCCACAGTCAGGAAGCCTCCCTATTTCCTTGAGGTCTTGCTCTGAAATTGCTGTCCGAGCTGTTGCCGATTGGCTATCAGCTTGGGCCCTGATATTAGTTTGCTCTAGGCTCTCTAACCTACCTTCCACAATAGAGCTGCGGAGTTCTATATTGGCTAGCCGGTTTGCTAGCAATACCCCATTATTCTATGTATTGATTAGTTCCTTAAAATTTCAAAGTGTCCTGATATAGAAGAAAGGAACACCAATTAATCGATGAAACTTTTACCGTGCACTTATGTGGACGGTGACATGTGCCAAGTTGACGTTTCACCGTACATTAGTCTTTAGATTTTTTGCCCCGGGTTATAATTTTTAGTTGTCCCCAATCACATTGTGGTAAACAATATGTTCTGATGGGTACCCTGGAAACACCGCTTACGAATAAATGTAGCCAACCTCAGTGTGTTCTTATGTGTACACTAGGGATAGCTAGAACAAAGGAAGGTATTGTCGTATCTTTAAGGGAACGACAACGAGCACGCCGCGTGCGAGCTTTTTGGTGCATATTGCAAGGCCACATAATTCGTTAACTATAATTTGGCTTTAGGTATGGTGGGATCCGTCCTAGGAGTACGGGTACACGGACCCACCCTGACAATATGATCGTACGAGGATATTCTGCGTTGCGGTTACGGAGCAGTAGGAAAAATCACTTTCACTAATCTTTTCACTTTTTATTTAAGTTTGTCCACTTGCGCACCTGAGGGTCTTCGGGGTCACAGGATTACTTCTTTTGGTGTTATTCCAGTTTCAGTATAGGATTGGACGTAGTAAATTATTTTAGCTTTCGCTGTTTCACTTAGCAACTATGTCTGTTTCATTATACTTTACCCCTCCTTGGGAGAGGAGCTTTTATATCCTGGAGGGTCCCGAAGGGAATCGCAGAATTAAGTTAATGTTATAAACCGGAGGGTCCCCTCGAAGGTAGTGAATCGCGGTTTGAACACATCTCAGTGGGTCCCTGCTTGGGCGCCAGTTACTGCGAGCACGGGTGTGCTCGCCAAAAAGTTAAAGTTGGGAGTCCAGCATGAAATAAATACAACAAAATTAACAAAGTAAAAACAATTATACCATTTATTTCGTCGTTCCAAACAAAAGTGATTTTACTCAACAAAACTTAAACCAACTTACTTCTAGTTCTTACTTAATATCTGCTGACACTGCGCTTTCCATGAATTGAATTTTTTATTTCTCCAATAGGGTATTGTTTTACATAATGTTTTATTGCAAGTCAATTGCCTGCTTACGACATGCGCGGGTTTTGGGAAGTTCAGAGTCAGCATATTCACACGGATACGTGTGTTGGCCCCAGTGATAACTTATATGTGTTGTGAGGGGCTCCAAAGACTTCGGATTGGGGTCCTCACACTCTCCCCTCACCTTCCGCATTTAGACTTATAGTCACAACTATCTATTCAATCCTTCAAAATATGTATGCCTATGAAGATGCTTGAGGGGCTATTGCCTCGCGGCTCATGAAACCATTTTCGGTGGTTGTGATCTGGGCCCTATTCCACAAAACAACTTATCAAATTTTTACTTTACACTTTTCGATTTGTATTTTATTGCAAAGTGAAAAGTGTTTGGCGGCCGCCGTGGTGTGAAGGTAGTGTTGCCGGCCTACCACACCAAAGGTCCATGGTTCGAGCCCTGGTACAGGTAACATCAAAAGTGATTTGAAAAAAGTTTTTCAAAACGGGGTCGCCCCTCGGCAGTGGTTTGGCAAACTCTCCGAGTGTATTTCTGCCATGACAGGCTTCTCAGCAAAAAATTCGTCTCCTTTGTAGATGCCGTTCGGAGTCGGAAAAAAACTGTAGGTCCCACCAATTTGTAGGGAAAAATTCAAATCGGCACACCACAAATTGGAAGAGAAGCTTGGCGCAAAAATCTCTTAGGAGTTTTATGATGATATACCTGTTGTATATCGCGCCATAGATAGATAGATAGAAAAGTGTTTCTGTTCCACAATATTCTTTGCAAATCTCACTATGCGCTGAGCTTAGTTTTGCAAAGGCTTTGCTAAGAGAGCATATTTTTGCAAAGACTTTGCACTCTCTGCATTCTGAAGAAATGAGCCGCAAAATAAAAATTTGAAAAAAACTTCCAGTTTTGAATATAATAAAAGAAAAGATTTTATTTGCAAATTTTCAAAAGAATAAAGTCAGTATTTTTTTTATAAAATTACTGAAAATTTCAAACATCATTAAGTTTATATTTCATTTTGAAGGTTAACAAATGAGATAAACAGGCTGCCTGGGAGGATGTTGTGAAAAAAGCCCAATCCCTGCAACTGGCGTCGGCCCAAAAAACCTGGACCAATGCGAGGGACAGTTTGTTTGGGTTTTGGAAGAGCCGGACATTGGTAAGTACAACAAATTATTGCCTACACATAGCAAATATTCATATTTGGCTCATTTGTTACTGTTGGAATTTCTATTTATTCTTATATTGTGCAATGCTAATAACTAACAAGCATGTTGTTGGCAACAACAACACAAATCGTTATCATAGACATTGTTGTTGTGAGTTAACAGTGCTCTCAATAAACAACTCTTGCTGATTAGAAGAACGGATATATGCATATGCAATATGTACTGTAAAAATATACCGTAAGTATTTGAATAGGCAAATATTCATTTTCCGTATGTATGTATGTACCTTGTACATTAGGGTGGGTCGATTTGTATGGACGAAAGTTAAACGATATCGCGCCATCGATTTTTCGATAAGTTTTGGGCTCAGGAAAAAAAGTTATTTTCGGGTTTCGTGACTGGTTTTGGTCGAAAAATCGACTCTTCGCAGGCTCGAAAATAATTTTTTGGATGTGCGTAGTGGAACTTTTTTCCTGAGCCCAAAACCTATCGAAAAATCGATGGCGCGATATCGGTTAATAAATCGACCCAGTCTATTGTACATACAATGGCTTAATAAAGTTTAAATACACCTCGTTGACATGAAATATATTGTTCTGATTATTATAATTGAAAATAAGCTAATATTTTTATTTCTTTTTATTTTTATTTTGTCAATTTGAAAAGTGAAATGGATAACGCGCGAAAAACTGGATCCGGAGGGGGAAAAGACAGCGTTATGGATGAAGCTGACTTGGCCATCCTCGAAATTCTGGAATCAGACTCAGTTGTGGTAGATGGATTGAATTTGCCAGAAAGTTATGGAAACTCAGAAAATCTACCATCAACTGAGTGTGATTCCAGAATATCGATGACAGAAGAAATCGAGGACAGAAGAATTGTATAATTATACAATAAACAAAAACCAGAGTTGCATTGCTAATACAAGACTTTTAGTAAAGGCATTCGTGAAGCGCAGTAACATGCCGACTAATCTAACCCGAAACATATTTACGTGTAATTGCGGGTTAATTGAGGAAGTGATACGACTTGCACATGATGGAAACAAGAACGAAGGATGGCCGAGGGGTCCCTGAGTAAATCTACATCGACAACTGTAAACAGTTTATCTTCAAGAAGATGAAGCAATTTCTAGAGATTTACGGGGTAATCCATATCAGGACGTAAACCGAGAAATAGTTTCAAAAATAATAGTTTTCCTGAAAGATAAGCAGGATCACACTGACTAGGACAAGCATATACCCGAAATTTTAATAGTTTTAAGAAGTGACTTTCATACCTCAATTCAGTGCTCTCCATACTTTGCTTTATGTGGTCAGAACATGATCCAGCACGCATTAGCTTATAACATATAAAATAAACTCGGCACTTTCAGGCAATATGAAATCCCAAAAGTAACTAGGCCGGATAAGTTGTCTAACATTCGCGAGCAAATTCGTAGGAATTTAGACGAGGCAAAAGACAGGACCGTAAGAGTATATAACAAACGCTCTAGACTAGTGAACTACAGGGAAGGTAAGGAGGCTTTAAGAAAAAATTTTGCTTTGAGTAGCTTTAAACAAGGTATTAACGCTAAATTCCTGACGAAATCCGCCGAAAAGTGGGCAATACGTTGTATGATTTAGAAAATCTGACAGGGAAATAAGCCGTTTCCATGCCTCGGATATTCGTCCACAATAACTGGAATTTTGACAATTTTGTTTACTAAGTTTACAATTTCATCTGGGCGTTTTGGCAGTCGGGCACAACTCGCATTGCATTGATTCGAAAGGGAGTCCACATGCGCTTCCAACGGGAGCAGTGAATAACCTGGCAATCCTCGTGTAATCGGATTGTCTTTCGTAGTTTTGACGATTTCACCTTAATTAAAATGTCTATCGGCCGAGAAGCTTTATAAATTATGAAACCAAACTAGTTTTTCTTTAAACCCTTTCGGTAGGGGTGAAACCCCTAGAACCAAATTTTTCAGAGTTTCGACGAGTTCTCCAATAACAAATGTCTATAGCCGCGAAGCTTCTTAAACTAAGAAGCAAAAGCAATTTTCCGTTTACCTCGTGGTAGAACTGGAGGCTCTTATCTACATCTAATCGATAGCTTAGGGAAAGTTCTCTGATTTTGCTGGAGTGGTAGCACTGAATATTCCCGTAGGGTTGGGAAGGCACCAATGACGGAACTTTTATTTTCCAGGCAAACAAGTGGTCGGTGAGTTCTTGGTGTGGCCAGAGTTCAACTGTTGCCCGGAAATCTCGAATTCAAAAGAAATAGACAATTGGCATTTCAAAACGTGTTTCTTTTTCATAATTGAATTTCAGTATTTAGTTAGGGGGAAAGAGCACGAGTGCAAAAACGTAATTACGAAATATGTCGTACACTAAAATTTAATGCAATTTTTTTTAAATTGAAACGAGATCTAGTAAACAAAATCAAACAAAGTGCCAAAAGTAGCAGAAACCACCAAATTGAAAGAGACACCTTCAAGATGCCAACCAAAACAGGGCAGGAGAAACATGGAACCCTGCAATGACCCTTGATATTGACATGGCTAACATCACGGTTTCGCAACAGCAAATAGCGATTACATAATTATCAAATCGTAAAGAATTAAACAGTTTTGGCTGAAGAGGGTTTTCAAGGCTGGAAGTACGCTCAATTATTTTCTATTTTAACTAAACCTGTAGTTCGGAATTTCCTTGTCGAGGGCTGGGCCGGAAGAGGAGTTTCATGTGTCCCCTATACGTGGGGTCCCGCGGGCCGCGAACACACCAAAAGCATGATGCAGAACCTTCTTTTTTTTTTGAGCGTCAATGGAAGCGTGCCTTCAGGGTTCGGACTTGACTTGAAAACTGCAGTAATTCTAATACCTACTACAACTTAGCTCAAATCTGCTACGTTTTCTGCTGTCTAACATGCATACAATCGGTACTCGAAAAATAGTAGTAAATAGTTTAACCATTACCTATTCGGTTGCAGAGACGAAGAAGAAAATATTTCGAAATGTCCTATATAAAATCAATTGAAATTATATAAACAAAGGAAACGAGGAAAAGAGTATACAAAATGAAATCTTACTATATTCGTTCTTTTCGTAAGTAATAAAGTAGACACCATAATTGTCATATTTTTTTATAACTACATTCTAAAGTTCAATGCTCATATTTTTTGCTCCGAAAACGCGAGCTCATAGTTTTAATTTCAGTTCCGTGGTACACTTTTTTTGTCATGTATACTATACTTTTGCGAGATTTAGTAGTAACAAAGGCCTTAAAAAAATGCGAACCTGCACTATAGCGGGGGTGACGGCCTTCAATTGAATTAATTAGTATACTTGAACTTAATTTGAACGGTTGTGCGGTGTCTCGATCCTCTGTCAAAAAAGAATAAAAAAACATATGAAAAATGGTAGTATGACAGCGCAAATGCAGAAACTAATCAAAGTTTGGAAATATACTTTTGCGAAAAAAAAAATAATGGCAGCAAATTATAAGTGCGTGCGTGAGCGCTTGCATATTAAAATAAAGAATACATGTAAAGTGTGAGAAGAAAAAAAACGATAAAAAGTGGGTGTGAAAAAATACATAAGTGTGCAATAAATCGGAATAAGGCAGGATACATACATTTGTCAAATGTTAAAGTGAAAAAAATCGGTCATTATAGAGGATTTTATACATATTTTATATATATTTTTATCCTTTTTTTGGCGCAACGAAAGGGGTGAAGAGATATTCAGGGTCAAGGGTCAAGCTGGTAAATAAATTTTTAAAAAAATGTAAGATCTACATATATGTAGCTTATGAAAAGACCTTTAATGTAATGTGCAATTTATTAAGCCATATGTACTGAAAATGCAAAAAAAAAAGGAGAAAAACTTATTTTGTAAAAATTCTATGAAATATTTATTTTCCTTGCGAAATGGCTATCCCTCGTTGTAAATACGTATTTATATTTTACACATGTTGAACGGACGATCCAACGGCAGTTACGCCATATACATGATTTTTTTTTGCTTTGTAAGCAGGTAATTCATTTTTATTTAATTTTTCCCATAAAACATGGTTTTCTTAAAAATATTTAACATAAATATACAAGATATCCGCATCAAATGAAAGCTCTTTTATTACCTGGTATCGGCATTAACCATCCTCCCATTAGCTTTGAATGTGTTTTGATTTCAAAAAGTGCAAAAAAAAATGTAAACAGTTCAAATCACTACCAGTACTGCTACCGACTTGTGTATACATTTTTTTTTAATTTGCGAAATTGTATTTTTTCTGCACCTTAGCCGAAATTGTAAAATGAAGATTTGAAGTATAAAATAAACGTTAAAAATAAAGTGGAAAAGCAAGGCTGTGAAAAAAATTAAGCTGCAGTAAGTGCGAAAAAGAGAAAACAGAAATTAATTTTTTTCAAGCATTGCATTAAAAAAAAATGCCATTGCAATCGTCTTGCATAATTGTCCTAGAGAAGTCAAAACAGTAGAAAAAAATTTTATCGCCAGAATTTGTGCAAGCAGCAGTGACAAGATCACAAACTAATGTAATGCAAATTTATTGAATATTATAGTACCACAGATGATGTACCTACAATAACAGCATAAACAAAGCACTACTATACAAACCCGCCACACTTCCGCAAAAAGCACCGCGTAGCTCGAATGCGCCGAAATACGATGATAGCGCGCACGAACGCGCCTCTAACATGCCACATCAACGTGCGCAAACATCGCGCCCAAACGCGTCACCAATCACCATCCGCTATAATCACCGCCATTGATAACCACCGTTAAGCGCTATAACAACAACAAGACCAGTTGTAACAACCACCGGTAACACCAACCATCATAGGTCCGCTGCACTCACCAGCAGTAACAACACCAACAGTAGCGCCACCACAGGACTACAGTAGGGGTGCCTTACGCTGCATTAACATTAACCACGAGCAGTAACAACAACACGAGTAGGAACAACAATGGCGTTCACACAAACGGGCTACTGCACCGAAACCGGGTGATACTTATCCAGTGTTTATGTATAATAGATTTTCTTAGTAATAAGAGATTTTTTTATATTCTAACTTTCAAAATTAAAACTATAAAGCTAAAACTAAAATGAATTGGAAAGCAGAGAAAAAAAGGAAATTTGTGTTGAAAGGATAAAAAGAAATTAGGTTTAAAAGTGAACCTAAAGGAATAAGTATAGAACAGGTTAAGGTTAGGAAACTTAAACAAGTGTGAGACAAAAATTAAAAATTCCTAGAAATAAGATAAAAGTAGGCAGACGTAGAATAAAAGGAAATTTAAAATAGTTATGAAACAAAAGGGTTGCTAATAAAATAAATGTAAGTAAAACTAAAGTAACTTAAACAAATACATAAAACTAGCTTAAAATAGTAAAAATTAAAAAAAAAAATATCTTTGGGAACTTTTCAGTAAATTTAAAATAAGAAAACGGTTATTTTTTTGCGGATAGTAACTAAACTAAAATACAATACTAAATAACAACATAACCAAAACTTGATACGATGACATCAAATACAAAAGAAGAAAAAATTAAAAATATCAAAATATTAAATAAATAAATCAACAAAACTACTTACAAAAGGTTATTTATGCCATAAAAAAAAAATAAAAAAATGTATATGCATAATTTTATTTTTTAATTCCTTGCAAGGGTCTCCTACTTCTTTCGTAGAGTAAGGTTTATATGAAATTGTACGAATAATGAATTTTAAAAAACTTAGTACAAAAATGGGAATGCTGATGTTCTCTTTTAATTAGAGGGCAAAGCAAATACAGGCAAGAGCATCGAAAATTAGGTGCAGCGATGACCATGAATGACGGTGGGCCAAGCACCAGGCGTCGCAAGAACACACGCAGCGCCACCTTGTTTTGTTCGGCCCTTTTTCGTATCTTTTTATTTTTCAGCGTTGTGACCGGTCGTTTCCGGTTTGTTTTAAATTTTCAGGTTTTTTTTGTTGAAATAATTTTAATTGTCCTTTTTCTAGCTATTCGTTTTATTTAAGTTCTAATTAGATTTCTTGTTTTCGGTTACATTCTGATCTGCCGGCCGTTTCCGTTTGAATTTTGATTTGAATTTTAAGTCGGTTTTATTTAAATTGTTTTTGAATTTTTTAATGTAAATGGTCTGTTCGTGGCATCCGGGTTTCAACCGGATGTTTGCTTTTATAGTTTTTTTGCGCTGTTTATGCGTTCCCAGCGTCTTTAAATGCGTGATGTAACATTTTCTCTGTTTATGGCGGCCATGTTGGCAAGAACCCACCCCAGCCGACAATGACTAGCCACAGGGCGACCCTATGCGTTCACAATAACTAACCTTAAAAATCGATGACAAGATCCCCCCTTTCCTCTGCGATTTTCACCTATCACGATAAGAGCGCCACCTAGTGCAGTTGGTCATAGTGTTCTGAACTATGTGCTCATTACGCAAACGCCAAGCTGTGTAGTTCTGTTTATATTTTTCTCTGTGATTATATTTAATAAATTAATAATATCTTTTATATTCTAAAGTTAAAATTAAAGTTAATAGAGATAAATATCTAATTGTGCTTCACTACTTGGTGTGAATAGTGTTAAAAAGTTTTGATAGTGATTCATTATTATAAATTCATTTTTTTGAATTTGTGTGTGCCTAGTTTTTTGCTTATTTTATTTGTTGCTATTGAAAGGTTTTATTTCATATTGCAATTGTTGTTGTGCTCTGACTTGCTTTTCTTATTTCTTTTTCGTTACAGCTGTTTTGCGTGGTTTGTTGAACGTCAGATACAGTGTGTTTAAAACTGTTCGCTCAGTACTGTGTCATTTAAACTGTCAGGGTTGTTTTTCTTTAATCCGCTAATTTTTTTTCTTTACTTATAATTTTTATTATAAATTTATATAAGTATTTATACGAAAATGTCGTGCATGATACCAAACTGCCAGTTAAAAAGCGAGTCCGAACGCTTTGTAGCATGCTGGCTGTGTGATGGACTTGTCCACGCCAAGTGCACTGGGTTAACCGGTAGAATAGCTGACCTGCTTAACGAAGGAAAAGGCCTGCGCTGGTCTTGTTCCAAATGCCGGTCGACGGAAGTTGATCTCTGTAAAATCTTTAGGCATATCAGATTTTCTGAAATAAGCAAAGATTTTTCATTGCTGACTGAAAAATTCCAAAAATATGAAAATATTTTCAAAACCTTGGAAACTTTGGAGAATTCGACTCATTTGGAATGCCCTGATAATCGCGAAAACAAGCACAGGCGTACGGATGATCGGCCTACCACCTCAACAGTCCCGAACTTGCCTCAACCCCTTGAACTTATCGATTTGGCTTCTCCAATTCCTAGTACGGTTGTCCGACCAACGTCGAAGAACGCCCCTTCAAAAATATCCACTAGGAAAAACCCGGAACCTCCAACTATTGCAATGTAGTCTGAACCAATCGTTAGTAAGCTGGTTGTGGTCCCTCGCAAAAAATCTATTTTTGTGTCTAGGTTCCATCCAGACACTACCTAGGATGATTTGATATACCATATTTCTTCTAAAGTTAAAGATCAAAGCGTAACTGGTAGAAAATTTAATTTCACATATCAAAGAAGTATGTCTTCGTTTAAGATTGATGTATCTGGGAAAGATTTCGATACTCTTTTGGACAGCTCTTTTTGGCCTCCCGGGGCTTTTGTGCGGGAGTTTAAATACATACCGAATAGAAATGTTCAAAATGTAGCGAAAATTTCTCGTAATAACGTTGAGTCAAAAAACTGAGCACTAAATCCGCGAATATCTTGTATCAAAATGTCAGAGGTCTAAATACCAAATTAACTGATCTCTTTTTGAAATCTTTTCATTGTAATTATAACGTAATTGCTTTTACCGAAACTTGGCTAAAACCTCATGTTTTCAATTCAGAGTTTTTATGTAATGAATATCAAGTATATAGAAATGATCGCTTGAACAGAGTCGGGGGTGGTGTTCTACTTGCCGTTCATTCCTCCATCCCTTCAGAAGAGGTTAATATGCCTAACATCGATTTCATTGAGTTCAAATGCATCCGCCTTCAACTAGACAACGTCTCTATGTACTTATATGTTTGCTACATCCCTCCAGCATCAGATTTTTCAGTCTACATGCAACATGTCTCTCTGCTCAAAACTGTTAACTTTATGACTAAAGCTTCAAATTCAATTATTGTTTTGGGTGATTTTAACTTACCTCATATATCGTGGAACATATCTGATGGTAACATTATTCCAAATCCGTCCAAACTGGGGTTCAATGACTTTTTAGATGGAATTTCCGATCTTTGCCTTAATCAAATAAATGTTACCGCTAACAAGTTTGGGAAAGTCTTAGATTTAGTATATGTTAATGATATAAACCAATTTTCTGTAAACCGTTGTGATCCGTTGGTTTTACCAGAAGACCTTTACCACCCTTCTATGGAAATAGTCTACGAAACCATAAGTAATGGCCAACGCACTCAATGCTACTCATGTAGTAGCTTTGATTTTAACTTTTCCAAAGCAAACTACAAGAAATTAAATAAAGAACTGTCTAAATTAACTTGGCCTGAATTTGGTTGTGATATCGATCTAAACGTCTCACATTTCAATCAAACTATTTACTGCCTATTTGAGAAGTTTATTCCCAAACGTAAATTAACGTATGATCATCCCACGCAAGCTTGGTTTACTAAAGAGCTTAAGGCTCTTAAAAATAGGAAAACGCATCATTTAATTTATATAAGAAATCTGGATTAAATAAACATTACTTACTGTATTCCAGTCTACGTCAGAAGTACATAGATTTAAATAAAAAGTGCTATAAAGCTTATATCTCTAAAACCAAAGGAGACATTATTCTCAATCCAAAGTCATTTTATGGTTTCGTAAATTCTAAACGTAGAGTTCAGGGTTTCCCTCAGCCATGAAATATCAAGACATTATATCTAGCGATAATCAATATATCGCAAATTTTTTTGCTCAATTTTTCACTTCTAACTACTCTGCTGTCACCAATTCAAACTTTCAAAACTATCCCTATAAGCTACACGGGACAAATTCAATTAATTCACCAATTATATGCGCCAAGGATGTTCTAATTTACCTTAAAACCTTAAAAGAATCTTTTAAATATGGTCCTGATAGGATTCCTACAGGTTTCTTGAAAAAGTGTGCGAACCATATTTACCAACCCCTTACCAATTTGTTCAATCTATCACTAAAGTGTGGTGTTTTTCCAACTGTGTGGAAAGAATCGTTTCTTCTACCGCTGCATAAAAGCGGGAGTAGGTCTTCTATAGAGAACAATCGTGGCATCGCAAAGCTTTCTGCCATCCCAAAATTGTTTGAAGCTATTGTTACAAATCAACTTACGGGTCCGATCTCTACTTTGATAGCTGACTGCCAACACGGGTTCAGTAAGGGAAAGTCCACAGTTACGAATTTACTTGAGTTTACCAGTCATGTCTCAAATGGTTTTAGAAAAAATCTGCAAACCGACGTTATTTATACGGATTTCAGAAAAGCTTTTGACAAAGTGTGTCACTCATTACTTATTCATAAACTCGATCAGTTGGGCTTCCAGCCGGGTCTCAATCGCTGGATCTCTTCTTACCTTAGTGACAGGACACAAAGAGTAATGTTTAAAAATTTAGTATCCGATGTCATTTATGTCTCTTCGGGGGTTCCTCAAGGAAGCCATCTTGGCCCGATTCTGTTCTTGTTGTTTATAAATGATATTTCTACAATAATAAAATTTTTAAAAATGTTAATGTATGCCGACGACGTAAAGCTTTTCATGTCATTCGCGTCATTTGAAGATAGAAATAAGCTACAATCAGATCTAGATACACTTGTTACTTGGTGCGATTTAAATTATATGCCACTTAACCTTAAAAAATGTAAACACATGGGTTTTTCGCGTGGAATTTCTCAGCCGGCTTCATATACAATTAAAAATTATAGTATTGAGCAAGTGTATGATTTTGTTGACCTGGGGGTTGCTATGGACTATAAACTCAGTTTCAACCGCCATATTAACACAACAGTCAATAAGGCTAGAGGTGTCCTAGCATTCATTAAACGATAGTCTAAAGAATTTAGCGACCCTTATGAAACTAAAGCGCTCTTCACTACATTAGTCAGACCGATACTTGAATACGGTTCTATAATTTGGAACCCGCGTTACCAGGTTCACGTAGATCGCCTAGGATCAGTTCAAAAACAATTTTCACCATTTGCCTTAAGAGATTTTCATTGGGATCCCTTGTACAATCTGCCACCCTATACGAATCGTTTAAAAATCATTAATCTGCACACACTTTCTAGTCGAAGGGAAATGCTTGGAATTATTTTTATGATTAAATTGCTAAATGGTTCACTATCCAGCCCATTTCTTCTAAGTGAAGTGAACTTCAATGTACCGTCTCGTCCTTCAAGGCATTTTAAACCTCTAGTCTTAAAACAGTGCCGACCCAATTTTCAGTTAAATGAGCCTTTTCGCTGTTTGTGTCAAGATTATAACTCCCTTTCTGGTAGATTTGATATTTCAGACTCGCTTTTCAGCATAAAAAAATCAATTCTTTCTATCCTAAATTCATAGCTACTAATTGTTTCTTATTCTTTGACTTCTATATTAACTTCTAACAATAATTTTATTCTGTAAACTAGTTATTTCTTAATGTATAATCTATCCTATATCTACTTTACTTAGCTGATGAGGTTTTCTCTGTAGCTGAGCAGTTTTAGATCTCGACGATTAACAAGCCAAAGCCTTTCAACGACTCGGCACGAACGAATAATCCGCGCGTTATGCGGACGCGCCCCTCGCGCCATGGGTAATCCGTTGGGAATTAAAAACAAAAAAAAAAAAAAAAAAAATTTTAAGTCCCTAGCTCTCCAGAAAGTTACTTAAAAATCAATAGCAAGATTTAAAATTTTAAACGAATTTTCAAAATAGGTAGATTTGTGCAATGCCTATCGAATTTTTTTTATCAAATATTGCATTGTCACCGTTTTCTGAACTATGTCACATGTTTCAAGTGCCTGGCTCATCGGGAAGTTACACAAAAATCGCTCGCAAGATTCCCCCTGATTTTTCAGCGATTTTCATTTGTCTATATCAGGGCGCACTCTAGCGGAATTTTTTGTACAGATTATTGCATGGCATTGCATTGTTGATCTATGTGTCGAGCTTTAAGTCTCCATCTCACCGGGAATTTACTCAGAAATAGATAGCAAGAATCCCCTCATTTTTCAGCTCTTTTCAACTATCACGATAACCGCGCCACCTAGTACAATCGTGATTTCTGAAAATTATATTGTCATAGTGTTCTGAACTATGTGCTAAGTTTTAAGCTCCTAAGTCACCAGAAAGTTAGTTAAAAGCAATCGTAAGAATCCCACTGTCAAACGAGTTTTCAAAATAGGAAGATCATTTGAATTAATCAGAGCGGCATCTAGTGAAATTTTGTGTACAGGATATTGCATGGCGTTTTGTTTGTGATCTATGTGTCAAGCTTCAAGACTCCATCTCACCGGCAATACACTCAGAAATAGATAGCAAGTGTCCCCTCATTTTTCAGCTCTTTTCAATTGTCACGATAACCGCGCCACCTAGTTCAATCGTGATTTCTGAAAATTATATTGTCATAGTGTTCTGAACTATGTGCTAAGTTTTAAGGTCCTGGGTCACCAGAAAGTTAGTTGAAAATGATTTATGTGTACATAAATCAGCTTACTACCCTGTCGGAAGATCAACACAACTAAATAAATTAGTTGAAAATCATCAACAAGATTAAAAATTTGAAACGAATTTTCAAAATAGGTAGATCCTTGCGCCACTTACAGAAATTTTTTTGTATCAAATATTGCATTGTCAACAGGTCCTGAACAATGTAACAAGTTTCAAGTTTCTGCCACACCGGTAAGTTAAAAATCGATTGCAAGATTCCCCCATTATTCAACGATTTTCATTTGTCTAGATCAGGGCGCTCTCTAGTGGAAATTTATGTACAGTGTGGAAATTGCAAGTGTCTAGCTCAACGGGAAGTAACTTGAAAATGCATTGCGAAATTCCGAGAATTCGTGTGGAGGGGACAAACAAGAAAGGGCCCTAATATTATGGGAGTAATAACAAACAAGGGAGGAAAAGGCTGTCTTCGACTGTGCCGAAGACTTTATACCTTTCATGAATACGCATCACGGTGTTAAGTGTCCGATCCGTACTTACAATTAGTACAAACTCTGCAAAACTGTTAATTTAAAGATACATAGACAAACCCCATTTATCGGAACAATCGCTCGTATGGGAGCTATATATTATGTATTTCCGATCTGGTTTATTTTCACTACACACATTACATATATAATAAGTACCAAACCTGCACGTTCCTAGCTTTTTAATTCCAAAATTTGTAGCCCAAAACCCATTTATCGAAACTATCGATTGTATTGGAGCTATGCGTTGTATTGCTCCGATCTTGCTAATTCCGACGAATAATTAATATGCAAAATGGCGGCTCCATACCAAATTTCATCAAGATATCTCAAAAACTGAGGGACTAGTTTGCGTACAAACAAACAGACGGACATGGCTAAATCGACTCAGCTCATCGCCCTGATACTTATTGGTAGGTATATCTCTTCTTCTTCTCATACTTACAAACATCGGACCAAAGTTATAATATTTCGTGTTCATGAAAGATATAAAAATTATCTTGCGAACCCGCTAAGTTGTGGTTTCAATTTTATGTGGATAGTATAGGTAAATAAACTATTTTGCAAAGATGTTAAATTCCCACAAGTATCGTGTAGATATAAGTTGTGTTCGTTGAGGATAACATTTTTACTGTGAAGTGTTCGGCGACACAAAACACTTGCAACGAGAGAGGGCATTTTGAAATTTCATTGAGAGAGAGGGTTGCAAGTTTCTGCCGGAGGAATTCCTTTCAGTAAAACTTGTAAGTGGGTAACAGCTGATCGTGACCTAGAAAAGCAGCAACAAATATTTTAAAATTTGAACTATTACCCAATCCAAAAAGCAACAGCTGCTTTGTTTGCAAGTTTTTACTCACTCCTGTTAGGCGTAAACTGTTTACATATTGCGTTTCTAGAGAGATTTACGTCATTCTCACTTTACTTTCTTTGCAAGTGTTTGCACCTTTTGTCACCAAACATAGCTATAGATATATTACCTATCTCTATCTCTATGGCGCGGTATACAACAGGTATATCATCATAAACCTCCTAAGAGATTTTTGCGCCAAGCTTCTCTTCCAATTTGTGGTGTGCCGATTTGAATTTTCCCTACAAATTGGTGGGACCTACAGTTTTTTTCCGACTCCGAACGGCATCTACAAAGGAGACGAATTTTTGCTGAGAAGCCTGTCATGGCAGAAATACACTCGGAGAGTTTGCCAAACCACTGCCGAGGGGCGACCCCGTTTTGAAAAACTTTTTTCAAATCACTTTTGATGATACCTGTACCAGGGCTCGAACCATGGACCTTCGGTGTGGTAGGCCGGCAACACTACCTTCACACCACGGCGGCCGCCAATATATTACCTAATAAGCTATAATCACACCTAAGGCCTATCACACTGAAGGTCCAAGGTTCGAGTCCTGGCACAGGTAACTTCAAAACTGGTTTAAAAAGTTTTTTGAAAACGGGATCGCTCCTGGGAAGAGGCTTGGCAAACTCTCCGACTGAATTTCTGTAATGAAAGGATTCTCAACCAAAATTAATCGCGCCAAATAATTTTGTTTTTTTGGTAATCATTTTTATGTGGCACTCTTTTTATTACTTCTCTGTACTTAATATTTCGTTATAATTATTCTTAGTTTTTTTTTTTGTTGCAGTCTAATGCACATAGATAAAAAAAATTAAAATATTGTTCATGTGATTTCTGATAACTGTTATTTTATATTTTAATTACTCACCATCCTGCATGACAAGTAAGGATTATTAAAGTAATAACTATTAGTCCAGTATGTGTCCCCAGTGAGAAGCTGATAATTTTTTTCCCCGAGGATTTTTTTTTTTTTGATACACCATTTCCTGATATGAGTTTTGACTCGGCGTTAATAGTTTTTTGTTGCGAAAACGGACGGTTTCGTTGTTCTTGCACTCCTGGATGCCGGCTTAATAGATCTTTGCAAAATTTACTTTGGTTGAAGTTTAGCCAAAACATTTTGAATATTTTAATCACTTTTAATACAGCAGGGCGACACAATTTCTTATACTCTTCAGATCCCTCAATGTTGAAGATGATAAAGATAGAAAATGAAATAAGTACATTGCAGCATTTTTATTTCTTTTATTTAGCTTTCGTTCGAACAAATAATTGTATACAAATTTTCTTTGTCTCATTCTGGTCGCTTTATTATAAAAAGTTTGAGGAAAAAATCTACTATCCCAATTTTAAGTAAATTTATTTAGAATTATGAAATATATCAGAGCTGATAAACAATTAAATCTTACTTACTCTCTTACTACGGGCTGGTACCGAACCCAACCCCAGGTCAAGGGACTGGATCTCCTGCGTTTTCTGGAAGAAAATTTATGTCAAACGGTCGCATTCTGTCCAATGTGTCACGTTTAAGAGATGGCTGCACAAATCTGGATGCTCAGGCCTTAACCTTGCCATCCACAGACCTAGCACTTTCTTCAGTACATTTTAAGCACCTTGTTGTGCACGCCTTGCGGTGTCCCGCACTTCTGCCCTCCTCACCGATCGAAATGTGACGCTATCTCCGCCCAAATCGGCAGCGATTCTCTTTAAGACGTGGAATGCGCAGAACAGCCAATGTAAGTCAACCTACTGTCAACCACCCTAAAACCTTGGGTGTTACGTATGAAAACGTCCTCGCCTTCACTAATCAGGCCACCGCAATAGCCTTAAAGGCCGAAACAGGATCCTCAAGTCACAAGCCGGCAACTTTTGGGGGAAAGATATAGAAACCTTATTGTTTACGCTGCGGCGATATGGTCGCTCAAACTTACTGACACCAACTGGAGGAAGTTGCAAGTCTGTCAAAATCTGAGTCTTACCGGCATCAAGATACTAAAATGAACAATCCTCGAGAGCATGCGTAAATGTCTTCCAGACCGACATCTATTGGATGAAGTTTCCTTATAGAGACGTAACGAAGCTTCTCCGTAATTACTATGATGAGATCCTTGACGTTTGATGTGTATCACCATGGTCGGGCTCGAAATGACCTCCACACCAGGTCGGTAGACAGTTCCCTCAGAAATCGGCCTGTGAACCCCTTAATTGGCATTCAACCACTTTAAATAAATGAAGAGGAGCGCGTCCTTTGGAGGGAGACTAGAGTCATATGAGCACAACTTTGTTGATTTTTGTTGGAACGATTCTCCGGCATCCCTTGTCAAGTTTGGTTTTGTGACAAACCGGTTTCGGCGTTCTGCCATTTTCAATGCCTAGCTTCGTTCTGGTCTGTGTCTATCCGTTGCGTTGTTTTTATAGTCCACCCATGTGGCAGGTAATGTCAATCTATGTGTCCGTGGTAGGTAACGTTAATATGCGTGTGTGTGTGCGCGGTATTGATACGTCCGAATTGTTATCTGTCCCAAGGGTTGTTTTTGTAGGTATATAGACTACCGCTTGTTAGCTAAGCGGTAGGTTGAGGTAGGTAGAAATCGGTGATTTTTGCCGTTTGTTTCATATTTCGTTATTGCTTGTTCATTGTTACGTGTTTGGCTGCTGTACCTGCTGGCTTGTGCTGTTTTTTGTAAATTAGTTTTAAGATTTCAAATATTTCGTCAGAGATAGTGTTGGTTTGTTCGTTTATGATCCTGCCGTCAAATGTTCTTGACTTGTATATCTCCATGTTCTCAAGTACATTGAGTCGCCGGCCTTTTCCTTGTACGTGAAGTATTCGTTAGCTGGGGTGCAGTTGTTCTCGAACATGTGGTTCGCGAAGTTAGATTCTGGTATTATGATTGGTTTTCGTGTTTTTTTGTTGTAGTCCCTGATATGCTCTCGGAATCTTTTGCTTATTTTTCTTCCTATCTGTCCTATGTAGCTGTATTGCCATTCACAAGTAAGCCTATACACTCCGTGCTGTTGAATGGGTCATCAGAATTAGTGTCGGTTCTTAGTTTTTGTCCTACGTTCTTAGATGTTCTCAATGCTGTGTTAATGTTATATCTTTTAAAGAAGTTTGCTAATTTGTACGCAGCTTTTCTAGTGTATGTCATTGCTCTCCAAACCTTTGGATTTTCCTCTACGTTAACTCTTTTTTTTTTCCATGGCTACTTCTCAGTTTATCCACAAGTGCTTTCTTGTATCCATTATTTGCCGCTTTGTTATATATTGTATTAAGCTCTCTCCTGTATGCTTCCTGTGTGAGCGGCGTTCTCTGAAGCCTATCCACTAATGCCTCAATGCTGCATTTTTGTGCTGTTGCGAATGGTTTCATGTAGAGTGTATTATGGTGTCCGTGGCAGTCAGTTTTCTATAAATGCCGTAGTTGAACAAATTTGTTATTTTGTCAATCTCTATAGTTACGTCCAGGTAGTTCATTATTCCATCTTTTTCTACTTCAATTTTGAACTCTATGTTGCCATGTTGCCTGTTGATGAACTCTTGTATTTGCTCTTCGTTATCGTCATTTAGGATGCAGATGATGTCATCCACGTATCACTTCAACCTACCGCTTAGCTAACAAGCGGTATGTCTAAATACCTACAAAAACAACCCTTGGGACATAACAATTCGGACGTATCAATACCGCGCACACACACACACATATAAACGTTACCTACCACGGACACATAATTGACATTACCTGCCACATGGGTGGACTATAAAAACAACGCAACGGATAGACACAGACCAGAACGAAGCTAGGCATTGAAAATGGCAGAACGCCGAAACCGGTTTGTCACAAAACCAAACTTGACAAGCGATGACGGAAATCCGTTCCAACAAAAATCAGTTCACTGCCCTGTCGGAAGATCAACACAACAAAATAAAACAACTTTGTTGTTGTTGTAACAATGATTCGCCCTGCTTAGTCGTCACTTTGCTTTTCTAGCATTATCATTTAAATCTTCCAACGAAAGTCCCAGGAACTTAGCGGCTTCAATAGGGTTGGACCAAAGTGGGATTGGTGTTATATGAGTCTGCTCTTTTGAGCAGATTAATAGATGGTTGGGCAAACATTGTCATTTCAGGGTTCAGTCTCGATAGGTAAGAGTTTAATCAATTACAGTATCCAGAGTGAAGTTTGGCCAGCGCGGCTCTTGTATCCGTAGGCAGTTCGGGTTATTCTTCGGCAGCAGGTCAAACTTGTGCATGAAAGACGGTATTTACTGGGCGAGAGCTGATAAAGGAGTTCACGGACTCTGTGAATGTCAATGCACCTTTTGATCAAACGGATAAAATTTGTGGTGATGTTTCCTTATTTTCATGGGAGGCGGATTTTCTTCAAGCAAGTGCCAGTTCAGGTGATGCGGTTTGTAACAGTTGAATAAGAACTGCCCGAGCATTTTTGCCTTACTGTGTAACTGGAGTTCCGGTGACATAAGGAGACATCTCGTTGGAGTTTTGAGTGCGAAGTTTTGACAGAGTCCGATAGCCGCGAGGACCGTATTGGCAACGCGTATTTCAGAACCGGCTGGCCAATTGGCTTGTATGTTCCCAGCTAGTGGCTTGAGAATTTTGTTGTGCCTTTGGGCTGAGCTGAGGCTGAACCTTTGGCAATGCGACACGGTCTTCCCCTTCTCGCATGTCAGTCTGGGTATGAAGAGCAGCGAAGGAGCTCTTGGTGAAGCTTATGAGAACTTCGCTGACGATGGTAAGGTCTGGTGACCTTGTAAAATTTACCGGGACTCTTGTGGGGGCGTCCCCGCTCACCGTGCAAAACGAAGAATCGTTTATTTGCTCGGCCAGTTCCAGTCCCCTACCATCGAGTGCCATAGGTCGTGATGTGCCTTGAAGTCTTCCAGGATAACATTAATCTTGGCACAAAGTAATGCACGAATGTCAATTCGATACTCACTTGGACAACAGGTGAAAGGAGGTATGTAAATCTTAGTAATATCAAGATTGACATCGCCAGACCAGGCAATCATACCTTGATGTTCGCATTCTGGTCCAACCCTGTTGAAACTGCTCGTTTCCTTGAGTGATCGTTCCCATTAGGCAAGGCGAAGCACTGTTAACAACAACAACTTCAATGTATGCATTCAGCAACCATATACAGAAATCATGATTGATCCTTCTATCATATGCAATCCATAAGTGTTCTACAGCAGATTTCCGAAGTAAAATTCTAAAATCAGAATGTATTAGCAATTGATGACATGCAACCAGTACCAATCAGTTACTGGAAAACGGGTCATATTAGCCGATGTTCAGAGAGTACTAAGATTATTGAGGGGAACCCTATGAAATCGGTCAAGAACCTAGAGAATATGTCGAACCCGACCCCACAATCGAAGATAATGGAATTGGTGTTCCCCAACCCGACTATGACGAAGTGCAAATAGCAATATCCTGGTTGAATAACAATAAAGCAGCGGGCGCAGATGGAATGTCTACTGAGCTGTTCATGCGGCGGCGAGGAGCTGGTAAAGCGCATGCATAAGCTTCTAAGCATAATATGGTGGGATGAAGGCATGCCTGAAGATTGTAATCTAAGTGTCCTCCGCCCAATCCATCCGAAGGGAGATCCTGCAAACTGTTACACTATAGCGGGGTCCGCCTTCCAAAAATCGCATAGATCGCACTGTGTAAGGGACTGAAGCCTGTCGTGAACCGACTGATTAGACCTTATCAGTGTGGCTTGAGCCCTGGTAAATCTGCCATCGACCGGATTTTTACAATACGCCAAAACCTGGCAAAACCTCGTGGCACCTCTTTTTTGATTTTCAATCCGCTTTCGATGGCACAAAAAGAACTGACAGGGTGACATCGTGCGATTTCTTTAATTTGATGCTGGAGCAAATAATATAAGCTCCAGAACCTAACCGCGTTGGAACAATATTTTATAAAAACATGCAACTGTAGGCGTACTCTGACGACATTGATATCATTAGCCAAAACAACCACGCGTTACTTCTACTTACTCCAAATTAGAAGAAGAAGCGGAACAACTTGCTTTGGTGGCTAACGACGACAACAAGCCCCTGCGGGTTAGGGGCTTAGAATATGCCCGAGGTAGGCATACCGGTCTTAAAAGGCGACTAATATGCACAAAGGTAATGACGTGCAAGTCGATGGTTGATCTACGAATATGATGCCTCGCACCTCTCATTACCCATCTTATCCTTCCTTACGGAAGGAGGGGTGACATAACCTAGAAAGTTTCACTGGTCATAAGTCGCCACCACGACAGTCGGGCAGTACCGCAAGGGAGTACCGGAGCGTACCGGGTTCAAATCCGGCCAAATACTCTTAATTCGACAACACCCCCCAAAACCTTCGGGGAGTGTTTTTGTCGTTACCACAACAACAACAACGAGGTCAACACGAAGTACATGTTGTCATCAAGCGAAGAGTCAGCGTGTTATGTGATCGTGGGTTAGAACCTCTAGAGATGCTTGCTATGCCTATCTGCTGACGCGGCGTGTGCACTCGCTTATTATACCGGAGTTTTAGTCGGAATAGGGGGTTAAATTACACGACCGTTGATCAAGTAATCCTCCAACAACCTACGATACCAACGATATACAAATACGTTTGCACACTACGAGAAAGATGCAGGAAACGCAACAAAATACACTCAATTCTGGACTTACGACCATTTTAGCTAGCAGCTTATAAAAGTAATTCCGAGCTGCTCCTTGGCCACTCTACCATGGCATTATGTTGTTGTTGTAAGTAAAACCCCATTTAACCCCTCACACTTCCTCTGAAACTAGGCCAATAAAAAATATATTACATGTTCATGATTCAAGGGGTTTAATATAGTGCATTTTAATGCACGTAGCCTTAGCAGTGACAAGTTGGACTACGTTCGAGATATCTTTAGAGAATCGGCTGTTGATGTCATATGTGTCTCTGAGACTTGGTTTACTTCTAATATCTCTGACCAGTACTATAAGGCATGACCGACATAATAAGAAAGGTGGTGGTGTAGCAATTTATTGCAGATTGAACCTAAAAGTTAAAGTTCTCGCAGTATCCGCAGACACTGATACTGAATTTATTATTGCTGAAGTTTGTGACAATGTAAATGTGATTAACTATGAACGATACATAATATGTGGTGACTTCAATGTTAATATCTTACTAAATGACTCTTGTTCCGCTAAGCTGTTAGATCATGTTTCCACTGCAGGTCTTGATATAGTCAACATGTGTGTCCCTTTGATTTCAGCGGAGTAACTGAGGTAGATGTTTCAAAGCGTATTATGAGTATCAAGTCAAAAGCCATTGGTGAAGATGGTATCTTGGGTACCCTTACACACATTGTCAATCATTGCATGAAAAATCGTGTTTCCCTAATGAGTGGAAAAAATCTTTAATTATTCCTACCGCCAAAAACAAGATGCCTTCAGACTAGACTCTCGTTCATCACACAAATTAGATGTAGCTTTTAATAATGTTACACTCTATGTATATGGTCTCAAGAGATATGACCACATTACTTTATGGAGAGACAAAATTCTCGGGTGCAATATTTTCGATTATCTTGCAGCTAGAAATTGTATATTTATATACAATCAAATTGAACAAAAAAGTCCGGAGTACCTCTATGAGAAATTGCAGTTAACCAGGTCTAGCAGACTTCGTAGCCTGGTTATCCCTAAGTTTTCCTACTTGTCCTCGTCTAGGTTGTTTTTCGTCAATGCTGTGAGGCTTTGGAATTCCATTCCTGAGTCAATCAAGGTGGCAATGAATGCGACTAACTACAAAGTGGTAATACATAGCTACTTTAATAATCATAGATAAATGTAAATGTAATTGTAACGCGACTCTACTATCTTCTATGTCTATGTATCCTTTCTCCTGCTTCTAAGCTAAGTCTATTTTTGTAAGCATTATCATTTTGTGTAGGCTAAATAGTTTAAGGAAAATAGTTTTTATTGAATGTATCTGTAGTTATTGATCCACATGTTGAATTAATTGTCCTCCTATTGATGTAGTACAAGGTGGCGCAAAAGTAAGCTTCCGATGTTCAGCATATCGGTTGTGGCACGTGCAGTGTGTGCTGTTGCACCGTCTTGTTGGAACCACATGTTTTCCAATCCCAATTCATCAAGTTGCGGCAAAAAGAACTCGTTGATCATTGCTCTGTAGCGCTCACCATTCACAGTAACCGTTTGGCCCCGACCGATTATTGGTCAAATAAATAGTCAGCAATATTCCGCGTTCTGGAGCAGTGTAGCGTAACATTGTTTATTAACGTGTATTTCGCATGTGTTTACTACACAAATGTCAAAACAGAACTGACTTTAGGGGCCAATCGCAAAATTTATAGCATTTTCTGATAGGAGGATGACTTTTGCGCCACCCTGTATATAGTCTTAAATGTACAACCTAATATATATATATTTTTTTGAATAAATTGAAATTGAAATTCTACATTTATTACTTTTAAATATAAATTTTAAAAAAGTCAGATTCCATTGATATTATATAATATTTTTATTTTTTGTTTTTTTTTTATATTTTTTTTGTTTTTACTTAGCTTGAAACCCTAACCTTTCTTAACTCTTGGATTCTTAGGTAATCGAAATGTTTCATATCAACAAAGGAATAGGCGTACGTACATATAAAGGTATGTAGATTAGAAGTAGTAGCACTAGTACAAACATATGTATGTAGGTATTTTACTTGGTTACCTCTCTCGGGAACAGCAATAAAAAAGAATGTCCACGTAGCTACATCTGTAAAACCATACATACATATATGTGCAGGCGTGCATAGAAATGGTATACAAGTAATATAACTAGCAATCAGTATGGAAAAAAAAAAAGAAAATTCACTTAGTTGATATGTCGATAGTGCAGTCCTCGCAACGTAGAAGGCCTTTCAAGCTTACTGGTAGCTGCTTCCATGTCGCACTGAAACTTGAATTTTGCTGCTATTTATGCATAAATGTTCCTATAATTAAAGCTAAAACTGCGTTGTGTTACTAATATGGCATCAAGCCTAATTTTACACAATTTACAATTGTGATGGTCATGATTTTATGCCAGCTAGCTGTACACCCACAAAGTGAGTAAATGCTTTCTCACACAAAATAATCCGATTTTGTGTGAACTAATCAAAATTGAGAGGATCGATTCGTTCTCTAATTATGAATGAACTACTACGCTAAAACGCCCGCTTACCAAAAATAAAGAAGAAACCCGGTATCTACGTGCAACGTTGTGTGTTCAGGAATGTTAGTTCACACTATGAATCCCACCAAAAAATTATGTAAGTGTGTATATAGAAATAAAAACCAGGTGAAAGTAATTCAAAGGTAGTGTGTACTATCACTTAACTATTGATTTATTTTGATTAATGTTATACCAACTTTGGATTCATCCTGAATTGGATGTAAGCAAGGAGGAGAGAAATTGCTCGACTAAACGAGTTTCAGAGTCTGCTAAAATAGAGTTCGATATTGGAAAATTATTTGCTTGAAAGCAGACTCGATAGACCTCGGCTTTGGGTGTCCAGCCTCGTGAGAACCGTCAGCTTTGTAGTAGGTAAAAATTACAATGATTACCTCTAGCAAGGGCCTGGTGTAAAGTTGTTGGTTGTATGGGAATCCCAGAGAAATCCAGAAGTAGTAGTTTTGGCACAAAAGAAACGGGATTGGTGCTTGTGCCCCTTAATGGTCGCTCTGTGCGTTCAACAATATCAGACTAAACTTTGACTGCGATTATGTGAGGATAACTTTATTTTCACTAATTTTTTTCACTTTATTCCGGCAGCACGCTTACGGTTTGCTGTCCAACCAGGAAAAAGAAAGAGCGGCTTCGACGGAAGTTAAGCCTGGCTTCGTGGTTATTGAGAGCGAAATCGACGAAAGGCTATCGAATATCATATGATGAGCTGGACTTAAGGGAAATTTTGTTTGACACATATTTTTTCCTAGCTGTGTTTAATATCACCATCATCTACAGTGGTGCCGAACAATGTTGGGAAAGTAAAATAAACAGGTTGACATGTACCTTCGGTAAAAGCGCACTTGCGTTTGGTAACAATAATTTGAAAATTGTAAAGGACTGCGTTTGCCTGGAAAACATTATTACCAGCAACAATAATGTCAGTTGAGAAATCCCACGAAGAATCACTCTTGCAAACATGTGCTAGATCGGAGTGAGTGGGCAATTGAGAAGGAACGCCCTCTCTCGAAGATCGAAAAAAATACTCTATATAAGTCACTCATCGTAGTCATCCTGGTTTATGGTGCAGAAACTTGGACACTGACAACATCTGATGAGGCGGCTCTGGGAGTATTAGAGAAGCTTCTGCGAAAGAGTTAAGGGCACCTTAAATCCCAACGTCTCCGTTAGCTAAGTCATGTTATGCGAATGAATGGAAATGTTGCGGCCCTCTGGCGAGCGGTCTTGGGCGGCCAAAATCGTTCAGACGGTTAAGTGCCATTTAAAGAAGAAGAAGAATAAGATATATCTTTATTTGAGAAAATTCAGGTTATAATGTAAGAAAAGTATGTTCACTGTAGGTTAACAAACCATTTTTGTGTTCCATTGCACGCACCTCTAGACAGTTTCCAAGATGTTGTATGAATATATTTAATCAATCGCCCTGCGAGTAGTTCTACTTTCGGACATGGGACCAAATACACCTTCCCTGTACGAGATTTTTGGAGCGTTTTAAATTATTGACCACCCTGTAGCATTTCAATTCCAAATATGAATGCTTGAGCAGCACTTTTTTGTGTTCAGTTTCAAGTCTCTATCTCGCCGTGAAGTTACTCAAAAACCGATCGCAATATTCCTCCCATTTTTCACCGATATTATATTTATCACGACAAGCGCCTAGTGCATTTTGGATTACTACCAATTCGATTGTCAAAGCGTCCTCAACTATATGCTAAGTTTTAAATCCCTCGGCCTCCAGGAAGTTTATTACAATTCAATCGCAAGTTTCAAAATTTCAAACGATTTTCAAAATACGTAGCTCCGTGCTCCACCCAGCTCGAGTTTTGTGATCAAATATTGCGTTGTCATCGGGTTCTGAACTATGTGACAAATAACGCGTATCTACCTCACGGGGAAGCTAGTCAAAAATCGATCGCAAGATTCCCTCCCGTCTTTCAGCGATTTTCATTTGTCTAGATCAGAGCGCAATCTAGCGGAATTTTGTGTAAGGGTATTACGTGGCATTTTATTGTTGATATACGTGTCAGGTTTCAATGTTTTAGCTTACCGGGAAGTTACTTAAAAATCGATCACAAGATACCAATATATTTTTCGTTCAGTGCGTTGTTACCGAAGTGTATTACAAGTTCAAGTGTCTAGGTTAATGGGAAGTTACCTATAAAGACTTTGCAAGATTCTGAGAACTCTTAAGAAAATGGGCAGACAAACAAGAAAGGGATTTAATATAAGGGAAGTAATAAAATGGATACCTATCAGGTCGTTTTTCTAAGGTTTATTAAAAGTTTGTGTAAATTTCCGTATCTGTAATTAGGGAGGACTTCTCGAAAAATGTTGATGAGGTGGCTGAGAATAGAAATAATTTAATTCAGAACCACTTAGTTTATCGTGCCCCTAAACTTTTATATGTCGACTCCATTGCGCGAAATCATCGTAACGGAGTGTTTTTCTCAATTTACTTATTGATGCAAATTTGTTATACGTCTCTCAGCGCATCACCTAGTAAAATATTATAGCTGAAATCAGTATGGCTGTGCCCAAAAATTAGGTGTTTTTTTATCGTAAGGGACAATCAACTTTTTTCTTGAGCCCGAAATTATAGTATCGCCCATATAAAAATTATTTGGAATATAGGTAATAAGTAATTTGATGTACTATTTCTTGCTCAATTTTAAAGTAGAACATGACGAGGATTGTGAACTTAATTTTACCATCGCTGCAAGATTATATATGCATTATCTTATAACTATAAACGATGTTTTCTTGTACGCGCATTTGTATATTAGTTTATTTATATTCATCTTTCTATATCTATATAGAGAGGTAACGGCTGAATCGAATTGGATGAAGTTCGTTGTACAGATAGAATGTCATTCAGGATATTTTTACAATATTACCAACTTTTTGAAAACTAAAAAACTATGCCAATATGGGTATCAACTGAAGTACTAGTAATTTAAAGAAGTTAGAGAATGCCTATGTAAAATATTATAAGTCGTGTTTTTGTATTTATGACTCCAGTGTTCTCGTATTGGAGGAGATCCCTCAAGCGTAAATGGTGTGGTGGTGGGTGATCAGGCTCAATTTTTTTTAATAAATGTTGCTTTGTTGCCTTTTGTTACAAACAAAAAATACCTAATTAAAAAAAAAAAATCACAGCAAATGCTTACCTACTTATGCCAACCTTTTTCCCTAATTTGTTATGTGCTTCCCTTAATTTTTATAACAAATTGGCGGAAGTGCTAAAGCAAATGATTTTTACTGAGCAGCTACTAAAATCTTCGACTCACTTGTATGCATTCCCACAACAGCCGGCGCTATCGTACCGGAATTACCCGGGTTTTTTACCCGGCCAAGGGCTGTTATTTCAGTGTAACCTGTATAATTTGTCATATCCCAGCCTCAAATGGTCACCCTCGGAGCAAACCCTTGCAGCGCGGTTGCTCCATTTTCTTGTTACGGGATTATATCGAACCCAACCCCGGACCAAGAGATTTTATCTGCTCCGTCTGCTGGAAGAAAGTTTATATTAAAGGGTTGCATTCTGTTCAATGCATCAAGTGTGCACTTAACCCTGATATTCACAGACCCCGTACTTTCTTTAGTACCTTCGAGTCACCATGTTGTTCACGTCTTAGGGCGTCCCGAGGTACCATCTTAAAGCGACCACAATGACGGCCCAGTCTCCACGACTAGCAGCACTGCAACAATGCCCTCCTCAGCCACTTCCGATTGCCGCTTACGATCAACAGCGTTTCTATTTAGCACAGCCGCTCATCACTCCTATTCCCTCCGGAATAGGTAAGACACGAGCCCTGCTAAGCGTCAGTCTCTCTTTCTTTGCTCTCAATGTCCCCCTACTTCCAGCATGCATATTGGTCAGGACAACCATCTCCTTGTGCCTTCACAATGGGTACTGTTTGTAGGCAAAGATTATATACGCTTGCGGCATTGCTTTGGCCTGTGTCATTTCTTATGTGATCGGACCAGGCGGTATTGCCATGAAGATGTTGAAACACCCAGACCACGAGGGACAGAGGTATTTGGTGGCTCTCTTTAACCTCTCACTAACCACTACTCCAGAGATTTGCCAATAAGCGATTATGGTCCCCCCAAAACCATGGAAGACTGCGAACCACGGAGAATCATATCATAAGATATCTCTCCTGTCGCCAGTTATTGGAGACCACTCTGCTCCCGTATTATACAGCAAACTTTCACTTGGCCAGACATGGCTTCCGCAAGACAAAGCACAACGTCCGCTTTGAATGCTATAACGATACAGAAAACCAGCATCCTAAATACCATAAGACGGTACTCGTGGCACTTGACCTCTCGAAGGTCGGTAGGTGTCAGTCAAAGAAGAATCAAGTAAGGGATGCCCCAGGGTGGTGCCCTTTTCCCCCCTTTTGTTTAAGTTTTATATTTCGAGGCTTCCTCCCCCAACAGAGGGGGACTTACGACTGTGCGATTATGTCTGCGGGTATGGGCCCTCCATTGACGAAATCTGTAACTGTAACTTCCGAGATCTTTCCAACTTCTTCACCGAGCGAAATCTGACCCTGTACCCGACTAAATCGACGGGGACTCTTTCTACGACTTAGAATGCGCAGCTCGGCCTAGAGCTAAACGTTCACGTAGATGGAATACCTCTACCTGCTATCAACCACTCTAAAATCGTGGCTGTGAAGTTCGACAACAGCCTCACCTTCGCCAGTCATGCCACCGCAATAGCCTCAAAGGTATAGAGCCGCAACAAGATCCCCAAGCCACTGGCCGGCAGTACTTGGGAAAAAGACATTGCTACATATAAGGCTATGGGCCGACCAATTATCGATTAAGCTGCGCCCATATGCTCGCCCAACCTGTTGTTGTAACAACAAAAATACTCCTCGAAGGTTTTGGGGAGTGCTGTCGAACTTACACTCCTTGGCCGGATATGAATCCGGTACGCTCCGTTACTCCTTTGTGGTACTGACCGACTGTCGTGGTTGCGATTTGGTATGACCAGTGGCACTTGCTAGGTCATGTCACCCCTCTTTCAGTAAGAAAGGAGAAATGGGAAATGAGAGGTGAGAGGCATCATATCCGTAGATCAACCATCGAGTTGCACGTCATTACCTTTGCGCATATTAGTCTCCTCTTAGGACCGGTATGTCTACCTTGGGCATATTCTAAACTCCTAGCCCGCAGGGGGTGCTCGCCCAACCTCACTAACACCAACTGGAGGAAGTTGCAAGTCTGTCAAAACACCGCCACCCCAACTGCCACGGGATGTCTGCCTTTGGCATGCGAGTCTCACCTCCATGAAGAGGCTAAAATGCTCAATGTTCGTGAGCACGCGGAATTGTTGAGCAGACAGTTTTTACTGAACTGCCGCAAAGCTAGTCAACCAAACCGTCAACTTTTGAATGAAGCTCCGCCCCGTAGAGACATAAGGAAACATCTGCAAAAGCACCGAAAGCACTACTTATCCAGACTGAACCCCACCATACCAAATACGTGCCATGCATGTAGTATGTCCCCTCATGATACTAAACATCTCT
Source organism: Merzomyia westermanni (assembly GCA_949987695.1). Taxonomy (NCBI): domain Eukaryota; kingdom Metazoa; phylum Arthropoda; class Insecta; order Diptera; family Tephritidae; genus Merzomyia; species Merzomyia westermanni. The sequence continues at coordinate 84,743,425 of OX465289.1, forward strand.
TTTCCTGTTCAATTGAAACTACTCTTCTAAACCAATATCACTCTGGTCCAACCCTGTTAAAACTGCGCGTTTCCTTGGACTTCCGTTCTCAAAGTAATCGTGGTCATTAGGCAGGTTGAAACATTGTTAATAACAACGACAACAACTCACTTGTTGTAAAAAGCATTTAGAAGAAGCTCGATACATGTACCTACTTAATAACTGTATTATATATAAAACAACATAATATGCTATTTATGTTTGCAAATTTGGCCTATATTGGATATGGGTCGTTCCATATCATTTTTACAACTAAATAAAAAGATGACAACAAATTTGTATAGACTACCTTTATATTTATGTCGCCAAAAACATGTCCCTGAACAAAAACTTGATACCTGTGAGTTTTAGTTTTGAAATTTTAATCATACCAATTACAATCAACTTCTGAGATTTCAAAATATAAAGGTGGAGTGCAGGAAAATAAAAACAAAGAGCTCGTATATACCAATAGTGAAACAGGTCAATTAATAAAAAATAGGAATCCCAGTAAGTTGTGGTAACTGTAATAAGGAACGACACAGCCAACTACCTAAATTGTCCAAACCGATTAGAAATAATCAAACGAATGAACGAACGTAATAACCATAACAGTAATAAATTTCAATTAAACATGCTGACGAAAAGTAGTCCTACACCAAGTATAGTGCCAACTTCGTACGCTTCAGATGACACAAAGAGCACATTAAAAAAAGTTGCTAGATACCATCCCGGACTACACCTTTTGATAGTGTCAATAGTGAATGTGTTCGACTTTTTGGTAGCAATATTGCCGATTGCATGAAAAAATAGTAAGTTTTACAAAAACCTACAAAGAGCTGCATAATGATGATGACAAATCAATAGCACTCTATGGCCTTTTAGTGCATGTTTATAAACGTGAACGGTTTACTGTTTCCCACTATTCGTCGCGTTGAACCTTCTTTGGTTTTTACGTTCTTTGGTTATGTTTAATATGAAGATGACGCTTTGCTGGCTGGCAAAGTTATGTTAATGGTTGAAAACTCTATTGCCGGAGAGTATAAGTGTTACCGACTTACGAGTATACTTGCGATTTCGAAGAAAGACCTGGTACAATGGTGAAGGAATGGTAAAGAAGGGATGCTGCCTACACGCTAAAAGCGAATGCAAGGAGTAGTGTGTGTGAACACTATCGTAACTTCAACAGGGGAGCGAGGCAGTTTCTCCAAGGAATTGCTGAAGAATTTAAAACCGGAGCTAACTCCTGAAAATTGAGAATGGCGACCTGTTGGTAAAGAGTGCTTAGATTATGGAGGGATAACTTCTTGTTCGCTCGCTAGGCCATGTTGTGCGAATGAACGAAGACGCCTCGAAGGTATACCTATAGATCGAAGGTCCAAATGGAAACCGATTTCCGATCCTGTGGTGTCTCCAATTGGCACCAATTTGCAAAGAAAAAAGCCTGGAAGCTACATTTGTTGGGCCATCAAAATCGGCTTGGCGGTTAACTGGCCATTTGAATATATATATATATATATATAAAATAAAATTAACGTTGACGGATAACACTTATTTGAAAAATAAACTTTTTTCTTCATCGAATAATTATTATGAAGCACCGTTTATTCAATACAACTTATAACTGTTGTCTCTGCACACACCAGTATCATACCTGAAGTCATACTAGTCAGCCTATGCATCAGTATCAAACCAGTTACTGTACTACATCATGGTAGGTTAGTTCTATTTGGTTTGAAAGTTTCAAGAAAATTGCAAAATTACATTACACACTATTTTATTGAAATCATTAGATATAAAATATGTATCAAAATAAATATTACTTTTCTACATTGGACAATGGAAACAAATTTCCAATAAAAATATATGTGCTGTTCATAGCAATTTTACCCTTGGAAAACATTTATAAAAAGTAATTTTCTTCTTTTTATACCTAGTAGTGCTACGCACACAAGGTATATTAACTTTAATCGCCTAACGGTGGTATGTAACAGCATAAACGGATCGAGATAGATATTGACTTATGTATATCAAAATGTTCAGGAGGAAAAAAAATTGACTAAGCCATGTCCGTCCGTCCGCCTGTCTGTGAACACGATAACTAAACTCCTAGTTATACCGAACTGCAGCTTTATATAACCTGGGGCTTTTCCAAAAGCTATATACAGACTGTGTCGTGCCCAGCGAACTCCTGAACCTATCGTGAAAGTTCAAGAGCAAAAGCAAAACACAAATAATGTGGGCGTGGCACCGCCCACTTTTAAAAAATTATGTAGATATTGACTAAGTGACACATATATCCAAATATCATTAATTTAGACAAATAAAGTTTTCCAAAACTATATATTGTCTGTCCTGTACTCATGTTCATGAAAGGTATGAATATCAAAAAAGATATACAACTTCGCTTTTATAGTGGGGTATTATCTACTTGCCCGGATAATTTACTATTCATCCTGAACGTTTTGATACACATTAATAAATATATATCTCGATTCGTTTATGCCGAATGAAGTAATATACCTTGTATGCGTAATAAAAATAGATATAAAAAATGTATAAAAATAGGCGCCAAAGAACTCAACCGATCTTTATGAAATTTTCACAATATATACTTGGGTTCACTAGGTACAGCATAGACAATATATAGTTTTGGAAAAGTAGGCGGAGCCACGCCCCCAGGCTATATAAAGTTTCAATTCGTCATAACTCCGAACTTTTTTGGTCTAAATTAATAATATTTGGATATATGTGTCACTTAGTCAATATCTACATAATTTAGGGAAAATGGTACAGCCCTCACATATTTTGTGTTTTGTTTTTTCTCTTGAACTTTCACGATAGGTTCAGGAGTTCGCAGGGCACGACACAATCTGTATATAGCTTTTGGAAAAGCCCCAGGTTATATAAAGCTGCAGTTCGGTATAGATAGGAGTTTATTTGGTTCAAGTTAATGACATTTTATATATAGATATGTTCTTTGTATCAAAACGTCAAAACAACGTCTACCGGGTTTGCTAGTATATTATAAAATGGCGAAAGCAAACAACGAATTTCGGCAGTCTTTTGTAAAACTGAAAGGACGTAGAGACGGACATGGCTAATTCGACTCCGCTCATCGTGCTGATCATTTTAGTGAACTTTTCTCTTCTCCTTCTCATACTTACATACATTTAATGTGTATGAAAGGTATGAAAATCAAAATGCGTGCCCGAATATTTTGCTTGTGTGTTTTCCGCTTTAGCTAATTTTTGGCAGAAGTATAATAAATACTACTGAGAAGCAGCTGACCAATTTGCGTTGAAATATCAAGATTGAATTATAAGCGATTGCCTTTGAAAATAGCAGAAATTTTATGCTGAAAAGTGGGCGACGCCATCCCTACTTCTTCAAAATTGACAAAATTTTGTTGCGGTCGAGTTTTTTTTAAAGAGCTTATTATGTGTGCAAAATCTGATTGATATAACTTGCTTAGTTGTAGAAATATCGCTTTTAAAATTTTACAAAAAATTTTTCAGAACTGTGTTAAAAAACTGGGCGTGGACATTAACCGATTTCGCCCATTTTCACAACAAACAGTTACCTTTATATATTGAACATTATCACCAAATTTCGTTTCGACAAATCAATTTTTGGCGGAGTTATGGCATAAAAAGTTTTGTGGAATAATCCACTATAAAAGGGGCGGGGCTACGCCCATTTTCAAAAATTTCTAGTTTTTGGATTTCTTAGTTTACGGAAACTTTAAAAGTGAAATATAAATGATGTAAAGCTAATTTACGCAAAGTTATTGCCTACTTAATATATCTGAGATCCTCTTCAAAATCTTTCATTTAAAGGTTGGCGCGGACCTTAACCGATATCTTGAACGGTGTTTGATTTATGATTAATAACATTTCTAAACCTTACCTAATCAAAAGTGGGCGGTGCCACTCCCATTTTCAAAAATTTCTTGAAAAATGTATTTTATGCCTCAATCTTAATGTAGACACCAAATTGTATCCTTATAAGGAGTATAATTATAGGTGAATTATGTAACTTTTTTTATGTTTTCGAAAATATTCTATATATAAAAAGTGGACGTGGCTATCATCCGATTTTGCCCATTTTAAATAGCGCTCGGAGATGAGTGCCAAGGAACCCGCATACCAAATTTCATTAAGATATCTCAAAATTTACTCAAGTTATCGTGTTCACAGACGGACGGACGGATATGGCTTAATCCATTTCTGTTATAATCGCGAATTGATTATAATACAATATGTTTATTTAAAACAAATTAAAGAAATTTAAGAATACAAATTACAATATGCAAATTAAGAAGAATGTATCTAATGAACGTAGTTTAGCAGACACCTGTGTTGTTTAGCTGACGCTTCTCGAATGCTCGACTTGCAAGTCATTTTGTTACACGTCATCTGAATTCAGGGTTGCCATTTTAAATGTAATTAATTGCTACTTATATGCGGGATGCCAACACCTCCCCTCTTTAAGTTAGATGTTCGTAGCTTAACCGGGAACAAATCTATCCACTGGTCGGCGTACCCGTTGAGTACGCCTTGTTGGTATGGCTGTGCTATCTTCATTTCTAGTTGAAGTTCTGTCACTGGATTGTGACGTTTGTTCATGTTCGGCGCACGTTGACGGTGCGCTAGTTGGTGGTGCACTTAGAGGAGATTCACTCTCGCAAAATGAAGGTGCGTTGTTCTCCTTTTCGTACAACCCGAATGCGTCGATTAACATTTTTGAGGAACTAGCATCCGTGCTCGTACTTTGCTCATTGTCAGAAAATCGTTTACGCAATTGATTAGCATGCGCTCTTATGAGCTTTTGGTTGTCGAGTAGTACATTGTACATTACCTTGCCAACACGTTCAACTACTTTTCCAGGCACCCATTGGAAGCTGTTATTTTTGTGAATGCACGCATAGACAGTCTCTTTGCTCGCAAACGACCTTTGTTTAGAACCATGTTTTCTATCGAACTGTTGTCTCATACCTTCTTGTTGTTGTTGTGCCAACTCAGACTGAGTATTATCACCCGGTTTAAGCTTAAGGAGATCCAAGCTGGTGCGAATATTTCTGCCGAATATGACTTCAGCTGGTGATTTGATGTTGATGTTGTTTTTGTTTGGCGAAGCTCGATAACATTGTAAGAAAACTTGTAAGTTGTTAGTCGTTGTTCCCTCTCCTTTCATCTTTTTTAGTGCGCGTTTAAATGTATCAACAAATCTCTCTGCTTGTCCGTTAGACATGGGATAATATGGACTTGAACGAATATGTTGGATGCCATTCTCACGTAGAAACTGTTGGAAATGTGCGCTAGTAAATTGCGTTCCGTTATCGGAAACTATAGTTGATGGAAGTCCAAAACGCGAAAAAAGTTCGTGTAGGATATCAACTGTTTGTTGAGTCGATATAGACTTGGTTGGAATTATTTCCGGCCACTTTGAGTGCGCATCAATTACAACAAAAAAATAGCAGTCGTTGATTGGCCCTGCATAATCAATGTGCAAACGTTGCCACGGTGCTGTTGGCTTTGGCCATGGCTGCAGTGTTGTTTTTGTAGGCATTTTTGCTGCCGAGGCGCAATTGTTACAATTTTGTACTAACGTTTTGATGTCGGCATCGATGTTTGGCCAGTATACAAAACTTCTAGCGATTGCCTTTGTTCGCTCAACTCCTGGATGCCCACGATGTAGTTGCCTAAGAACTCGTTTGCGCAACACCTCTGGTATCACTACACGCTGACCCATCATGATGCAGCCATCGATTACGCTTATGTTGTCCTTTCGATTTAGAAATATTTTTAATTCCGTATTTTCGTGGTTTGATACTGGCCAATTATTTTTAACGTAACTAAATATTTGTTTCAATGTCGCATCTTTGCTTGATTCATACTTTATCATATTGTGTGTAACTGGCAATTTTTCTAACGCCTCTGACAGAACTTGTTTGATTTCGCTTTCAAACTGCACTGACGCAATGACATAGTCTTCAGTTGTTTTGTTGTTTTTGTTGATGAGACGTGAAAGCACGTCGCGTAACCAAAGCTGTTTGTAGATATGAAACTGATTTCAAAATCGTATGCCAACAACTGTACTGCCCACCTCTGTAGCCGGTTTGCCTGGTGTGCCGAAAATCAGTATGGAGCTTAAATGATCTGCCGAAAATCATTTTATGAAATTTTGTCACCGCAAACACTAGCGCGAGTCCTTCCTTTTCTATTTGGCTATATGCCTTTTCAGCGGGAGTGAGCGACCGCGATGCGTGGCTGACAGCTCTGACTGAGCCATCGGGGAACTCATGTAGAATGCAGGCCCCTAGTCCGTAATTTGAGGCATCTGCTGCAACGATAATTTTTTTCTGTGGGTCGTAATGCGTTAAAAGTAAATTTGAAGACAGGACTTCCTTAAGGCTGTTGAAGCATTTTTGATGGGTTTGACCCCAATGCCATTTTGTGTTAGCTTTCAAAAGCTCGTCAAGCGGACCTCTTAGCTGACGCATTTTGTTAATGAACCTTCCGTAGAAGTTTATTGCGCCCAGAAAGGAGCGTAACTCAGAGATATTAGTTGGCTCTGGCATGTCAGTTATTGCGGAGATACGCTCTGGGTCTGGTTGGAGGCCGTTTTGATTGATTGTGTAGCCCAGATATCTCACTTTTGTCACCGAAAACCTACATTTGGCGAACTTGAGTTTAAAACCATAGTTCTGAACTCGGCGCAGAACTTCGTGTAAATTCTTGTCATGTTCGCTTTGATCTCTACCAGATACGAAGATATCATCGATGTACGCTGCTGCATAATCCAAACCAATTAGCATTTTGTCCATGACTTGTTGAAAGATAGCAGGGAACGTTTTAACGCCAAAGATCATGCGGTTATAACGAAATAACCCCAAATGAGTATTTATGGTAAGCAGTTCTTTTGAGGCGTCGTCAACCTCAATTTGGAGAAAGGCGTCAGAAAGATCTATATGACTAAAATATTTCGCGTTTGCCAGCTTTGCAAAAATGTCTTCGGGTAGCGGAAGCGGGTATTGGTGTGATTCGAGCGCGGCATTTAGACCTGTTGAGAAATCTGCGCAAATACGTATGTTGCCGTTTGCTTTCTTAGTAACAACAATCGGCGCGGCCCATTCCGAGTAGTTGACTGGTGATATAACATTAATGTCTTGAAGCCTCTGCAGCTCCTCCTCAACAAGATGCTGTATGGCATATGCAACCGGTCGCTTTGGTCGAAAAACTGGTTTATGGCCCTGTTTGACTAACAAGTTGGCTTTAGTTTTAGTGCACAAACCAAGTTTTTCATCGAACAAATCTGGAAAATATTGTTTTAATGTGGAAATAGTAGGTATGTCATTGGTGATACTTTCCCGATTTTCCATTGCCAACTGATTGCAAATTACGTTGATAGACATGTTGTCAAGTTTTAAAGCGGTAATCCAGTCGAGACCTAATACGTTCAAATTTTTTATTGGTGTTACGAAGCATGTTAGTTTTGCTTTCTGCTGCTTGAATTCGACATCGCTTTCAAATTGAAGTGAAAGAGGCAATGCAGAGCCTGTGGCGCTGCGAGCTGACTGCTCGACTGCGAACGTGTTTGACACGTTTAATTTATGGAAGTTATTTTCCGATATAATGGTTATGTCTGACGCAGTGTCGAACTGCAAATTGATTTGTTTACCATTAATAAGAACACTGACGTATTTGCGTTGAGCTGATTCAATTTTGTTGGAAATAAAAATACTTTTAGACTGTGGCCCCCTCGCTTTGTTCTTGTGTTGTGGTTGCTTCTGCTTAGAGTGCTTCACCTTTTTCTTCGAAGAGCAGTAGCCCTCTTTGTGACCAACTATATTGCATTGCTCACATTTATGCTTGCTGTACGAGCATTCGCGAGAAAAGTGCATGGCGCCACAAAACCAGCAGGGGGTTTTAGGCACTGACTTTTGCTTTGAACTACTTGTGTGCAAGCGCTTTACCTGCACCTCGCTCTTTTGGTTTTCAACCAAATTTGTATCGGCTTTGAGGTTTATGAGACGTTGACACTCTTTTGACAGAGTATCTAAAGTGAGTGTATCGGCTTGAGTGTCCAGTTTACTCAACATTTTTGTTCTGATGTCAAAATCCGATTGCGACTTCAGGCCCATTATAAAGATTAAACACTTGAATTGGTCAAGCTTCAAACTATTTAGCTTAAAGTTTTCGCAATGCCGGTTGACCATACCTGCGTATGTGATGAAGTCGGACGTTGGTTCTTTTGTGAGTTGCAGGCAATTGTACCTGATGTTGAAAAGTGAAGTTTGGAGCCCGAAAAGTTGCTTAAGCTTTTCTACTGTTTCGATGAACGTAAAGTCACGAGGGTGCTTTGGCAAAATGTAATTTATGTACTTGCTGTGGACGACCGTATTGAGCTTACGCAGTAAAAGCCTGACTTTGGCTGCGTCGTCTAACTTTGCAGCGTCAACTTCGAAGAGGTCTTCATATCGCGCGAACCACATGTCAAAAGTGAGGTTATTTTCTGGGTCATGGCAAAACTCACTTATGCTAGATGCAAGGGCTTCAATGATGAATTCCGGACCTTTTTCTACTATTTTGGAGGGTGCGTTAGTCTGAATTTGACTCGTAAGAAGTTGTTTTACCAGGTTCTGCATAGCTACATTGTCGCGTTCATGTTGTTCCTGCATTTGGGCAAATAGATTTCGAACAACGTCGGCATCCATTGCAATTTGTATGGTTCAAAATCCTCGTCGCCACTTGTTATAATCGCGAATTGATTATAATACAATATGTTTATTTAAAACAAATTAAAGAAATTTAAGAATACAAATTACAATATGCAAATTAAGAAGAATGTATCTAATGAACGTAGTTTAGCAGACACCTGTGTTGTTTAGCTGACGTTTCTCGAATGCTCGACTTGCAAGTCATTTTGTTACACGTCATCTGAATTCAGGGTTGCCATTTTAAATGTAATTAATTGCTACTTATATGCGGGATGCCAACAATTTCTCTTTTCGTCCTCAACATTTTGATATATAAAAGTCAATATCTATCTCGATCCGTTTATGCCGTTACATACTGCCGTTAGGCGACTAAAGTTGTGTGCGTAGCGCTACTAGGTATACAAATTTGTTCAAAAAGAATTAATTGGTATTTTCTAAGAGAGAATTATTTTTGTTTAATCTTCTGTAATTTTTTGTTGGTTTATATTACATTTATTTATAGTTTATCGTTGAATAATATATTTTTAGCTTGGCCATGTATTATTACACTTTGGAACAAATTCAGGTTAGCAAAAGTTAGGTCGATTCTGAGAGTGAGAGGTGAAAATAGAGGCTAAATTAGAAGACCCGTATCGCGGCGTTTGTTTATGTTAGTTCGAACTTTTTTTAATCGACCTTCGAACTTCGCATTCACAAGCCGATTTCAGCATATTGTTTGTATGGATGTTTGGCTGTAACTCGTCGACTAATTGAAATTTTTTGGTGATTGTTGTTGGAGCAAAGCTCGAATTTTTATGTTTGTTTGTTAATTGATATTAGAGGAAAAATTACAACGTTATGCACAGCGATGGTATGGGATGACATGTTTCGAAGTGCCCAGCTTCTCATCAGACCCCTTCTCGGACACTGAGATACGAACCCAAGTGTCTGCACCAAAGCCGCTGCTAGAGTACTCTAACAACTAAGCTATGATGCCCTGTAGCGTCTTGATGCATTTTTCCTCTAATGTGCCATTTGCTTATTCCTTTTATACATTCTTTGGTACATATATTTTATATGTCAACTCAAGGAAAGTGGAATATTTTTAGGCGCGTTCATAGAACAGTTTTAAATACAGAAGGGCTTTTTTGCACATCAACACTTCCGTGTTATTTGTTATGCACCCGCACTGTACCTGTATCAATTATAGTTATGGTGATTGTTGTTGGAGCAAAGCTCGAATTTTTATGTTTGTTTGTTAATTGATATTAGAGGAAAAATTACGATGGTATGGGATGACATGTTTCGAAGTGCCCAGCTTCTCATCAGACCCCTTCTCGGACACTGAGATACGAACCCAAGTGTCTGCACCAAAGACGCTGTTAGAGTACTCTAACAACTAAGCTATGATGCCCTGTAGCGTCACGATGCATTTTTCCTCTAATGTGCCATTTGCTTATTCCTTTTATACATTCTTTGGTACATATATTTTATATGTCAACTCAAGGAAAGTGGAATATTTTTAGGCGCGTTCATAGAACAGTTTTAAATACAAATTTTTTCAATCTGTTAAAGCCAAATTATCGCTAGAGACCTGTGCAACAATTAAAATTAAAAACCAAATTGATTTATAAAATTTTTGTAGTGCTTATGAAGAAACAGGTTGGACAATTTTTTTTTCATGCCTTTTGAACATATTTTCCACAAAACTAAGTCTTTTTTCTTTCTGTTTGATCTATAAAATGCTTCTCAATTTTTTAAGTGCTGGTTTTGAAGAAACATTAAAAAACAAATTATAAAAATATGGAAAAAAATATAATTTTGAAATGTTAGTTATAAAAAGTTTTAAGTAAAAAAGTTCAATAAATTAAATTAATGATTTGGCCACTTGCCGCTTAGCAAGCGGCTGTGGATCAACATCATTGCTCTCTCTAATATCTTGGTCATCGTCATCATCATCAAAAAGGTCGATAAATTCGTCCAACTCATATTCTGGAATTTCATCTTTGTCTTCCCCTTCTTCCTCGTCTTCCTCTTCTTCAAAGGTGTTTTGTATGACTGCTTTCAATGCGAGTCATGCATTTAATTCTCGGTCTGTCAGAACTTGGCCAAAATCTTGACAACTAATTAGTTTCCGTGTGTCGGGACCATTAACAACCCCTTCCTGAATTTTGGCTTTACTTAGTCTTGCGAAAATGTCTTTTAAACGGTTGAATACTGCTGGTCTTTTCGCGATACATTTCAAAAAAAATTTAGCAATGCCAAGTTTAATGTGGAGCAACGGCAACAAAATTTTCATTTCAGGAACAAGACTTTCCTGTAGTCTATTGTCTTTCGGCCATTTCCGTCCAATGCAACTATTCCAGTTATGCTGTTTGTACTGGTTTCTTCCTCTAATACCTTCGCCCTATGTGAATCCCAATAGCACAAAAAACACGTATATTTTGGACGGCCAGATGCTGCTAAGCCTGTAATCAATCAAACTATTTTGAGGTCGCAGCAAATGCGCCACTGGTGTTCGTTATATTTGACTACTTCCAGAAAGTGTGTCAAATTATCGAAATTTTCACTAGTGTCAGTGCTATACGCAATTGGAACAGAAGGCATTCTATTCGCCTTGTGCAAAAGCACAACTTTTAACCTGATTAGTGAACTATCGATGAATAAACGCCAATCATCTTTTTTATAGGTTAACCCTGTCGTCTCCATTAACTTTTCGATATCGTTGCAATAAGCGAAATTTTTTGCAACATTCACATTGAACAACGTTATCCCCAAACTGCGCTTCCATTTGAAATAAGGTAACTAGATTTTTCTAATATCGTTGTCAGAGTGCACAATTTAAACATGTTAACGATTGACAACTATTTTCGTTTCAGGTACAGAGGAAAGAAATCTCCAGATGCAATACTCGCTGAAGTTTGTTGGTGGTATAAAAACACCTTTGTAGGAGAGGAAGACGAGGAAAAAGAAGAAGAAGGGGAAGACAAAGATGAAATTCCAGAATATCAGTTGGACGAATTTATCGACCTTCCTGATAATGATGACGATGACCAAGATATTAGAGAGAGCAGTGATGTTGATCCATAGCCGCTTGCTAAACGGCAAATGGCCAAATCATTAATTTAATTTATTGAATTTTTTTACTTAAAACTTTTCATAACTAACATTTCAAAATTATATTTTTTCCATATTTTTATAATTTGTTTTTCAATGTTTCTTCAAAACCAGCACTGAAAAAATTGAGAAGCATTTTATAGATCAAACAGAAAGAAAAAAGACTTAGTTTTGTGGAAAATATGTTCAAAAAGCATGAAAAAAAAAATTGTCCAACCTTTTTCTTCATAAGCACTACAAAAATTTTATAAATAAATTTTTTTTAATTTTAATTGTTGCACAGGTCTCTAGAAATAATTTGGCTTTAACAGATTGAAAAAATATCAGTTAGTCGACGAGTTATAGCCATAAAACCATACAAACAATATGTAGAAAATCGGCATTTGACTGCAAAGTTCGATGGTCGTTTAAAAAAAAATTCGAACTAACATAAACAAACGCTCACCCTCACTCTCAGAATCGACCTAACTTTTGCTAACCTGAATTTGTTCCACAGTGTTAGTTGAGTTACTTTTTCATGCATTAAAAACATTGGAAATAAATGGATTTTAGTCTTTTAACCTGGTATTATCTTCAAATCACTTTTTTCTGATATTCATATTCGCAAAACATTCGTAGAAATTTGGCGAATGCAAATGATAATGCGAATGTTCAAAAACATTCGAATATTCGCAAATGCAAATGCGAATATTCGCGACATCACCGATAAGTACATGCGACAGCAGTGAAAGCAACCATATAAAAATAACATTTATAGAGCAAAAATTCCAATCGTCCTGTTATTTTTGATGCATTTCATCACGTTCTTATAGCGTTCACGGGGGAGAGTGTATAAAGAAGCTTGCTGACGATGTGAGGATGTTGTTGTCCTCCTGCCGTTACGGATTTTAATAAATGGACCTTGATTTTTAATGCCGGATCTCGTCGTAGTGGTTCAAGAGATTTTACCTTATTTGCCATGAAGAGGCTCAATATAAGTTTTTATTTTATAATTTGTACACATTTCAAATGAAAAAAATTTAAATGGGAGTGCAGAAAATGAATTTTTAAAGATATATTTACTCCTGAAAAGAAAATAAATAAGTAAATTAGATAAATAAGTAACACATTTGTGTGTAATTTTCTTTGGCTGGATTCATCGTTCAGTTCCGAAAAAATTTTTTGTTTACATTTCACTCGTTCTTTTTCCACTTATCTGATACAGCATGAGAAGAGAACGAGCAAAATGCAAACAAATAATTTGTTTGGAACTGGAAAGAAGCAACGACCTTTTCAAAAGAATCCCAAGCTGCTGCCTCCACTGATGACAATAGTTCTTTGAATTGGTTATTGTTAAGCATCTTTCTTATTTGCGGCGCAACAAAAATGCCTTCCTTTATCTTGGCTTCTGAAATCTCTGGAAAGGTGGTTTTTAAATGACTGAAGGTTTCGCCTTCTTTGTCGAAAGCCTTAACAAAGTTTTTGATAAGGCCGAGCTTGATGTGGAGCGGGGGTAAAATAATTGTTTCTTTCTTATGATGTAGTGGTCTTGACGAGCTCGGCTATCCCATTTGCAGAGAAAGCAATAGTATTTTGTGTACCCACTTTGTAGACCGCATAGCATTCCAACGAATTTAAGATCGGCACATATTTTCCAATCATGCTCTTCATATTTGAGGTAGGTTTCCTTCGTATTTACTGCATGCGCTATCGGGATAGACGGGGTTTGGTTGCCAATATGTAATAATACGGCCTTTGAACTTACATAGTTTATTGCCGTCTATGACTAATCGCCACTCTTTGGAATCATCTGGTTCACCAAACTGTTTTTACAAGCCACTAATGCCTTTGCAGTAACAAACACTGTCCTCCTTCGCATAGAACTTGGAAAATGGTTATTATTATTATTATTATTATTATTAGTATTAAAGATATGAGGTGTACATTGAATACTTAAAGTCTTTTATAATACATCAATGATGGAAAATACAAAATCAAAAAGTTATTTAAAGTAAGATAAACTTCAATTTAAAAATAAATAGTTACGATAAAGATATGTACTTAAAATCTTTTAAAGTTTTGGCATAAGGCGAAAATCAAAATGAACACAAATTATTAGAGAAGATAGTTCAATTGCAATCACATTGTATTAACAGAGCTAAAATATTCGCATGTTACTTTCTTGTAGTTACCCCCAAACATAGCAGTTTTGATAGATCCTGGAATGAAATTCCCCAGCCTCACAGCATTAATGAAAAACAGTCTTGACGAAGACAAATATATGTATCTAGGAATAACTAGACTTTGATATCTACTTGATCTAGTTAATTGCAGTTTATCGTAAAAGATACTTGGGAGTTTTATATTTTAACAGTTTGAAAACAAATGTACAATTCCTTGCTTCAAGATAATTGAAAATACTACATCCAAGAATTTTGGATTTCTATAATTATATGTGATCGTATCTCTTGAGACCATAAACGTAACTTGTAACATTGTTAAAGAAAACATTAATTTTATGAGACGAAACAGAGTCAAATTTGCTACATACGAGTTCACAGTACGTAATATGAGGGACAATAAGTTGAACAGCAAGCTTTCTTCTTGTCTCTAAAGGTGTAAATGAAGCCGTAATTTTTAGTCTACGCAAAACAACATATACACTTCGAAAAGTTTTATGAATGTGATCAGAACAGGTCAATGTAGAATTCAAGACAAAGCCCAAATCTTGTCAGTAAACGTTAATACACCATTACCCATCGCAAGTTTTTGAATATCCTCCCAATGTACAGCACTTTTACTAATGGGCAACATATCGGACTTAGCAGCATTAATACAATGATAATTATCAGTGAGTGGCCCATTGCGAAATTGCTTACAAATCACTGTTTATTTTATAACACAAGTCCTCAACTAGACCAATACGACTAGACAAGTACAACTGAATGTCATCAGCATAAGCATGAACATTCACATGTGTGCAAACAGAGAACACATCATTGAAAAATAGACTAAACAAGAGGGGGCCAAGAACAGAACCTTGTGGGACACCGGATGTAACGATATGTGACGCCGACGCGGTAGCCTTGCAAGTCACCTTCCGAGCTCTTCCTACTAGGTAACTGGTCATAAGCTTTACAGAGTTATCCGAAAATCCAAAGTTATATTTAAGCTTTTTACAAACAAGTGCGTGATTTACTAGGTCAAAAGCCTTGGAAAAATCCAGAAGACAAAGAAGTGTTAGATTGCCATTATCAATCCTAATATCATTAGTTGTTTTCAACATAGCCGTGGCGCAGCTATGATTAGGTCGAAATCCTGACTGCAGTGGAGATAACAGATTATTCCGTTGGACAAATGAGGAGATTTGTGCGGCCATTATGGACTCGCACACTTTAGAAAAGGTTGGCAGGATGCTTATAGGCCTATAATCGCTTGGGTTTGTAGCAATGTTCTTCTTGGCAACAGGAACAATCAAAGCCTTTTTCCATTCTGTTGGGAAGCATGCCGTTGTGAAGCAGTGATTTATGATATGCGTCAGGGTTTTCAAAATAAATGGCACCCCACGTTTTACAAACCTCAGAGATATTCCATCCCCCCAACTGCATTGGACTTAATAGACATTGTGGACCTAAAAACTTCAGCCTCTATTACTCCATAAAATTGAAACTTTTCTTTTGAAGTAAAATCGTTAACTAAGTTTTGGAATGGAAGTCTATAGTGGTTTTGGTTTTGCCCTGAAAAAATCACTAAGCACGTTTGGGTCAACTTTACACTCCGGGCTATGTTCCCCATGCACATTCAACATTTTTAAGTTACCATGAAGGCTTTCTCATTTGATTTCTTCTGGCCGATGACATTGTTCCAAATTGGGAAAACGCCTATGGAAACCTGATGAGCCAGTGCAAATGTAGATTCCGTCACAGAAGTAGTCACGCACGTCAGCAATGCAGGAATATGTATGCGTATATAAGTAGGTAAATTTCGTAACTAAGCCGAGGAAAAATGCAAAAACTTATTAGCACCACAAATACACGTATTACTCGGTTGACATATCAATTGTCTATTCGGTGCGTGACGAGTTCTATAATATGTTACCTTAACATCGAATGAAAGGAATTTAAATTGTTGCATACGAGAGGCGTGGAGCTCGGCAATTCCAAATCTCTTATCCAATCATTGAGTTGTGCTTGTGACAAAGCGTTTCATTCATTTTCCGTGTGAAGTTCAGTACAACTTGATGCCGCGTAATCAGATGCTGCTGTTGACAATGAAACTGGACCCGGAACTAAAGTTGAATGTGGCAATGGCAATGTAGTTAGATGAGCAACTTCCGTTGAATTTGGTACTGGCAATGACGCTGTAGATACGCTGGCATGCGTTACTTTTCTTCACTTCCCAACCCCAAATACTTCTGTAGTACAAATATAGCAGTCCGTCGAATGGCAAGTTGGTTCCTTCCACTTCATTGGTAGATAAGTAGATAGTTTCATAAATTGGTCAGATATGCATTAAAAAGTAGCAAATTCCTAAAGTCTACTACGCACCTTTTTGTTCCGGACTCCGAATGAATCAATTCGATTCGATACGTGGTGCACACAGTATTCGGTGTCCATGATTTTCCAGTGTTTTTAGGCTGAATGCCAAAATAATTATAGTATGTAACTTTCAAAGGACTTGAAAACACACGTCGCATCCTTTTAACAATATATTGACCGCAGATGAAACAGAACATATCTGGATCATTTTTACACTCAAACTCTCGCGCCCTTTTATTCATATTATTTTTTTAAGTAAACATGTTATAAAATACACTTATAGACTGAACAGTATCCGGCGAGCCTTGCAGATATTATGAAGGAACAATTCGCAATTACTCCTATTTATACTCAGATCAAGTAAAAATCGAAGCCTTCCTAGACAAAAAGGTTCGTTAGTTATACAAAGAAAACACTACCTGCTTTAAAAAATTTGATCTTGCTTCAAATGTACCTGAGTTTGAAATTTTAAAGTTTACCTACTTGAGAAAACGGCATTAACAGTTTTTTGTATTTAATAACCCTTCGAAAATCTACCTACGTACTAAATAATATGTGAATATTAATAACTTCGCAGTAGTTCACTATTGAACGCTTGAACATAAACCGATCAACCTGCCTTGCTTGGTCACTGCCTTATATAGTCCGACAGGGTGCTACCCCACGCACCTAGAAGTTTCTTGGTTGTTCGCTCTTCGTGTTCTGGAAGGGTCGGTGTTATTTATTGGCATCTCCTCTTTGCATCGTATTCGCAAACACTCGCGCCATCTCTCTTCCTCTTCCTAGTTACACGCTTGCACGCTTAAGAGTAGCCATCGTTATCTCTGTTGTGTTTAACTAGAGTGTGTTATTGGGTTAGGGATGGAACATGCTTGAGAATAATCGCCACACTGCCCTCCACCTAAGTCTGATCGTCCCGATCAGACACATTGCCGGAACTGTTTGTAGGCAAACTAAGCGTTTTTAGTTCACAAGATGGTTGGCGTTCAATGAACTATTTCCAGATATAAAAATGCGATTTAATAAAACACGAAAAAAAAAAACACGCTACGAGCGGAAGTTTCGTGAAAAGGTATATAATAATTGTTGTTATTTTATTTGTACTTGTCAAAGCCCATATTTGTACATCGATATTATGACAATTGCAATTTGTTATCGTAACTTATCGATATAAGGTATGGTACACACGTACTAGAGTTTTAATATAAATCAAATCATAAGTTTAATTGAGATTAGATCTTAACATTCACCCCCCCTTGAGGGCACAAAGGGCCATCAATAGGCAGTCGTCTTATTTTAGCGGTAGCTCACTGAACTTCATTTGTAGAAGTTTTGACTGTTACGGTTCTGGTGATACCATCCTTGCCTGGATGCAGATGAAGCGGTGGAATATTTTCTTCCTCCAAAATAACTAGGTCTCCGATATTTAGAGGCTGACCTTTCTTTGTCCATTTATTGCGACCTTGCAAGCTTTGAAGATAGTCCTTGTACCATTTATCCCAGAACTGCTGGAAGTACCATTGTAGCTGCTGATACCTCTGTAGGCGATTGAAGTTCGCGACGGCCTTTAAATCTGGTTCAGGAATGGCATTTAACGCAGTGCCGATAATGAAATGACCAGGAGTAAGTGCAGGCACATCGCAGGCGTTTTCAGGAACAGCCGTGATTGGTCTAGAATTTAGTATTGACTCGATTTGGATGATAAGAGTGTTAAATTCTGAAAAGGTTAATAAAGAGTTATTCATTATACGTTTTAGGTGATATTTAAAAGATTTAACAGCAGCCTCCTACAGCCCTCCAAAATGTGGAGGCCGGGGAGGTATATGCTTCCACACAATTCCATTAACAGCGCACACCCTTTCGATTTCTTCTTGGGATTGTTTGTGCTGAAGCATACTGAAAAGCTCCTCTAACTCTTTTCTAGCGCCGACAAAATTTGTAGCGTTATCGCTGTACAATACAGCACAAAGTCCACGACGAGCTATGAATCGTTTCAAAGCATTTAGAAAGCCTTTTGTGCTAAGGTCGTCAACAAGCTCCAAATGGGTGGCCTTAGTGACAAAGCATACGAATATGGCGACATATGCCTTTGTTGGTACTGTTCCGCGGCGACGAAAATGAATAAAAAAGGGGCCGCAATAATCAACTCCAACAACATTAAACGGCCTTGATTGTTGTGCTCGCAGTTCAGGCATATCTGCCATGAGTTGATCGTGTCGTAATGGGCGCGCTCTGGAGCAGCGAACACAATTATGAACGATGGAGCGGGCAGCGACTTTCCCGTGAATAGGCCAAAACATTTGCCTGGTTATGCTAAGAAGTGCCTGGGGTCCAACATGATGGTTGGAGATGTGAAGATGAGTCAAAAGGGCTCGCGTAAAAACATGCGATTTGGGAAGTAATATGGGATGCTTATTGTTGAAATCTATAGCAGCATGAAGTAAACGTCCACCTACCCTAAGAATTCCCTCTTGATCAATAAACGCTGCGAGAGCTTTGAGGGTGCTTTGTTTTGGCAGAGCACTACCGCAACTTAATGCTCGTATCTCTGTGGAGAACTCCACTCGCTGAATTAATTTTACAATAGCAACTAACGCAAGCCGTATTTCTTGTGGAGAGAGAACACCTGAACGGCGGTTTGACTCACTGGTTGTGGAGTTATGCTTGAAGCGCAGTATGTATGCGACTATGTTGAGTAGACTTTGATAATTATTGTGATATTTGATATTTTCTATGAAGTTCTCTTCGAGTGTGGCTGCTAAAACAAGTTTAACCCTTTTTTTTTGTAAGACATCATCACTGTGATGTATTCCCACAGGTAAAGAAGGCCAAAATTCTTCAGATTGCATTAAAAAACTAGGCCCGTTGTACCATAGGCTCGAACGCATTAATTCTTCAGGTAATACACCACGCGATAATAAGTCAGCTGGATTTTGGCTGGTTGGTACATAGCGCTATTGTGAAAATGTACTACTTTCCTGAATTAGCGCAACGCGGTTAGCGACAAATGTTTGCCAGCTGCAAGAATCTTGTTGTAGCCAATTTAAAACAATAGTGGAGTCGGTCCAATAGTTGATGCTTTGAAATTCAACGAAACTAAAAATTTCTTTGATACGTTTTACAAGTTCGGCCATTATGACAGCCGCACACAACTCCAATCTTGGAAGACAACATTTTTTAAGCGGCGCTACTCTTGTCTTAGCGCATAATAACTTAATGGTGACAGCTCCCCCTTCCTCGGAGAAACTTTTTATATACAGACAAGCTCCGTACGCATCTTCAGAACTGTCGGAAAATGCATGAAGTTCATAATTTGCACACGGTGCAAACGCTTGACGTTCTATCTCAAAATCATTTAAGTAATGTAGTTGATCTCGGAAGTTTTCCCATCTGCTGTGGTACTCTTGTGGCAATGCCTCGTCCCAGCTCAGCTTTAAACGCCACAATTGCTGCATGAATATCTTTGCCAGTACTACCACCGGACTAATTAGACCTAAGGGATCAAAAAATTGGGCAATTTCAGAGAGAATACTACGTTTGGTAAACGATTTTTGCCTTTGTGCATTCGGCTTTTGGTAAAGAAATTTATCGGTAGACGGATTCCAAATGTGCCCTAACGCTTTGATAGCATCTTTCCCTTTAATTTTAAAAAACTTCTCCTTATCTTCTTCTGGTACATTAGATAAAATGTCATTATGATTAGCGCACCACTTCTTTAGCTCGAATTTTCTTCGCAGTAGCATTGTCTGCAATTGCCCTTGCAAAACCTTTGCATCTTGAAGCGTATTAGCGCCTGTTAATAAATCATCGACGTAAAATCCATTAAGAGCAGTTTGGGAGCCGTCAGGAAAGTATCGCCTTTCATCTTCGCAGAGCTGTTGTAAAGCGCGTGTTGCCAGAAACGATGCAGACGATGTCCCGTAAGTGACCGTGCACAACTGAAATATCTCAAGGGGATCAGTCTCGCATGATCGCCATAAAATGTAGTGGAAACGTCTGTCATCAGGATGAAGTGATATCTGACGATACATTTTTGTGATGTCTGCCGTAAAAACATATGTAAAATAGCGAAAACGGAGCATTGTTGTGAACAAGTCAGGTTGAATTACGGGCCCAATCATATGCACCTCGTTTAATGAAACGCCAGTGCTCGTTTTTGATGAGGCATCAAAGACAACTCTAATTTTTGTTGTAGAGCTGGACGGCTTAAATACACAGTGGTGAGGAATTACGTAGCATGGGGTCTTTATATCCGTATCGATAACCCTTTCCATGTGAGATAAATTAATAAATTCTTCCATAAATTCTACGTATTGTAGTCTCAATCGTTCATTATTTCGAAATTTTGCCTCTAGCGAATAAAACCTCTTTAATGCAATGTTGTACGAATCGCCTAATATATTGAAATTATGCTTAAATGGCAGCCTTACTTGGTACCGGCCGCACTCACTGCGAGAAACATTTTTTTTGAAGTGTGCTTCACATTCTCTTTCTTCTCGCGATGTAATATGAGATGGACCGCTGATTTCCTCAATTTGCCAAAAGGCTTTAATTGAGTCATTCAGCGTTGATTCGCTACATGCTTCGGAAGGCTTTGCAAAAAGGCTCATTAGATTTGTAGATTTATGCGCGGATAGTTTTCCCGCGACTACTCAGCCTAAAAAAGTGTTTTGTGCTATCGGCAAGTCAGGCCCAAGCTTAATTTGGCCGACTGAGAGTACTTCGTAAAATAAATCTACACCAATAAGAAGGTCTATACGTTGGGGAATGTTAAACAGCGGGTCGGCTAAACAGATATTTTTTGGAACATTCCATTCATCAATAATAATTTTTCGATCCGGCATTTGCCCAGTTATATTAGGAAGAATTAAGGCCTCTAAGTTAGAGGAGAAATCATTGAAACGTGATTTTATTGTAAAGGTCGCCTTAAATTTTGCTGACGTTTGCATGTCGTTTGCAGACGTGAAAGATGTAGGAGAATGCTGACGTTTGATTCCAGCAATTCTAACGATGCGCTCCGAAATCATATTTAGCTGAGAGCCAGAATCTAAGAGTGCACGGCACGTAATATTTTGATTACAATGGTTAACCAAATTTAGGATAACGGTTCCCAGAACATTGCTATCTTTCGATTTGCTATGCAAAGTGACCTGCGGGTTAGGCACAAAGTTGAGATTTGGAGATAGAAACTTAGTAGAAGAACCGGGTTGATGGTTATTGTTGCTGTTCGCTTGCGAGACAGAGGCGTTTGCTTGATGTAATAACGAGTGATGTTTATGACCGCATGACTGACATTTAAAGTTAGATGGACAATTTAATGCAGTATGGCTGTTTTGTTTTAAACAATTTTCACATAATCTCAGCTCTCGCACCTTTTGTAATCGATCCCTTACGGTTAGGTTAATGAAAGCTACGCAACGATAAATTAAATGACCTGTTTCATGGCAAAAGTTGCATGAAAATTTTGTTGCTGTAAATGCCCTATGTTGTTTTTGATTTTTGGATGATAGACCCGTCGCAATGGCATTAGAATTACTTAAAAGATTGGTTTGTACATTACCTTCTAATATCTGGCATCTTTTCTTCAAAAATGTCATTAGTTCAGTAAGCGTTGACATGCGATCTGTAGCGGATTCTTCATTCCATTTTAAAGCGGTTTGGGCATCCAGTTTTGTAGTTATTAGGTGCACAATAAGATCGTCCCACTGGTCAACTGGACGATTTAGGTTACGCAGTCCAACCATGTGATTATTCATTTTGTCGATTAGATTTCGCAGATCGGTAGAGTTTGCACTAGTAATCTTAGGGTGATGGAACATAAGTTCGATGGGCTTTGTCCCGATCACCTTTTTGTTTTCAAATCGCTCACGGAGACGCTGTAATGCAACCTCATAATTTTCGGATACTATCCTCAGCCCTTCAATAGTCGCCTTGGCAGTACCCTCCAACGTTGCTACCAGATGATGAAATTTCGCGAGAGTTGTGATGTGTTGGTTTTTGTGTACTAGTGAGTTGAACTCGTCGTACCAGCTCATCCAAGCAGTAACTTCACCTGAAAATGAGTGCAATTCTATTTTTGGCAATCTTATAGTGTCATACCTCTCCGGCGTTTTATCATTATCCACGATTGTTGTGTTAGCTGCATTGTCTAATTTTGAGAGCATAACCTTTATGTTGGATGCAGTTAAGTAGTATAGCTCCTCGTAAGTAGAGCGATGATGCTGTAAAGTTTCCTCTGGGTCTCTTTCCTCAATTTTTGATTGAACACTGCGAAATGTGCTGTACGAATTCTCCAAAGCTTCAAGGCGAATAGTCAGCTCCGATGAAGAGGTCAATGTTGGATCTTGCATAATACGTTCAATCAAGTCGCGGGTACGATCCATTTGTTGCTCGCACACGGTACGGCGTGTATTTAGCACGGCAGCTGCCTTTTGGGCCTTTCTAGAGGCAGTGGAGGTTGAACCTCCTCCAGCATCGCCTGCCTTGCCACAACTTTGCTCAGTGTCGGACATTTTCGCAAATTAATGTTGAAAATAGCTATCTCGCCGGGGCCTCCAAATGTTTGTAGGCAAACTAAGCGTTTTTAGTTCACAAGATGGTTGGCGTTCAATGAACTATTTCCAGATATAAAAAAGCGATTTAATAAAAGATGAAAAAAAAAACACGCTACGAGCGGAAGTTTCGTGAAAAGGTTTATAATAATTGTTGTTATTTTAATTGTACATGTCAAAGCTCACATTTGTACATCGATATTATGACAATTGCAATTTGTTATCGTAACTTATCGACATAAGGTATGGTACACATGTACTAGAGTTTTAATATAAATCAAATCATAAGTTTAATTGAGATTAGATCTTAACAGGAACCAAACGCAGCTAGCCCTTCCAAATGGACTACGGTCATCTTATTCCTTGGCCTTCCCATAGTTTGTATGCGATATACCACATCGTTGATCCGTTTTATGACTTTGTATGGGCATTCCTAGTTACATTGTAGTTTTGGGGACAAACCTTTCCTACGCTGTGGGTTGTATAGCAGCACTAAATCTCCTTCTATAAAACTTTCCGAATTTATTGCTTTGTCGTACCTGGCCTTCATCTTATCGCTCATGATCTTATTCCGTTGTCTCACAAGGTCGTGAATTTCTCTCATTTTTTCTTCCAATACGCTAGTAGATTCCCGAGCATTTACTTCTGCATCAGCGTTTATCCCAAACTTCAAATCAGCTGGCAATCGAAGATCATTTCCGAAAATTACCTTTGCAGGAGTCTGACCAGTTGTTTTATGTACTGCAGAGCGATATGCCATAAGGAATAAGGAGATGTGGGTGTCCCAATCCTTCTGGAACTTATCCACTACTTTCCTCAGGTGCTCTTCCAAGGTTGTATTGAATCGTTCCACCATGCCATCTGACTAAGGATGCAGTGAAGTTGTTCGAGTTTTCCGAATGCCCAATGTCTTGCACATTTCCTGGAACACAGCTGATTCGAAATTTCTGCCTTGGTCAGAATGTATCTCCATCGGTGCACCAAACCTAGCTACCCAATTGTTAGTAAACACTTCTGCTATGGTTTCTGCCTCTTGATTTGGAATAGGCTACACTTCTGGCCATTTGCTGAAATAGTCCATAACTACCAGTACATATTTGTTTCCGAATTTGCTAGTAGGAAATGGACCAGTTACATCCATGGCTATCCTCTCAAATGGCGCACCTGATTTATACTGTTTCATTTGTCCATGGCTCCTTGATTTCGGTCCTTTAGCTTTGATGCATACTTCACAATTGGTGGATGATCCGCGACCGATTGACGGCAACTAACCCAATAAAATCTGTGCTTGACTTTCTCCAAGGTCTTGGTGACTCCAAGATGACCTCCGCTTGGACCGTTATGTAATTCATTGAGTACATCAGGGATTTTCTTCTTTGGGACGACTATCAGCTTTCGAACGCATTGACCATCCTCACTCTCCCATATTCGATGCAAACAACCGGGTTCTAGTTGCAAACTATTCCACTGCGCCCAATATGACTTGGCAACAGGACTTTCTGCTGACATCTGCTCTCTTGATGGTCGCTCGTTTCGTTCGATTCTTTGCATCACACGTGTAAGATCTGGATCTTCGTGCTGACATCTCCTTATTTGATACATGTTCCATTTGTCTGTAGATGTTATAGTCATGAGCCGCACAGCTATAATGTCTTCCTTGGCCTCAGCTTTGGAACAATGCTTGTATTTCAAGTTACATGGTCTTCGTGATATTGCATCAGCATTTCCGTGGGTGGTACCTTTGCGATGCTCTATGGAAAAGTCATAACTTTGCAGTCGCTCTATCCACCGTGCCAATTAACCTTCCGGATTACGGCACTGTAAGAGCCATTTCAACGCTGCATGGTCTGTCCTGACGTGGAGTCGAGATACTTGTGGAAATGCTTAACGCACTCTACCAATGCCAACAGTTCTCTCCGGGTTACACCTCAGGCTTCCCAATTGTTCGGCTATAGTATGCAACTACCTTCTCCTGTCCATCAACAATTTGGGACAAAACACCTCCTATAGCATAACCACTCGCATCTGTATCCAGAATAAACTTTGAACCTGGAATTGAAAATGCTAACATCGGGGCAGTGCATAGCTGTTCGTTCAATGTTTGAAAAGCCACCTCCTGTTCCTTCTTCCAATCAAATCTCATATTCTTCCTGGTAAGGTGATGGAGACTACTAGCTACGCTGGCAAAATTCGGTACAAATCGGCGATAATACGCGCACAGCCCAAGGAAGCTCCGTAACTCATGAAAACTTCTCGGTCTTGGCCAATCCTTTACGGCTTCGATATTTTCCTTAGCAGTGCAGATTCCCTCCATAGTTAACTTGTGACCCAAATAACTTACTTCCTCTTAAACAAGGAACACTTCTTGGGACTTAGTTTCAGACCAGCACCAGCTCTCTCTCTATGGCGCGATATACAACAGGTATATCATCATAAACCTCCTAAGAGATTTTTGCGCCAAGCTTCTCTTCTAATTTGTGGTGTGCCGATTTGAATTTTCCCTACAAATTGGTGGGACCTACAGTTTTTTGCCGATTCCGAACGGCATCTACAAAGGAGACGAATTTTTTGCTGAGAAGCCTGTCATGCCAGAAATACACTCGGAGAGTTTGCCAAACCACTGCCGAGGGGCGACCCCGTTTTGAAAAACTTTTTTCAAATCACTTTTGATGTTACCTGTACCAGGGCTCGAACCATGGACCTTCGGTGTGGTAGGCCGGCAACACTACCTTCACACCACGGCGGCCGCCACCAGCACCAGCTATTCTTTGGAAAACTTCCTCCAAGTTCTTTAGGTGTTCCTCAAAGCTTTTTCCCAGCACGATGATGTCGTCGAGATACACCAAACATGTTTGGCAGTGCAACCAATTTAGTATCTGGTCCATGAGTCTCTCAAAAGTAGCTGGAGCATTGCATAGCCCGAAGGGCATTACCGTAAATTGCCAAAGCCCTTCTCCAACGCTGAAGGCCGTCTTCTCTTTATATTCATCCTTTACCTCCACTTGCCAGTAGCCGCTTTTTAAGTCCAGTGTGAAAACCCATTTCGTGTCAGATATCGAGTCCAGAGTATCTTCGATTCTTGGCAATGGATAACTGTCCTTTTTCGTTACGTCGTTCAATTTCCGGTAATCCACACAGAACCTCATTTTTCCATCCTTCTTTTTCACTAGTACTACTGGTGAGCTCCATGGACTAGCTGATGGTTCGATCACGCCGCTGTCACTCATTTTCTGTATAATTTCTCTTACTACTTGGCGTTTGGCCAATGGAATACTACGAGGAGCTTGGCGGATTGGCCTTGCATCACCAGTATCAATTTGATGCTTCACAACTTTGGTACGACCTGGTTTGTAACCGCCCTTGTCAAATATGCTCGAGTACTTTGATAGAAGTTCCTTTGCCTTTTTCTTATGATCTTTTTCGAGGCCTGACGTCTACGACGTGATATCATCTGAAAGATTAATCTTGATGGTAGAATCATTTTCCTGCAGCTGCTCACAATTGATAACTACCTTGACCTCTTGGCATTGTCCCAATACTGCTCCTTTGGAAAGTTTAATCGGCGATTTTAACTCATTAAGTTGTTCTTACCGGTACACGTCCATCTTCTTGGTCATGGCCAGGGGGTTTCCTACTAATATGTTCGTCCTTGACAATTTGTTTGTCCCATGATCTCCATCAATCTTTGCCCATATGATTGCTTCCGACTTCGGTGGAATTTGTTGGCTCTCCTCCACAAGCACTCGCTTACTAACGTATTTGCTTTAGTAGCCAAAATTTAATGGTACATCCTATTTCTTTCTTTAAATGGTCATCTAACCGCCCGGGCGATTTTGACCGTCCAACATAGCTCGCCAGTCGTTTCTTCGTTGCGCCAACTGGCGCCAATTGGAAACACCGCGGGATCGCAAATCGGTCTCCACTTGGTCCTTCCATCGGAGTGGTGGCCTCTCTCTTCCTCTGCTTCCACCAGCGGGTGCCGATAAGAATACCTTCGGGGCTGGAGCATCTTTGCCTATTCGCACTACGTGGCCTAGCCAGCGAAGCCGCTGTGTTTTAATTCGCTGAACTATGTCGGCCTCTGCGTAAAGTTCATACAGCTCATCATTAAATCTTCTTCGGTACTCGCCGTCGCCAACGCGTAGAGGTCCACAAATCTTTCGAAGGACCTTTCTCTCGAATACTCCCAGAGCCGCCTCATCAGATGTTGTTAGTGTCCACGCTTCTGCACCATTTAGCAGGACGGGTGCGATGAGTGACTTATAGAGTGTTAGTTTCGTTCGTCGAGAGAGGACTTTACTTTTCAATTGCCTACTCAGTCCAAAGTAGCATTTGTTTGCAAGAGTAATTCTTCGTCGGATTTCTAGGCTAACATTATTGTTGGTGTTAATGCTGGGTTTTTTCCAAGATTTGGCGTATTGTAAAAATCTAGTCGATGGTAGATTTACCAGGTCTGAAGCCACACTGATAAGGTCCAATCAGTCTGTTCACATCAGGCTTCAGTCTTTCGCACAATACGCTTTATAGGACCTTATATGCGATATTCAAAAGGCTGATCCGCGATAGTTGGCGCAGTTTGCAAGATGGCCCTTCTTGTGGATTGGGCAGAGAACACTGAGATTCCAATCTTCAGGCATGCATTCATCCAACCATATTCTGCACAGCTCCTCGCTTCCGTGTTTGAATAGCTCAGCAGGCAAACCATCAGCGCCAGCTGCTTTATTATTTTTCATTAGGGATATTGCTATTCGCACCTCATTATAGTCGGGTTGTGGAACGTCAATTCCATCATCTTCGATTGTGGGCTCGGGTTCGGCATCTTCTCTGGTTTCTTGCTCAGTTTCTCCATTTAAAAGGGCAGAGAAGTGATCTCTCCATATTCTGAGTGCTCTCTGAACATCGGCCACCAGGTCGCCGTTCGCATTCTTACAGGAGTTTGCCCCAAGTTTAAAACCTTCTGTCATTCGCCGAATTTTTTTATAGAAACATCCATGTTCTGATAATTCATAATCCTGTTTTGCATGTCGATCTTGATGCCTGGCTGGCTTAAGAAGTCCACAAACTATGATTTCGTCAACAATATCTGCTACTATAAAACTGTGTAGAACGGCCACGTTCCCAATTACGATTTCACATGTTAGTTCTCCTAGGACATGGGTGTCCTCACCAGTGGCCGTACGTAACTTTTCTCCATGCAATGGTCTCACCTCCTTGTTGACTAAATCAGATCGAATTATGGAATTTGATGCGCTAGTAAGTGCTCTTTTCCATCCACATATGCAACAACAGTAACATTACTAGCTTTCCTTCCGATCTGTGAGACAGAGATTATGGGGCATTCAGTTGCGGGAGCCAGTCCACGCCCCTTTCGGCTGGCTCGATTTAGTTTAACGACTGTTTTGGTTGGGAGGCTTGCTCATCTCCTTCAGCTTTGCGTTTTCGTTCACCTGAATTGCTGGGGTTACTGGAGCCAGTGCCGCAATAACGTGCTATGTGACCTCGTTTTCCGCCCTTAAAGCATTTTATGGCAATATTACTTTTTTTCCTGTACTCCGTTTAACGCTTCCAAAATTTTGTCTTCCCAAGCCGGAGTTTCCACTTCTACACGATGAGCCTTGTATGCAGGTTTACTCAAATGCGAGGCTGTTTCCTGCGTCAGAGCATGCGATACCGTTTCAGAGAATGTCCGTTTGGGGTTTGCATATGTGGCCCGATTTGTCTCTACATCGCGTATTCCATTTATAAAACTTTGGATCTTTACCCTCTCAGCGTACTCCACGGGTGCTTCCGCATTTGCTAAATGGGCAAACCTCTCGATGTCTGATGCAAATTCCTGCAAAGTCTCATTAGGTTTCTGGGATCAATTCTGTAGCTCTAGTCTGTTAGCACGACACACGCCAAATAATAAATATATTTACATACATTCCTATAATTACGCAAGAAGACACCTGTTGCACAAGCCAGGCAAATAAATTCCATAACGGAATATAACACCAAAATAAGTAGGAATGCAGCAAACGGTGGGAAATGCACTGTCAGCAAGTTCACAAGGAGGCAACAGCAGCGCAGTTGGTAGAGCGGCGACAAAATAAGCTAGATGTAAGAATATAATATTTTGTAAAGTTAGTTCTAATTCGGACATTAACAAATAAAGGAGCCTTAGCTCCCAATAAAACCATTTTTTTCGAATTAATAACGTTCCGTAATTTAACTGGCGCCCGAGCAGGGACCAGCGCGAGTGTCGTAAAGTAGTAGTGCCTGAAAACAAAAAAGTAAGGCCACGCGAGTGACGTATGTAACAAAACGGTAAAAGTGCCTGAAAAATAACAAGTAAGGCCACGCGTCTACAGCGGCATCGGGAAGTGGAATAAGCAGTACGACCCAGGTACCCAAGTACTAGGAGGGAAAGGGACGAATTCTCAGGACGACCAGAAGAGTTTAACTCCTGGAGAAAGAGTGTTGATAGGATACTAAAAGCATACGAGTTCTTGCAAAACCCACCTAAATATTTCGCCATATTACACACAATTAGACACAAAATCGACACGGCTCTCGAATCATATAGCACTCCACTAGATTGGGCACACATTAGAAAGTGCCTCATGATGCACTATTCCGACAAGAGGGATATCGGTACTTTAGAGTACCAAATGACTACATTAGCCCAACGCCACGAAATATCTTTCTCTCAGGCATTTTACCATATCTGGTACCCTGTCTAAATCATTTATGTTTTGTGCATTTAGTGTCACGCTATGATCTGGTGGCAGATCGTTAAGGGAAGCCCTATTCATTTCACCTAACATCTCCCTAACTGCTGGTTCTATTCTCGTCGTATTCGCGACGGGAGCATCTCCCTGATGGGAACCTCTATATTCCAACCTAAGTTGGTTCAGTTGATCAACGAGTTTTTCCGTGGATCCTGGCATTTTCCTAATTTTCTTTATTTTGTTGCTAATTTCCTGTTAGTCCTTCTTCTATTTCACAAGGCTCAACTCAATTTACTTTTCTCAGTGATTTCTGTATAACTTTTTTTCTTAAATTTTATTGATTTGTTTGCTAATTTCTTGTTAATTTTTCGTTTGGTTCACAAAACGCAGCTCAATTTACTTTTCACAATGATTTCTGTATAAAAAAAATTTTTTTTATTATTTTAATTTTTTTTTTTTTTCTGGATTCGTTTGCTAATTTCTTGTTAATTTTTTCTTTTGTTTCACACAGCGCAACTCAGTTTACTTTTCACAATGATTTCTGTATAAATTTTTTCTTAAATTGTATAGATTTGTTTGCTAATTTCTTGTTAATTTTTCCTTTGGTTCACAAAACGCAATTAAATTTACTTTTCACAATAATTTACTTTTCTCTTTTTTTATTACAATTGTTATTATTTTTTTTGTTTCCAATTATTTACTTATTATTAATCTTACGCTAGTATCATGTCCAACGCTGGATGTCGGGTTCTTGCCGCTTCGGTGTTCGTCCCTTTCCCTCCTAGTACTTGGGTACCTCGGTCGTACTGCTTATTCCACTTCCCGATGCCGCTGTAGACGCGTGGCCTTACTTGTTATTTTTCAGGCACTTTTACCGTTTTGTTACATACGTCACTCGCGTGGCCTTACTTTTTTGTTTTCAGGCACTACTACTTTACGACACTCGCGCTGGTCCCTGCTCGGGCGCCAGTTAAATTACGGAACGTTATTAATTCGAAAAAAATGGTTTTATTGGGAGCTAAGGCTCCTTTATTTGTTAATGTCCGAATTAGAACTAACTTTACAAAATATTATATTCTTACATCTAGCTTATTTTGTCGCCGCTCTACCAACTGCGCTGCTGTTGCCTCCTTGTGAACTTGCTGACAGTGCATTTCCCACCGTTTGCTGCATTCCTACTTATTTTCGTGGTGTTATATTCCGTTATGGAATTTATTTGCCTGGCTTGTGCAACAGGTGTCTTCTTGCGTAATTATAGGAATGTATGTAAATATATTTATTATTTGGCGTGTGTCGTGCTAACAGACTAGAGCTACAGAATTGATCCCAGAAACCTAATGAGACTTTGCAGGAATTTGCATCAGACATCGAGAGGTTTGCCCATTTAGCAAATGCGGAAGCACCCGTGGAGTACACTGAGAGGGTAAAGATCCAAAGTTTTATAAATGGAATACGCGATGTAGAGACAAAGCGGGCCACATATGCAAACCCCAAACGGACATTCTCTGAAACGGTATCGCATGCTCTGACGCAGGAAACAGCCTCGCATTTGAGTAAACCTGCATACAAGGCTCATCGTGTAGAAGTGGAAACTCCGGCTTGGGAAGACAAAATTTTGGAAGCGTTAAACGGAGTACAGGAAAAAAAGTAATATTGCCATTAAATGCTTTAAGGGCGGAAAACGAGGTCACATAGCACGTTATTGCGGCACTGGCTCCAGTAACCCCAGCAATTCAGGTGAACGAAAACGCAAAGCTGACGGAGATGAGCAAGCCTCCCAACCAAAACAGTCGTTAAACTAAATCGAGCCAGCCGAAAGGGGCGTGGACTGGCTCCCGCAACTGAATGCCCCATAATCTCTGTCTCACAGATCGGAAGGAAAGCTAGTAATGTTACTGTTGTTGCATATGTGGATGGAAAAGAGCACTTACTAGCGCATCAAATTCCATAATTCGATCTGATTTAGTCAACAAGGAGGTGAGACCATTGCATGGAGAAAAGTTACGTACGGCCACTGGTGAGGACACCCATGTCCTAGGAGAACTAACATGTGAAATCGTAATTGGGAACGTGGCCGTTCTACACAGTTTTATAGTAGCAGATATTGTTGACGAAATCATAGTTTGTGGACTTCTTAAGCCAGCCAGGCATCAAGATCGACATGCAAAACAGGATTATGAATTATCAGAACATGGATGTTTCTATAAAAAAATTCGGCGAATGACAGAAGGTTTTAAACTTGGGGCAAACTCCTGTAAGAATGCGAACGGCGACCTGGTGGCCGATGTTCAGAGAGCACTCAGAATATGGAGAGATCACTTCTCTGCCCTTTTAAATGGAGAAACTGAGCAAGAAACCAGAGAAGATGCCGAACCCGAGCCCACAATCGAAGATGATGGAATTGACGTTCCACAACCCGACTATAATGAGGTGCGAATAGCAATATCCCCAATGAAAAATAATAAAGCAGCTGGCGCTGATGGTTTGCCTGCTGAGCTGACTATCCCGAGCTGACTTATTCCTCAGCCCCAAAACCTAGTTTTACACCCAGGTCGCAACAGTTTAATCGACAACCAAATAGGTACCCAAACAATCCATTCATTCCACAGACAAATCGTCCTAGCAACTACGATTACCCCGGATATGATCAAGGATTCCGCACGGGATATAACGGCCAAACAAATTATCCCCAGTATAACCCAAATTTCCGTTCGAACCCAACAGGATACAATAATCAAAATAATTACCCCAATAATAACAGAAGCAATCTACCACCAAAACCACCAGTACCCATGGACGTAGACCAGTCCATACGTTCCAGACAGGTCAATTATCAAAACCGGCCGCAGAATAACCAAAACAATTTCGCGCAGAAGCGTCCCCTTTCTACCCAAGATCCTCACGCACCGAATAAAATGCACAAAACTTTTACGCCGATACGGGCTACACTAAACCGGATGAATACTATGATCAAGCAGATCCTCACCAAATCTACGAGGATAATCCCGTCCCAAATAATTACGGAAGCGAAAATCAACTGGAACATGTACCAAAAAGCAACCTTAATTTAATCACAAACAACAATCCGGCCCCGTACGAGCAGGATTGCACAGAACTAGATACTATTCATTTTTTTATATTAACGCCATCTTCACTCCCCTATTACGAGTTCATTGCTAAGAGTGGAGATGGACTAGACTTTTTAATCGATACCGGCTCAAATAAAAATTACATACAATGCTCTAGGATAAGAAATTCAATTCCTAATGAGCATACCTTTAAAGTTAACTCTGTCGCAGGAGACATAGAGATCACTCACCACACATACGTGGATATCTTCGGACACGGCGTAGGCAAAATTAAATTTTTAATTTTACCAACATTAAACTCCTTTCATGGAATAATAGGTAACGATACGCTCAAACAACTACAAGCACAATCCACACCGATAAAAATATGGTGACAATTTTCGAGAATATAGTTATCCCTCTAAAACAAAGAGTGTCACAAGAAGTG
Organism: Merzomyia westermanni; assembly: GCA_949987695.1. Classification (NCBI taxonomy): domain Eukaryota; kingdom Metazoa; phylum Arthropoda; class Insecta; order Diptera; family Tephritidae; genus Merzomyia; species Merzomyia westermanni. Next base: position 84,776,555 of record OX465289.1, read on the forward strand.
AATAATGTAGGAATAAAAATGCCACATCTTTCTGCCGAAATACAATCAAAAATTAATAACATAATTGGGAAATGCCCAAATCTATTCTCGGATCCCGATGAAAAACTAACATATACTACCTTAGTGAAGGGCGAAATCCGCACTACCAGCGACACACCCATATATTCCAAGCCTTATCCTTATCCAATGGCGCTTAAAGAAGAAATCGAACGACAAATAGAGGAGCTTCTAGATAACGGGATAATTAGGAGTTCGAAATCCCCCTATAACTCCCCAGTCTGGATAGTCGACAAAAAGTTGGATGCCTCCGGTAAAAAGAAAAACCGGATGGTGATCGATTATCGCAAGCTCAATTCAATTACAATCCCCGATCAGTACCCCATCCCAGAAATAAATGAGGTTCTTGCAAACCTCGGAAACAATTCACTATTTACCGTTATCGATCTTAAAAGCGGATTCCACCAGATACCACTCCGTGAGTCCGATATCGAGAAAACGGCATTTTCCGTAAACAACGGAAAGTACGAATTTCTCCGGTTGCCATTTGGGCTCAAGAATGCTCCGTCCACATTTCAACGAGCACTGGATGACATCCTCCGGCAACATATCGGTGTAAGATGTTACGTCTACATCGACGACGTGATAATATTTTGGAAAAACGAAGAGGAGCACTTAAAAAATATTGAATTGGTGTTCAAAACCCTAGAGAGAGCAAACATGAAAATACAGTTAGATAAGTGTGAGTTTGCTAAAAAGGAAGTCGAATTCCTGGGGTACGTTGTTACTCCGGGAGGAATAAAAACAAACCCAAAAAAGGTAGAAGCCATAGTCAATATGCCTCCTCCTAAAAATCTTAAGGAACTTCGTTCGTTCCTTGGCATGGCAGGCTATTATAGAAGATTTATTCAGGACTTTGCCAAGATAGCTAAGCCACTTACGGCCATTTTGCGAGGCGAATTTGGAAATATTTCCAAAAACGCATCAAGTAAGCAATCCATTACCCTAGATCAGGAAGCGTTAAATGCATTCGATAAAATAAAAAACACCTTACTTCACGAGACATCGTTCTGTCCCATCCGAATTTCGAAAAGGACTTCGAACTGACCACAGACGCATCCGTCTTCGCAATAGGCGCCGTACTATCACAAAATAAAAAACCCATAACATACATATCTAGAACCCTCAACAAAGCCGAAGAATCTTATGCAACCAATGAAAAGGAGATGCTGGCCATTATATGGTCCTTAAGCTCCTTAAGGAATTACTTGTACGGGTCAAGAAAAGTAAATATATTTACCGATCATCAACCGCTTACATATGCCTTAAGTACAAGGAGTACGAATAGCAAAATGAAACGATGGGAAGCCATCTTAGAAGAATATGATTACGAACTAAGGTACAAACCAGGAAAATCAAACGTTGTAGCGGACGCACTGTCAAGGATACTGAACCAAGTTAATTCACTCAATTTTCTCATATTGATGAGAGTTCAGGTCATAATTTGATACCGTGCGCGGAAGTACCAATAAATGTTTTCAGGAATCAGATTTTTCTTAGGGAAGCAGAATCAGCATCATACCAATTTAGAATAGTCTTTCCGACCATTCACTGGCATATAATAGAAGAACCACGATTCAACGAACAAAATATTGTGGCATTGTTTAAAAGATATCTAAATCCGTCCGTAATAAACGGTATCTATACAAACGAAAGGACAATGGGAATAATCCAAAACATTTTCCCACAACATTTTAGGAATATCAGGTGCAGGTACACGCAAAAATTGGTCGAGGACATTACCAGCGAACAAGAACAGGAGGAAATTATCCTGAAAGAACATCTCAGAGCCCATAGAAATGCTAAGGAGAATAAAATACAGATTTTGGAGGGAAGCTATTTTCCCGGTATGGTGAACAAAATTAAACGAATCGTGGAAAATTGTGCAGTGTGCAAGGAAAACAAATACGAGAGGCACCCCAATCAGCCAAAATTGGCAGCCACCCCACTACCAACCTTCCCGGGACATACAATACACATAGATATATTTCTGACTGAAGGAAAAAGAGTCATGATACGCGGTAACGAAAATGCTAAATAGTAGGGCAATAGAAGACGTTAGGAGACCGTTACGAGAAATTTTGTTTTCATTTGGCGTCCCAAGGATAGTGGTAATCGACAACGAGCCATCACTTAACTCAAATTCCATCATGTTTATGATGAGGGATGAGTTGGGGATCGAGGTCTATACTACCCCACCATATAAGAGTCAAGCAAACGGACAGGTGGAGAGATTCCACTCTACGTTAACCAAATTATGCGCTGGAACTGCTGGAGCGAGCGTTTTCCGAATACAACCACACCATCCACTTCGTTACGGGGAAGAGGCCAGTGGACCTATTTTTTTTGTAGGAACGTGACCTTCACACCAGAGGATATAGAACGTACAAGACAAAATAACCTGCAAAAGCTAGCAGAAAAACAAAGAAAGGATATCGAATACCAAAACAGAGATAAGCAGGAAATCAAGGAATACCTACCGGGACAGGTTACTTTTGTTAAGAAAAATAAAAGATTAGGTACGAAATTAAGTAAACCATACAGTAAAGAAATAGTTAGGGAAAATAGGAATAGCACAGTACTAACGGAAAAGGGGCAAGTTATACACAAAAGTAGAATAAGAAACTGACTAACGTTTTTCTTCTTACAGGCTTCTTCTGCCAATGTGCCTCGCAGAGGTACAGATTCTCGACTACTCTAACTCCCAACTTGTAACAATAGAAAAAGGAACGGCCAAACTACAGACCGGAACATTTAGAATGATACACGAAATCGACATTGATAAATACAACGAAATCCTGGAGCATATAGAAATGAAAACGCAAGCAGAAGAACTCTATAAAAATCCGAATTATCCCTTCTTACCCCTTCTCATATCACAAATCAAGGCTCATCTAAATAATCTAAAAATAGAAGGAAGATCGAAAAGATCACTTAATTTCATAGGTAGTGCGTGAAAATGGATTGCAGGAAATCCAGACCACGAAGATCACGAAATAGTTTTGAATAAATTAAATAACGTCCTTGAAAATAATAACAATCAGGTCATTATTAACAAACTAACAATAGAAAAGATAAACGAAATTACAAATATTACAAACAATATTACTAAAGAATTGAAAAATGACAAAAAAAATAGGAGCATTTTTGAAATTGAAATATAAATTATTAATTTTGAAGGAGGAAATTATAAATATCGCATACGCAATTCATTGGGCCAAAGCCAATATAGTAAATTCATATATCATGTCAAGCGAAGAAGTAGATATTGCCAAACAAATTTTCGAAAAAGATAACATTCCATTTATAAATTTAGACGAGGCGTTAGAGTTTTCACAAATTAAAATAGCAACAAATGCCAAATAATCATTTACATCATAAGTACGGTAGAAGCACAAACTTGTAAAACAGTAGACATTAGAGAAATAAAGAAAAACAATAAGATTAATAAAATAAATTTCGAATCAGTACTTATCTGCGAAAGCAACCTTTATGGCATACAAAAAAATTGTAAACAATACAACTCACTTCAGATATGTTCAAAAAATAATTTGTTAGATTTAAGTAAGGACTATTGTATAAGTAATCTCTTAAACAGCCGCTTGCCAAACTGCACAGTGACCAACAGTCAACGAAGCACTCTCACCAGACATCCTATTTTTGAACGACTTTAAAGGAGAAATCTCAATAAACGAAGAAACTTCATCCCTTAACGGTACATTTATAATACATTACAACAACGCTACAATTATAATCAACAGAAAAAAATTTTCCAATACGGAAAAACGCACAAGCAAGCCCCTACCCGCTATACTCCAGCCATTTGCGGAATCAAACAGAACCGAAGAAATATTGTCCTTGCAAATGTTAAAGCAGGTAAACATAAAGCTAATAGAATACACAAAATCTGCAACCCATTTCAACTATGCTACTAATATCAGCATTGCACTGGTAGCAATAATCATCATTATATCCGTTACAAAGTCAAGATTACCTCTCAAAAAGGTCAATCAGAACCAGCCCATCGAATTAACAGAAGCTGCAATAGAGGGGCTTAATCAAATATTCTAAAAACCCAGCACTTCAAACGAGGACGTTTGAACTTCAGGGGGGGAGATGTTAGCACGACACGCGCCAAATAATAAATATATTTACATACATTCCTATAATTACGCAAGAAGACACCTGTTGCACAAGCCAGGCAAATATATTCCATAACGGAATATAACACCACGAAAATAAGTAGGAATGCAGCAAACGGTGGGAAATGCACTGTCAGCAAGTTCACAAGAAGGCAACAGCAGCGCAGTTGGTAGAGCGGCGACAAAATAAGCTAGATGTAAGAATATAATATTTTGTAAAGTTAGTTCTAATTCGGACATTAACAAATAAAGGAGCCTTAGCTCCCAATAAAATAATTTTTTTCGAATTAATAACGCTCCGTAATTCAACTTATCTGCTTCCGATGTTCGCCACCATAGCGTCTCTCAACCGCACCCATCAATGCTTCATAACTGTTCCTTTCGGACTCGGGAATAGTCTGTAAGATTTCTGCTGCAGGTCCCTTCAATGCCACGAATAGTGCTGCAACTTTATCTTCAGTGCACCAGTTATTCACCGCAGCCGTCTTCTCAAATTGCAGCTTAAATACCTGGAATGGAACAGAACCATCAAAGGAAGGTGATTTTACCTTGGGAGTATTCGCTAAAGCTGATGGACTATTTACTTGCAATTCCTGTATACGACCTCTCAATGCATCTACCTCAGCATCGATTTTATCCTGCATCTGTGCAATTTTCGTATCTTGGACTTCTAGTTTAGATGACACCCTAGCCTCCTGTGCTTCCAACCGCGAAGAGATATATGCCTTCTGGTCTTCCATTTGAGATCTCATGTATGCTTTCTGTCTTTCGTCTAGTTGAGATGTGATACGTGTGTCCTGTTCTTCAAGCTTAGATGCCACATGTACCTTCTGTTCTTCCAACTGAGCTGCCATGTTTGTCTTCTGTTCTTCCAACTGAGATGAAATGCTTGTCTTGTGTTCTTCCAGCTGAGTTGCCATGTGTGTCTTCTGTTCTTCCAGCTGTGTTGAAACGCTTGACGACATCTGAGTCATACAGCCAACAACGCGTTTGTATCCACACTTGCCACTGGATTCGGAAGCTCCTTTTTCTCTTCCATTTTCGTCGAAAATGGAAAATATAATCATCAACGTTGATTCCTTCCGCTTCCATTGCCTCCCGTAGTGTGATTGTAGCTCGTATTTATTGCCTGTGGTGTTTAGTCCGCGTTGTTCCAACTCAGTTTTAAGTTGCTGAATCTTTAACTCATTCAACTTAGCCATGCCCTTGTTATCCTTGCAACCACTGGTACTTATTTAACAATACCGCTTCTGACACCAATTGTGACGAATTCGTTGATTCCTTCATTATCAATCCTGGGTTCGATCACTATAAAGTCAAATAAACACACGCACAGATATTGTAAGTAATAGCTAGTTTTATTTACTAGTAATAAACGCAATACAAATTTAAGAGTTTGGTAACTTCGCAGTAGTTCACTATTGAACGCTTGAAAATAAACTGATCTGATCAGCCTGCCTTGCTTGGTCACTGCCTTATATAGTCCGACAGGGTGCTACCCCACGCACCTAGAAGTTTCTTGGTTGTTCGCTCTTCGTGTTCTGGAAGGGTTGGTGTTATTTATTGTTATCTCCTCTTTGCATCGTATTCGCTAACACTCGCGCCATCTCTCTTCCTCTTCCTAGTTACACGCTTGCCCGCTTAAGAGTAGCCATCGTTATCTCTGTTGTGTTTAACTAGTGGTGGGAGTGTTATTGAGTTAGGGATGGTAAATGTTTGAGAATAATCGCCACAATATGTAAGTGTAGTGTACTTCAGTATTATATGGCTATATTTATTTGAATGCTTATAACTTTTGTATTAGTATATAATAAAACAGAGCTTACAGAGAAAAAAAATATCTGGAAAAAAATAAAAGGTTTTCAATATCCTTCCTCGCAAAATACACATTTTTTATATTTTTACAAAAAAAGTGTTTAAAAATTCATGTAACTTTTCACTTCAGTGAATGAAACGCGGTACTTCGGTTTTAATGTTAAACAATTTAATTTATTCCGAATTATGTATAGGCGACAATATCGTTTGGAGTGTAACTCGCTACTAACTCGCATTGGACCGCTTAGTTCTTGTGTATATGTTTGTGTAAATATAGGAATTCCAATAAACGGTAAGTATTTTCATTGTTTACAGAGGCATATGCAAAAAAGGTAAATATGTATATGATTTAAATGTAAGTATTTAAGGAAACGGTAAGTATACGGATAAATGTTTATAAGGTAATTTCATACATTTCACGGTAAGTATTTCAAAGTAATATATATTTCATAGGGTAATTTTATACATTTACGGTAAGTATTTCAAATAGGTTAAGTATGTAAATATTTTCTAATCCTCGAATTCAATTAGGTTTTCACTCATGTCTTCAACATGCCGCAATCTTTGAATGCTGAGTGCTGCCTGATCAAAGAGGTTTCGTATGCGGCGTTGAAACCCGGTGTCGTTTCGGACGCTACTGCGTATAACCCGATTGGTTGTCGGTCGATTTTGTCTTCGGGGTTGGGTGTTAGTCGGTCGTGTTCGTTGCGGTTGGCGAGTTCCGCTTTGGCCGGTGGACCGCATGAAGTGGTGGTCAACTGGTTGTGGTGGTGTAACGGATGATCGATGTAATAAAGTGTGGTGTGCTAACCCAAGCGTCTGGGGAATTGCAGTTTCCCGTCGCATGTGAGGTGGCTAGGCAGTTGACACAGTACCGATGAGCCCGCGCTGACTCGTACCTTTCATCGGGTGTCATTGCCAAAAACGCTCGGCAGTAAGTCAGCGAGTGTATCTGACAGCACAAGCGACATGTGCTGTAGGATCTGGTTCTGCTAGTGCTGAAACCAGAACGATAGAGAGAAAAGAGAAAAATCGAAACCATTATGAGGCATGTTTAGTGGAGGAGATGTGATTGGGGGTTGAGACGATAAGGGATTTAGAGTTCGATGGGTATTTTGCTTAAGAAGGCAACAGTAAGCCTATATTTTGCGATTCATCAAACGTCTGCGCCCACTTAACAGAGAGAACACTGTAGGATATTTGAAGTTTCACGAATTTGAAGATGCAAGGCGAATTCTTTTGAGGTATGCACGACCAGCTCCTATGGCGATGAATGCCGTGAAAGCTACAAACACGGGTTAAGTATTAAGACGATTTATTCACGAACAGCTTCATCGCTAGACTAAATTTAACAAAACATTCGATATTAGTGGACAGCAATTTGGGTATGTATCAAGTGTATACCTGCAAAAGTACGATTATACAAATATATGCTGACTTATTTCACAATGCATTCAAAACTGGTTATAACAGAACATTTAATACAATTGCTTACATATTTCCTATGTATCAATAAATGAAATGAGAAAACTGTTATACATATAAAAAACCAATATGATGAGTACAGTGACTGTTACATGTATTCGTACTAAATTAAATATAAATTGTATTGTATTCCGAAACATCCCGGGGCATCCTGAAATTGCGTTTCAGAAGGTAGGTAGTACAACAATCTTTGTGACAGGTCGAATAAGTTCTCCGGATGCTGTTTTTAATTTTGCTGCTCGAACCAGACCATCCTTTCCCGGGTATGTCTCAATCACCTTAGCTAGTAACCAGCGAGCAGGAGGGATATTATTATCTTTTACGACCACTATGCTCCCTATTGACATGTTTGGCATTGGTCTTGTCCATTTTGGTCTTTGTTGTAATGAAGTTAAATACTCCATATGCCATCGCTGCCAAAAGCCCTGCATCATATTTTGAATGAGCTACCAGTAGTCGAGTTGATTGGGCTTAACTTCAGATAGCCTCCCCTCTGGTACCATAGTGTACGGGCGACCTATTAAAAAATGAGAAGGCGATAAATAATTAGTGTCAGTATCTGGCGCTGCTCCAAGTGGCCGCGAGTTAACCACTACTTCTATCTGAGCCAACAGAGTATGCATTTGCTCGAAAGTTAAAATATGATTGCCAATAACACGTCGTAATTGAAGTTTAACAGATCGGATTGCCGATTCCCAGATTCCACCCCAATGCGGTGCATGTGGTGGTATGTAATTCCATCTGATTCCTCTGCCAAGGATGCGGAAAGGATTTCATTACGCTCTTGCGACATGAGTGCTTTGTGCATTTCATCCAACTGCTGAGATGCACCAAGAAAATTTCTGCCGTTGTCGCTAAATATTTGGGAACACCTTCCGTGACATAAATCGGCGTAATGCTGCTAGAAAGCAATCGGTGCTCAAATCTGTCGCCAACTCCATGTGGATGGCAGACGTCGTTAAGCACACAAATAAACAAATATATCCTTTTGATAACTTAGGCCTTCTCCCAGGAACCACCTTCAATGCGAGTGGGCCCCCATAATCGCATCCACTGTTTTCGAACGGGTATGCCTGTCGTACCCGAACCGCAGGGAGGTCTGCCATCATTTGTTGCGTAGATATGTGTCGTTGTCGAAAGCATTTCATGCACTTAAAAGTGACGCTGCGAATTAAATTTCTAGCGCCCAAAATCCAGTACGTTTGCCGTATAATAACAAAAAGTGCCGACACACCAGCATCCAAAGTTTTGGTGTGTTCCTCCTGTACAATCAGATAAGTAATTCGATGCAACTTCGGTAGTATGACCGGGTGAACAGCATCCATACTCATCTCGGCATAACGAATTCGCCCTCCAACGCGTAATAGACCGCGGTCGTCAATAAATGGGTTAAGTTTTAAAAGCTGGGACCTCGTATGAATTCCCTTTTGTTGCATTAACTTCTCTTGTTCTTCTTTAAAGCAGTCCTGTGCATACCTCAAAAGAATTCGCCTTGCATCTTCAAATTCGTGAAACTTCAAATATCCTACAGTGTTCTGTCTGTTAAGTGGGCGCAGACGTTTGATGAATCGCAAAATATAGGAAACAGTTTTCACTAGTTTGCTCCACGAAGATGATTTTTCAACTAGATTTTCAAGTGGGTGATGGTATTCTGGAGCAGTGACCAAGAAGCTTACTGGGTTAGCTTTAAGTTCCATGTTCACATCAGAGTCTGTAATTGACTTGGAAGGGGTCATCTTCATGAGAACTTCTTGAAAGCCCTTTTCGTCACGTAACCATGATGGCCCGTTCCACGAAAGATTGAAATTGAGCAGCTCGGCAGCAACATGTTTCCAAACGCGGCGAGGCAAAGTGTCAATAATTTCCGAAGCACGATTTGCAACAAAGGTCTTAAGCTTTGCTGGAGATTGGGCGAGCCAAGCTAGAACGATCGTCGAATCACACCAAGCATTAACTGAAATAACTCTGTGTGGCAAAATTTCCTTTATTACGCTAATAAGACGTGATAATAGTAATGCACCACATAGCTCCAGGCGCGGCAATGATATTTGCTTTAACGGAGCTACACGTGTCTTAGCCGCAACAAGATGAACCTGATATACGCCAAGTTGGTCCTTGGTGCGGCAGTATACTACGGCTGAATAGGCTCGCGTGGATGCGTCGCAGAAACCCTGTAGGCCTATAGCATTGTCTGTTGATGTTGACACGAATCGAGGTATGGCAATCCTTTTTATATTCTCCATATCGTTGCGATACTTTAGCCATAGTTTTGCTGATGAACTGGGCAGCGGGGTATCCCAATCCAAGTTATGCAACCACAATTCCTGAAGCAGGATTTTGTATTGGACAATGACAGGTGCCAGTAATCCCAGCGGATCAAATATGCGGGATAGTTCCGATAGCAAACGTCTTTTACTAACGATTGCGGACTCTTCGACACATACCTCATAAGCTAAGTCATCTCCTACTGGCTTCCAAAGCAAGCCCAAAACCTTTGTTGTGTCGTCATCAGAACACTTCAATATGTTTTGATCCTGCTGGTTTGAATTCAATTTAGGGCAATTAGAAACCCATTTACTTAGCTCCAGACCAGCACTTGACATTAATTGGCATAGCTCATTCTTCAACTCAAGCAGTTTTTCTTCAGTTTCAGCGCCGGTCAACACGTCATCAACATAAAAATCTTCCTCTAGTATTTTCGATGCTAGCGGGTATAACTCCGCGTAGTCTTTAGAAAGCTGCTTCAGGACTCTAACGGCTAAAAACGGCTAAAAACGGTGCAGATGAGGTGCCGTAAGTGACTGTACAAAGTTGAAAATGCTCTATCGGATGCGCTGAAAATTCCGATAATCTTCAGCAACCCAAATTTGCCGAAACATTTTAACTATATCGGCGGAGAAGACAAATCTATGCAATCGAAAACGGAAGCAAACTGCAAATAGATTTTTTTGAATATTTGGCCCGGTACAGAGAACGCTATTGAGTGAAACCCCATTCGTGTCCCTAAATGAACCATCAAAAACAACTCGCAGTTTTGATCCCAGAACTGGGTGGTGAGGCATATAAAAGTATCTCCCGTTTTTAACCTCGATTTCTTCAGAAGACAACTTCCTCATGTGCCCTTGCCTAACATACTCTCGCACAAATTCCACGTATTGATGACGAAGTGACTCATTTCGCATTAGCCGACGGTCAACTGCTAGAAAGCGGGCTAAAGCGCCGTTCAAAGTGTCCGAAAACTTGACGTTTGGTTGATAAAATGGTAATTCAACTACATATTTACCATCGTATGATCTGAAATGCGTGCTTTCAAAATGATTTTCGGCATAGTTAACCTCGTCCTTATCTACTGGCGAACGAGCCTCTTCAATCTCCCAAAACTGTTTTAAAGATCTATCGATATCAGCGAGAGTGACTAGTGAAACAGAGCGTTGTATAGGATTTGGTGGCATGCTTGTGACGATCCACCCAAAAATTAACGATACGGCTATAACATTGCCATGAGTGTCGTATATCTTATCCGCTGTGAAAATTTCCCATACATACCGTACGCCAAGTAGAATGTCGATATGGGATGGTTTATGGAATGATGGGTCCGCGAGAGGAAGTTCTCTGAGCTGACTCATAGCAGTTGTTGTTATTGGCTCTTGTGGAAGTTGTGATGTAATTCTGCTAAGAACATGAACGTTAACATCTAACATGTGATTACCTATTCTAGATTTGATACGTAGGGCGCATTGTCCACGCGTAGGTTCGGCATTGACCGATGATATACCTGACACAACTACACGAGAGTGCGAGCGAGCAACCGCTAGGCTTTGGGCGCAGCGCTCCGTGATATACGAAAGTTCAGAAGCACAGTCCAACAAAATACGACAGGGTTTATATCGATTCGCTGCCGTCTGAACATAAACAGTAGCTGTTGGTAGAATAAAATTATTGCTGCTCCCTTGCACGTAAGCTGTGCTTGTGCACTCGAAACTAGCCGTTGGGCATGAGCGAGCAACATGTGATATGGTTGACCAAGGGTTCGACGATGGAGCAGAAGAGTTGGGAGATGCGCTCACTGGTTGCACTGACGACGACGTCTCTTTAACAGGGTGAACTAAGGTGTGGTGACGTCGATGACATTCCCTGCAGCGAAATTTGCTTGAGCATGAATATGAGGTGTGACCACTTCTCAGACAATTAAAACAGAGTGATCTACGTTTAATAAAATTGCGACGATTTTCAATGCTAAGTGAAACAAATGCTGGACATTTTGCGATAATGTGGTCCCTGGAACTACACTTAGCAGATGTTGTTGATGTGTTTGAGTCAGTGGTTACTAACGCACGCGCCTGCTGTTTGGTCAGTTTAGTAACGATCTCAGATGTCTTCGACGAGCTACTATGTTTGCGCTCACCTAATTCCAACTCTTCGCAGCGAGCATCTAAGAATCGAAAAAACTCCTCAATGAAAGGTACAGATTTATTTTTGCTGTTATTTATCCAACGACGTCTAGACTTGGGATCAATTTTTGCCAACAACAAATAAATAAGCCAGCAATCGCGATTGTTTTGGTTTGAAGCCTCCAAGCCGCGAATGACTTCGTTAGCTCCATCACAGATTTTGCGTAGCAAGGTAGAATTCTCAGCCGACGTTGTCCGCAGATTCATGAACATTTCAATAAAAGAGTTTACTATTTGTCGAGGCCGATTGTAGCGATCGCTTAGCTTCTGCCATGCCGTATTATAGGCAACGTCTGTCACTGGCAAGTGCTTAACTAAATTTGCGGCTTCGTCTCGGAGTAACGAAGTCAGGTAGTGAAACTTCTGAACATTAGTTAAAGTGGATTTCGAATCCACGGAACTGACAAACAAATCGCGAAATGTAGGCCAATCTTTATAATTTCCCGAAAAGGGCGGAATATTTATTTTAGGTAAATAATTTTCGACATATTTCGATGATTTAGAAACATGCGCGAACTGTTCAAGCAATGATGCCTGCTGTTCAGCTAACCTTAAGATGACATTGTCGACCTTGTCTGTATGAGTGCTGTTCTCGATGTTTTCGTCGGGTAAAGGCAGTCTCGATTTAAGGGTTAAGAACAACCCACGTGCTTGCATATATTTTTCCTCATACAGTGCGTAGTCTACCTCTGGATCGGCGTACTCCGGGTTGCTTATATGATTGTACATTTGATCTGTAGTATGCACAAACTCCCTCCATACCTCCTGCAGGCGTTCGAGCCTGGTGATGGCCTGGTCTCTTGTAAGATCCTCGGGGGGGCCTTCCGCGAAGGCGAGCAAGCGAGTTATGGAACCCTTGAGACGACCGCGAAATTGTACAAGAAGATGGTATTCTTCGGACATGGTACACGGGACTGTACTAAATTACTCTTAGTTCAAAATTTAACAAAACGAATATGAGCCGATCCGGCTCGAAGGACCAGTTCCTATGGCGATGAATGCCGTGAAAGCTACAAACAGGGGTTAAGTATTAAGACGATTTATTCCCGAACAGCTTCATCGCTAGATTAAATTTAACATAACATTCGATATTAGCGGATAGCAATTTGGGTATGTACCAAGTGTATACCTGCATATGTACGATTATACGTTGACTTATTTCACAATGCATTCAAAACTGGTTATAACAGAACATTTAATACAATTGTTTACATATTTCCTATGTATCAATAAATGAAATGAGAAAACTGTTATACATATAAAAAACCAATATGATGAGTACAGTGACTGTTACATGTATTCGTACTAAATTAAATATAAATTGTATTGTATTCCGAAACAGTTATATTGCGTGTGATGGTACCGCCTTGAGTACGGATATCCACCACGCGAACATTCTTGTCTGGAGCGAGGTGAAGTTTGATGATTCGGCCTAGTCTCGACTCGTTCGGAGGCAAAAGGTCGTCTTTGATGACGACTAGGTCTCCTTCGCGGAAGCTGGGTTTCGGGGTTTTCCATTTGCAGCGTTTATGGAGTTCCTTCAAATATTCAGTCTTCCAGCGCTTGCTGAATTGATGATGGAGTACCCTTAAGCGCCGCCATTTATTTGACAGGGAGAGACCGTCGGCGTTAGACTCAGGAATGGCGAGTAGAGGGGCCCCGCGCAGAAAATGACCTTACGTTAGAACTTGCAGATCATCGGTATCTTGAGACATTGGGGAAAGCGGTCTAGAATTCAAGACCGCTTCGATGCGAACGAGGAAAGTGTTGAACTCCTCATAGGTAAATTTTTGGGTTCCGGCAACCTTTGTGAAATGAGTTTTGAAGCTCTTCACAGCTGATTCCCAGAGTCCTCCCATATGAGGAGCATATGGAGGAATGAACTACCATGCGAGGCCGTGGATTGCATACTTGTTTGATATGTCTACGGCGGTCTCCTTGAGGAATGCGGAAAATTCCCTCTGTAAGCTTCGTTGGGCTCCTACGAACGTTTTGCCGTTGTCGGACATTATTTTAGATGGTATGCCTCGGCGGCCTGCAAAACGAGCAAATGCTGCTTTGAATGCTTCAGTGGTGAGATCCGAACAGACCTCTAGGTGTATGGCTGTGGTAGAGAAGCATACAAACACACAAATATATGCTTTGGCGTAAGATGCTCATCGAATAGTTGACGTTTTCACGAGGAATGGGCCAGCGTTATAGGGGAGGTCAGCGTTAGCTAGGCGGCCATTAACTCGCATGATGCCAGCTTCATCTAGCATGGGATTTAGGACAACAATGAGCTTTTCTTGCTGATGGGGTTTGCTGCTTCTAACTGAGTAATTTCTGCTGAGAAATGATGGCGTTGCGAGACCCGGATGAGCTTCATTTTGGCGTTATATAATTCTCCTTGCGTAAGGACGAGCGTACTTGAAATTGGGTGGTTTTGTGTGTGGTGGATGAACCGGTACATGAAGGCTACCACTCTCAACGCGCGGGGGTAGGATGAAAACCGTTCCAGTACCTCGGTGTGATCGACAGCATGCCAAGCCTCGATGTGTTTTTCCTCCCGAGGAGTTGGATTGGTCTGGGCCTCCTTTGGCCAGAACGAGAGCGGTTTAGAGAGCCATTGGGGTCCATTCCACCATAACGAGCAGTCAACTAAATCTTGTGGCTTGCATTTTCGAGTTCCTAAGTCTGCGGGGTTATCGCTGCTGGATACGTGGCGCCAAGTGGCGTTACTAACGTTCTGCAGAATTTGGGTGATCCGGGTTGCTACATAAGTCTTCCATGTATGTGGGGGTTTTTCTAGCCAGGCCAACACGATGCTAGAATCCGACCAGAGGGTCAGTTCGTGTGATGGCAACGTCAACTGGGATTGAGTTTGGGCAATTAGTTTTGAGAGTAGTACCGCTCCGCAGAGTTCTAGGCGTGGCAAGCAAACGGTTTGTAGGGAGGCAACTTTGGTTTTTGCGAGAAGAGGTGAGTTGAGAACGAGTTATCATCATGCTGCACTCTAATGTAAACACATGCCGCAAATGCTTTCTCGGAGGCATCGGAGAAACCGGGAATTTTTCCTTATTTGTTTAGTTATTGGTCTTCTGTGTTGATGTTTTCTACCTTATCCTTGTTGTTGTTGTTAAGTTATCACTTTTGCAGGTCTACTGCTCGTGATGCCAATTAATATATATACAAGGTGGCGCAAAAGTAATCCTCCTATCAGAAAATGCTATAAATTTAGCGATTGGCCCCTAAAGTCAGTTCTGTTTTAACATTTGTGTAATAAACACATGCGAAATACACGTTAATAAACAATTTTACGCTACACTGCTCCAGAACGCGGAATATTGCTGACTATTTATTTGACCAATAATCGGTCGGTGAAAAACGGTTACTGCGCAAAAGTAATCCTCCTATCAGAAAATGCTATAAATTTTGCGATTGGCCCCTAAAGTCAGTTCTGTTTTGACATTTGTGTAGTAAACACATGCGAAATACACGTTAATAAACAATGTTACGCTACACTGCTCCAGAACGCGGAATATTGCTGACTATTTATTTGACAAATAATCGGTCGGGGCCAAACGGTTACTGTGAATGGTGAGCGCTACAGAGCAATGATCAACGAGTTCTTTTTGCCGCAACTTGATGAATTGAGATTGGAAAACATGTGGTTCCAACAAGACGGTGCAACAGCACACACTGCACGTGCCACAACCGATATGCTGAACATCGGAAGCTTACTTTTGCGCCACCTGTTATATATCGATATATTTGAAAATTTTTTTTTGGATGGCCTAACGGCCCAGAATTTTTTATTTGCACTGCTGTGATATGCTTGTGCACTATTTATGTACTTATGTTTTTACACTAAGGTGTTCCGTTTTTTTTTTTTGGAATTTTATTTGCACTCAGCCTTTTCAACACACTTAGTTTTATGTATATGCACGTTGCTTGCACGATATATTTTTGGTTTTATGTAAGTAACCGTAAGTATTTAAAATATGTATGTATATCTATACACTATTCGGCTTTTTATAATTTATTTCTTTTTTTTTATAATTTTTTTTTGAATTTCCATCAATACAGGTAAGTTTTCTCTTTAACTTTTTATTTAACTTTTCATAAATTTCACCATAGGCTTTTTGAGGTTTTTCTGTAAGTATGCAATTTTCTCTTTTTTCTTTACAATATTTTACATTTGTGTTTAGGCGCCGCGTACCGGGTATGCATATATTTAAGTTTATTTTTAATTTTTATAATTTTTTTCAACACAGGTAAGTAGATACACTTTTTCTCACTCTTCTTCTGCTTTTTGTTTTTAAATAGTTATAGATTGTTTTCATAAAATTTTCTTTATTTTTTATTAATTTTAGGTCACTGCCTCACTAATGGCTTCAATGGACCATGTTTAAAAACTCATGTATAACTTTTCACTTCAGTAAATGAAACGCGGTACTTCGGTTTTAATGTTAAACAATTTAATTTATTCCGAATTATGTATAGGCGACAATATGGTTTGGAGCTACTAACTCTAAAGCGGCCAATTACCTCGCATTGGACCGCTTAGTTCTTGTGTATATGTTTGTGTAAATATAGGAATTCCAATAAACGGTAAATATTTTCATTGTTTACAGAGGCATATGCAAAAAACGTAAATATGTATATGATTTAAATGTAAGTATTTTAGGAAACGGTAAGTATACGGATAAATGTTTATCAGGTAATTTCATACATTTCACGGTAAGTATTTCAAAGTAATATATATTTCATAGGGTAATTTTATACATTTACGGTAAGTAATCCAAATAGGTTAAGTATGTAAATATTTTCTAATCCTCGAATTCAATGAGGTTGCCACTCATGTCTTCAACAAAAAGGTAAAAATCCGTATTGGTTGTTCATTATCTTCGAACCTACAGGGCCTAGCGAAAAGTTTTGTATGCATTGTTTATAGCAAATTTTCTTAGCTTTTACATTTTTCTTTGGAATTTGCTCAATTTGTTCTGGGATTTCTCAGTTTGTTCTTGAGATATACGTGATTAAGTGGAGGCATCTTTTTTTTTTTTTTTAAATAACGGTACATCGTAAATATCTCAAAAACAGTACTATAGAATCAAAAGTAATCACGATTTTCGGAATCAAGGGGTGGTTTTACATACAAAATGCATATTCGCGTCTCTGGTGGTTTTTGGCTGTGGACCAGTGTTATTAGCAGATTGCAATGATTTTTGGTTTTTCGTCGTCATTCTCATGTAAAAACTTTACCGAAAAAATTGGAAATATTTTAACTTGAAAATAAAAATAATGACAAATGGGTTTTTCTAAATTTTTGTAAACATTTGCATTTCACTATTAAAGTGAAATGATTTATAACATTTTGTTCTTAAAGTTTACTTTAAATTATCAAATAAATTAAAACTGAAAAAGCTTACATATCGCTTATTGTAGCAAGTTTACTTTTAATTAATTTTTTTAAAACATTTACAGAAATGCTTGCTACTAACTTGTATGATGTACACACGCCTATAACGGAATAGTTGGAATCAATTGTAGCCCACTGCAGACGAAATGTAATGATCCCGGAACACTCTCTTTACAGCTCAGTCCCACGATTTTATACAGGGTTACTATTCGAATAGTTATCATTTATTGGAATAGGTCTTTGTTCGGCAAATAAAGTTTGAATAGTTTTTTTTTTTTTTTTATTCGAATAATTAAATACCATTCTATATTTCAGCATTACTATAAATAGATATTAGTATATTTGTATGTTTATAGCAGTTATATTTGCATGGCAGGTTTAGTGCTGAGGTTTTAAACAAGGTATGCCAGGATAGATACGAGTATTCATTGTGGGCTTACACATGCACTGTTCATTGTGGCAGGCAAAGAGCTGGTTCGTGTTGATTTTTTATGTTCATATGTGTGAATGTGTATCTGAGTACATACTCAGCAAAAATCGAGTGACCGAAAATGGCGTCCAAAAACAAAAATTCCACTATGTTCCGATAGACCAGTGTGACCAGGTGATAGAAAACGAGAGGCTAAATCGGCAAAAAAAAGGTTAGAAAAGTCTTAAATTAAGAAAGAAAAAAAAGAAGCTAAAAAAAGTCGGAAATTTGCTTACGAAATCCATTTAAAATTTTGTATTTTAGTGTAAGCTATTTGTATATAAAGCTGTAGACATAACTTAAAGTAACTATTCTTGTTTCAACACATATCAGGCAAATTTTCCTTGACTAGGAATTTTTTCACAGAAATACATACTATCGAAAAATCACTACAAACTAATTAATTATAAGTTATTTTCTTCGTCTCATGAATCAGAAGAGCTTGAGTCTACGTACAAAGTTGGTGTATTTATCATAGAGATGAGATCATCGGTGATTTCAAAATCAGTGCTGCATTTGCAAGTTAAGCATTTTAATTTTTAATCTGTTCCTTAACTTAGTTTTTAAAATGTTCATGGCACTAAACATTCTTTCAACCCCCCCTTTACTGAAAGGTAATAGTAAAAAGCTAAATACGAATTCGACCAGTTCTAAAAAAGGGGCTTCGTTTAACGAATTTTTATGTTCTCGGACTTCCGCCCAAAATTTTATGGTAGAGGTCACACTTGACCACTGTACGGTTATTAGCTTTCGCCACTGCATCTCAATCAATGCAACTTGATTTGGAGAATACCTATACTTTTCATCTTGAAAGTGAGAAAATACATCCGACTTTGTAACTATCAATGTATTATCAACTAAAAAAAAATGTATTTTTTGTAAAGTTCATATTATCAGGTAGGCGATGTCGCAATTGTGTTATCAACCCCATTAAAAGTTGTTGAAAATGTTTACGAATAATTTTCTGTTTTTCGTCATCA
Organism: Merzomyia westermanni; assembly: GCA_949987695.1. Taxonomy (NCBI): domain Eukaryota; kingdom Metazoa; phylum Arthropoda; class Insecta; order Diptera; family Tephritidae; genus Merzomyia; species Merzomyia westermanni. Next base: position 84,795,358 of record OX465289.1, read on the forward strand.
ATCCTACCTTCATTTAGCTTTAATTTTATATGAAAAATATGGTGTTTCGACCAGAAAAGGTTTGGAGTAAAAAAAAGGCTAAAAAAAAACCACGAAGCTAAAACCAAAATTATGAGGCTAAAGGATAAATCTATCATCGAAAAGGCTAACCTGGCCACACTGCTTTAGACACCGCACATCGTTCAAAATATGTTTTACTTATAAGTACGAGCAGTATGCACAATGACCATGGCATAACTATACAGGTAATATCATCTCAACAGCTGATTAGATTTTTTTCATTTGAATTTTCTCTAAACTGTCAAACTAGCCTGCGATCGGTTTGTTTACATTTTAACATGTGCTGTGCTGTTCTGACATTTTAGAGAAGCAATTTCCAATATAGCGGCCGTGCTATTACCTGTTTTACTATGCCATGACAATCCCATAAATAGGAACAATATGAAGTGGAACGGTATTATTTGCTAAGTAGGATACTACAATAGAAATTCAAGGGAAGAGAAGGGATGCGATTTAAAACTTGCCGCCCCACCATCACCATCCGATTACTTATACATATCCTGCAGTAAATTTGACTAAGTCAAAACTGGGTGTATGAATTAGCCCCCACTGAATTAACCCCCACAGGGCAAAATGACTTAAGCCCCACCAATGTCTCAGTGAATCTTTCCCCACCAAAAATGACAGAATCCCCACGAAAAAAAATGAATTAAACCCCACGAAAATGATTTTATCCCCACCAATCGAAATGAATTAAGCCCCACCAAACGTGGGGGTTCTTCCATGACAGAATCCCCACGAAAAAAAAGGAATTAATCCCCACGAAAATGACTTTAGCCCCACTTTACTTCGTTTTAATTTATTTTGCTTGCTTTAAACTTCAAGTTTTTAAATCAAAATTTTAACAAAAATTCAATTATACATATGTATGTAATATTTAAAAAGAAAAAGGTAAAGAATTAAATGAAAATATGAAAATGTGAGAAAAAGAAAATAATTAAATAAAAATATGTAAATCTTCGTCAACATCTTGACGACAAAAAGGGCATTTAAATTTATTAAAATTGTTTGCCACACTCTGTGCTTCTATTTTAGATGTGCAGTCACTGCACAATTTTAAATGTTTGCATGGCAAAAGCAAAATATTAGGTTTGTTTTCCAAACAAATTATGCATATCAGTGGAGGATTTGCTGCACCTTATTCCGTGGCATTGGATTCTTCTTCGACTTCAGATTCTTCTTCCATATATTCTAAACGTTCGAATATGTCTTCAAAGGACTCTATATCAGTTACTATTTTGTTTCTAGAGAAGACCATTCTATCCAAAAAACTCGTAGCGGTTATGAGTCCATTAAGCAGGTCCGTCTCCGCTTTAGCAATTAGATTTGCTCTCATAACGTTTTCCTTTGTTTTTCTTTTTGGTTTCCCTAAGGCACCACCGCTGTTGATAACCAATTCTGATTCCCTACTTTTCCGATACTCCTCCATTTGTAACTGCCCCACAAATTTGAAAAAATTCCCTTGTTTTGGGATTATTTTGGCAACCACAGCATTATACGATTCTACAGCTGATGTTGTGCGGGTCTTATTTCCAAAGACCGAAAGATTTCTTGGACCAATCCATAATATTTCGAATATTTATAATTTTTAAAAACAATTTAATGTAAAACAACTTACTTTTTTTAGCCATTGCTCTTCAAAGTATTTTAAAAAAGATTCAAATTTAAACAAGTGGTCGAAAGTGGCAATTTCTTCTTTGATGATGGAAAAGCAATTAACAATGTGTGTCTCCGGTAATAATGGGAGTGACAATATTTTGTGGTAAGATATAGATGCTTTTCGGTTTTGCCTAATAAATTCCGCCAGATTCTTGTATTTTGTAGCAATATTTCTTCGTACTGCTTGACAATAGTGAAACCAGCACCCGAATAGCTTAGAATGTTCAAATATTTTTTTTATAGCACTACGCAATCCAATTTCAAAATCCGCCATAAACACCGCTCCGTCTAATTTTACCACATTAGTATTAATATAGTTAAACACATGTTCGTAACTTTTTATTGTTTTCTTGTTCATAAGAACAAATATAGCAGGAAACACCTGAGGAAAACAAAAAAAAATATTTAAAATTTATCAAATTGAATATTATTATCAACATACCGTTTAAAAATATTCAATGTGAATAATTAAAATCTGTTTGAAGCTACCAATAGGTAAAACAGAAAATGTTGCATCAACCAGTATTTTTCTCTCTACATTTGAAGGAATATTTTCTTTCATTAGATATATTATTTTGTCAGAACAAAACAAACAATAGACATTCTTTTGCATCATAGCATATCTTAAAAAATGTTGAGGCATCATCGCCGGTATGTTTTGTATACCCACATTTTTTCAAAGTTACTTCATCTTGAAATGCTTTGATAACATCAGCTGGTGTTTTAGGAGAAATTAGAAATTGCTTATTTGCCAGTTTTTGGTAATTTCGTTGGATTTTATAAAAATCAATATCTTTTGTTTCCACCGGGTATCTGAAATTATGACATTATGAGGTGATTAATTAAAATAAATAATAAAAATAAGAGTGAACCTACTCAACGCAAGTACTTTGAAATATTTTTCGTACGCTTCCAAGAACGCTCGGTTCAGTGGAATCTTGATGTATTTCCATACAGAACGTCTTCATATTATTCATAATCTTTAATTCCCTGTACGTATCTTCCTGAGTTTCATGATTATGATCAATGAAATCTTTAACCTTATAACACACCTCACTATCCAAAAACACCATCGCTGTGCATGTTTTCACGTAACAAGCATACAAATATTTTTCTTTTTTAATAGTTTTTTTGGAATATAATTGTTTTTCCTCTGTAACATATAACAGTTTGCTATTTATTCTTTTTCCAACCACGTGTTCATAGTTTAAAGTCATGTTTTTATCACGTCGCGTTATTCGCTTCAAGATTTGATAACAACTAAATTCGCATAATATAATGTAATGTGATAACATAGTTATTAGACAATTGAATGCAAAACCGGTTTAACAGTTAGTTTACGCTCTATTATTGAATGAAAAAAAAAACCCTAGCAGCAAATTCACTATCCCATGAAAAAATAGTTGTAAGAGATGGATTTTTATTATATGATTATTTACAAAATTATGGTTTCTCCTTTTACGAAATGTGCACTATTAGTGATTTTAACCTTTCGTAAAAGGAAAAATCTTTGACAATTCAATCTTAATAGAGTGATTATTAAAAACAGTTCTGCGTATTCTGCTTAAAAATGAATATGGAAAAATTTAAACAAATAGAGAGTAATCGTATAAACGCAAGGAAGATCTTACTAAATAAAAACGATACTATAAACTTTTCTCATGTTCCTGGATTTATAATTGATTCTTTTTTTGAAAAAAAAAGTTATAAGGCACAATTAATAGTTTGTGTTTTTGCTTTCGTTAATGGAATCAGCGAGTCGCAACTCTTTCAACTAATACGATGGATACTGTTCACAAAAACTCACCAAAAAAAAATATCAGATTTACTCTTATGGCTTGAAAATTCTCCAAACGCTCACAAGTACTATAGCTATAATGTTATACTTAATCAAATAGTTTTTTGTAACGAAGACTTACGAAAATATGGAGAAAGAAAGCAAAGAAATTAAATAGAATTTGAAAAGTATTATATTTTTACGTTGCTAACTGTTTGTTTTATTTTTATAAAAGATCACGGAATTAAAATGAATTAAACCCCACGAAAATGATTTTATCCCCACCAATCAAAATAAACTAAGCCCCACCAAACGTGGGGGTTCTTACATGACAGAATCCCCACTAAAAAAAAATGAATTAATCCCCACGAAAATGACTTTAGCCCCACTTTCCGCCATTTTTAATTTCATTGTAAAATTGGTGGGGCTTAAGTCATTTTACCCGGTGGGGGTTAATTCAGTGGGGGCTAATTCATACACTATCCCTAAGCTAAACCGTTTAACAACACCACCAGTTATAGCTCGAAGCCATAAAGCGGTTCGAAGGGACGTGGTTTTTCGTGCGGAATCGAAAAGTTTAAATAACTTTCACTGTTTAACTTAGAAAATAATTAAAGTGGATAGGAGCATCAAGCAGGTGGAGTGATTCGCTTAAATAAGTTAAGTGTGCCTTAATATTAAACAAAATTTAAAGTTTTATTTCGTGCCATCAAAGAAAATATATTTGCTTGCTCAGTTCTGTGTAGCTGTGAAAGCAGAAAACTAAGAGAATGCAGGAAATATGGATAAGTGCAACAGATGTCACAAACATATAAAAGGGGAGACAAATGTAAGTTGTGAAGGTGCATGTGGTAAAATTTACCATAAATCATTAGCATGTGTATCTAGAGATGATTATTGTTTTAAAGGAATGGAGTCTTGAGAAACACTCTAAAAATCCGGAACAAACAAAATAAACCTAAAAGAGCAAAAAGCAGAAATTGAGAAAATATTGACCCATCACAAGAATGAAATCAATGCATCCATAACACATAATGAAAGAGAAATGAAAAAATTTTTATAAACAATTAACAAAGTAAACTCAGAGAAAGTAGAATTATTGAAATAGTAGAAAATCTATGCATAGAAAACGAAGAAAAACAAAGCAAAGTTAACATGCCAAATAAGTCGTTCTTCAAGCAAAAAGAAGAAATAATTAATGAAAAAAAAAGTTGTCAGTCTATATAAAATTAATGTTGATAACAGTGTTGCCCGGTCATACGTAAAAGTAGTAAATGGAATACCTCCAATTGCAATTAAACCTAAAGTTAAACAAACATTAGAAAAAACCAAAACAGTTTTAAGCAAAATAGACCCATCTCAGCTGAAGGTAGGTAGGGTAGTAAATAAAAACAATGGCCCTATAATTATACTTGCAAAATTCAGCTAATGATAAGGACAAAATAAAAGATACGCTAACAGAAAAATTAGATCAGAGCCTAAAATTCATTGCCCAAAAATGTTTGTTGCAAATATTAGTGCTGAGCACAATGAAGATGAAATATTTAAATGCTAAAATGAAATGCTTAAAAATTATCCATGCCAAGAAAGATAATAGATCCTCACACTTCAATGCTGTAATTGAAATAGAACATAAATATTATGAAGACAAATTGAAATGTAGAAAAATAATGTTGTATGGGCCGCTGCCTGATGAAAAAAAAAAGTTGTCAGTCTATATAAAATTAATGTTGATAACAGTGTTGCCTGGTCATACGTAAAAGTAGTAAATGGAATACCTCCAATTGCAATTAAACCTAAAGTTAAACAAACATTAGAAAAAACCAAAACAGTTTTAAGCAAAATAGACCCATCTCAGCTGAAGGTAGGTAGGGTAGTAAATAAAAACAATGGCCCTATAATTATACTTGCAAAATTCAGCTAATGATAAGGACAAAATAAAAGATACGCTAACAGAAAAATTAGATCAGAGCCTAAAATTCATTGCCCAAAAATGTTTGTTGCAAATATTAGTGCTGAGCACAATGAAGATGAAATATTTAAATGCTAAAATGAAATGCTTAAAAATTATCCATGCCAAGAAAGATAATAGATCCTCACACTTCAATGCTGTAATTGAAATAGAACATAAATATTATGAAGACAAATTGAAATGTAGAAAAATAATGTTGTATTGGCCGCTGCCTGTTTATGGTGGTCAAACAGTAAAAAGGTGCTATAAGTGTTTAGGGTTCAACCACATAGCAGTTAATTGCACTCAAAAACAGAGATGCAGAAAATGTTTAGGGAAACATAAACTTGAAGATTGTATTGAAAATACTCAAGTAAATAAATTCGGGAATTGTATGGACACAAATAAGCAATTAGGGCTTAAGTTAAATACTGACCACAATATTATTATGAATGCCCAGTTTATCAAAGGAAATGCAAACTGGAAAAGCAAAGAGTTGGTTTTTAGCAATCAGACTTCAGCAGACGGGAAAGAAATGCTTTTAATTTGAAATTTATTTATTTAAATATTTGTTGTTTTTTAAATAACAAAGCTGAACTTGAGAGGCTTATAAAAGAAGTAGATCCGGACCTCTTATTGTGTTCCGAAACAAGCTTGACATCAGATATTACTGGTGTTCTGTATCATTCTTCGAGTTCTAGCAACAGTGAATTTTTACATTACTTAGATACGATACTTTCACAAGTATTTGATACAATAACAAATTCCCTATTAATTGGAGATTTCAATAGTAACTTGAATGTGAATTCAACATGTAGCGGTAAATTAACTGAAATTTTTGCACGAAGTGCAATGAAACAAATGATAAAATTTAATACCAGGATTACTGAGACGTCCCAAACTCGGGTTATATGATTGCACTTTAACAAATTAAAATAAATAAAGACCGAAATAGTTGATGTCTTTAGGAAAATTAACACGATTTCTAACCACTTCGTAAATATAAAATTAAAGGGAGTCAAACTATGATTTCGGTTTTTGTATTTTATTCATAGGATTTATCAGCAATTCCGTCTCAACTTGAAAACCAATATAAATAACGAAATTCAACGATTATGTACCCAGCTCCGATAAATTTCGAAATTTCTATCTAATCCTCCGTTTTGACTGAAGTGCTGATGGAAATTTCAAAGCGTTGAGCTTAAAAGAGTATGTACCAAAATTAGAACATATAACCCCATATAAATACTGATTTCTAAAAATACTGAACAAATGCGATATTGTATAACTGGTTATAGCATTTCAATAGTGGGGTTTTATAGCATTGCAAATATGTGACCTGAACTTATTATTTTGAAAATCTTCTTTCTTTAAATGGTCATCTAACCGCCTGGGCGATTTTGACCGTCCAACATAGCTCGCCAGTCGTTTCTTCGTTGCGCCAACTGGCGTCAATTGGAAACACCGCGGGATCGCAAGTCGGTCTCCACTTGGTCCTTCCATCGGAGTGGTAGTCTCCCTCTTCCTCTGCCTCCACCGGCGGGTGCCGATAAGAATACCTTCTGGGCTGGAGCATCTTCGCTCATTCGCACTACGTGGCCTAGCCAGCGAAGCCGCTGTGTTTTAACTCGCTGAACTATGTCGGCGTCTGCGTAAAGTTCATACAGCTCATCATTAAATCTTCTTGGGTACTCGTCGTCGCCAACGCGTAGAGGTCCACAAATCTTTCGAAGAACCTTTCTCTCGAATACTCCCAGAGCCGCCTCATCAGATGTTGTTAGTGTCCACGCTTCTGCACCATATAGCAAGACGGGTGCGATGAGTGACTTGTAGAGTGTTATTTTCGTTCGTCGAGAGAGGACTTTACTTTTCAATTGCCTACTCATTCCGAAGTAGCATTTGTTTGCAAGAGTAATTCTTCGTCGGATTTCTAGGCTAACATTATTGTTAGTGTTAATGCTGGTACCCAGGCAAACGAAGTCCTTTACTATTTCGAAATTATTGCTGCCAACAGTGGCTTGGTTGCCAAGGCGCGAATGCGCTCACTATTTGCATGATGACAGAAGGTACTTCGTTATGCCCTCGTACACCACTAATCAAATTTTCTCCGCTTCTTTTTCTAATTTGGAGTAAGCAGAAGTTACGGCGCGGTTGTTAAGGCCAATGATATTAATATCGTCAGCATATGCCAACAGTTGCACGCTTTTATAAAATATTGTTCCAGCGCGGTTAAGTTCTGCAGCTTGTATTATTTTCTCCAGCATTAAATTAAAGAAATCGCACGATAGGGGGTCAGCCTGTCTGAAACCTCGTTTAGTTTCGAACGGCTCGGAGTGGTGCTTTCCAATTCTGACCGAGCTGGCGGTGTTGCTCAAGGTCATTTTGCATAGCCGTATAAGTTTTGCGAGGAAACCAAATTAAGACGAAGCGGCATGTAGGCAACTCCTTTTCTTGCTATCGAAAGCTGCATTAAAATCAACAAAGAGATGATGTGTGTCGATTTTTTTCTCACGGGGTTTTTTTTACAAGATTTGGCGTATTGTAAAAATCTGGTCGATGGTAGATTTACCGGGTCTGAAGCCACACTTATAAGGTCCAATCACTCTGTTCACATCAGGCTTCAGTCTTTCGCACAATACGCTTTATAGGACCTTATATGCGATATTCAAAAGGCTGATCCGCGATAGTTGGCGCAGTTTGCAGGATCGCCCTTCTTGTGGATTGGGCAGAGAAAACTTAGATTCCAATCTTCAGGCATGCATTCTTATTATTTTGTATATGTGTGTATATAAGTTTACCCTAAGTCCTATATTATTCCGAAAAAAAGTAAATTTCTTGAAAAAAAAAATCATAAAAGTATGTATATTTTTGTTTTTTTGAATTTTATTCACTCAAAGAAAAAACCAATTTCGTTAAAATTTAATAAATTAAAAAAAAGTCAAAATAGAGAGTTCAATTTTATAAAAAAAAAATTACGTTGTGCCGAACCTGTCCTCGAACCTTGGAACGTACGCGTCCTACCCAAGACGCTTACCAGCTGCGCTGCTGCTATATCTATACTAAGACGCTGTCAAATACCTTACTGAGGCTTTTAAAAATATTTCCACAGTAAGGAGTGTACACACATATACATATGGCTTTTGAAAATTAATGAGACGTTTATTTTGAAGTTCTGCGTATTTCTCAATGTTACCAATTTGGAATTTTTGTTGATTTGGGTTTGTGTTTTTCCGACAGGGTGGATACTGGATTTATATTGGAAAGAATTTTCGTCATCCCTTGTCAATTTTGGTTTTGTAACAAACCGGTTTCGGCGAATCGCCATCTTCAGTCCTTGATTTCGTTCTGGTCTGTGTCTATCTGTTGTCATGTATTTATAGTCTGGAAGCTGTATCAGGTAGTGTTAGTATTCGTGTATATGAGTCGTGTCTTACGAACGTATCCGAACGGGTACCTGCAAATGAGGGTTGTTTTAACGCTCGTTTATTAGTTGTGGTGTTATATCAGATAATTAGTCTGAGGATGTTAGGTTAGGTAATGTTAAGTGTATACTTAAGGGTGGGTTTTGACGCTCGTTAGTCATGTAGAAGTCATTAGTTGTGGTTTTCTATCTATCTATGGCGCGATATACAACAGGTATATCATCATAAACCTCCTGAGAGATTTTTGCGCCAAGCTTCTCTTCCAATTTGTGGTGTGCCGATTTGAATTTTTCCCTACAAATTGGTGGGACCTACAGTTTTTTGCCGACTCCGAACGGCATCTACAAAGGAGACGAATTTTTTGCTGAGAAGCCTGTCATGGCAGAAATACACTCGGAGAGTTTGCCAAACCACTGCCGAGGGGCGACCCCGTTTTGAAAAACTTTTTCAAATCACTTTTGCTGTTACCTGTACCAGGGCTCGAACCATGGACCTTCGGTGTGGTAGGCCGGCAACACTACCTTCACACCACGGCGGCCGCGTTGTGGTTTTAGATCAGGTAATTAGTTTGAAGATGTTAGGTTAGGTAATGTTAAGTGTATATTTAAGGGTGGGTTTTGACGCTCGTTAGTCATGTAGAAGTCAGTGATTTTTGTTCTCTGATTTGTTTTGTGTGTGCGCTCGTTTATTGCTACTCGTTTTGTTATTGTACCTGCGGTGTTGTTTGGTCCTCTGTAAATTAGTTTTAGCGGTTCAAATATTGCGTCAGAAATGGTGTTTGTTTGTTCGTTAATTACTCTCCCGTCGAATGTCTTAAGTTTGTATATTTCCATGTTTTCTAGCACATTTAAACGCCGCCCTTTTCTTTGTACGTGAAGTATTCTGGCTGTGTTTTTGATGTTGGTCGGGGTGCATTTGTTTTTGAACATGTGATTTGCATAGTTTGACTCTGTTGTGATAGTGGGTTTCCGTGTTTTTCTGTTGTAGTCCCTGATGTGCTCCCGGAATCGTGTACTTATTTTTCGTCCTGTTTGCCCTATATAGCTGTGCTGGCATTCGCAGGTAAGCTTGTATATTCCTTGTTTCCTGAATGGTTCTTCGGAGTTAGTGTTGGTTCTTAGTTTTTGTCCTAAGTTGTTCGATGTTCTGAACGCTGTGTTGATATCGTGTTTCTTGAAGAAGTTTGCCAATTTGTGTGTCGTTTTTCCAGTGTATGTCATTGTAGTCCAGATCTTGGATTTTTCTTCTGCGTTGTGTCTTTTTTGTGATCCATGGTTCCTTCGGAGTTTGTCTATTAGGAATTTTTTGTATCCGTTGCTCGTGGCTATGTTGTATATGGTGGTTAGTTCTTTCTTGTATACACGAATACCAACACTACCTGATACAGCATCCAGACTATAAATACATGACAACAGATAGACACAGATCAGAACGAAATCAAGCACTGAAGATGGCGAATTTTTGTTGTTTGGTATACCGGCAATGTGTCAATTTAGCATGATCTGGCTTAATTCAAATCCATTTTGCATATCCAAGATTTGACGGTTTTCTGGCTTTTTTTCCTTAACCACAACTTAGACATTAAAAAAGCCATTTCATATTGATTTTTTAAGAAGTTTCTCATATTCACTGGTCTAATTTAATCTACATCTGTTTAGGGTTCAAGTTTGTGCTTACCTCGAGTCCTATATTTTTCAGAAAAAGTAAATTTCTTAAAAAAATTAATAAAATAATTTTGGTAAATTTGAATCACTTTCTGGCGGTTTTTGCAAAATCTTGGGTTGTTTCAATCCAAGATAGAGGTCACACACAGAAAAGAATTTCAGAATTTGATTAAAAATTTAATAAAATCAAAAAAGTAAAGATAAGATGTATTCATATAAGTTAAGGACTGCTAGTCCTGATTTACCAAAAAAATAATTTTGTTGGGCCAACACGCCCAAAGTCTTTAACGAGATACAATTAGAAACAACACATTTAAAAAGTTCACAATACTTGATTTAGTTTATTGACTATACATAAATAAGATAAATAAATATAGAAGCAATAGTTGTGCAATTTTTTGTTGCTTGTGAGTTAGTTTGACCGTTGGTTCCCACAGGTGCCTTATGAGTCTGTTCCATTTCACAATCGTGGGAAATAGAATTATGCTGGCGATGCGTCTGGAGTAATGCAGTAACTAAGTTTTAGTCGCTGCTACCCACCATGGCCTTGAATCAAGGTGTTAGGTTGCAATGCACGGCAGTTCGATGTGAGAAATGTAACTATGCTTACTCAGAGGCATGTGTGTTGGTCAACCGTGGGAGCGTTGCAGCGAGCGAGGATGATGTATGTTTACTCTTCCCCGTCTAAGGATCTGCGTCCCGCTGATCCCGATCTGGACAGGTGTCGTTTTTGCTTTGACCTCGTTGACCTCAAATAATCCAAATAAGAAGTTGTAACAAAAGCAGCCCCAAGGTTTCAGAGGATGTAAGTCAATTCGTCTTATCCCGCAGGTGTTTCAGAAAATTACCATTTCCGATCGTCATTTCGTGGACGAAATTAAGGTTTACGGCGAGGCTTTTATTGGCTATAGTAGATATCAGTGGCGGAAGTACTTGAACACCTGAGGCGCTCAAGCTCCAGTAGGTTTATCACCAATTCATATCGTTTCATTGTCCAGTTGGAGAATGGGGGTACCACCTAACCATACTGTCCCATTAAAGTTGTCCAAGAGGATCGTGTCTTCCTTGATGACTTCGATCGTTGGTTAGTCGCAGGTTATGTAGCGGCAGCTGGTTTTGCCACCTTTGAGCAATCGCGGCAGACAATTGTAAGTGAAGCAAGTTTAGCGTGTGATCAAGAAATGAATCAAGCTTAGCGTGTGATCAAGAAGTGAATGTTTATTAAAAATTCTTTCTCTTTTTATACAAATTATTGACTTACACGTATAAGCTTAAACACTAATACTTACAAACTACTTTCCTAATGTGTAAATATGTATAATATGTGGAAATGTCTAGCGTCAGCATTTTGCGATGAAGTGCTGTCATATGTAACCAAATATGCGGCATGTGCTAGTGAAGTTGAACTCCCGCTGAGTTCATGATTTATCTAGGTCAGTAGTGTTTGTTTATTGTGACGAAATATTCTGAAGTCAACAGCCTGTTCGTCACACTACACCATCCACCTTAAGAATAGTCATATATAATTGGTTGAAATTGGATATGACTATTAATAAGTGCTTTTTGTGTTTTATTGTAATTTCTTGCTGTACATAATTTTTTGATATTGCTCGCGTTGTTTGTTTATTTGGTTACATTCGCTTTGCGCGTACATATATATTTTTTTTGAATATTTCTTTTTCTATGTGTATATTTGTATCATTATGAGTGGAGTGTTTACAAACCTTTTGTGTTTTGTTTTTTTTTTTCAACATACTGACTTTGTTTATGTGTGTTCGTGTGCATATTTACATATATTACTTTGAGTAATCTGGAGTGCTTTATTTTTTTTTTTTTTTTTTTTTTTTTTTTTTTTTTTTTTTTTTACTACGGTGTTATACTGGTTTAAGTCTATTTTTATGAATTATTATTTGTTTTTTACTATCGCCTATGTTATGTGGTACTAATGTAAAATTATTATTTATATCTATACTTTTAACTTTATATTTTCCTTTATATCTACTATCTAACTTATGGGAGGCCTCTTCTCTAACTAATACTAAATCTCCTATATTTATCTCCTTACTATAACTACTTTTATCATAATTAAACTTTTGTTTTACTTTAGCCTCTTGGACTAATTTTCTAGCTCTCTGCTGTGCTATCTGGAGTCTATATTTTATTTCTTTGTCATAAGCCTCGTGATTGTACAGTGGGCTGATTTTATTTTCTTCTAAAAATTCGTAATTTGGTGGGGTTTTCCCAAATATGAGCTCAAACGGGCAATATTTATGTATGGTAGATGGCGTCGTATTGTAACAATACGCGAAGTACTTAAGGTATTCATCCCAATCGTCTTTGTCACTGGATATGTACGAGCGTACATATTCATTGAATGTTCGGTGACTGCGTTCTACTGTACCCAGGGTTTGATGGTGGTAGGGTGTTGAGGTTTTATGCTCAATTTTTAGTAGTTTACAAAGTTCTTTGAATAAGCTGTTTTTGTATTCGGTGCCCATGTCTGTCATAATTGATTTCATGCGTCCATAAATCAAAATGAAATTTTCAAACACGGCCTTAGCAACTGTTGTTGCGTGTTTGCTTGGGACTGGAATCGCTACCAAGTATTTTGTTAGATCGCATATAATGGTAACTGCATATTCGTTTCCATTTATCGATTTCGGTAATGGTCCGACTGTATCGATTTGCACAATGTCAAATGCCTTCGGAGGTGTCTCCGTTATTGTCATTGGCTCTTTTATGTGTTTATTTGTTTTATTTTTCTTGCAGTGGATGCAGTTCTTTATATATTTTCTTATGTCATTTTTCATATTCAGCCAGCTATATCTCTGCTTGATCTTGTCTGTCATGCGATTTATTCCTGGGTGGCCACCACTAATAAGATCGTCATGATATTTTTGCAGGATTTCTTCTATTTTCCCGGGATCTGTCACATCTATAACCTCTGGGGTTAGTGCTATTGTTAACTTTTTGAGAATCTTATTACCCATTTCAATAAATTTTCCTACTGCAGTATAATTATTTTTGAACAATTTGTCCCCTAAGGTCAACTGTGTTTGTACAAGTCCTAAATTGCCGGCTTCGTTTTCGAGCCTGGTAAAGAATTGTCCTAAGTCAATCTTATCCTCAACAATTAGGTTGCTTGTATCAATATTGCTACAAATTTTCTTTCCTTTTTTGAAATATAATTTCGGAGGAGAGAAAACGAGCTCGACTAGTCTTTTTACTTCAAATTTATTTAGCGCTTCATATATTTTGGGGTTCTTTTTGTGACTTTCTTTAATTTCAGTTTTATTACTGATATTTTTAGCTGCTGATCTGGTGGTTGTTTTTAATATTTTGCTTGCTTCCACTGACAAGTCTTTCAGATTTGTTATAGTTATGCGGGATAATGCGTCCGCTATATGGTTTTCTTTACCAGCTATGTACTCCACTTCAAAATCGTACTCTTCTAAGTCTAGTCTTACTCGTGTCAGCTTTGAGGAAGGACTTTTCATTGAAAATAAGTATGTTAATGGGCGATGGTCGGTTTTAACTAGGAATTTTCTGCCATATACGTATGGTCTGAAGAAGGTTATGGCCCAATGAATCGCGGCCAATTCTTTTTCTATTGTAGCTTTGTTAGTTTCGCCTTTTGTAAAGGACCTTGAAGCGTAGGCAATTGGTAACTGTTTGCCATCATGTTCTTGGCTCAGGACTGCTCCACAAGCGTATCCACTAGCGTCTGTTGTTATGCAAAATTCTTTTTCAAAATCTGGGTATTGCAAGAGTTTTGGACTAATCAATGCTTCCTTTAAGTAGACAAAAGCTTTTTGACATTCTTCTGTCCATTCGAAGTAAACATTCTTTCTGCAAAGCCTAGTTAATTTTCTAGAATGTTCTGCAAAATTCGGAACAAATCTTCTGTAATAATTGCAGAGGGCTACGAATCTTTTAACTTCATCTGCTGTTTTTGGCGTTGGATACTTTTGAACTGTTTCAAATTTGCTTGGGTCAGGCAATATTCCTTTGTTTGTACATTTATGGCCTAAATAAATGCTTTACGATAGTTTCTGTTTTTATATTAAAATATTTTTATTTATGCATTTGTAAGATTTATCAGCTTTTAGTTTTTCTTCATATAGGGTATCATATATTTCCTGCCATTTATTCATATCTTAGTTTAAAATTTTTTTTTTTTTTCGTTTAAATGCGTTGTTGTACATTGTTCAATCGTCTTAACTTATTTTTTATATAATTTTTGAATAAAATTGCAATTGCGACAATTAAACATGTAGCCAAACAAGCAAAAATTGTTAACCATTTATCGGTGATCTCTTCTTTCTGTTCACTAATAGGATGTGGCTCGTATTGGGCTAATCGATTTTCAGATTTTTGATCTGCTGAACTTTCTTTACCTACCTCGTACCCTGCTATTCCTATCAGTATACCGTTAAGTGCAACTTTCCACCATGCCATTTTAAAATTTTTCTTTTTAACGTGTATTTAATAAAAATTTAAAATTTAATAATATTTACCACTCCAATTTACTCAGTTTGTTTGTTTTTATTTACAAGTTATTTCTTAACATTTTAATTTTATCTTTTAGTTTCTGCCTATGGTTAATGTCTACGGTTAAATTAAGTAGCCTAAAAGCTTCAGCGATTTCTTTTCGCTTCCTAACCTGTCTACCACCTCGTTTCCTTTTATGGATTATTACGGGTGTAGGAATTTTGGGAGTTTCCTCCTTTTTGACAAGCTTATTCCTGCGCCGATACTCCTCTATGGTGATCGGTGTAGGCCCTTGCTTTTCGGTGTCACGATCTTTTAAAATTTTTTCAGAAATGGCAATTAGCTCTTTGATAGTATCGCGACACTTGTTAAAAATTCTATCAAATTCTTCTTTGGTTTTTATTTCTTGCATACTAACTTGATTTTTAATTTTTTGTTTGTAATGTTAAACTTTAAGCAACATGTGCTTATAAAAAAATTCCTAAGCAAATTAAATTGCTCTTAGCTTAGCGGCCGTAGAGGCGTGCCTACCAAATTTCTAATGTATGTTTATACAAATAATGTCTGCCAATGTCCAGCTGCCAGTCTCTTTTTTCAGGATGTATGGTTTGTCCATGGTTATTCCACCCTTTTTATGCTTCTTCTGGATGTCTTCTGTTTGGTGTTGGAGGGTTCATTCAAAAATATTTGCCGAAAAATACTTATGCTGCCAGTCTTCCGGATGCCTTCTGTTTGCTGTTGTAGGTTTCATCCAAAAACATTTGCCGAAAAGAAGTCCAAATATGGCCGCAACACTTGTCAACGCCAATAAAATTTGCTTCTCGCCTACTGTCCTGGCGGGATTATGACTGGCTGATATAAAGCCTGGCAGGATCGCCATGTAAGTGAAGCAAGTTTAGCGTGTGATCAAGAAATGAATCAAGCTTAGCGTGTGATCAAGAAGTGAATGTTTATTAAAAATTCTTTCTCTTTTTATACAAATTATTGACTTACACGTATAAGCTTAAACACTAATACTTACAAACTACTTTCCTAATGTGTAAATATGTATAATATGTGGAAATGTCTAGCGTCAGCATTTTGCGATCAAGTGCTGTCATATGTAACCAAATATGCGGCATGTGCTAGTGAAGTTAAACTCCCGCTGAGTTCATGATTTATCTAGGTCAGTAGTGTTTTTTTATTGTGACGAAATATTCTGAAGTCAACAGCCTGTTCGTCACACTACACAATCCTCTTCACGTAGTAGTCTTGTTTACATACCATTGCGCTTGTGAGGTGAATGCAGCCATCCCTAATAATAATAATAACAATAATAATAATTCCCAAACGGATTACCCGCCATATCCCGCCCGACCGGCGCGAGGGGCGCATCCGCATAACGCGCGGAATACTCGTTCGTGCCGAGTCGTTGAAAGGCTTTGGTTTGGTAATCGTTGAGATCTAAAACTGCTCAGCTACAGAGAAAACCTCATCAGCTAAGTGAAGTAGATATAACATAGATTATACATTAAGAAATAACTAGTTAACAGAATAAAATTATTGTTAGAAGTTAATATAGAAGTCAAAGAATAAGAAGCAATTAGTAGCTATGTATTTAGGATAGAGAGATTTGACTTTTTTATGCTGAACAGTGCGTCTGAAATATCAAATCTACCAGAAAGAGAGTTATAATCTTGACACAAATAGCGAAAAGGCTCATTTAACTGAAAATTGGTTCGGCACTGGTTTACGACTAGAGGCTTAAAATGCCTTGAAGGACGAGACGGTACATTGAAGTTCACTTCACTTAGAAGAAATGGGCTGGATAGTGAACCATTTAGCAATTTAATCATAAAAATAATTCCAAGAATTTCCCTTCGACTAGAAAGTGTGTGCAGATTAATGATTTTTAAACGATTCGTATAGGGTGGCAGATTGTACAAGGGATCCCAATGAAAATCTCTTAAGGGAAATGGTAAAAATTGTTTTTGAACTGATTCTAGGCGATCTACATGAACCTGGTAACGCGGGTTCCAAATTATAGAACCGTATTCAAGTATCGGTCTGACTAATGTAGTGAAGAGCGCTTTAGTTACATAAGGGTCGCTAAATTCTTTAGACTATCGTTCAATGAATGCTAGGACACCTATTGCTTTATTGACTTTTGTGTTAATATGGCGGTTTTGAAACCGAGTTTACAGTCCATAGTAACCCCCAGGTCAACAAATTCATACACTTGCTCAAGACTATAATTTTTAATTGTATAGGAAGCCGGCTGAGAAATTCCACGCGAAAAACCCATGTGTTTAAACTTTTTAAGGTTAAGTGGCATATAATTTAAATCGCACCAAGTAGCTAGTGTATCTAGATCTGATTGTAGCTTACTTCTATCTTCAAGTGACGCGAATGACATGAAAAGCTTTACGTCGTCAGCATACATTAACATATTTGAAAATTTTATTATTGTAGAAATATCATTTATAAACAACAAGAACATAATCGGGCCAAGATGGCTTCCTTGAGGAACCCCCGAAGAGACATAAACGACATCGGATACTAAATTGTTAAACACTACTCTTTGTGTCCTGTCACCAAGGTAAGAAGAGATCCAGGGATTGAGACCCGGCTGAAAGCCCAACTGATCGAGTTTATGAATAAGTAATGAGTGACACACTTTGTCAAAAGCTTTGCTGAAATCCGTATAAATAACGTCGGTGTGCAGATTTTTTCTAAAGCCATTTGAGATATGACTGGTAAACTCAAGTAAATTCGTAACTGTGGACTTTCCCTTACTGAACCCGT
This sequence comes from Merzomyia westermanni, assembly GCA_949987695.1. NCBI lineage: Eukaryota > Metazoa > Arthropoda > Insecta > Diptera > Tephritidae > Merzomyia > Merzomyia westermanni. Next base: position 84,813,166 of record OX465289.1, read on the forward strand.
GTTGGCAGTCAGCTATCAAAGTAGAGATCGGACCCGTAAGTTGATTTGTAACAATAGCTTTAAACAATTTTGGGATGGCAGAAAGCTTTGCTATGCCACGAAAGTTCTCTATAGATGACCTACTCCCGCTTTTATGCAGCGGTAGAAGAAACTATTCTTTCCACGCAGTTGGAAAAACACCACACTTTAGTGATAGATTGAACAAATTGGTAAATATGGTTCGCACACTTTTTCAAGAAACATGTAGAAATCCCCTTTTAATGTAAATTAGAACGATGTATATTGGAACGATTTTTCGTCATCCCTTGTCAAATTTGGTTTTGAGACAAACCGGTTTCGGCGTTGTGCCATCATCAGTGTCGATTTTCGTTCTGATCTGTTGTGGTCGTTTGTCTTGTATTTATAATAGGTAGCAGGTAAGGTCAGCATGGGTGTCTGTTTGTGTACGTGTGTGCATGTGTTGTGTGTGTACATTCAGAAACGGGGGTGGTTTGCATCGATCGGTTTTTTTGTGCTTGACTGAGGCAGGTAAAAGTTGGTGATTTTTGTTGTTTGACCTTTTTTGCTTGTTTGTTGTTTTTGATCTTTTGCTGTTTTGTGCTTATTTGTCGGTGCGTGTGTGTTTGTTGTACCTGAGTGGTTGCTTTGTTTTTTGTAAACCAATTTTAAAGGTTCGAATATTGTGTCGGAAACAGTGTTTGTCTGTTCGTTTATTATTCTACCGTCGAATGTTTTTTGTTTGTAGATTTCCATGTTTTCGAGTACGTTCAGACGTCTGCCTTTTGCTTGTACATGTAGGACCTTGACTGTTTTTTTGATGTTTCCGGGGGGGCATTTATTCTCCGCCATGTGATTCGCAAATTTGGACTCTGGTATGATGGTTGGATTCCGTATCTTTTTGTTGTAATCTCTAATGTGTTCTCTGAACCTCGTTCTTACTTGTCGTCCGGTTTGTCCTATGTAACTGTGCTGGCATTCACAAGTGAGCTTGTATACACCATGGCTGCTAAATGGATCTTCTGAGTTAGTTTTGGTTCTTAGCTTCCGTCCTAAATTGTTCGATGTTTTGAACGCTGTGTTGATGTTGTATTTTCTAAGAAAATTTGCTAATTTATATGTTGCCCTTCCAGTATATGTCATTGTCGTCCAGGTTTGTGTCATTTCTTCTCCATTGTTTCTTTTTTGTTCTCTAAGGTCTCTCCTGAGTTTATCTACTAGTGCTTTTTTATATCCGTTGGTTGTAGCGATGTTATATATTATTCCAAGCTCTCTTCTATATGCTTCTTGTGTAAGAGGTGTTCTTTCCAATCTTTGTACTAAGTGCCTTAGCGCTGCATTTTTATGTTGTTGTGGGTGGTTCGAGGTATTATGTATTATTGTGTCGGTGGCCGTTGGTTTCCTATATATGTCGTAGTTGAATTTATTGCTAGCTTTATCAATACTTATTGTGAGGTCCAGATAATTGATTGCTCCGTTTTTTTCGGTTTCCATTGTGAATTTTAAGTTCCCGTGCTGCTTGTTGAGGTACTCCAGTACTTGCTCTTCGTTGTTGGTAGTTAAAACGCATATGATATCATCCACGTACCTTGCGTAAAATAACACTCCTAATTTGGAATTTAATTCCTGTATATACTCTTTTTCCAGGTTTTGCATAAACGCTTCCATAAGAATAGCCGATGTTGGGTTTCCCATCGCAAGTCCGTTTGTTTGTCTGTATATTTTATTGTTGAATTGAAAATAGTTTTGACGTAGTGTGGTTCTTACCGTGTTCGTGATTTGCGTACTTTTCACTTTATCTTTTGTTTTACGTAGTATTATAGAGTTTACTATGTTCAATGTCTCTGCTAGTGGTATTGATGTGTATAGATCTTTTATGTCGAAAGATACCAATTTGCTGTCCTTTGTCACTTCAACGGTCCTAAGTTTGTTTATTAGTTCAGATGTATTAGTTATGGTGTGTTCGTTGCTAAGTTCCAGTGTGTCCTTCAATACTGTTTTTAAATATTTAGATAGCTTATAGCATGGTGCCGATTTAAAATTAATGATTGGTCTCATTGGATTGCCTGGCTTGTGGATTTTTGGTAGCGCAATCAGTGGTGGAGTTGACGGGTTCATTTGGACTAATCTATATGCCGAGTTGGTATCTATTATATTTGTTGCAGTTTTTATAGCCACTTAGATTTCTTTCTGGTATTCATCCGTGGGGTTCACTCTTATTCTACGACATTCCATATCCTCGATGAGTTTTTCGGTTTTTGTTATATACTCATCTTTTTCAATTAGCACAGTTGTGTTGCCTTTGTCCGCCTTCGTTGCGACAATGTTGTTTATCCTGAGTTTATGTTGTAGGTTCTTGACTGTTTTTTGCTCCGTGTCTCTCTTCTGTCCTTCCTTTGCTTTCACTTCCTTGTTTATTATTTCTCTGCACATGTGTCTTGCGTGCTCTTGTTCCTCAACTGGTATTAATGATATTGCGACCTCTGCGTCTACGATCGCCTGTTCCGTTTTTCTTTTTTCGTTTTGGTCTATAATATTGTGTTTCAGTCCCTTTTTAAGAAGTTGTTCTTCCGCCGCGGTGATGGCCAAACAAAATAAAACAGTAAATTAGAACATTTTGGCGCATATAATTGTTGAATTAATTGAATTTGTCCCGTGTAGCTTATAGGTATAGTTTTGAAAGTTTGAATTGGTGACAGCAGAATAGTTAGAAGTGAAAAATTGAGCAAAGAAATTTGCGATATATTGATTATCGCTAGATATAATGTCTTGATATTTGATCGCTGAGGGAAACCCTGATAGTTTACGTTTAGAATTTACGAAACCATAAAATTACTTTGGATTGAGAACAATGACTCTTTTGGTTTTAGAGATATAAGCTTTATAGCACTTTTTATTTAAATTTATGTATTTCTGACGCAGAATGGAATACAATAAGTAATGTTTATTTAATCCAGATGTCTTATATAAATTAAATGATGCGTTTTCCTGTTTTTCAGAGCCTTAAGCTCTTTAGTAAACCAAGCTTGCGTAGGATGATCATAAGTTAATTTACGTTTAGGAATAAACTTCTCAGACAGGCAGCAAATAGTTTGATTGAAATGTGAGACGTTAAGATCGATATCACAACCAAATTCAGGCCAAGTTAATTTAGACAGTTCTTTATTTAATTTCTTGTAGTTTGCTTTGGAAAAGTTAAAATCAAAGCTCCTACATGAGTAGCATTGAGTACCTTGGCCATTACTTATGGTTTCGTAGACTATTTCCATAGAAGGGTGGTAAAGGTCTTCTGGTAAAACCAACGGATCACAACGATTTACAGAAAATTGGTTTACATCATTAACATACACTAAATCTAAGACTTTCCCAAAGTTGTTAGCGGTAACATTTATTTGATTAAGGCAAAGATCGGAAATTCCATCTAAAAAGTCATTGAACCCCAGTTTGGACGGATTTGGAATAATGTTACCATCAGATATGTTCCACGATATATGAGGTAAGTTAAAATCACCCAAAACAATAATTGAATTTGAAGCTTTAGTCATAAAGTTAACAGTTTTGAGCAGAGAGGCATGTTGCATGTAGACTGAAAAATCAGATGCTGGACCAATGCCATAAGTTTCCATCTTGTTGATTAGGACTGTATGATAATTTAATGGTCATCTTGTATAATTCTTCTTTAAATGGTCATCTAACCGCCCGGGCGATTTTGACCGTCCAACATAGCTCGCCAGTCGCTTCTTCGTTGCGTCAACTGGCGCCAATTGGAAACACCACGGGATCGCAAATCGGTCTCCACTTGGTCCTTCCATCGGAGTGGTGGCCTCCCTCTTCCTCTGCTTCCACCGGCGGGTGCCGATAAGAATACCTTCTGGGCTGGAGCACCTTCGCTCATTCGCACTACGTGGCCTAGCCAGCGAAGCCGCTGTGTTTTAAGCCGCTGAACTATGTCGGCGTCTGCGTAAAGTTCATACAGCTCATCATTAAATCTTCTTCGGTACTCGTCGTCGCCAACGCGTAGAGGTCCACAAATCTTTCGAAGAACCTTTCTCTCGAATACTCCCAGAGCCGCCTCATCAGATGTTGTTAGTGTCCACGCTTCTGCACCATATAGCAAGACGGGTGCGATGAGTGACTTGTAGAGTGTTATTTTCGTTCGTCGAGAGAGGACTTTACTTTTCAATTGCCTACTCATTCCGAAGTAGCATTTGTTTGCAAGAGTAATTCTTCGTCGGATTTCTAGGCTAACATTATTGTTAGTGTTAATGCTGGTACCCAGGCAAACGAAGTCCTTTACTATTTCGAAATTATTGCTGCCAACAGTGGCTTGGTTGCCAAGGCGCGAATGCGCTTACTCTTTGCATGGTGACAGAAGGTACTTCGTTTTGCCCTCGTTCACCACCAATCCTATTTTCTCCGCTTCTTCTTCTAATTTGGAGTAAGCAGAAGTTACGGCGCGGTTGTTAAGGCCAATGATATCAATATCGTCAGAATATGCCAACAGTTGCACGCTTTTATAAAATATTGTTCCAGCGCGGTTAATTTCTGCAGGTTGTATTATTTTCTCCATCATTAAATTAAAGAAATCGTACGATAGGGGGTCCCCCTGTCTGAAACCTCGTTTAGTTTCGAACGGATCGCAGAGGTGCTTCTCAATTCTGACCGAGCTGGCGGTGTTGCTCAAGGTCATTTTGCATAGCCGTATAAGTTTTGCGGGGAAACCAAATTCAGACACATAATTGCTCGAGTAATAAGATGATTGAATCTCGTTTCATCCACCTTTGGCATGGACAGGACATAAAATAGCAATGTACCATTCTTGTGTATCGACGGCTCGCAGTAATCGATGGTCTCGATGACGTTACCATAAGGAAAGACCTCAAATTCGATCATTAATTCGTTGATTTCTTCATTGTTCAATAGGTTGCTATTGACCACCCCTGCATTGACCATCTGACAGGCTTGAACCACTTTGCGGACGCTATCTTTCAACATCATGTGTAGGATTTCCTCTGATAGTTATCATGCCGTTGACCACCTGCAATAACTCATAAGTTTTTTTCAATATTCCATTGTTTACCTTGTATTGGTGGTTGTTATCACGCGCTAGCGAATCCTGGGCTTGCAGGATCTCATCCCAATAGGAGGCGTCAGGATAGCGCTTAACTCTTTTCTGCTTGTTGTTGTTGTTGTTGTGGTAACGACAAAAACATTGCTTCGGCCATCTTAGCTCATCCAGCTGAGCTTGAGTTCTCTCCAAGTGATAAGCGACGAAGTCTGCTATATCATTGGTTGTATTTAATTTGGTAACTTCGATCTCCAGAAGACTTGAAATTTCCTTGTAAAAGTTTCCGTTTATTACCCAGCCAAACCCGTCTCGTACGGTTACCACGGGTGAGTGCAGGTCGTGTAGGACGATGCAAAAAAGGCATATTCTTAGAGTTAGAGTGTAAGTGATCCTTGTAACTAATTTAAATAATTCATGAAAACGTTAAATTTCATAGTCTTAATAATATTCTCTTGTTTTAGTTAATGAAAAATTTACGTTTCAATCTTATTCTACATATCTTCGAATTTTTTGTATACGTTAATATTCAAATATCCAAAATTTAAGTAAAATTTCAACTAGTTAAACAGCTGTTCCAATTTGTAAGTTTTTATTTAACCCTGGTGGCTTATATCTATAATACAAATACGAAAGTTGGGTGGAAATTGTCCCTCTTTATGGCCTAACTATACATTTAAGGTGTTAACAATTACACATGTATGGATATATATAGCCGAACCGCAGTACCGTAGTTGTGTGAGTAGACATGTCATGCATATTTTTGTATTACCCCCCGCCGGCGAAAATTTACATTACAATGTGCAATACTTCTCCAACACTTTGCAGACAGTTTCCCTTCAAGAATCAGTTACAACCAATATTACTAGAGAACGAAAATCGACACTGATGATGGCGCAACGCCGAAACCGGTTTGTCTCAAAACCAAATTTGACAAGGGATGACGAAAAATCGCTCCAATATACATCAATATTACTTTCTCATAAGCATTACTAGTAATAGAATAATTGTGTGAATGTACGGCAATAGAGCAAAGACGAACTTTCACGACGTTTAAACAGTTTACGAAGCATAAATCAATGTAAAAGATGGTAATAAAGTACTTGTAAGGGTTTCGTAATGCATAATGTGGAAGGACTGCAAACTCACTTCGCCGCTGGGTCGTGTGATCGGCTCTCACCGGGAGTGCAAAGAGATGGTAGTGGGCCAATGAAAAACAAGTATTCGCACTATAAAGCCTCTGTTGTTTGAGTAAACGTCTCATGCATTTTTGCTTTAGTTGTTTTTAATGCATTGATCACTGGCTACGATGCCCAGTGCTACCGGCTCTCCTGAGAGCACGAAAAGCTGCTTTGTTGGAGACATTAAACAAGCAATGTAAAATATGAGCAAATATGTAAACTTCATTGCTAATACCTGCAAGCAGTGTTTACAAAAACAAAATAAATGATTATTCATAAAGAGTATTCAACACCGAAGTTTGTTTTGTATTTGCGGTTGGGTTTGTGTGAACTGAAATAAAGTAAAATAAAATAAATGAAACAAGATAAAAAAAAAGAAAACAAAGTTTACAGTATCGGACAAAACATTTACAACTGCAATGCAACCTTCAATTTATTTTTTGTCATAATGTCATTCTTCACTCAGTTGCAATTCAACATCACGCTTTGGATACTAGAGCATTTGAGCAATATTTTCGAAAAGTTTTTTCAAGATCCTTTCCTTCTTGTAGTTGTATTTAAAAAAAAATTAAATTATCTGGCAACAAAACAATTGCAACCTTGTGAGCTTAGCTATATAACGGTAAAAATGCTTGAGCTTGGTTTTGTTTTCCAACTGTTCTGAGTTTATTTTAATCGTGTCAACTGGTGAACATCAGTTTTGTGCAGAATTTGTGGCGATAGCACAATTTATTTGTAAAGTTGAGTTAAATGAAGTAATGGCTCGAAATAAGTTCGGTGAAATGTTACGCGCGCGTGTTGTAGATGAATATAAGAATGGAATGGCCCAGAAAGATATATCCATAAAATATAATATTCATAAGTCATCAATTTCTCGAATTATTGCGAACTTTATAAAAAACAAAACTATCGGGGTAGTGCATCGTGGAGGCCGACCAAAAAAAAACGGATGAAAAAACTGACTAACTGATAGCAAGAGAGAGAAAAAAATGTCCATTTAAAACTGCTCCCCAATTGGTAAAGGAACTTGGGTTACCAATCAGCTCAAAAACTGTCAGTCGTCGCCTAGCTGATGCTGATTTACGGACGTACCGACCAGCAAAGAAGCCGCTTATTAGTAAGCGTAACCTACAAAAACGATTGCAGTTCGCAAGAGATCATATAGATTGGCCATTGAGCAAGTGGAAAGCTGTTCTTTTCAGCCACGAATCCAAATTTAATTTGGTCGGAAGTGATGGCGTATCCTACGTTCGACGTCCACGTAACAAGCGTCTTCAAAAATCATACTGTGTGAAGACTGCTAAGCGTAGTGCTTACATTATGGTCTGGGGATGCTTTTCCGCTGCTGGCTTGGGGCCGCTCCATCGTATTATGGGCATAATGGACCATACGTTTACAGGGACATTATGGAATCGGTAATGCTGCCACATGCTGAGTGGGAAATGCCCTTGAAGTGGGTCTTCCAACAGGATAATGACCCGAAGCATACGGCGAAGGTCCTGAAATCATGGTTCCAGAGGAATAAAGTGGACGTAATGGAGTGGCCCCCACAATCCCCAGATCTTAACCCCATAGAAAATCTATGGGAAATAGTAAAAAAAAGAATTGATCAGACTAATGTGGCAAATACTGACCAATGTTTCCAAAGAGTCCTGGAGGCATGGAGAAATATACCACAAACGATAGTTGACAATTTAATAGCTTCAATGCCGAGACGATGCAGAGCTGTTATTCAGGGCAATGGTTTTGCCACGAAATACTAAGTTAAATTAAAATATTTTACTGATTTGTTATGGTTTAATTTCAATTGATAGTCATTTTTATTGGGTTCAATCGGTCAGGGCTCACTGCGGTTGGTTAGGTGACAGTTTTGATTCACCTTCCGGTTTGACGTTTAGCTACGGGAAAGTGCGTGATTTTTGTTGAGGTAGCATCACCAAATATTCCCATAGAATGGAAAAGGCACCAATAACGGAACTTTTAATTTCCAGACAAACAAGTGTTTGGTGTGTTCTTGGTGTGCCCAGAGTTAAATTGTGGGTAACCCAGGGCGCCGGAAAGTGTCAGACAAAAGGTAAATGGGAAATTGACATCCAAAAAAGTGTTTCCCTTATATGATGAGTTTTAAAGTATTTAAGTTGGTAAAAAGAGTAAGAACAATGTGCGGAATATAAACGTACAATAAATTCAATACTTTTTTGCACGATCTCGAAAACAAAACCCAACAAAATGTCAAAACCACCTAAGTGAAAGAGACGCCTCCAAAAGTGCCAAATTGCCCAGGGTGGGAGACACATGGAATCCTGTCCTGATCCCTGACTTTAACACGGCTGACGTCAAATTTTCAACCGAACGCGAGTAAAACTAGGTATACTTGTATTGCAGAATACATTTTAGCAGCAAATGGCAATCCTTTATTAGTCAACTTGTAAAGTATGGTATAATTAGACTTAAATGAGTTGAAAGCGGCAGTGATTTGTTGCTATGTGCTTTATTAACGAAACCTGTAGATCGGAATATTATCGTCAATGGCTAGGTCGGATGGGGAGCTCCATGTGTATCCTTTTCCAAACCCAGTAACGTGGGGTCTCGCTGGCCACCAAGGGAACGCAACAAACGCACGGTCTAGAACCATCCTATTTTGCGCGCCAACGAAAGCGTGCCTTCAGGGTTCGGACTTGATCAAAATTGCAGTAATTTTAATACCTACTGCACTTTACCCAAATCTACTACGCTTTATACTCCCTTAGAATAGTCCCAAACTCTGATTTATTTTGATAAGTGGTGCTTTTTCTTAATTATAAACTCTTCTATGAAGTCATTCAACAGTACAAATATTCTTGCATTTTATTTTGTTCCATAGAAAAAAAAATTGTTACCTTCAATAAAAATAGCCACTGAGTGAAATATTATTAAAAGTAAGAGTACTAAAATGATTTTTATTTATGCCTCAAATCAAAGCGTAATTACAGTACTTTGGGTTTTAAGTAATTCATACAGTGCGATGCTCATTAAATCAACTATGAAAAAGCAAAGTCATATCTTCAAGGTTGGTTTCAATAATATATATTATCTTTTTTTTTGTTTTGAAATGCGTGCTGTACTTTTACGAAGTTCGGTAGTAGTAAAAAAGTATTTAAAATAAAAGTAAAAGTCCGAGCCCTGATGGCAACCACCAACCCGAGTGGCAACAATCATGCCACGTCAGACTGGGTAGCGAAACTTTTCCATTGCGCAGTCGCCGTTGCTTGACGATTTTCGGCATAGCGGCGTCGCCGGCATTTAAACGACTTAAAACGTAATAGTCTTCTGGTGTGAACGGTCGCGACAGTGAAAAATTTACACTAAATTGTGGTATAACGAACTAAAGTAAGAAAATAGATTTGAAAAATAAAAAAAATCAAATAAGAGTGGTGGCTTTTGAAGCAGTTAAGCATATGATAGACAGCGGTGTGCAACAATTAGATATCTCGATATCTTAAATAGAGCTGTAGCAAAAGTATTTAACAAGCGCAAATAAAGGACAATATGTGACCGCATAAAATAGTTGTATTGTAAAAAGTAACTGAAATTTTTTATTTTTTTGGCGCTATACAGTTTTCTTTAGCAAATCAAAATTTTGTTGGAGTTTTCAATTTTTGATGTTCTCTAAATTTTGTATTTTAAGAAATAATTCGTAGAGGTTATCGAGATTCTGTAGATATTGAAATTAAATAGCGTGTGCTTCAAACAAAATCTAAGATAGGGCGTATTTCAAAAAAATATATTCGCGTTACTCTGGAACTTAAAATATAATATACAAAGAAACACAAAGGGGGGGATTTCGAAACACCGAAGGTAAGAAAGCAACAGATCTTTTCGACACAAATCTGCCATTCTCTTTAAATTCGTGGCTTCCAGATAAACTGTCAAAATATTTGACACAGTTGTGGGCATGGAGAAATCACTGATAATTTTTCACATGTAAGAAATAACAATGATCTCAATTGAGATATAGGAATTAAAAACGTTTCGTTTCATAACAATAATATACCCAATCCCATACTTCTCTGACTAGTAAAAACTGCACTTCTGCCAATTCCAGTTAATTTACAAATGGCGAAAAGTGAATTCACCTTAAGAAAATTCTGATCTAAGGCGGTGTTTTCATGTATTTAATTAATTCCAATATGTAAGTTTGAAATATTTGTTCTTTTTTTGACAGATTTACCAGATGTAGTTAGCAAAAATCTAAAGAGCCAGAATACTGACTAAAACTGGCAACTTCTGATTGAGATAGAACGCTACTCCGTAGTAAGAGGACCAAGTGCGCTATACATTTCCAGTAACCTCTGACTATTTCTGACAGGGATCACAACTAATCTAAAACTCAAAAACGTTAAATCACAATTTTAGGAAGCGTGATGGATGTAGTTACTTAACTAGCTCTATGGATTGTCGAGATCTTTCACTATTGCATACAAAATGTCGATACAGTGTGGCGGTGAAGGCGTGATTAAAAAAATTTTCGTCACTTAACACACAGCATTTTGTAAAGTGAAACGAAAAAAAAAGGTAAAAAAAAAAAAAGAAAAAAAAAACTTTAGTATTGATGTATTATGAAAGGCGGTGGCGTAGTGGTTATCATACAAAAAGGGGCATAGCATACATGTACATAGAAATGACTAATGGATACATACGACTACAACAGGCAAGCGCTGTTTCTTAAGAAAATAAACAAACAAAAAAAATCACTAGAAAGTAGCAGCTAAATGTAGCCTACATATTATGTTTGTTAAGATGAAATAAAATAATGCAATAAACACACAAAAAAAAAAACAACAAAAAAAACAAGTTATATGATATTTAAGTAATTTATTAAAAAATTATATAATAAACAAGTACGAATGTGTTGGTATATAGAGTTGAGATAACTATGAACGTAAAAACGACTGTGTGGTAGTCGTATTATAAGTCGCTGTCATTGTGTTAGTAATATACATGGAGATACATAAACATGAAAAACAAACAAAAAAAAAGAAAAAAACGAATAAATAAATAAACAGACAAACATGTAATTCATATAAAAAAAAAAAAAAAATTTATGAAAGTTAATAATTAAATATAAAATTGAAAAAAAAAAAGGAAGAAAATAAAAAAATTACACAAATACAAATAAACGTGAACAACATTGCTTACGCATTATGACGCATGATAATTGTACTTGTTTGTTGCTTACATACATACTTATTGCACAAATGCGTAATCATAGAAATTATAAATAATCAATCTATACAAACATAAGTACATATGTACATGAAACAAGCCACCTACAACACAAAGCAGCAACAACAACAGTAACCAGCAGTAACATCAGCGAGGGCCGCCGTAATATAGGCCCGTCGCACTAGCAGCAGCACCAACAACAGTAACCAGCAGTAACATCAGCGAGGGCCGCCGTAATATAGGCCCGCCGCACTAGCAACAGCAACAACAACAGTAACCAGCAGTGACATCAGCGAGGGCCGCCGTATTATAGGCCCGCCGCACTAGCATCAGCCACAACAACAGTAACCAGCAGTGACAACAGGGGGGTGCCGTCCTAATATAGGCCCGCCGCCCTATACAACAACAACAGTAGAGCCCCACCAACGGCTTACTTCAACCCGGTGAGACCTAGCCAATATAATTTATTTAATAATGGGTCATATTAATAACACAGGAGCAATTCCTTATATGTAGTTCAAGTTTTAAACCTTTTACTCGAAGTTTGAATTTTCTTTTTTCATACAATTTATGCCAAGTTTCTGAAGATTTGAGAAAAGCCAACTTTTTTTTTTTGTATCATCCCATAGTAAAAGGTATACGAAAAGAAAAATTATTATCATTAAGTTTGTATTAGAGTGAGTAACAGGAACTGAGTTAGAAAAGAAAAATTGTTTTAAAATTAAAATTAAAAATTATAAATAAAATCGTAAACTAAGGTACCCTACATGAACTTAACATTAGATTGTTGCTATATATTACAAAAAAAAAAAAAAAATTTATAAAATGAAATCATAAATGCTAAGGAAGTTAGAAAAAAAAATATTGTATTTAGTTTAAATACTTAAAAAAATTACATAACAACCATGCCGGGCTATGTACCTGACCTGTGTGTAAGTTTGGTTAAAATGCATTTAGCGATAATAGTTGCATAGATAGGGGGTATGAAAGATCCTATTTGTATGGGAGGTGCCACCCGCCCTTTTCCGATTTCAAAAAAAGTACGTAAGAACCATGCCAGGCTATGTACCTGACCTGTGTGTAAGTTTGGTTAAAATGCATTTAGCGATAATAGTTGCATAGATAGGGGGTATGAAAGATCCCATTCGTATGGGAGGTGCCACGCCCCCTTTTCCGATTTAAAAAAAAGTACGTAACAACCATGTCGGGCTATGTACCTGACCTGTGTGTAAGTTTGGTTAAAATGCATTTAGCGATAATAGTTGCATAGATAGGGGGCATGAAAGATCCCATTTGTATGGGAGGTGCCACGCCCCCTTTTCCGATTTCAAAAAAAAGAACGTAACAACCATGCCGGGCTATGTACCAGACCTGTGTGTAAGTTTAGTTAAGGTCCGTCTAGCGATAATAGTTGCATAGATAGGGGGTATGAAAGATCCCATTTGTATGGGAGGTGCCACGCCCCCTTTTCCGATTTCAAAAAAAAGAACGTAACAACCATGCCGGGCTATGTACCAGACCTGTGTGTAAGTTTAGTTAAGGTCCGTCTAGCGATAATAGTTGCATAGATAGGGGGTATGAAAGATCCCATTCGTATGGGATGTGCCACGCCCCCTTTTCCGATTTCAAAAAAAAGTACGTAACAACCATGCCGGGCTATGTACCTGACCTGTGTGTAAGTTTGGTTAAAATGCATTTAGCGATAATAGTTGCATAGATAGGGGGTATGAAAGATCCCATTTGTATGGGAGGTGCCACGCGCCCTTTTCCGATTTAAAAAAAAAGTACGTAACAACCATGCCGGGCTATGTACCTGACCTGTGTGTAAGTTTGGTTAAAATGCATTTAGCGATAATAGTTGCATAGATAGGGGGTATGAAAGATCCCATTCGTATGGGAGGTGCCACGCCCCCTTTTCCGATTTAAAAAAAAAGTACGTAACAACCATGCCGGGCTATGTACCTGACCTGTGTGTAAGTTTGGTTAAAATGCATTTAGCGATAATAGTTGCATAGATAGGGGGTATGAAAGATCCCATTCGTATGGGAGGTGCCACGCCCCCTTTTCCGATTTAAAAAAAAAAGTACGTAACAACCATGCCGGGCTATGTACCTGACCTGTGTGTAAGTTTGGTTAAAATGCATTTAGCGATAATAGTTGCATAGATAGGGGGCATGAAAGATCCCATTTGTATGGGAGGTGCCACGCCCCCTTTTCCGATTTCAAAAAAAAGAACGTAACAACCATGCCGGGCTATGTACCAGACCTGTGTGTAAGTTTAGTTAAGGTCCGTCTAGCGATAATAGTTGCATAGATAGGGGGTATGAAAGATCCCATTTGTATGGGAGGTGCCACGCCCCCTTTTCCGATTTCAAAAAAAAGAACGTAACAACCATGCCGGGCTATGTACCAGACCTGTGTGTAAGTTTAGTTAAGGTCCGTCTAGCGATAATAGTTGCATAGATAGGGGGTATGAAAGATCCCATTCGTATGGGAGGTGCCACGCCCCCTTTTCCGATTTCAAAAAAAAGTACGTAACAACCATGCCGGGCTATGTACCTGACCTGTGTGTAAGTTTGGTTAAAATGCATTTAGCGATAATAGTTGCATAGATAGGGGGCATGAAAGATCCCATTTGTATGGGAGGTGCTAGGCCCCCTTATCCCATTTCAAAAAAAGAACGTAACAACCATGCCGGGCTATGTACCAGACCTGTGTGTAAGTTTAGTTAAGGTCCGTCTAGCGATAATAGTTGCATAGATAGGGGGTATGAAAGATTCCATTTGTATGTGAGGTGCCACGCCCCCTTTTCCTATTTCAAAAGGAGATAGGTATTAGGAAAGGGACTTACTTTATACAAAATTTAGTAGTATAGCATTAATACCTCCAAAGATATTGAGTATGAAAGCTCCCATTTGTATGGGAGGTGCCACGCCCCCTTTTCCGATTTCAAAAAAAAGTACGTAAGAGCCATGCCGGGCTATGTACCTGACCTGTGTGTAAGTTTGGTTAAAATGCATTTAGCGATAATAGTTGCATAGATAGGGGGTATGAAAGATCCCATTCGTATGGGAGGTGCCACGCCCCCTTTTCAGATTTCAAAAAAAAGTACGTAACAACCATGCCGGGCTATGTACCTGACCTGTGTGTAAGTTTGGTTAAAATGCATTTAGCGATAATAGTTGCATAGATAGGGGGCATGAAAGATCCCATTTGTATGGGAGGTGCCACGCCCCCTTTTCCGATTTCAAAAAAAAGAACGTAACAACCATGCCGGGCTATGTACCAGACCTGTGTGAAGGTTTAGTTAAGGTCCGTCTAGCGATAATAGTTGCATAGATAGGGGGTATGAAAGATCCCATTTGTATGGGAGGTGCCACGCCCCCTTTTCCGATTTCAAAAAAATTACATAATAACGATGCCGGGCTTTGTACCTGACCTGTGTGTAAGTTTGGTTAAAATGCATTTAGCGATAATAATTGCATAGATAGGGGGTATGAAAGATCCCATTTGTATGGGAGGTGCCACGCGCCCTTTTCCGATTTCAAAAAAAGTACGTAAGAACCATGCCGGGCTATGTACCTGACCTTTGTGTACGTTTGGTTGAAATCCGTCTAGCGATAATAGTTGCATAGATAGGGGGTATGAAAGATCCCATTTGTATGGGAGGTGCCACGCCTCCTTTTCCGATTTCAAAAAAATTACATAAGAACCATGCCGGGCTTTGTACCTGACCTGTGTGTACGTTTGGTTAAAATCCATTTAGCGATAATAGTTGTCCTATTTCAAAAGGAGATAGGTATTAGGAAAGGGACTTACTTTATACAAAATTTAGTAGTATAGCATTAATACCTCCAAAGATATTGAGTATGAAACCTCCCATTTGTATGGGAGGTGCCACGCCCCCTTTTCCGATTTCAAAAAAAAGTACGTAAAGACCATGCCGGGCTATGTACCAGACCTGTGTGTAAGTTTAGTTAAGGTCCGTCTAGCGATAATAGTTGCATAGATAGGGGGTATGAAAGATCCCATTTGTATGGAAGGTGCCACGCCCACTTTTCCGATTTAAAAAAAATTACATAAGAACTATGCCGGGCTTTGTACCATACCTGTGTGTAAGTTTGGTTAAAATGCATTTAGCGATAATAATTGCATAGATAGGGGGTATGAAAGATCCCATTTGTATGGGAGGTGCCACGCCCCCTTTTCCGATTTCAAAAATAGGTAGGTATTAGGAAAAAGACTTACTTTATACAACGCCTTACCAAAATTTAGTAGTCTAGCATTAATACCTCCAAAGATATTGAGTATGAAATTTCCCATTTGTATGGGAGGTGCCACGCCCCCTTTTCCGATTTAAAAAAAAGTACGTAAGAACCATGCCGGGCTTTGTACCTGACCTGTGTGTAAGTTTGGTTAAAATCCGTCTAGCGATAATAGTTGCATAGATAGGGGGTATGAAAGGTCTCATTTGTATGGGAGGTGCCACGCCCCATTTTCCGATTTCAAAAATATTACATAACAACCATGCCGGGCTATGTACCTGACCTGTGTGTAAGTTTGGTTAAGATCCGTCTAGCGATAATAGTTGCTTAGATAGGGGGTATGAAAGATCCCATTTGTATTGGAGGTGCCACGCGCCCTTTTCCGATTTCAAAAACAGTACGTAAGAACCATGCCAGGCTATGTACCTGACCTGTGTGTAAGTTTGGTTAAAATCCGTCTAGCGATAATAGTTGCATAGATAGGGGGTATGAAAATCCCATTTGTATGGGAGGTGCCACGCCCCCTTTTCCGACTTCAAAAAAATTACATAAGAACCATGCCGGGCTTTGTACCTGACCTGTGTGTACGTTTGGTTAAAATCCATTTAGCGATAATAGTTGCATAGATAGGGGGTATGAAAGATCCCATTTGTATCGGAGGTGCCAGCCCCCCTTTTCCGATTTCAAAAAAAAGTACGTAACAACCATGCCGGGCTATGTACCTGACCTGTGTGTAAGTTTGGTTAAAACCCATTTAGCGATAATAGTTTCATAGATAGGGGGCATGAAAGATCCCATTTGTATCGGAGGTGCCAGGCCCCCTTTTCCGATTTCAAAAAAAAGTACGTAACAACCATGCCGGGCTATGTACCTGACCTGTGTGTTAGTTTGGTTAAGATCCGTCTAGCGATAATAGTTGCTTGGATAGGGGGTATGAAAGATCCCATTTGTATGGGAGGTGCCGCACCCCCTTTTGCTATTTCAAAAGAGGATAGGTATTAGGACAGGGACTTACTTTATACAACGCCTTACCAAAATTTAGTAGTCTAGCAATAATACCTCCAAAGATATTGAGTATGAAAGTTCCCATTTGTATGGGAGGTGCCACGCCCCCTTTTCCGATTTCAAAAAAATTACATAAGAACAATGCCGGGCTTTGTACCTGACCTGTGGGTAAGTTTGGTTAAAATGCATTTAGCGATAATAGTTGCAGAGGTGCCGCACCCCCTTTTGCTATTTCAAAAGAGGATAGGTATTAGGACAGGGACTTACTTTATACAACGCCTTACCAAAATTTAGTAGTCTAGCAATAATACCTCCAAAGATATTGAGTATGAAAGTTCCCATTTGTATGGGAGGTGCCACGCCCCCTCTTCCGATTTCAAAAAAATTACATAAGAACGATGCCGGGCTTTGTACCTGACCTGTGTGTAAGTTTGGTTAAAATGCATTTAGCGATAATAGTTGCATAGATAGGGGGTATGAAAGATCCCATTTGTATGGGAGGTGCCACGCGCCCTTTTCCGATTTCAAAAAAAGTACGTAAGAACCATGCCAGGCTATGTACCTGACGTGTGTGTAAGTTTGGTTAAAATCCGTCTAGCGATAATAGTTGCATAGATAGGGGGTATGAAAGATCTCATTTGTATGGGAGGTGCCACGCCCCCTTTTCCGATTTCATAACAACCATGCCGGGCTATGTACCTGACCTGTGTGTAAGTTTGGTTAAGATCCGTCTAGCGATAATAGTTGCTTAGATAGGGGGTATGAAAGATCCCATTTGTATGGGAGGTGCCACGCGCCCTTTTCGGATTTCAAAAAAAGTACGTAAGAACCATGCCTGGCTATGTACCTGACCTGTGTGTAAGTTTGGTTAAAATGCATTTAGCGATAATAGTTGCATAGATAGGGGGTATGAAAGATCCCATTTGTATGGGAGGTGCCACGCCCCCTTTTCCGATTTCAAAAAAAGTACGTAAGAACCATGCCAGGCTATGTACCTGACCTATGTGTAAGTTTGGTTAAATCCGTCTAGCGATAATAGTTGCATAGATAGGGGGTATGAAAGATCCCATTTCATTCCCACAACAGCCGGTTCTATCGCACCGGAATGACCCGGGTTTTCCCACCCGGCCAAGGGCTGTTATTTCAGTGTAACCCTGTCCAATCTGTCCCGTCCCACCCTTAAATTGTCGTCCTCGGAGCAAACCCTTGCAGCTGGGTTGCTCCATTGTCTCTTGTTACGGGCTGGGATCGAACCCAACCCTGGACCAAGAGACTGGATCTGCTGCCTTTGCTGGAAGAAAATTTATATTAAACGGTCGTATTCGGTACAATGCGCCAAGTGTAAGAGATGGTTACATAAATCTGGATGTTCAGGGCTTAACCCTGCCATCCACAGACCCCGTACTTTCTTTAGTACTTTTGAGGCACCTTGCTGTACACGTCCTAGGACGTCCCGCGGTAGCCGCCGCTCTGGCACTCCCTTACCGCCTTTAACTACCCCCAATAGTCACAATAGTGGCTCAGTCTACACGACTGGCAGCACCGCTGCCATCCCTGCCTCACCCACTCCCGACTGTCGCTCACGCACGCCAGCGTCTCCATCTCACACGGCCGCTCAACACTCCTATCCCCCCCGGAATAGGTCAGATATGAGCATCGCCGAGCGTCAGTCCCCTCTGTCTCTGCCCCTAATGCCCCCCCCTGCTTCCAGCCTGCACGTGGGTCAGGAACACCACCTCCTAGTACCTTTCACTACGTGCACCGTTTGTCGGCAAAGATTGTATTCGCCTGCGACATCGGTCAAGTGCAACAGTTGCTTTGGCCTGTGTCACACGCTTATGTGCTCTGGGCTCGCAAACGGCAATCTTTGGACGGATTCGTTCATAGCCCCCTGTTGCAGTACGCAGCCGCCCTCCACGCCAGACAACATCGGCCATGGCGCTGTCAACTCTAGACTGCGACATAGTTTAGGCCTTAGCCTACCTCCACCTAGGCCAACGCATCCGTCCCTCACGCCTAGTATGTCCCCCGCCTCCCCTCATACACACTTCAAAATTCTGCATCTGAACTGTAACGGATTAGCTGGAAAGATCGCGGAGATAACTGACTTTATGAAGACGCACAACATCAAAATCGCCGCGATACAAGAGACAAAACTGAACACGAGATCGGACTTACGAACTTGTGATGGGTATAATGTACATCGTAAAGACCGTCCCAGCGGTCTTGGGGGTGGCCTTGCGTTCATTACACATCACTCTGTACAATACAATCTATTTTCCCCTGACGTCGACCCCAGGGACTCTACCTTAGAATGCCAAGGCATAGCAGTCCGGTCAGGAGACGCCGACCTGCAAATCATAAACATCTATATTCCTCCTGTCACGTGTTGTCCTAGAGATTATCATCCCGACATTAGTGCGTTGCTAAGGGGCGATAACCGCCTCATCCTAGGCGACTTCAACGCACATCACGATCTCTGGCACTCCAACTTGCCAGCAGACAGTAGAAGACAGGCAATTGCAGACCAAATAGATAACTCAGCATTCTGTACAGTCAATGGAGATGCCCCCACCAGGGTGGCAGGTAACTGTCACGGCTCGCCAGACATCTCCAAAACGAGCGCGGGCCTTATTAACTTTGTCATCTGGCGACCGATGCTTACATTAGCTTCAGACCACCTACCCATCTTACTCTCTGTTGAACGACCGACCGACTTCATAACGACTGATAAAATAACATACATCAACTTCACCAAAGCGGACTGGGACCGCTTTACTGAATATACAGAGCGCTCCTTCGCTGCCTTACCCACTCCAACGGACGTACGCAAAGGCGAACGAGAGTTTCGCAAGATCATCGATTCAGCCTCATGCCGCTTTATTCCTGCTGGCAGAATACCAGAAATTCGTCCGAATTTCCCGGCAGAAGCTGTGCCGATGGCAAGAGAACGTGACCAAGTGAGACTTATCAATCCCGCAGATCCCAGAATAAAAGATCTCAATGCGGAAATCCGTAGGATTGTCAACGAACACAAGCTGACCAAGTGGAAACAACAATTTGAGACATGCAACCTCTCCGGCGGAGTCGGCTAACTATGGTCGACTGTCAAGGCCCTATCCAATCCGACCAAACACAAAGACAAGGTCGCCATTGCTTTCGGCGACAGAGTCAAATCGGACGCCAGGAAATGCGCGAGCTCCTTTTGCCGCCTGTTTATAATGCATCCACCTGCGGATAGGACTAAGAGAAGAGCCTTCCGACGTGCGCGCAAACACAAACACTCTACTGCGCCCATTGCCGTCTCAGCCGCAGAGGTTAAGGAAGCCATAATGAAGGCCAAACCCTCAAAATCCATCGGACCCGACGGAATTGCCATGAAGATGATCAAACACCTTGGCCATGAAGGACAGAATTATTTAGCGGCTCTCTTCAATCTCTCTCTAACTACCTTCGTTATACCTGAGATATGGAAACAAGCGATTGTAGTTCCCCTATTAAAACCAGGGAAGCCGGCGAACCTAGGAGAGTCCTATCGTCCGATATCCCTCCTTTCGCCGGTAGCGAAATTGCTAGAGTCCATTCTGCTTCCTTACTTCGTTACAAATCTCAAATTGGCCGATCATCAACATGGTTTTCGTAAAAATCACAGCACGACATCCGCTTTGAACGCCATTACAACGCAGATTAACAACGGTTTGAATCAAAATCCACCAAACCATAGGACGGTTCTCGTAGCACTTGATCTGTCAAATGCATTCGACACGGTCAATCACGCCACTCTCTTCCGAGACCTGGATGAGACACCGCTCCCTGCCGGCCTTAAGAGGTGGACCGCTAATTACCTCAATGGTCGACAGGCAACAGTCAAATTTAGGAACAAGAAATCTAGACCACGAAGAATAAAACAAGGGGTGCCGCAAGGTGGTGTTCTCTCTCCCCTCTTGTTTAATTTCTATATTTCGGGACTTCCCCCCCCACCAGAGGGAGTCTCCATTGTTTCCTACGCTGACGACTGCACGATAATGGCCTCGGGCAAGGGTCCCTCCATTGATGAACTCTGTATAAGAATCAACAGTTACCTCCATGACCTTTCCAGCTTCTTCACCGAGCGTAATCTGACCCTGTCTCCGACTAAATCTACGGCGACCCTGTTTACTACATGGAATGCGCAGATGGGGCAAGAGTTAAATGTCCACGTAGATGGAGCACCTCTACCTACTGTCAACCACCCAAAAATCTTGGGCGTGACATTTGACAACGGCCTCACCTTCGCTGGTCATGCCACCGCAATAGCCTCAAAGGTACAGAGCCGCAATAAGATCCTCAAGTCACTGGCCGGCAGTACTTGGGGAAAAGACAAAGAAACATTGCTTGCTACATATAAGGCTATTGGCCGGCCGGTTATTGACTATGCTGCGCATATATGGTCGCCCAACCTTTCTGACACCAATTGGAGGAAATTGCAAGTCTGCCAAAACACCGCCATCAGAACCGCTACGGGATGCCTGCTTATGTCATCTGAGTCTCACCTCCATCAAGAGGCGAAATTGCTCAATGTTAAAGAGCACGCGGAACTCTTGAGTAGACAGTTCCTTCTGAACTGTCACAAACCTAGTCATCCAAACCGACATCTTTTGGATGTAGCACCGCCCCCCAGAGACATAAGGAGACATCTCCGTAAGCATTACGATGAGATCCGGCATCATATCTCTTTGCCGTTTGATCTGCAGAACCATAGACGGGCTCTAAATGACCTCCACACAGAGTCGGTAGACAGATCCCTCAGATCTCGGCCGGTGAATCCCGTTATTAATACTCAACCACCTGAATTGGCTGAAGAGGAGCGTGTACTTCCGAGGGAGACTAGAGTCATACTAGCACAACTTCGCTCTGGATATTGTAATAGGTTAAACTCTTACTTATGTAGACTGAACCCCAACATACCAAATACATGCCCTGCATGTGGTATGACCCCTCATGATACCATACATCTCTTTTCCTGTTCAGTTGAACCCACTCTTCTAACACCCACATCACTCTGGTCCAACCCTGTGGAAACTGCGCATTTCCTCGGACTTCCGTTAGAAGAGCCTGATGACAATTTAGAGTGATCGAGCCCATTGGGCAGGGCGAAGCACTGTTAACAACAACAACAAAGATCCCATTTGTATGGGAGGTGCCACGCGCCCTTTTCCGATTTCAAAAAAAGTACGTAAGAACCATGCCAGGCTATGTACCTGACCTGTGTGTAAGTTTGGTTAAAATCCGTCTAGCGATAATAGTTGCATAGATAGGGGGTATGAAAGATCCCATTTGTATGGGAGGTGCCACGCCCCCTTTTCCGATTTCAAAAAAATTACATAAGAACCATGCCGGGCTTTGTACCTGACCTGTGTGTACGTTTGGTTAAAATCTATTTAGCGATAATAGTTGCATAGATAGGGGGTATGAAAGATCCCATTTGTATCGGAGGTGCCAGCCCCCCTTTTCCGATTTCAAAAAAAAGTACGTAACAACCATGCCGGGCTATGTACCTGACCTGTGTGTAAGTTTGGTTAAAATCCATTTAGCGATAATAGTTTCATAGATAGGGGGCATGAAAGATCCCATTTGTATCGGAGGTGCCAGGCCCCCTTTTCCGATTTCAAAAAAAGTACGTAACAACCATGCCGGGCTTTGTACCTGACCTGTGTGTTAGTTTGGTTAAGATCCGTCTAGCGGATAATAGTTGCTTGGATAGGGGGTATGAAAGATCCCATTTGTATGGGAGGTGCCGCACCCCCTTTTGCTATTTCAAAAGAGGATAGGTATTAGGACAGGGACTTACTTTATACAACGCCTTACCAAAATTTATTAGTCTAGCAATAATACCTCCAAAGATATTGAGTATGAAAGTTCCCATTTGTATGGGAGGTGCCACGCCCCTTTTCCGATTTCAAAAAAATTACATAAGAACGATGCCGGGCTTTGTACCTGACCTGTGTGTAAGTATGGTTAAAATGCATTTAGCGATAATAGTTGCATAGATAGGGGGTATGAAAGATCCCATTTGTATGGGAGGTGCCACGCGCCCTTTTCCGATTTCAAAAAAAGTACGTAAGAACCATGCCAGGCTATGTATCTGACCTGTGTGTAAGTTTGGTTAAAATCCGTCTAGCGATAATAGTTGCATAGATAGGGGGTATGAAAGATCTCATTTGTATGAGAGGTGCCACGCCCCCTTTTCCGATTTTAAAAAAAATTACATAACAACCATGCCGGGCTATGTACCTGACCTGTGTGTAAGTTTGGTTAAGATCCGTCTAGCGATAATAGTTGCTTAGATAGGGGGTATGAAAGATCCCATTTGTATGGGAGGTGCCACGCGACCTTTTCCGATTTCAAAAAAAGTACGTAAGAACCATGCCAGGCTATGTACCTGACCTGTGTGTAAGTTTGGTTAAAATCCGTCTAGCGATAATAGTTGCATAGATAGGGGGTATGAAAGATCCCATTTGTATGGGAGGTGCCACGCCCCCTTTTCCGATTTCAAAAAAATTAGATAAGAACCATGCTGGGCTTTGTAACTGACCTGTGTGTACGTTTGGTTAAAATCCATTTAGCGATAATATTTGCATAGATAGGGGTTATGAAAGATCCCATTTGTATGGGAGGTGCCACGCCCCCTTTTCCGATTTCAAAAAAAGACTTACTTTATACAACGCCTTACCAAAATTTAGTAGTCTAGCATTAATACCTCCAAAGATATTGAGTATGAAATTTCCCATTTGTATGGGAGGTGCCACGCCCCCTTTTCCGATTTAAAAAAAAAGTACGTAAGAACCATGCCGGGCTATGTACCTGACCTGTGTGTAAGTTTGGTTAAAATCCGTCTAGCGATAATAGTTGCATAGATAGGGGGTATGAAAGATCCCATTTGTATGGGAGGTGCCACGCCCCTTTTCCGATTTAAAAAAAACTACATAAGAACCATGCCGGGCTTTGTACGTGACCTGTGTGTACGTTTGGTTAAAATCCATTTAGCGATAATAGTTGCATAGATAGGGGGTATAAAAGATCCCATTTGTATGGGAGGTGCCACGCCCCCTTTTCCGATTTCAAAAAGGGGTAGGTATTAGGAAAAAGACTTACTTTATACAACGCCTTACCAAAATTTAGTAGTCTAGCATTAATACCTCCAAAGATATTGATTATGAAAGCTCCCATTTGTATGGGAGGTGCCACGCCCCCTTTTCCGATTTCAAAAAAAAGTACGTAAGAACCATGCCGGGCTATGTACCTGACCTGTGTGTAAGTTTGGTTAAAATCCGTCTAGCGATATTAGTTGCATAGATAGGGGGTATGAAAGATCCCATTTGTATGGGAGGTGCCACGCCCCCTTTTCCGATTTCAAAAAAATTACATAAGAACCATGCCGGGCTTTGTACGTGACCTGTGTGTACGTTTGGTTAAAATCCATTTAGCGATAATAGTTGCATAGATAGGGGGTATGAAAGATCCCATTTGTATGGGAGGTGCCACGCCCCCTTTTCCGATTTCAAAAAGGGGTAGGTATTAGGAAAAAGACTTACTTTATACAACGCCTTACCAAAATTTAGTAGTCTAGCATTAATACCTCCAAAGATATTGATTATGAAAGCTCCCATTTGTATGGGAGGTGCCACGCCCCCTTTTCCGATTTCAAAAAAATTACATAAGAACCATGCCGGGCTTTGTACCTGACCTGTGTGTACGTTTGGTTAAAATCCATTTAGCGATAATAGTTGCATAGATAGGGGGTATGAAAGATCCCATTTGTATCGGAGGTGCCACGCCCCCCTTTTCCCATTTCAAAAAAAGAACGTAACAACCATGCCGGGCTATGTACCAGACCTGTGTGTAAGTTTAGTTAAGGTCCGCCTAGCGATAATAGTTGCATGGTTCTTACGTACTTTTTTTTTAAATCGGAAAAGGGGGCGTGGCACCTCCTATACAAATGGGAAATTTCATACTCAATATCTTTGGAGGTATTAATGCTAGACTACTAAATTTTGGTAAGGCGTTGTATAAAGTAAGTCTTTTTTTGTAATCGGAAAAGGGGGCGTGGCACCTCCCATACAAATGGGATCTTTCATAACCCCTATCTATGCAACTATTATCGCTAAATGGATTTTAACCAAACGTACACACAGGTCAGGTACATAGCCTGGCATGGTTCTTACGTACTTTTTTTGAAATCGGAAAAGGGTGCGTGGCACCTCCCATACAAATGGGATCTTTCATACCCCCTATCTAAGCAACTATTATCGCTAGACGGATCTTAACCAAACTTACACACAGGTCAGGTACATAGCCCGGCATGGTTGTTATGTAATTTTTTTGAAATCGGAAAAGGGTGCGTGGCACCTCCCATACAAATGGGATCTTTCATACCCCCTATCTAAGCAACTATTATCGCTAGACGGATCTTAACCAAACTTACACACAGGTCAGGTACATAGCCCGGCATGGTTGTTATGTAATTTTTTTGAAATCGGAAAAGGGGGCGTGGCACCTCCCATACAAATGAGATCTTTCATACCCCTCTCTATGCAACTATTATGGCTAGACGGATTTTAACCAAACTTACACACAGGTCAGGTACATAGCCCGGCATGGTTCTTACGTACTTTTTTTTTAAATCGGAAAAGGGGGCGTGACACCTCCCATACAAATGGGAAATTTCATACTCAATATCTTTGGAGGTATTAATGCTAGACTACTAAATTTTGGTAAGGCGTTGTATAAAGTAAGTATTTTTCGTAATACCTACCCCTTTTTGAAATCGGAAAAGGGGGCGTGGCACCTCCCATACAAATGGGATCTTTCATACCCCCTATCTATGCAACTATTATCGCTAAATGGATTTTGACCAAACGTACACACAGGTCAGGTACAAAGCCCGGCATGGTTCTTATGTAATTTTTTTGAAATCGGAAAAGGGGGCGTGGCACCTCCCATACAAATGGGATCTTTCATACCCCCTATCTATGCAACTATTATCGCTAGACGGATTTTAACCAAACTTACACACAGGTCAGGTACAAAGCCCGGCATCGTTCTTATGTAATTTTTTTGAAATCGGAAAAGGGGGCGTGGCACCTCCCATACAAATGGGAACTTTCATACTCAATATCTTTGGAGGTATTATCGCTAGACTACTAAATTTTGGTAAGGCGTTGTATAAAGTAAGTCCCTGTCCTAATACCTATCCTCTTTTGAAATAGCAAAAGGGGGTGCGGCACCTCCCATACAAATGGGACCTTTCATACCCCCTATCCAAGCAACTATTATCGCTAGACGGATTTTAACCAAACTTACACACAGGTCAGGTACATAGCCCGGCATGGTTGTTACGTACTTTTTTTTGAAATCGGAAGAGGGGGCGTGGCACCTCCCATACAAATGGGATCTTTCATACCCCCTATCTATGCAACTATTATCGCTAAATGCATTTTAACCAAACTTACACACAGGTCAGGTACATAGCCCGGCATGGTTGTTACGTACTTTTTTTTGAAATCGGAAAAGGGGGCGTGGCACCTCCCATACAAATGGGATCTTTCATACACCATATCTATGCAACTATTACCGCTAAATGCATTTTAACCAAACTTACACACAGGTCAGGTACATAGCCCGGCATGGTTCTTACGTACTTTTTTTTGAAATCGGAAAAGGGGGCGTGGCACCTGCCATACAAATGGGAGCTTTCATACTCAATATCTTTGGAGGTATTAATGCTATACTACTAAATTTTGTATAAAGTAAGTCCCTTTCCTAATACCTATCTTCTTTTGAAATAGGAAAAGGGGGCGTGGCACCTCCCATACAAATGGGATCTTTCATACCCCCTATCTATGCAACTATTATCGCTAAATGGATTTTAACCAAACGTACACACAGGTCAGGTACAAAGCCCGGCATGGTTCTTATGTAATTTTTTTGAAATCGGAAAAGGGGGCGTGGCACCTCCCATACAAATGGGAGCTTTCATAATCAATATCTTTGGAGGTATTAATGCTAGACTACTAAATTTTGGTAAGGCGTTGTATAAAGTAAGTCTTTTTCCTAATACCTACCCCTTTTTGAAATCGGAAAAGGGGGCGTGGCACCTCCCATACAAATGGGATCTTTCATACCCCTTATCTATGCAACTATTATCGCTAAATGGATTTTAACCAAACGTACACACAGGTCACGTACATAGCCCGGCATGGTTCTTACGTACTTTTTTTTGAAATCGGAAAAGGGGGCGTGGCACCTGCCATACAAATGGGAGCTTTCATACTCAATATCTTTGGAGGTATTAATGCTATACTACTAAATTTTGTATAAAGTAAGTCCCTTTCCTAATACCTATCTCCTTTTGAAATAGGAAAAGGGGGCGTAGCACCTCCCATACAAATGGGATCTTTCATACCCCCTATCTATGCAACTATTATCGCTAGACGGACCTTAACTAAACTTACACACAGGTCTGGTACATAGCCCGGCATGGTTGTTACGTTCTTTTTTTGGAATGGGAAAAGGGGGCGTGGCACCTCCGATACAAATGGGATCTTTCATACCCCCTATCTATGCAACTATTATCGCTAAATGGATTTTAACCAAACGTACACACAGGTCAGGTACAAAGCCCGGCATGGTTCTTATGTAATTTTTTTGAAATCGGAAAAGGGGGCGTGGCACCTCCCATACAAATGGGAGCTTTCATAATCAATATCTTTGGAGGTATTAATGCTAGACTACTAAATTTTGGTAAGGCGTTGTATAAAGTAAGTCTTTTTCCTAATACCTACCCCTTTTTGAAATCGGAAAAGGGGGCGTGGCACCTCCCATACAAATGGGATCTTTCATACCCCCTATCTATGCAACTATTATCGCTAAATGGATTTTAACCAAACGTACACACAGGTCACGTACAAAGCCCGGCATGGTTCTTATGTAATTTTTTTGAAATCGGAAAAGGGGCGTGGCACCTCCCATACAAATGGGATCTTTCATACCCCCTATCTATGCAACTAATATCGCTAGACAGATTTTAACCAAACTTACACACAGGTCAGGTACATAGCCCGGCATGGTTCTTACGTACTTTTTTTTGAAATCGGAAAAGGGGGCGTGGCACCTCCCATACAAATGGGAGCTTTCATAATCAATATCTTTGGAGGTATTAATGCTAGATTACTAAATTTTGGTAAGGCGTTGTATAAAGTAAGTCTTTTTCCTAATACCTACCCCTTTTTGAAATCGGAAAAGGGGGCGTGGCACCTCCCATACAAATTGGATCTTTCATACCCCCTATCTATGCAACTATTATCGCTAAATATATTTTAACCAAACGTACACACAGGTCAGGTGCAAAG
Organism: Merzomyia westermanni; assembly: GCA_949987695.1. Lineage (NCBI taxonomy): Eukaryota > Metazoa > Arthropoda > Insecta > Diptera > Tephritidae > Merzomyia > Merzomyia westermanni. The sequence goes on from OX465289.1 coordinate 84,841,274, forward strand.
CCCGGCATGGTTCTTATGTAATTTTTTTGAAATCGGAAAAGGGGGCGTGGCACCTCCCATACAAATGGGATCTTTCATACCCCCTATCTAAGCAACTATTATCGCTAGACGGATCTTAACCAAACTTACACACAGGTCAGGTACATAGCCCGGCATGGTTCTTACGTACTTTTTTTTTAAATCGGAAAAGGGGGCGTGGCACCTCCCATACAAATGGGAAATTTCATACTCAATATCTTTGGAGGTATTAATGCTAGACTACTAAATTTTGGTAAGGCGTTGTATAAAGTAAGTATTTTTTTGAAATCGGAAAAGGGGGCGTGGCACCTCCCATACAAATGGGATCTTTCATAACCCCTATCTATGCAAATATTATCGCTTAATGGTTTTGAACCAAACGTACACACAGGTCAGTTACAAAGCCCAGCATGGTTCTTATCTAATTTTTTTGAAATCGGAAAAGGGGGCGTGGCACCTCCCATACAAATGGGATCTTTCATACCCCCTATCTATGCAACTATTATCGCTAGACGGATTTTAACCAAACTTACACGCAGGCCAGGTACATAGCCTGGCATGGTTCTTACGTACTTTTTTTGAAATCGGAAAAAGTCGCGTGGCACCTCCAATACAAATGGGATCTTTCATACCCCCTATCTAACTAAGCAACTATTATCGCTAGACGGATCTTAACCAAACTTACACACAGGTCAGGTACATAGCCCGGCATGGTTGTTATGTAATTTTTTTGAAATCGGAAAAGGGGGCGTGGCACCTCCCATACAAATGAGATCTTTCATACCCCCTATCTATGCAACTATTATCGCTAGACGGATTTTAACCAAACTTACACACAGGTCAGGTACATAGCCTGGCATGGTTCTTACGTACTTTTTTTGAAATCGGAAAAGGGCGCGTGGCACCTCCCATACAAATGGGATCTTTCATACCCCCTATCTATGCAACTATTATCGCTAAATGCATTTTAACCAAACTTACACACAGGTCAGGTACAAAGCCCGGCATCGTTCTTATGTAATTTTTTTGAAATCGGAAAAGGGGCGTGGCACCTCCCATACAAATGGGAACTTTCATACTCAATATCTTTGGAGGTATTATTGCTAGACTACTAAATTTTGGTAAGGCGTTGTATAAAGTAAGTCCCTGTCCTAATACCTATCCTCTTTTGAAATAGCAAAAGGGGGTGCGGCACCTCCCATACAAATGGGATCTTTCATACCCCCTATCCAAGCAACTATTATCGCTAGACGGATCTTAACCAAACTAACACACAGGTCAGGTACATAGCCGGGCATGGTTGTTACGTACTTTTTTTGAAATCGGAAAAGGGGGCCTGGCACCTCCGATACAAATGGGATCTTTCATGCCCCCTATCTATGAAACTATTATCGCTAAATGGATTTTAACCAAACTTACACACAGGTCAGGTACATAGCCCGGCATGGTTGTTACGTACTTTTTTTTTAAATCGGAAAAGGGGGGCTGGCACCTTCGATACAAATGGGATCTTTCATACCCCCTATCTATGCAACTATTATCGCTAAATGGATTTTAACCAAACGTACACACAGGTCAGGTACAAAGCCCGGCATGGTTCTTATGTAATTTTTTTGAAATCGGAAAAGGGGGCGTGGCACCTGCCATACAAATGGGAGCTTTCATACTCAATATCTTTGGAGGTATTAATGCTATACTACTAAATTTTGTATAAAGTAAGTCCCTTTCCTAATACCTATCTCCTTTTGAAATAGGAAAAGGGGGCGTGGCACCTCCCATACAAATGGGATCTTTCATACCCCCTATCTATGCAACTATTATCGCTAGACGGACCTTAACTAAACTTACACACAGGTCTGGTACATAGCCCGGCATGGTTGTTACGTTCTTTTTTTGAAATGGGAAAAGGGGGCGTGGCACCTTCGATACAAATGGGATCTTTCATACCCCCTATCTATGCAACTATTATCGCTTAATGGATTTTAACCAAACGTACACACAGGTCAGGTACAAAGCCCGGGATGGTTCTTATGTAATTTTTTTGAAATCGGAAAAGGGGGCGTGGCACCTCCCATACAAATGGGAGCTTTCATAATCAATATCTTTGGAGGTATTAATGCTAGACTACTAAATTTTGGTAAGGCGTTGTATAAAGTAAGTCTTTTTCCTAATACCTACCCCTTTTTGAAATCGGAAAAGGGGGCGTGGCACCTCCCATACAAATGGGATCTTTCATACCCCCTATCTATGCAACTATTATCGCTAAATGGATTTTAACCAAACGTACACACAGGTCACGTACAAAGCCCGGCATGGTTCTTATGTAATTTTTTTGAAATCGGAAAAGGGGGCGTGGCACCTCCCATACAAATGGGAGCTTTCATAATCAATATCTTTGGAGGTATTAATGCTAGACTACTAAATTTTGGTAAGGCGTTGTATAAAGTAAGTCTTTTTCCTAATACCTACCCCTTTTTTATATCGGAAAAGGGGGCGTGGCACCTCCCATACAAATGGGATCTTTCATACCCCCTATCTATGCAACTATTATCGCTAAATGGATTTTAACCAAACGTACACACAGGTCACGTAAAAAGCCCGGCATGGTTCTTATGTAATTTTTTTGAAATCGGAAAAGGGGGCGTGGCACCTCCCATACAAATGAGATCTTTCATACCCCCTATCTATGCAACTAATATCGCTAGACGGATTTTAACCAAACTTACACACAGGTCAGGTACATAGCACATACATATGTAATTTTTTTGAAATCGGAAAAGGGGGCGTGGCACCTCCCATACAAATGGGAGCTTTCATAATCAATATCTTTGGAGGTATTAATGCTAGACTACTAAATTTTGGTAAGGCGTTGTATAAAGTAAGTCTTTTTCCTAATACCTACCCCTTTTTGAAATCGGAAAAGGGGGCGTGGCACCTCCCATACAAATGGGATCTTTCATACCCCCTATCTATGCAACTATTATCGCTAAATGGATTTTAACCAAACTTACACACAGGTCAGGTACAAAGCCCGGCATCGTTCTTATGTAATTTTTTTGAAATCGGAAAAGGGGGCGTGGCACCTCCCATACAAATGGGAACTTTCATACTCAATATCTTTGGAGGTATTATCGCTAGACTACTAAATTTTGGTAAGGCGTTGTATAAAGTAAGTCCCTGTCCTAATACCTATCCTCTTTTGAAATAGCAAAAGGGGGTGCGGCACCTCCCATACAAATGGGACCTTTCATACCCCCTATCCAAGCAACTATTATCGCTAGACGGATTTTAACCAAACTTACACACAGGTCAGGTACATAGCCCGGCATGGTAGTTACGTACTTTTTTTTGAAATCGGAAGAGGGGGCGTGGCACCTCCCATACAAATGGGATCTTTCATACCCCCTATCTATGCAACTATTATCGCTAAATGCATTTTAACCAAACTTACACACAGGTCAGGTACATAGCCCGGCATGGTTGTTACGTACTTTTTTTTGAAATCGGAAAAGGGGGCGTGGCACCTCCCATACAAATGGGATCTTTCATACCCCCTATCTATGCAACTATTACCGCTAAATGCATTTTAACCAAACTTACACACAGGTCAGGTACATAGCCCGGCATGGTTCTTACGTACTTTTTTTTGAAATCGGAAAAGGGGGCGTGGCACCTGCCATACAAATGGGAGCTTTCATACTCAATATCTTTGGAGGTATTAATGCTATACTACTAAATTTTGTATAAAGTAAGTCCCTTTCCTAATACCTATCTCCTTTTGAAATAGGAAAAGGGGGCGTGGCACCTCCCATACAAATGGGATCTTTCATACCCCCTATCTATGCAACTATTATCGCTAGACGGACCTTAACTAAACTTACACACAGGTCTGGTACATAGCCCGGCATGGTTGTTACGTTCTTTTTTTGAAATGGGAAAAGGGGGCGTGGCACCTCCGATACAAATGGGATCTTTTATACCCCCTATCTATGCAACTATTATCGCTAAATGGATTTTAACCAAACGTACACACAGGTCAGGTACAAAGCCCGGCATGGTTCTTATGTAATTTTTTTGAAATCGGAAAAGGGGGCGTGGCACCTCCCATACAAATGGGAGCTTTCATAATCAATATCTTTGGAGGTATTAATGCTAGACTACTAAATTTTGGTAAGGCGTTGTATAAAGTAAGTATTTTTCCTAATACCTACCCCTTTTTGAAATCGGAAAAGGGGGCGTGGCACCTCCCATACAAATGGGATCTTTCATACCCCCTATCTATGCAACTATTATCGCTAAATGGATTTTAACCAAACCTACACACAGGTCACGTACAAAGCCCGGCATGGTTCTTATGTAATTTTTTTTGAAATCGGAAAAGGCGGCGTGGCACCTCCCATACAAATGGGATCTTTCATACCCCCTATCTATGCAACTAATATCGCTAGACGGATTTTAACCAAACTTACACACAGGTCAGGTACATAGCCCGGCATGGTTCTTACGTACTTTTTTTTGAAATCGGAAAAGGGGGCGTGGCACCTCCCATACAAATGGGAGCTTTCATAATCAATATCTTTGGAGGTATTAATGCTAGATTACTAAATTTTGGTAAGGCGTTGTATAAAGTAAGTCTTTTTCCTAATACCTACCCCTTTTTGAAATCGGAAAAGGGGGCGTGGCACCTCCCATACAAATGGGATCTTTCATAACCCCTATCTATGCAAATATTATCGCTAAATGGATTTTAACCAAACGTACACACAGGTCAGTTACAAAGCCCAGCATGGTTCTTATCTAATTTTTTTGAAATCGGAAAAGGGGGCGTGGCACCTCCCATACAAATGGGATCTTTCATACCCCCTATCTATGCAACTATTATCGCTAGACGGATTTTAACCAAACTTACACACAGGTCAGGTACATAGCCTGGCATGGTTCTTACGTACTTTTTTTGAAATCGGAAAAGGTCGCGTGGCACCTCCCATACAAATGGGATCTTTCATACCCCCTATCTAAGCAACTATTATCGCTAGACGGATCTTAACCAAACTTACACACAGGTCAGGTACATAGCCCGGCATGGTTGTTATGTAATTTTTTTGAAATCGGAAAAGGGGGCGTGGCACCTCCCATACAAATGAGATCTTTCATACCCCCTATCTATGCAACTATTATCGCTAGACGGATTTTAACCAAACTTACACACAGGTCAGGTACATAGCCTGGCATGGTTCTTACGTACTTTTTTTGAAATCGGAAAAGGGCGCGTGGCACCTCCCATACAAATGGGATCTTTCATACCCCCTATCTATGCAACTATTATCGCTAAATGCATTTTAACCAAACTTACACACAGGTCAGGTACAAAGCCCGGCATCGTTCTTATGTAATTTTTTTGAAATCGGAAAAGGGGCGTGGCACCTCCCATACGGAACTTTCATACTCAATATCTTTGGAGGTATTATTGCTAGACTACTAAATTTTGGTAAGGCGTTGTATAAAGTAAGTCCCTGTCCTAATACCTATCCTCTTTTGAAATAGCAAAAGGGGGTGCGGCACCTCCCATACAAATGGGATCTTTCATACCCCCTATCCAAGCAACTATTATCGCTACACGGATCTTAACCAAACTAACACACAGGTCAGGTACATAGCCCGGCATGGTTGTTACGTACTTTTTTTGAAATCGGAAAAGGGGGCCTGGCACCTCCGATACAAATGGGATCTTTCATGCCCCCTATCTATGAAACTATTATCGCTAAATGGATTTTAACCAAACTTACACACAGGTCAGGTACAAAGCCCGGCATCGTTCTTATGTAATTTTTTTGAAATCGGAAAAGGGGCGTGGCACCTCCCATACGGAACTTTCATACTCAATATCTTTGGAGGTATTATTGCTAGACTACTAAATTTTGGTAAGGCGTTGTATAAAGTAAGTCCCTGTCCTAATACCTATCCTCTTTTGAAATAGCAAAAGGGGGTGCGGCACCTCCCATACAAATGGGATCTTTCATACCCCCTATCCAAGCAACTATTATCGCTAGACGGATCTTAACCAAACTAACACACAGGTCAGGTACATAGCCCGGCATGGTTGTTACGTACTTTTTTTGAAATCGGAAAAGGGGGCCTGGCACCTCCGATACAAATGGGATCTTTCATGCCCCCTATCTATGAAACTATTATCGCTAAATGGATTTTAACCAAACTTACACACAGGTCAGGTACATAGCCCGGCATGGTTGTTACGTACTTTTTTTTGAAATCGGAAAAGGGGGGCTGGCACCTCCGATACAAATGGGATCTTTCATACCCCCTATCTATGCAACTATTATCGCTAAATGGATTTTAACCAAACGTACACACAGGTCAGGTACAAAGCCCGGCATGGTTCTTATGTAATTTTTTTGAAATCGGAAAAGGGGGCGTGGCACCTGCCATACAAATGGGAGCTTTCATACTCAATATCTTTGGAGGTATTAATGCTATACTACTAAATTTTGTATAAAGTAAGTCCCTTTCCTAATACCTATCTCCTTTTGAAATAGGAAAAGGGGGCGTGGCACCTCCCATACAAATGGGATCTTTCATACCCCCTATCTATGCAACTATTATCGCTAGACGGACCTTAACTAAACTTACACACAGGTCTGGTACATAGCCCGGCATGGTTGTTACGTTCTTTTTTTGAAATGGGAAAAGGGGGCGTGGCACCTCCGATACAAATGGGATCTTTCATACCCCCTATCTATGCAACTATTATCGCTAAATGGATTTTAACCAAACGTACACACAGGCCAGGTACAAAGCCCGGCATGGTTCTTATGTAATTTTTTTGAAATCGGAAAAGGGGGCGTGGCACCTCCCATACAAATGGGAGCTTTCATAATCAATATCTTTGGAGGTATTAATGCTAGACTACTAAATTTTGGTAAGGCGTTGTATAAAGTAAGTCTTTTTCCTAATACCTACCCCTTTTTGAAATCGGAAAAGGGGGCGTGGCACCTCCCATACAAATGGGATCTTTCATACCCCCTATCTATGCAACTATTATCGCTAAATGGATTTTAACCAAACGTACACACAGGTCACGTACAAATCCCGGCATGGTTCTTATGTAATTTTTTTGAAATCGGAAAAGGGGGCGTGGCACCTCCCATACAAATGGGATCTTTCATACCCCCTATCTATGCAACTAATATCGCTAGACGGATTTTAACCAAACTTACACACAGGTCAGGTACATAGCCCGGCATGGTTCTTACGTACTTTTTTTTGAAATCGGAAAAGGGGGCGCGGCACCTCCCATACAAATGGGATCTTTCATACCCCCTATCTATGCAATTATTATCGCTAAATGCATTCAACCAAACTTACACACAGGTCAGGTACAAAGCCCGGCATCGTTCTTATGTAATTTTTTTGAAATCGGAAAAGGGGGCGTGGCACCTCCCATACAAATGGGAACTTTCATACTCAATATCTTTGGAGGTATTATTGCTAGACTACTAAATTTTGGTAAGGCGGTGTATAAAGTAAGTCCCTGTCCTAATACCTATCCTCTTTTGAAATAGCAAAAGGGGGTGCGGCACCTCCCATACAAATGGGATCTTTCATACCCCCTATCCAAGCAACTATTATCGCTAGACGGATCTTAACCAAACTTACACACAGGTCAGGTACATAGCCTGGCATGGTTCTTACGTACTTTTTTTGAAATCGGAAAAGGGCGCGCGGCACCTCTCATACAAATGGGATCTTTCATACCCCCTATCTAAGCAACTATTATCGATAGACGGATCTTAACCAAACTTACACACAGGTCAGGTACATATCCCGGCATGGTTGTTATGTAATTTTTTTGAAATCGGAAAAGGGGGCGTGGCACCTCCCTTACAAATGAGATCTTTCATACCCCCTATCTATGCAACTATTATCGCTAGACGGATTTTAACCAAACTTACACACAGGTCAGGTACATAGCCCGTCATGGTTCTTACGTACTTTTTTTTTTAATCGGAAAAGGGGGCGTGGCACCTCCCATACAAATGGGAAATTTCATACTCAATATCTTTGGAGGTATTAATGCTAGACTACTAAATTTTGGTAAGGCGTTGTATAAAGTAAGTCTCTTTCCTAATACCTACCCCTTTTTGAAATCGGAAAAGGGGGCGTGGCACCTCCCATACAAATGGGATCTTTCATACCCCCTATCTATGCAACTATTATCGCTAAATGGATTTTAACCAAACGTACACACAGGTCAGGTACAAAGCCCGGCATGGTTCTTATGTAATTTTTTTGAAATCGGAAAAGGGGGCGTGGCATCTCCCATACAAATGGGATCTTTCATACCCCCTATCTATGCAACTATTATCGCTAGACGGATTTTAACCAAACGTACACAAAGGTCAGGTAACATAGCCTGGCATGGTTCTTACGTACTTTTTTTGAAATCGGAAAAGGGGGCGTGGCACCTCCCATACAAATGGGATCTTTCATACCCCCTATCTATGCAACTATTATCGCTAAATGGATTTTGACCAAACGTACACACAGGTCAGGTACAAAGCCCGGCATGGTTCTTATGTAATTTTTTTGAAATCGGAAAAGGGCGCGTGGCACCTCCCATACAAATGGGATCTTTCATACCCCCTATCTAAGCAACTATTATCGCTAGACGGATTTTAACCAAACTTACACACAGGTCAGGTACATAGCCTGGCATGGTTCTTACGTACTTTTTTTGAAATCGGAAAAGGGCGCGTGGCACCTCCCATACAAATGGGATCTTTCATACCCCCTATCTAAGCAACTATTATCGCTAGACGGATTTTAACCAAACTTACACACAGGTCAGGTACATAGCCTGGCATGGTTCTTACGTACTTTTTTTGAAATCGGAAAAGGGCGCGTGGCACCTCCCATACAAATGGGATCTTTCATACCCCCTATCTATGCAACTATTATCGCTAAATGGATTTTGACCAAACGTACACACAGTATCTATCTATGCAACTATTATCGCTAGACGGATTTTAACCAAACTTACACACAGGTCAGGTACATAGCCCGTCATGGTTCTTACGTACTTTTTTTTTTAATCGGAAAAGGGGGCGTGGCACCTCCCATACAAATGGGAAATTTCATACTCAATATCTTTGGAGGTATTAATGCTAGACTACTAAATTTTGGTAAGGCGTTGTATAAAGTAAGTCTCTTTCCTAATACCTACCCCTTTTTGAAATCGGAAAAGGGGGCGTGGCACCTCCCATACAAATGGGATCTTTCATACCCCCTATCTATGCAACTATTATCGCTAAATCGATTTTAACCAAACGTACACACAGGTCACGTACAAAGCCCGGCATGGTTCTTATGTAATTTTTTTGAAATCGGAAAAGGGGGCGTGGCATCTCCCATACAAATGGGATCTTTCATACCCCCTATCTATGCAACTATTATCGCTAGACGGATTTTAACCAAACGTACACAAAGGTCAGGTACATAGCCTGGCATGGTTCTTACGTACTTTTTTTGAAATCGGAAAAGGGCGCGTGGCACCTCCCATACAAATGGGATCTTTCATACCCCCTATCTATGCAACTATTATCGCTAGACGGATTTAAACCAAACGTACACAAAGGTCAGGTACATAGCCTGGCATGGTTCTTACGTACTTTTTTTGAAATCGGAAAAGGGCGCGTGGCACCTCCCATACAAATGGGATCTTTCATACCCCCTATCTAAGCAACTATTATCGCTAGACGGATCTTAACCAAACTTACACACAGGTCAGGTACATAGCCCGGCATGGTTGTTATGTAATTTTTTTGAAATCGGAAAAGGGGGCGTGGCACCTCCCATACAAATGAGATCTTTCATACCCCCTATCTATGCAACTATTATCGCTAGACGGATTTTAACCAAACTTACACACAGGTCAGGTACATTGCCCGTCATGGTTCTTACGTACTTTTTTTTTTAATCGGAAAAGGGGGCGTGGCACCTCCCATACAAATGGGAAATTTCATACTCAATATCTTTGGAGGTATTAATGCTAGACTACTAAACTTTGGTAAGGCGTTGTATAAAGTAAGTCTCTTTCCTAATACCTACCCCTTTTTGAAATCGGAAAAGGGGGCGTGGCACCTCCCATACAAATGGGATCTTTCATACCCCCTATCTATGCAACTATTATCGCTAAATCGATTTTAACCAAACGTACACACAGGTCACGTACAAAGCCCGGCATGGTTCTTATGTAATTTTTTTGAAATCGGAAAAGGGGGCGTGGCACCTCCCATACAAATGAGATCTTTCATACCCCCTATCTATGCAACTATTATCGCTAGACGGATTTTAACCAAACTTACACACAGGTCAGGTACATAGCCCGTCATGGTTCTTACGTACTTTTTTTTTTAATCGGAAAAGGGGGCGTGGCACCTCCCATACAAATGGGAAATTTCATACTCAATATCTTTGGAGGTATTAATGCTAGACTACTAAATTTTGGTAAGGCGTTGTATAAAGTAAGTCTCTTTCCTAATACCTACCCCTTTTTGAAATCGGAAAAGTGGGCGTGGCACCTCCCATACAAATGGGATCTTTCATACCCCCTATCTATGCAACTATTATCGCTAAATCGATTTTAACCAAACGTACACACAGGTCACGTACAAAGCCCGGCATGGTTCTTATGTAATTTTTTTGAAATCGGAAAAGGGGGCGTGGCATCTCCCATACAAATGGGATCTTTCATACCCCCTATCTATGCAATTATTATCGCTAAATGCATTCAACCAAACTTACACACAGGTCAGGTACAAAGCCCGGCATCGTTCTTATGTAATTTTTTGAAATCGGAAAAGGGGGAGTGGCACCTCCCATACAAATGGGAGCTTTCATAATCAATATCTTTGGAGGTATTAATGCTAGACTACTAAATTTTGGTAAGGCGTTGTATAGAGTAAGTCTTTTTCCTAATACCTACCCCTTTTTGAAATCGGAAAAGGGGGCGTGGCACCTCCCATACAAATAGGATCTTTCATACCCCCTATCTATGCAACTATTATCGCTAAATGGATTTTAACCAAACTTACACACAGGTCAGGTACAAAGCCCGGCATCGTTCTTATGTAATTTTTTTGAAATCGGAAAAGGGGGCGTGGCACCTCCCATACAAATGGGATCTTTCATACTCAATATCTTTGGAGGTATTATTGCTAGACTACTAAATTTTGGTAAGGCGTTATATAAAGTAAGTCCCTGTCCTAATACCTATCCTCTTTTGAAATAGCAAAAGGGGGTGCGGCACCTCCCATACAAATGGGATCTTTCATACCCCCTATCCAAGCAACTATTATCGCTAGACGGATCTTAACCAAACTTACACACAGGTCAGGTACATAGCCCGGCATGGTTCTTATGTAATTTTTTTCAAATCGGAAAAGGGGGCGTGGCACCTCCCATACAAATGGGATCTTTCATACCCCCTATCTATGCAACTATTATCGCTAGACGGATTTTAACCAAACTTACCCACAGGTCAGGTACATAGCCTGGCATGGTTCTTACGTACTTTTTTTGAAATCGGAAAAGGGCGCGTGGCACCTCCCATACAAATGGGATCTTTCATACCCCCTATCTAAGCAACTATTATCGCTAGACGGATCTTAACCAAACTTACACACAGGTCAGGTACATAGCCCGGCATGGTTGTTATGTAATTTTTTTGAAATCGGAAAAGGGGGCGTGGCACCTCCTATACAAATGAGATCTTTCATACCCCCTATCTATGCAACTATTATCGCTAGACGGATTTTAACCAAACTTACACACAGGTCAGGTAATTAGCCCGGCATGGTTGTTACGTACTTTTTTTTTTAATCGGAAAAGGGGGCGTGGCACCTCCCATACAAATGGGAAATTTCATACTCAATATCTTTGGAGGTATTAATGCTAGACAACTAAATTTTTGTAAGGCGTTGTATAAAGTAAGTCTCTTTCCTAATACCTACACCTTTTTGAAATCGGAAAAGGGGGCGTGGCACCTCCCATACAAATGGGATCTTTCATACCCCCTATCTACGCAACTATTATCGCTAAATGGATTTTAACCAAACGTACACACAGTTCAGGTACAAAGCCCGGCATGGTTCTTATGTAATTTTTTTCAAATCGGAAAAGGGGGCGTGGCACCTCCCATACAAATGGGATCTTTCATACCCCCTATCTATGCAACTATTATCGCTATACGGATTTTAACCAAACTTACCCACAGGTCAGGTACATAGCCTGGCATGGTTCTTATAAACTTTTTTTGAAATCGGAAAAGGGCGCGTGGCACCTCCCATACAAATGGGATCTTTCATACCCCCTATCTAAGCAACTATTATCGCTAGACGGATCTTAACCAAACTTACACACAGGTCAGGTACATAGCCCGGCATGGTTGTTATGTAATTTTTTTGAAATCGGAAAAGGGGGCATGGCACCTCCCATACAAATGGGATCTTTCATACCCCCTATCTATGCAACTATTATCGCTAGACGGATTTTAACCAAACTTACCCACAGGTCAGGTACATAGCCTGGCATGGTTCTTACGTACTTTTTTTGAAATCGGAAAAGGGCGCGTGGCACCTCCCATACAAATGGGATCTTTCATACCCCCTATCTAAGCAACTATTATCGCTAGACGGATCTTAACCAAACTTACACACAGGTCAGGTACATAGCCCGGCATGGTTGTTATGTAATTTTTTTGAAATCGGAAAAGGGGGCGTGGCACCTCCCATACAAATGAGATCTTTCATACCCCCTATCTATGCAACTATTATCGCTAGACGGATTTTAACCAAACTTACACACAGGTCAGGTACATAGCCCGGCATGGTTCTTACGTACTTTTTTTTTTAATCGGAAAAGGGGGCGTGGCACCTCCCATACAAATGGGAAATTTCATACTCAATATCTTTGGAGGTATTAATGCTAGACAACTAAATTTTTGTAAGGCGTTGTATAAAGTAAGTCTCTTTCCTAATACCTACACCTTTTTGAAATCGGAAAAGGGGGCGTGGCACCTCCCATACAAATGGGATCTTTCATACCCCCTATCTATGCAACTATTATCGCTAGACGGATTTTAACCAAACGTACACAAAGGTCAGGTACATAGCCTGGCATGGTTCTTACGTACTTTTTTTGAAATCGGAAAAGGGCGCGTGGCACCTCCCATACAAATGGGATCTTTCATACCCCCTATCTATGCAACTATTATCGCTAGACGGATTTAAACCAAACGTACACAAAGGTCAGGTACATAGCCTGGCATGGTTCTTACGTACTTTTTTTGAAATCGGAAAAGGGCGCGTGGCACCTCCCATACAAATGGGATCTTTCATACCCCCTATCTAAGCAACTATTATCGCTAGACGGATCTTAACCAAACTTACACACAGGTCAGGTACATTGCCCGTCATGGTTCTAACGTACTTTTTTTTTTAATCGGAAAAGGGGGCGTGGCACCTCCCATACAAATGGGAAATTTCATACTCAATATCTTTGGAGGTATTAATGCTAGACTACTAAACTTTGGTAAGGCGTTGTATAAAGTAAGTCTCTTTCCTAATACCTACCCCTTTTTGAAATCGGAAAAGGGGGCGTGGCACCTCCCATACAAATGGGATCTTTCATACCCCCTATCTATGCAACTATTATCGCTAAATCGATTTTAACCAAACGTACACACAGGTCACGTACAAAGCCCGGCATGGTTCTTATGTAATTTTTTTGAAATCGGAAAAGGGGGCGTGGCACCTCCCATACAAATGAGATCTTTCATACCCCCTATCTATGCAACTATTATCGCTAGACGGATTTTAACCAAACTTACACACAGGTCAGGTACATAGCCCGTCATGGTTCTTACGTACTTTTTTTTTTAATCGGAAAAGGGGGCGTGGCACCTCCCATACAAATGGGAAATTTCATACTCAATATCTTTGGAGGTATTAATGCTAGACTACTAAATTTTGGTAAGGCGTTGTATAAAGTAAGTCTCTTTCCTAATACCTACCCCTTTTTGAAATCGGAAAAGTGGGCGTGGCACCTCCCATACAAATGGGATCTTTCATACCCCCTATCTATGCAACTATTATCGCTAAATCGATTTTAACCAAACGTACACACAGGTCACGTACAAAGCCCGGCATGGTTCTTATGTAATTTTTTTGAAATCGGAAAAGGGGGCGTGGCATCTCCCATACAAATGGGATCTTTCATACCCCCTATCTATGCAATTATTATCGCTAAATGCATTCAACCAAACTTACACACAGGTCAGGTACAAAGCCCGGCATCGTTCTTATGTAATTTTTTGAAATCGGAAAAGGGGGAGTGGCACCTCCCATACAAATGGGAGCTTTCATAATCAATATCTTTGGAGGTATTAATGCTAGACTACTAAATTTTGGTAAGGCGTTGTATAAAGTAAGTCTTTTTCCTAATACCTACCCTTTTTGAAATCGGAAAAGGGGGCGTGGCACCTCCCATACAAATAGGATCTTTCATACCCCCTATCTATGCAACTATTATCGCTAAATGGATTTTAACCAAACTTATACCCAGGTCAGGTACAAAGCCCGGCATCGTTCTTATGTAATTTTTTTGAAATCGGAAAAGGGGGCGTGGCACCTTCCATACAAATGGGATCTTTCATACTCAATATCTTTGGAGGTATTATTGCTAGACTACTAAATTTTGGTAAGGCGTTATATAAAGTAAGTCCCTGTCCTAATACCTATCCTCTTTTGAAATAGCAAAAGGGGGTGCGGCACCTCCCATACAAATGGGTTCTTTCATACCCCCTATCCAAGCAACTATTATCGCTAGACGGATCTTAACCAAACTTACACACAGGTCAGGTACATAGCCCGGCATGGTTCTTATGTAATTTTTTTCAAATCGGAAAAGGGGGCGTGGCACCTCCCATACAAATGGGATCTTTCATACCCCCTATCTATGCAACTATTATCGCTAGACAGATTTTAACCAAACTTACCCACAGGTCAGGTACATAGCCTGGCATGGTTCTTACGTACTTTTTTTGAAATCGGAAGAGGGCGCGTGGCACCTCCCATACAAATGGGATCTTTCATACCCCCTATCTAAGCAACTATTATCGCTAGACGGATCTTAACCAAACTTACACACAGGTCAGGTACATAGCCCGGCATGGTTGTTATGTAATTTTTTTGAAATCGGAAAAGGGGGCGTGGCACCTCCCATACAAATGGGATCTTTCATACCCCCTATCTATGCAACTATTATCGCTAGACGGATTTTAACCAAACTTACACACAGGTCAGGTACATAGCCCGGCATGGTTGTTACGTACTTTTTTTTTTAATCGGAAAAGGGGGCGTGGCACCTCCCATACAAATGGGAAATTTCATACTCAATATCTTTGGAGGTATTAATGCTAGACAACTAAATTTTTGTAAGGCGTTGTATAAAGTAAGTCTCTTTCCTAATACCTACACCTTTTTGAAATCGGAAAAGGGGGCGTGGCACCTCCCATACAAATGGGATCTTTCATACCCCCTATCTATGCAACTATTATCGCTAAATGGATTTTAACCAAACGTACACACAGTTCAGGTACAAAGCCCGGCATGGTTCTTATGTAATTTTTTTCAAATCGGAAAAGGGGGCGTGGCACCTCCCATACAAATGGGATCTTTCATACCCCCTATCTATGCAACTATTATCGCTAGACGGATTTTAACCAAACTTACCCACAGGTCAGGTACATAGCCTGGCATGGTTCTTACGTACTTTTTTTGAAATCGGAAAAGGGCGCGTGGCACCTCCCATACAAATGGGATCTTTCATACCCCCTATCTAAGCAACTATTATCGCTAGACGGATCTTAACCAAACTTACACACAGGTCAGGTACATAGCCCGGCATGGTTGTTATGTAATTTTTTTGAAATCGGAAAAGGGGGCGTGGCACCTCCCATACAAATGGGATCTTTCATACCCCCTATCTATGCAACTATTATCGCTAGACGGATTTTAACCAAACTTACCCACAGGTCAGGTACATAGCCTGGCATGGTTCTTACGTACTTTTTTTGAAATCGGAAAAGGGCGCGTGGCACCTCCCATACAAATGGGATCTTTCATACCCCCTATCTAAGCAACTATTATCGCTAGACGGATCTTAACCAAACTTACACACAGGTCAGGTACATAGCCCGGCATGGTTGTTATGTAATTTTTTTGAAATCGGAAAAGGGGGCGTGGCACCTCCCATACAAATGAGATCTTTCATACCCCCTATCTATGCAACTATTATCGCTAGACGGATTTTAACCAAACTTACACACAGGTCAGGTACAAAGCGCGGCATCGTTCTTATGTAATTTTTTTGAAATCGGAAAAGGGGGCGTGGCACCTCCCACACAAATGGGATCTTTCATACCCCCTATCTAAGCAACTATTATCGCTAGACGGATCTTAACCAAACTTACACACAGGTCAGGTACATAGCCTGGCATGGTTCTTACGTACTTTTTTTGAAATCGGAAAAGGGCGCGTGGCACCTCCCATACAAATGGGATCTTTCATACCCCCTATCTATGCAACTATTATCGCTAAATGGATTTTAACCAAACGTACACACAGGTCAGGTACAAAGCGCGGCATCGTTCTTATGTAATTTTTTTGAAATCGGAAAAGGGGGCGTGGCACCTCCCACACAAATGGGATCTTTCATACCCCCTATCTAAGCAACTATTATCGCTAGACGGATCTTAACCAAACTTACACACAGGTCAGGTACATAGCCTGGCATGGTTCTTACGTACTTTTTTTGAAATCGGAAAAGGGCGCGTGGCACCTCCCATACAAATGGGATCTTTCATACCCCCTATCTAAGCAACTATTATCGCTAGACGGATCTTAAACAAACTTACACACAGGTCAGGTACATAGCCTGGCATGGTTCTTACGTACTTTTTTGAAATCGGAAAAAAGCGCGTGGCACCTCCCATACAAATGGGATCTTTCATACCCCCTATCTAAGGAACTATTATCGCTAGACGGATCTTAACTAAACTTACACACAGGTCAGGTACATAGCCTGGCATGGTTCCTACGTACTTTTTTTGAAATCGGAAAAGGGCGCGTGGCACCTCCCATACAAATGGGATCTTTCATACCCCCTATCTAAGCAACTATTATCGCTAGACGGATCTTAAACAAACTTACACACAGGTCAGGTACATAGGCATGGTTCTTACGTACTTTTTTTGAAATCGGAAAAGGGCGCGTGGCACCTCCCATACAAATGGGATCTTTCATACCCCCTATCTAAGCAACTATTATCGCTAGACGGATCTTAACCAAACTTACACACAGGTCAGGTACATAGCCCGGCATGGTTGTTATGTAATTTTTTTGAAATCGGAAAAGGGGGCGTGGCACCTCCCATACAAATGAGATCTTTCATACCCCCTATCTATGCAACTATTATCGCTAGACGGATTTTAACCAAACATACACACAGGACAGGTACATAGCCCGGCATGGTTCTTACGTACTTTTTTTTTTAAATCGGAAGAGGGGGCGTGGCACCTCCCATACAAATGGGAAATTTCATACTCAATATCTTTGGAGGTATTAATGCTAGACTACTAAATTTTGGTAAGGCGTTGTATAAAGTAAGTCTTTTTTTGAAATCGGAAAAGGGGGCGTGGCACCTCCCATACAAATGGGATCTTTCATACCCCCTATCTATGCAACTATTATCGCTAAATGGATTTTAACCAAACGTACACACAGGTCAGGTACAAAGCCCGGCATGGTTCTTATCTAATTTTTTTGAAATCGGAAAAGGGGGTGTGGCACCTCCCATTCAAATGGGATCTTTCATACCCCCTATCTATGCAACTATTATTGCTAGACGGATTTTAACCAAACTTACAAACAGGTCAGGTACATAGCCTGGCATGGTTCTTACGTACTTTTTTTGAAATCGGAAAAGGGGGCGTGGCACCTCCCATACAAATGGGATCTTTCATACCCCCTATCTATGCAACTATTATCGCTAAATGGATTTTAACCAAACGTACACACAGGTCAGGTACAAAGCCCGGCATGGTTCTTATCTAATTTTTTTGAAATCGGAAAATTGCTGTGGCACCTCCCATTCAAATGGGATCTTTCATACCCCCTATCTATGCAACTATTATCGCTAGACGGATTTTAACCAAACTTACACACAGGTCAGGTACATAGCCCGGCATGGTTGTTACGTACTTTTTTTTTTAATCGGAAAAGGGGGCGTGGCACCTCCCATACAAATGGGAAATTTCATACTCAATATCTTTGGAGGTATTAATGCTAGACAACTAAATTTTTGTAAGGCGTTGTATAAAGTAAGTCTCTTTCCTAATACCTACACCTTTTTGAAATCGGAAAAGGGGGCGTGGCACCTCCCATACAAATGGGATCTTTCATACCCCCTATCTATGCAACTATTATCGCTAAATGGATTTTAACCAAACGTACACACAGTTCAGGTACAAAGCCCGGCATGGTTCTTATGTAATTTTTTTCAAATCGGAAAAGGGGGCGTGGCACCTCCCATACAAATGGGATCTTTCATACCCCCTATCTATGCAACTATTATCGCTAGACGGATTTTAACCAAACTTACCCACAGGTCAGGTACATAGCCTGGCATGGTTCTTACGTACTTTTTTTGAAATCGGAAAAGGGCGCGTGGCACCTCCCATACAAATGGGATCTTTCATACCCCCTATCTAAGCAACTATTATCGCTAGACGGATCTTAACCAAACTTACACACAGGTCAGGTACATAGCCCGGCATGGTTGTTATGTAATTTTTTTGAAATCGGAAAAGGGGGCGTGGCACCTCCCATACAAATGGGATCTTTCATACCCCCTATCTATGCAACTATTATCGCTAGACGGATTTTAACCAAACTTACCCACAGGTCAGGTACATAGCCTGGCATGGTTCTTACGTACTTTTTTTGAAATCGGAAAAGGGCGCGTGGCACCTCCCATACAAATGGGATCTTTCATACCCCCTATCTAAGCAACTATTATCGCTAGACGGATCTTAACCAAACTTACACACAGGTCAGGTACATAGCCCGGCATGGTTGTTATGTAATTTTTTTGAAATCGGAAAAGGGGGCGTGGCACCTCCCATACAAATGAGATCTTTCATACCCCCTATCTATGCAACTATTATCGCTAGACGGATTTTAACCAAACTTACACACAGGTCAGGTACAAAGCGCGGCATCGTTCTTATGTAATTTTTTTGAAATCGGAAAAGGGGGCGTGGCACCTCCCACACAAATGGGATCTTTCATACCCCCTATCTAAGCAACTATTATCGCTAGACGGATCTTAACCAAACTTACACACAGGTCAGGTACATAGCCTGGCATGGTTCTTACGTACTTTTTTTGAAATCGGAAAAGGGCGCGTGGCACCTCCCATACAAATGGGATCTTTCATACCCCCTATCTATGCAACTATTATCGCTAAATGGATTTTAACCAAACGTACACACAGGTCAGGTACAAAGCGCGGCATCGTTCTTATGTAATTTTTTTGAAATCGGAAAAGGGGGCGTGGCACCTCCCACACAAATGGGATCTTTCATACCCCCTATCTAAGCAACTATTATC
Source organism: Merzomyia westermanni (assembly GCA_949987695.1). Taxonomy (NCBI): domain Eukaryota; kingdom Metazoa; phylum Arthropoda; class Insecta; order Diptera; family Tephritidae; genus Merzomyia; species Merzomyia westermanni. The sequence continues at coordinate 84,861,040 of OX465289.1, forward strand.
GCTAGACGGATCTTAACCAAACTTACACACAGGTCAGGTACATAGCCTGGCATGGTTCTTACGTACTTTTTTTGAAATCGGAAAAGGGCGCGTGGCACCTCCCATACAAATGGGATCTTTCATACCCCCTATCTAAGCAACTATTATCGCTAGACGGATCTTAAACAAACTTACACACAGGTCAGGTACATAGCCTGGCATGGTTCTTACGTACTTTTTTGAAATCGGAAAAAAGCGCGTGGCACCTCCCATACAAATGGGATCTTTCATACCCCCTATCTAAGGAACTATTATCGCTAGACGGATCTTAACTAAACTTACACACAGGTCAGGTACATAGCCTGGCATGGTTCCTACGTACTTTTTTTGAAATCGGAAAAGGGCGCGTGGCACCTCCCATACAAATGGGATCTTTCATACCCCCTATCTAAGCAACTATTATCGCTAGACGGATCTTAAACAAACTTACACACAGGTCAGGTACATAGGCATGGTTCTTACGTACTTTTTTTGAAATCGGAAAAGGGCGCGTGGCACCTCCCATACAAATGGGATCTTTCATACCCCCTATCTAAGCAACTATTATCGCTAGACGGATCTTAACCAAACTTACACACAGGTCAGGTACATAGCCCGGCATGGTTGTTATGTAATTTTTTTGAAATCGGAAAAGGGGGCGTGGCACCTCCCATACAAATGAGATCTTTCATACCCCCTATCTATGCAACTATTATCGCTAGACGGATTTTAACCAAACTTACACACAGGACAGGTACATAGCCCGGCATGGTTCTTACGTACTTTTTTTTTTAAATCGGAAGAGGGGGCGTGGCACCTCCCATACAAATGGGAAATTTCATACTCAATATCTTTGGAGGTATTAATGCTAGACTACTAAATTTTGGTAAGGCGTTGTATAAAGTAAGTCTTTTTTTGAAATCGGAAAAGGGGGCGTGGCACCTCCCATACAAATGGGATCTTTCATACCCCCTATCTATGCAACTATTATCGCTAAATGGATTTTAACCAAACGTACACACAGGTCAGGTACAAAGCCCGGCATGGTTCTTATCTAATTTTTTTGAAATCGGAAAAGGGGGTGTGGCACCTCCCATTCAAATGGGATCTTTCATACCCCCTATCTATGCAACTATTATTGCTAGACGGATTTTAACCAAACTTACAAACAGGTCAGGTACATAGCCTGGCATGGTTCTTACGTACTTTTTTTGAAATCGGAAAAGGGGGCGTGGCACCTCCCATACAAATGGGATCTTTCATACCCCCTATCTATGCAACTATTATCGCTAAATGGATTTTAACCAAACGTACACACAGGTCAGGTACAAAGCCCGGCATGGTTCTTATCTAATTTTTTTGAAATCGGAAAATTGCTGTGGCACCTCCCATTCAAATGGGATCTTTCATACCCCCTATCTATGCAACTATTATCGCTAGACGGATTTTAACCAAACTTACACACAGGTCAGGTACATAGCCCGGCATGGTTCTTACGTACTTTTTTTTTTAATCGGAAAAGGGGGCGTGGCACCTCCCATACAAATGGGAAATTTCATACTCAATATCTTTGGAGGTATTAATGCTAGACAACTAAATTTTTGTAAGGCGTTGTATAAAGTAAGTCTCTTTCCTAATACCTACACCTTTTTGAAATCGGAAAAGGGGGCGTGGCACCTCCCATACAAATGGGATCTTTCATACCCCCTATCTATGCAACTATTATCGCTAGACGGATTTTAACCAAACGTACACAAAGGTCAGGTACATAGCCTGGCATGGTTCTTACGTACTTTTTTTGAAATCGGAAAAGGGCGCGTGGCACCTCCCATACAAATGGGATCTTTCATACCCCCTATCTATGCAACTATTATCGCTAGACGGATTTAAACCAAACGTACACAAAGGTCAGGTACATAGCCTGGCATGGTTCTTACGTACTTTTTTTGAAATCGGAAAAGGGCGCGTGGCACCTCCCATACAAATGGGATCTTTCATACCCCCTATCTAAGCAACTATTATCGCTAGACGGATCTTAACCAAACTTACACACAGGTCAGGTACATAGCCCGGCATGGTTGTTATGTAATTTTTTTGAAATCGGAAAAGGGGGCGTGGCACCTCCCATACAAATGAGATCTTTCATACCCCCTATCTATGCAACTATTATCGCTAGACGGATTTTAACCAAACTTACACACAGGTCAGGTACATTGCCCGTCATGGTTCTTACGTACTTTTTTTTTTAATCGGAAAAGGGGGCGTGGCACCTCCCATACAAATGGGAAATTTCATACTCAATATCTTTGGAGGTATTAATGCTAGACTACTAAACTTTGGTAAGGCGTTGTATAAAGTAAGTCTCTTTCCTAATACCTACCCCTTTTTGAAATCGGAAAAGGGGGCGTGGCACCTCCCATACAAATGGGATCTTTCATACCCCCTATCTATGCAACTATTATCGCTAAATCGATTTTAACCAAACGTACACACAGGTCACGTACAAAGCCCGGCATGGTTCTTATGTAATTTTTTTGAAATCGGAAAAGGGGGCGTGGCACCTCCCATACAAATGGGATCTTTCATACCCCCTATCTATGCAACTATTATCGCTAGACGGATTTTAACCAAACTTACACACAGGTCAGGTACATAGCCCGTCATGGTTCTTACGTACTTTTTTTTTTAATCGGAAAAGGGGGCGTGGCACCTCCCATACAAATGGGAAATTTCATACTCAATATCTTTGGAGGTATTAATGCTAGACTACTAAATTTTGGTAAGGCGTTGTATAAAGTAAGTCTCTTTCCTAATACCTACCCCTTTTTGAAAACGGAAAAGTGGGCGTGGCACCTCCCATACAAATGGGATCTTTCATACCCCCTATCTATGCAACTATTATCGCTAAATCGATTTTAACCAAACGTACACACAGGTCACGTACAAAGCCCGGCATGGTTCTTATGTAATTTTTTTGAAATCGGAAAAGGGGGCGTGGCATCTCCCATACAAATGGGATCTTTCATACCCCCTATCTATGCAATTATTATCGCTAAATGCATTCAACCAAACTTACACACAGGTCAGGTACAAAGCCCGGCATCGTTCTTATGTAATTTTTTGAAATCGGAAAAGGGGGAGTGGCACCTCCCATACAAATGGGAGCTTTCATAATCAATATCTTTGGAGGTATTAATGCTAGACTACTAAATTTTGGTAAGGCGTTGTATAAAGTAAGTCTTTTTCCTAATACCTACCCTTTTTGAAATCGGAAAAGGGGGCGTGGCACCTCCCATACAAATAGGATCTTTCATACCCCCTATCTATGCAACTATTATCGCTAAATGGATTTTAACCAAACTTACACACAGGTCAGGTACAAAGCCCGGCATCGTTCTTATGTAATTTTTTTGAAATCGGAAAAGGGGGCGTGGCACCTTCCATACAAATGGGATCTTTCATACTCAATATCTTTGGAGGTATTATTGCTAGACTACTAAATTTTGGTAAGGCGTTATATAAAGTAAGTCCCTGTCCTAATACCTATCCTCTTTTGAAATAGCAAAAGGGGGTGCGGCACCTCTAATACAAATGGGATCTTTCATACCCCCTATCCAAGCAACTATTATCGCTAGACGGATCTTAACCAAACTTACACACAGGTCAGGTACATAGCCCGGCATGGTTCTTATGTAATTTTTTTCAAATCGGAAAAGGGGGCGTGGCACCTCCCATACAAATGGGATCTTTCATACCCACTATCTATGCAACTATTATCGCTAGACGGATTTTAACCAAACTTACCCACAGGTCAGGTACATAGCCTGGCATGGTTCTTACGTACTTTTTTTGAAATCGGAAAAGGGCGCGTGGCACCTCCCATACAAATGGGATCTTTCATACCCCCTATCTAAGCAACTATTATCGCTAGACGGATCTTAACCAAACTTACACACAGGTCAGGTACATAGCCCGGCATGGTTCTTATGTAATTTTTTTCAAATCGGAAAAGGGGGCGTGGCACCTCCCATACAAATGGGATCTTTCATACCCCCTATCTATGCAACTATTATCGCTAGACGGATTTTAACCAAACTTACCCACAGGTCAGGTACATAGCCTGGCATGGTTCTTACGTACTTTTTTTGAAATCGGAAAAGGGCGCGTGGCACCTCCCATACAAATGGGATCTTTCATACCCCCTATCTAAGCAACTATTATCGCTAGACGGATTTTAACCAAACTTACACACAGGTCAGGTACATAGCCCGGCATGGTTGTTACGTACTTTTTTTTTTAATCGGAAAAGGGGGCGTGGCACCTCCCATACAAATGGGAAATTTCATACTCAATATCTTTGGAGGTATTAATGCTAGACAACTAAATTTTTGTAAGGCGTTGTATAAAGTAAGTCTCTTTCCTAATACCTACACCTTTTTGAAATCGGAAAAGGGGGCGTGGCACCTCCCATACAAATGGGATCTTTCATACCCCTTATCTATGCAACTATTATCGCTATATGGATTTTAACCAAACGTACACACAGTTCAGGTACAAAGCCCGGCATGGTTCTTATGTAATTTTTTTCAAATCGGAAAAGGGGGCGTGGCACCTCCCATACAAATGGGATCTTTCATACCCCCTATCTATGCAACTATTATCGCTAGACGGATTTTAACCAAACTTACCCACAGGTCAGGTACATAGCCTGGCATGGTTCTTACGTACTTTTTTTGAAATCGGAAAAGGGCGCGTGGCACCTCCCATACAAATGGGATCTTTCATACCCCCTATCTAAGCAACTATTATCGCTAGACGGATCTTAACCAAACTTACACACAGGTCAGGTACATAGCCCGGCATGGTTGTTATGTAATTTTTTTGAAATCGGAAAAGGGGGCGTGGCACCTCCCATACAAATGGGATCTTTCATACCCCCTATCTATGCAACTATTATCGCTAGACGGATTTTAACCAAACTTACCCACAGGTCAGGTACATAGCCTGGCATGGTTCTTACGTACTTTTTTTGAAATCGGAAAAGGGCGCGTGGCACCTCCCATACAAATGGGATCTTTCATACCCCCTATCTAAGCAACTATTATCGCTAGACGGATCTTAACCAAACTTACACACAGGTCAGGTACATAGCCCGGCATGGTTGTTATGTAATTTTTTTGAAATCGGAAAAGGGGGCGTGGCACCTCCCATACAAATGAGATCTTTCATACCCCCTATCTATGCAACTATTATCGCTAGACGGATTTTAACCAAACTTACACACAGGTCAGGTACATAGCCCGGCATGGTTCTTACGTACTTTTTTTTTTAATCGGAAAAGGGGGCGTGGCACCTCCCATACAAATGGGAAATTTCATACTCAATATCTTTGGAGGTATTAATGCTAGACAACTAAATTTTTGTAAGGCGTTGTATAAAGTAAGTCTCTTTCCTAATACCTACTCCTTTTTGAAATCGGAAAAGGGGGCGTGGCACCTCCCATACAAATGGGATCTTTCATACCCCCTATCTATGCAACTATTATCGCTAGACGGATTTTAACCAAACTTACCCACAGGTCAGGTACATAGCCTGGCATGGTTCTTACGTACTTTTTTTGAAATCGGAAAAGGGCGCGTGGCACCTCCCATACAAATGAGATCTTTCATACCCCCTATCTATGCAACTATTATCGCTAGACGGATTTTAACCAAACTTACACACAGGTCAGGTACATAGCCCGGCATGGTTCTTACGTACTTTTTTTTTTAATCGGAAAAGGGGGCGTGGCACCTCCCATACAAATGGGAAATTTCATACTCAATATCTTTGGAGGTATTAATGCTAGACAACTAAATTTTTGTAAGGCGTTGTATAAAGTAAGTCTCTTTCCTAATACCTACTCCTTTTTGAAATCGGAAAAGGGGGCGTGGCACCTCCCATACAAATGGGATCTTTCATACCCCCTATCTATGCAACTATTATCGCTAAATGGATTTTAACCAAACGTACACACAGGTCAGGTACAAAGCGCGGCATCGTTCTTATGTAATTTTTTTGAAATCGGAAAAGGGGGCGTGGCACCTCCCACACAAATGGGATCTTTCATACCCCCTATCTAAGCAACTATTATCGCTAGACGGATCTTAACCAAACTTACACACAGGTCAGGTACATAGCCTGGCATGGTTCTTACGTACTTTTTTTGAAATCGGAAAAGGGCGCGTGGCACCTCCCATACAAATGGGATCTTTCATACCCCCTATCTAAGCAACTCTTATCGCTAGACGGATCTTAAACAAACTTACACACAGGTCAGGTACATAGCCTGGCATGGTTCTTACGTACTTTTTTGAAATCGGAAAAAAGCGCGTGGCACCTCCCATACAAATGGGATCTTTCATACCCCCTATCTAAGAAACTATTATCGCTAGACGGATCTTAACTAAACTTACACACAGGTCAGGTACATAGCCTGGCATGGTTCTTACGTACTTTTTTTGAAATCGGAAAAGGGCGCGTGGCACCTCCCATACAAATGGGATCTTTCATACCCCCTATCTAAGCAACTATTATCGCTAGACGGATCTTAAACAAACTTACACACAGGTCAGGTACATAGGCATGGTTCTTACGTACTTTTTTTGAAATCGGAAAAGGGCGCGTGGCACCTCCCATACAAATGGGATCTTTCATACCCCCTATCTAAGCAACTATTATCGCTAGACGGATCTTAACCAAACTTACACACAGGTCAGGTACATAGCCCGGCATGGTTGTTATGTAATTTTTTTGAAATCGGAAAAGGGCGCGTGGCACCTCCCATACAAATGAGATCTTTCATACCCCCTATCTATGCAACTATTATCGCTAGACGGATTTTAACCAAACTTACACACAGGACAGGTACATAGCCCGGCATGGTTCTTACGTACTTTTTTTTTTAAATCGGAAGAGGGGGCGTGGCACCTCCCATACAAATGGGAAATTTCATACTCAATATCTTTGGAGGTATTAATGCTAGACTACTAAATTTTGGTAAGGCGTTGTATAAAGTAAGTCTTTTTTTGAAATCGGAAAAGGGGGCGTGGCACCTCCCATACAAATGGGATCTTTCATACCCCCTATCTATGCAACTATTATCGCTAAATGGATTTTAACCAAACGTACACACATTTCAGGTACAAAGCCCGGCATGGTTCTTATCTAATTTTTTTGAAATCGGAAAAGGGGGTGTGGCACCTCCCATTCAAATGGGATCTTTCATACCCCCTATCTATGCAACTATTATTGCTAGACGGATTTTAACCAAACTTACAAACAGGTCAGGTACATAGCCTGGCATGGTTCTTACGTACTTTTTTTGAAATCGGAAAAGGGGGCGTGGCACCTCCCATACAAATGGGATCTCTCATACCCCCTATCTATGCAACTATTATCGCTAAATGGATTTTAACCAAACGTACACACAGGTCAGGTACAAAGCCCGGCATGGTTCTTATCTAATTTTTTTGAAATCGGAAAAGGGCTGTGGCACCTCCCATTCAAATGGGATCTTTCATACCCCCTATCTATGCAACTATTATCGCTAGACGGATTTTAACCAAACTTACACACAGGTCAGGTACATAGCCCGGCATGGTTCTTACGTACTTTTTTTTTTAATCGGAAAAGGGGGCGTGGCACCTCCCATACAAATGGGAAATTTCATACTCAATATCTTTGGAGGTATTAATGCTAGACTACTAAATTTTGGTAAGGCGTTGTATAAAGTAAGTCTTTTTTTGAAATCGGAAAAGGGGGCGTGGCACCTCCCATACAAATGGGATCTTTCATACCCCCTATCTATGCAACTATTATCGCTAAATGGATTTTAACCAAACGTACACACAGGTCAGGTACAAAGCCCGGCATGGTTCTTATGTAATTTTTTTGAAATCGGAAAAGGGTGCGTAGCACCTCCCATACAAATGGGAAATTTCATACTCAATATCTTTGGAGGTATTAATGCTAGACTACTAAATTTTGGTAAGGCGTTGTATAAAGTAAGTCTTTTTTTGAAATCGGAAAAGGGGGCGTGGCACCTCCCATACAAATGGGATCTTTCATACCCCCTATCTATGCAACTATTATCGCTAGACGGATTTTAACCAAACTTACACACAGGTCAGGTACATAGCCCGGCATGGTTCTTACGTACTTTTTTTTTTAAATCGGAAGAGGGGGCGTGGCACCTTCCATACAAATGGGAAATTTCATACTCAATATCTTTGGAGGTATTAATGCTAGACTACTAAATTTTGGTAAGGCGTTGTATAAAGTAAGTCTTTTTTTGAAATCGGAAAAGGGGGCGTGGCACCTCCCATACAAATGGGATCTTTCATACCCCCTATCTATGCAACTATTATCGCTAAATGGATTTTAACCAAACGTACACACAGGTCAGGTACAAAGCCCGGCATGGTTCTTATCTAATTTTTTTGAAATCGGAAAAGGGGGTGTGGCACCTCCCATTCAAATGGGATCTTTCATACCCCCTATCTATGCAACTATTATCGCTAGACGGATTTTAACCAAACTTACACACAGGTCAGGTACATAGCCTGGCATGGTTCTTACGTACTTTTTTTGAAATCGGAAAAGGGTGCGTGGCACCTCCCATACAAATGGGATCTTTCATACCCCCTATCTAAGCAACTATTATCGCTAGACGGATCTTAACCAAACTTACACACAGGTCAGGTACAAAGCCCGGCATGGTTGTTATGTAATTTTTTTGAAATCGGAAAAGGGAGCGTGGCACCTCCCATACAAATGAGATCTTTCATACCCCCTATCTATGCAACTATTATCGCTAGACGGATTTTAACCAAACTTACACACAGGTCAGGTACATAGCCCGGCATGGTTCTTACGTTCTTTTTTTTTAAATCCGGAAAAGGGGGTGTGGCACCTCCCATACAAATGGGATCTTTCATACCCCCTATCTAAGCAACTATTATCGCTAGACGGATCTTAACCAAACTTACACACAGGTCAGGTACATAGCCCGGCATGGTTGTTATGTAATTTTTTTGAAATCGGAAAAGGGGGCGTGGCACCTCCCATACAAATGAGATCTTTCATACCCCCTATCTATGCAACTATTATCGCTAGACGGATCTTAACCAAACTTACACACAGGTCAGGTACATATCCCGGCATGGTTGTTATGTAATTTTTTTGAAATCGGAAAAGGGGGCGTGGCACCTCCCATACAAATGAGATCTTTCATACCCCCTATCTATGCAACTATTATCGCTAGACGGATTTTAAGCAAACTTACACACAGGTCAGGTACATAGCCCGGCATGGTTCTTACGTACTTTTTTTTTTAATCGGAAAAGGGGGCGTGGTACCTCCCATACAAATGGGAAATTTCATACTCAATATCTTTGGAGGTATTAATTCTAGACTACTAAATTTTGGTAAGGCGTTGTATAAAGTAAGTCTTTTTTTGAAATCGGAAAAGGGGGCGTGGCACCTCCCATACAAATGGGATCTTTCATACCCCCTATCTATGCAACTATTATCGCTAAATGGATTTTAACCAAACGTACACACAGGTCAGGTACAAAGCCCTGCATGGTTCTTATGTAATTTTTTTGAAATCGGAAAAGGGGGCGTGGCACCTCCCATACAAATGGGATCTTTCATACCCCCTATCTATGCAACTATTATCGCTAGACGGACCTTAACTAAACTTACACACAGGTCTGGTACACAGCCCGGCATGGTTGTTACGTTCTTTTTTTGAAATGGGAAAAGGGGGCGTGGCACCTCCAATACAAATGGGATCTTTCATACCCCCTATCTATGCAACTATTATCGCTAAATGGATTTTAACCAAACTTACACACAGGTCAGGTACAAAGCCCGGCATGGTTGTTATGTAATTTCTTTGAAATCGGAAAAGGGGGCGTGGCACCTCCCATACAAATGAGATCTTTCATACCCCCTATCTATGCAACTATTATCGCTAGACGGACCTTAACTAAACTTACACACAGGTCTGGTACATAGCCCGGCATGGTTGTTACGTTCTTTTTTTGAAATCGGAAAAGGGGGCGTGGCACCTCCCATACAAATGAGATCTTTCATACCCCCTATCTATGCAACTATTATCGCTAGACGGATCTTAATCAAACTTACACACAGGTCAGGTACATATCCCGGCATGGTTGTTATGTAATTTTTTTGAAATCGGAAAAGGGGGCGTGGCACCTCCCATACAAATGAGATCTTTCATACCCCCTATCTATGCAACTATTATCGCTAGACGGATTTTAACCAAACTTACACACAGGTCAGGTACATAGCCCGGCATGGTTCTTACGTACTTTTTTTTTTAATCGGAAAAGGGGGCGTGGTACCTCCCATACAAATGGGAAATTTCATACTCAATATCTTTGGAGGTATTAATGCTAGACTACTAAATTTTGGTAAGGCGTTGTATAAAGTAAGTCTTTTTTTGAAATCGGAAAACGGGGCGTGGCACCTCCCATACAAATGGGATCTTTCATACCCCCTATCTATGCAACTATTATCGCTAAATGGATTTTAACCAAACGTACACACAGGTCAGGTACAAAGCCCGGCATGGTTCTTATGTAATTTTTTTGAAATCGGAAAAGGGGGCGTGGCACCTCCCATACAAATGGGATCTTTCATACCCCCTATCTATGCAACTATTATCGCTAGACGGATTTTAACCAAACTTACACACAGGTCAGGTACATAGCCTGGCATGGTTCTTACGTACTTTTTTTGAAATCGGAAAAGGGTGCGTGGCACCTCCCATACAAATGGGATCTTTCATACCCCCTGTCTAAGCAACTATTATCGCTAGACGGATCTTAATCAAACTTACACACAGGTCAGGTACATATCCCGGCATGGTTGTTATGTAATTTTTTTGAAATCGGAAAAGGGGGCGTGGCACCTCCCATACAAATGAGATCTTTCATACCCCCTATCTATGCAACTATTATCGCTAGACGGATCTTAATCAAACTTACACACAGGTCAGGTACATATCCCGGCATGGTTGTTATGTAATTTTTTTGAAATCGGAAAAGGGGGCGTGGCACCTCCCATACAAATGAGATCTTTCATACCCCCTATCTATGCAACTATTATCGCTAGACGGATTTTAACCAAACTTACACACAGGTCAGGTACATAGCCCGGCATGGTTCTTACGTACTTTTTTTTTTAATCGGAAAAGGGGGCGTGGTACCTCCCATACAAATGGGAAATTTCATACTCAATATCTTTGGAGGTATTAATGCTAGACTACTAAATTTTGGTAAGGCGTTGTATAAAGTAAGTCTTTTTTTGAAATCGGAAAACGGGGCGTGGCACCTCCCATACAAATGGGATCTTTCATACCCCCTATCTATGCAACTATTATCGCTAAATGGATTTTAACCAAACGTACACACAGGTCAGGTACAAAGCCCGGCATGGTTCTTATGTAATTTTTTTGAAATCGGAAAAGGGGGCGTGGCACCTCCCATACAAATGGGATCTTTCATACCCCCTATCTATGCAACTATTATCGCTAGACGGATTTTAACCAAACTTACACACAGGTCAGGTACATAGCCCGGCTTGGTTGTTATGTAATTTTTTTGAAATCGGAAAAGGGGGCGTGGCACCTCCCATACAAATGAGATCTTGCATACCCCTATCTATGCAACTATTATCGCTAGACGGATTTTAACCAAACTTACACACAGGTCAGGTACATAGCCCGGCATGGTTCTTACGTACTTTTTTTTTAGATCGGAAAAGGGGGCGTGGCACCTCCGATACAAATGGGAAATTTCATACTCAATATCTTTGGAGGTATTAATGCTAGACTACTAAATTTTGGTAAGGCGTTGTATAAAGTAAGTATTTTTCGTAATACCTACCCCTTTTTGAGATCGGAAAAGGGGGCGTGGCACCTCCCATACAAATGGGATCTTTCATACCCCCTATCTATGCAACTATTATCGCTAAATGGATTTTGACCAAACGTACACACAGGTCAGGTACAAAGCCCGGCATGGTTCTTATGTAATTTTTTTGAAATCGGAAAAGGGGGCGTGGCACCTCCCATAAAAATGGGATCTTTCATACCCCCTATCTATGCAACTATTATCGCTAGACGGATTTTAACCAAACTTACACACAGGTCAGGTACATAGCCTGGCATGGTTCTTACGTACTTTTTTGAAATCGGAAAAGGGCGCGTGGCACCTCCCATACAAATGGGATCTTTCATACCCCCTTATCTATGCAACTATTATCGCTAAATGCATTTTAACCAAACTTACACACAGGTCAGGTACAAAGCCCGGCATCGTTCTTATGTAATTTTTTTGAAATCGGAAAAGGGGGCGTGGCACCTCCCATACAAATGGGAACTTTCATACTCAATATCTTTGGAGGTATTATTGCTAGACTACTAAATTTTGGTAAGGCTTGTATAAAGTAAGTCCCTGTCCTAATACCTATCCTCTTTTGAAATAGCAAAAGGGGGTGCGGCACCTCCCATACAAATGGGATCTTTCATACCCGCTATCCAAGCAACTATTATCGCTAGACGGATCTTAACCAAACTTACACACAGGTCAGGTACATAGCCCGGCATGGTTGTTACGTACTTTTTTTTTGAAATCGGAAAAGGGGGCCTGGCATCTCCCATACAAATGGGAATTTCATACTCAATATCTTTGGAGGTATTAACGCTAGAATACTAAATTTTGGAAATGCGTCGTAGAAAGTAAGTCCCTTTCCTAATACCTATCCCTTTTTGAAATCGGAAAAGGGGGCGTGGCACCTCCCATACAAATGGGAGCTTTCATACTCAATATCTTTGGAGGTATTAACGCTAGAATACTAAATTTTGGAAATGCGTCGTGTAAGTAAGTCCCTTTCGTAATACCTATCCATTTTTGAAATCGGAAAAGGGGGCGTGACACCTCCCATACAAATGGGATCTTTCATACCCCCTATCTATGCAACTATTATCGCTAGACGGATTTCAACCAAACATACATACAGGTTAGGTACATAGATCGGCATGGTTCTTACGTACCTTTTTTTGAAATCGGAAAAGGGGGCCTGGCACCTCCCATACAAATGGGAGCTTTCATACTCAATATCTTTGGAGGTATTAACGCTAGAATACTAAATTTTGGAAATGCGTCGTTTAAAGTAAGTCCCTTTCCTAATACCTATCCATTTTTGAAATCGGAAAAGGGGGCGTGGCACCTCCCATACAAATGGGAGCTTTCATACTCAATATCTTTGGAGGTATTAACGCTAGAATACTAAATTTTGGAAATGCATCGTGTAAGTAAGTCCCTTTCGTAATACCTATCCATTTTTGAAATCGGAAAAGGGGGCGTGGCACCTCCCATACAAATGGGATCTTTCATACCCCTATCTATGCAACTATTATCGCTAAATGCATTTTAACCAAACTTACACACAGGTCAGGTACAAAGCCCGGCATGGTTCTTATCTAATTTTTTTGAAATCGGAAAAGGGGGTGTGGCACCTCCCATACAAATGGGAAATTTCATACTCAATATCTTTGGAGGTATTAATGCTAGACTACTAAATTTTGGTAAGGCGTTGTATAAAGTAAGTATTTTTTTGAAATCGGAAAAGGGGGCGTGGCACCTCCCATACAAATGGGATCTTTCATACCCCCTATCTATGCAACTATTATCGCTAAATGGATTTTAACCAAACGTACACACAGGTCAGGTACAAAGCCCGGCATGGTTCTTATCTAATTTTTTTGAAATCGGAAAAGGGGGCGTGGCACCTCCCATACAAATGGGATCTTTCATACCCCCTATCTATGCAACTATTATCGCTAAATGCATTTTAACCAAACTTACACACAGGTCAGGTACAAAGCCCGGCATGGTTCTTATCTAATTTTTTTGAAATCGGAAAAGGGGGCGTGGCACCTCCCATACAAATGGGAAATTTCATACTCAATATCTTTGGAGGTATTAATGCTAGACTACTAAATTTTGGTAAGGCGTTGTATAAAGTAAGTATTTTTTTGAAATCGGAAAAGGGGGCGTGGCACCTCCCATACAAATGGGATCTTTCATACCCCCTATCTATGCAACTATTATCGCTAAATGGATTTTAACCAAACGTACACACAGGTCAGGTACAAAGCCCGGCATGGTTCCTATCTAATCTTTTTGAAATCGGAAAAGGGGGCGTGGCACCTCCCATACAAATGGGATCTTTCATACTCAATATCTTTGGAGGTATTATTGCTAGACTACTAAATTTTGGTAAGGCGTTGTATAAAGTAAGTCTTTTTTTGAAATCGGAAAAGGGGGCGTGGCACCTCCCATACAAATGGGAAATTTCATACTCAATATCTTTGGAGGTATTAATGCTAGACTACTAAATTTTGGTAAGGCGTTGTATAAAGTAAGTATTTTTTTTGAAATCGGAAAAGGGGGCGTGGCACCTCCCATACAAATGGGATCTTTCATACCCCCTATCTATGCAACTATTATCGCTAGACGGATTTTAACCAAACGTACACACAGGTCAGGTACATAGCCCGGCATGGTTTTTATGTAATTTTTTTGAAATCGGAAAAGGGGGCGTGGCACCTCCCATACAAATGAGAGCTTTCATACCCCCTATCTATGCAACTATTATCGCTAGACGGATTTTAACCAAACTTACACACAGGTCAGGTACATAGCCCGGCATGGTTCTTACGTACTTTTTTTTTTTAATCGGAAAAGGGGGCGTGGCACCTCCCATACAAATGGGAAATTTCATACTCAATATCTTTGGAGGTATTAATGCTAGACTACTAAATTTTGGTAAGGCGTTGTATAAAGTAAGTCTTTTTTTGAAATCGGAAAAGGGGGCGTGGCACCTCCCATACAAATGGGATCTTTCATACCCCCTATCTATGCAACTATTATCGCTAAATGGATTTTAACCAAACGTACACACAGGTCAGGTACAAAGCCCGGCATGGTTCTTATGTAATTTTTTTGAAATCGGAAAAGGGGGCGTGGCACCTCCCATACAAATGGGATCTTTCATACCCCCTATCTATGCAACTATTATCGCTAGACGGATTTTAACCAAACTTACACACAGGTCATGTACATAGCCCGGCATGGTTCTTACGTTCTTTTTTTTTAAATCCGGAAAAGGGGGTGTGGCACCTCCCATACAAATGGGAAATTTCATACTCAATATCTTTGGAGGTATTAATGCTAGACTACTAAATTTTGGTAAGGCGTTGTATAAAGTAAGTCTTTTTCGTAATACCTACCCCTTTTTGAAATCGGAAAAGGGGGCGTGGCACCTCCCATACAAATGGGATCTTTCATACCCCCTATCTATGCAACTATTATCGCTAAATGGATTTTAACCAAACGTACACACAGGTCAGGTACAAAGCCCGGCATGGTTCTTATCTAATTTTTTTGAAATCGGAAAAGGGGGTGTGGCACCTCCCATTCAAATGGGATCTTTCATACCCCCTATCTATGCAACTATTATCGCTAGACGGATTTTAACCAAACTTACACACAGGTCAGGTACATAGCCTGGCATGGTTCTTACGTACTTTTTTTGAAATCGGAAAAGGGTGCGTGGCACTTCCCATACAAATGGGATCTTTCATACCCCCTATCTAAGCAACTATTATCGCTAAATGGATTTTAACCAAACGTACACACAGGTCAGGTACAAAGCCCGGCATGGTTCTTATCTAATTTTTTTGAAATCGGAAAAGGGGGTGTGGCACCTCCCATTCAAATGGGATCTTTCATACCCCCTATCTATGCAACTATTATCGCTAGACGGATTTTAACCAAACTTACACACAGGTCAGGTACATAGCCCGGCATGGTTCTTACGTACTTTTTTTTTTAATCGGAAAAGGGGGCGTGGCACCTCCCATACAAATGGGAAATTTCATACTCAATATCTTTGGAGGTATTAATGCTAGACTACTAAATTTTGGTAAGGCGTTGTATAAAGTAAGTCTTTTTTTGAAATCGAAAAAGGGGGCGTGGCACCTCCCATACAAATGGGATCTTTCATACCCCCTATCTATGCAACTATTATCGCTAAATGGATTTTAACCAAACGTACACACAGGTCAGGTACAAAGCCCGGCATGGTTCTTATGTAATTTTTTTGAAATCGGAAAAGGGTGCGTAGCACCTCCCATACAAATGGGAAATTTCATACTCAATATCTTTGGAGGTATTAATGCTAGACTACTAAATTTTGGTAAGGCGTTGTATAAAGTAAGTCTTTTTTTGAAATCGGAAAAGGGGGCGTGGCACCTCCCATACAAATGGGATCTTTCATACCCCCTATCTATGCAACTATTATCGCTAGACGGATTTTAACCAAACTTACACGCAGGTCAGGTACATAGCCCGGCATGGTTCTTACGTACTTTTTTTTTTAAATCGGAAGAGGGGGCGTGGCACCTCCCATACAAATGGGAAATTTCATACTCAATATCTTTGGAGGTATTAATGCTAGACTACTAAATTTTGGTAAGGCGTGGTATAAAGTAAGTCTTTTTTTGAAATCGGAAAAGGGGGCGTGGCACCTCCCATACAAATGGGATCTTGCATACCCCCTATCTATGCAACTATTATCGCTAAATGGATTTTAACCAAACGTACACACAGGTCAGGTACAAAGCCCGGCATGGTTCTTATCTAATTTTTTTGAAATCGGAAAAGGGGGTGTGGCACCTCCCATTCAAATGGGATCTTTCATACCCCCTATCTATGCAACTATTATCGCTAGACGGATTTTAACCAAACTTACACACAGGTCAGGTACATAGCCTGGCATGGTTCTTACGTTCTTTTTTTTTAAATCCGGAAAAGGGGGTGTGGCACCTCCCATACAAATGGGAAATTTCATACTCAATATCTTTGGAGGTATTAATGCTAGACTACTAAATTTTGGTAAGGCGTTGTATAAAGTAAGTCTTTTTCGTAATACCTACCCCTTTTTGAAATCGGAAAAGGGGGCGTGGCACCTCCCATACAAATGGGATCTTGCATACCCCCTATCTATGCAACTATTATCGCTAAATGGATTTTAACCAAACGTACACACAGGTCAGGTACAAAGCCCGGCATGGTTCTTATCTAATTTTTTTGAAATCGGAAAAGGGTGCGTGGCACCTCCCATACAAATGGGATCTTTCATACCCCCTATCTAAGCAACTATTATCGCTAGACGGATCTTAACCAAACTTACACACAGGTCAGGTACATAGCCCGGCATGGTTGTTATGTAATTTTTTTGAAATCGGAAAAGGGGGCGTGGCACCTCCCATACAAATGAGATCTTTCATACCCCCTATCTATGCAACTATTATCGCTAGACGGATTTTAAATAAACTTACACACAGGTCAGGTACATAGCCCGGCATGATTCTTACGTTCTTTTTTTTTAAATCCGGAAAAGGGGGTGTGGCACCTCCCATACAAATGGGAAATTTCATACTCAATATATTTGGAGGTATTAATGCTAGACTACTAAATTTTGGTAAGGCGTTGTATAAAGTAAGTCTTTTTCGTAATACCTACCCCTTTTTGAAAGCGGAAAAGGGGGCGTGGCACCTCCCATACAAATGGGATCTTTCATACCCCCTATCTATGCAACTATTATCGCTAAATGGATTTGGCCAAACGTACACACAGGTCAGGTACAAAGCCCGGCATGGTTCTTATGTAATTTTTTTTAAATCGGAAAAGGGGGCGTGGCACCTCCCATACAAATGGGATCTTTCATACCCCCTATCTATGCAACTATTATCGCTAGACGGATTTTAACCAAACTTACACACAGGTCAGGTACATAGCCCGGCATGGTTCTTACGTTCTTTTTTTTTAAATCCGGAAAAGGGGGTGTGGCACCTCCCATACAAATGGGAAATTTCATACTCAATATCTTTGGAGGTATTAATGCTAGACTACTAAATTTTGGTAAGGCGTTGTATAAAGTAAGTCTTTTTCGTAATACCTACCCCTTTTTGAAATCGGAAAAGGGGGCGTGGCACCTCCCATACAAATGGGATCTTTCATACCCCCTATCTATGCAACTATTATCGCTAAATGGATTTGGCCAAACGTACACACAGGTCAGGTACAAAGCCCGGCATGGTTCTTATGTAATTTTTTTTAAATCGGAAAAGGGGGCGTGGCACCTCCCATACAAATGGGAAATTTCATACTCAATATCTTTGGAGGTATTAATGCTAGACTACTAAATTTTGGTAAGGCGTTGTATAAAGTAAGTCTTTTTTTGAAATCGGAAAAGGGGGCGTGGCACCTCCCATACAAATGGCATCTTTCATACCCCCTATCTATGCAACTATTATCGCTAAATGGATTTTAACCAAACGTACACACAGGTCAGGTACAAAGCCCGGCATGGTTCTTATGTAATTTTTTTGAAATCGGAAAAGGGTGCGTAGCACCTCCCATACAAATGGGAAATTTCATACTCAATATCTTTGGAGGTATTAATGCTAGACTACTAAATTTTGGTAAGGCGTTGTATAAAGTAAGTCTTTTTTTGAAATCGGAAAAGGGGGCGTGGCACCTCCCATACAAATGGGATCTTTCATACCCCCTATCTATGCAACTATTATCGCTAGACGGATTTTAACCAAACTTACACACAGGTCAGGTACATAGCCCGGCATGGTTCTTACGTACTTTTTTTTTTAAATCGGAAGAGGGGGCGTGGCACCTCCCATACAAATGGGAAATTTCATACTCAATATCTTTGGAGGTATTAATGCTTGACTACTAAATTTTGGTAAGGCGTTGTATAAAGTAAGTCTTTTTTTGAAATCGGAAAAGGGGGCGTGGCACCTCCCATACAAATGGGATCTTTCATACCCCCTATCTATGCAACTATTATCGCTAAATGGATTTTAACCAAACGTACACACAGGTCAGGTACAAAGCCCGGCATGGTTCTTATCTAATTTTTTTGAAATCGGAAAAGGGGGTGTGGCACCTCCCATTCAAATGGGATCTTTCATACCCCCTATCTATGCAACTATTATCGCTAGACGGATTTTAACCAAACTTACACACAGGTCAGGTACATAGCCTGGCATGGTTCTTACGTACTTTTTTTGAAATCGGAAAAGGGTGCGTGGCACCTCCCATACAAATGGGATCTTTCATACCCCCTATCTAAGCAACTATTATCGCTAAATGGATTTTAACCAAACATACGCACAGGTCAGGTACAAAGCCCGGCATGGTTTTTTTTTATTTTTTTTGAAATCGGAAAAGGGGGTGTGGCACCTCCCATTCAAATGGGATCTTTCATACCCCCTATCTATGCAACTATTATCGCTAGACGGATTTTAACCAAACTTACACACAGGTCAGGTACATAGCCCGGCATGGTTCTTACGTACTTTTTTTTTTAATCGGAAAAGGGGGCGTGGCACCTCCCATACAAATGGGAAATTTCATACTCAATATCTTTGGAGGTATTAATGCTAGACTACTAAATTTTGGTAAGGCGTTGTATAAAGTAAGTCTTTTTTTGAAATCGGAAAAGGGGGCGTGGCACCTCCCATACAAATGGGATCTTTCATACCCCCTATCTATGCAACTATTATCGCTAAATGGATTTTAACCAAACGTACACACAGGTCAGGTACAAAGCCCGGCATGGTTCTTATGTAATTTTTTTGAAATCGGAAAAGGGTGCGTAGCACCTCCCATACAAATGGGAAATTTCATACTCAATATCTTTGGAGGTATTAATGCTAGACTACTAAATTTTGGTAAGACGTTGTATAAAGTAAGTCTTTTTTTGAAATCGGAAAAGGGGGCGTGGCACCTCCCATACAAATGGGATCTTTCATACCCCCTATCTATGCAACTATTATCGCTAGACGGATTTTAACCAAACTTACACACAGGTCAGGTACATAGCCCGGCATGGTTCTTACGTACTTTTTTTTTTAAATCGGAAGAGGGGGCGTGGCACCTCCCATACAAATGGGATCTTTCATACCCCCTATCTATGCAACTATTATCGCTAAATGGATTTTAACCAAACGTACACACAGGTCAGGTACAAAGCCCGGCATGGTTCTTATCTAATTTTTTTGAAATCGGAAAAGGGGGTGTGGCACCTCCCATTCAAATGGGATCTTTCATACCCCCTATCTATGCAACTATTATCGCTAGACGGATTTTAACCAAACTTACACACAGGTCAGGTACATAGCCTGGCATGGTTCTTACGTACTTTTTTTGAAATCGGAAAAGGGTGCGTGGCACCTCCCATACAAATGGGATCTTTCATACCCCCTATCTAGGCAACTATTATCGCTAGACGGATCTTAACCAAACTTACACACAGGTCAGGTACAAAGCCCGGCATGGCTCTTACGTTCTTTTTTTTTAAATCCGGAAAAGGGGGTGTGGCACCTCCCATACAAATGGGAAATTTCATACTCAATATCTTTGGAGGTATTAATGCTAGACTACTAAATTTTGGTAAGGCGTTGTATAAAGTAAGTCTTTTTCGTAATACCTACCCCTTTTTGAAATCGGAAAAGGGGGCGTGGCACCTCCTATACAAATGGGATCTTTCATACCCCCTATCTATGCAACTAATATCGCTAGACGGATTTTAACCAAACTTACACACAGGTCAGGTACATAGCCCGGCATGGTTCTTACGTTCTTTTTTTTTAAATCCGGAAAAGGGGGTGTGGCACCTCCCATACAAATGGGAAATTTCATACTCAATATCTTTGGAGGTATTAATGCTAGACTACTAAATTTTGGTAAGGCGTTGTATAAAGTAAGTCTTTTTCGTAATACCTACCCCTTTTTGAAATCGGAAAAGGGGGCGTGGCACCTCCCATACAAATGGGATCTTTCATACCCCCTATCTATGCAACTATTATCGCTAAATGGATTTTGACCAAACGTACACACAGGTCAGGTACAAAGCCCGGCATGGTTCTTATGTAATTTTTTTTAAATCGGAAAAGGGGGCGTGGCACCTCCCATACAAATGGGATCTTTCATACCCCCTATCTATGCAACTATTATCGCTAGACGGATTTTAACCAAACTTACACACAGGTCAGGTACAAAGCCTGGCATGGTTCTTACGTACTTTTTTTGAAATCGGAAAAGGGCGCGTGGCACCTCCCATACAAATGGGATCTTTCATACCCCCTATCTAAGCAACTATTATCGCTAGACGGATCTTAAACAAACTTACACACAGGTCAGGTACATAGCCTGGCATGGTTCTTACGTACTTTTTTTGAAATCGGAAAAGGGCGCGTGGCACCTCCCATACAAATGGGAACTTTCATACCCCCTATCTAAGCAACTATTATCGCTAAATGGATTTTAACCAAACGTACACACAGGTCAGGTACAAAGCCCGGCATGGTTCTTATGTAATTTTTTTGAAATCGGAAAAGGGGGCGTGGCACCTCCCATACAAATAGGATTTTTCATACCCCCTATCTATGCAACTATTATCGCTAAATGGATTTTAACCAAACGTACACACAGGTCAGGTACAAAGCCCGGCATGGTTCTTATGTAATTTTTTTGAAATCGGAAAAGGGGGCGTGGCACCTCCCATACAAATAGGATTTTTCATACCCCCTATCTATGCAACTATTATCGCTAAATGGATTTTAACCAAACGTACACACAGGTCAGGTACAAAGCCCGGCATGGTTCTTATGTAATTTTTTTGAAATCGGAAAAGGGGGCGTGGCACCTCCCATACAAATGGGATTTTTCATACCCCCTATCTATGCAACTATTATCGCAAGACGGATTTTAACCAAACTTACACACAGGTCAGGTACATAGCCTGGCATGGTTCTTACGTACTTTTTTTGAAATCGGAAAAGGGCGCGTGGCACCTCCCATACAAATGGGATCTTTCATACCCCCTATCTAAGCAACTATTATCGCTAGACGGATCTTAACCAAACTTACACACAGGTCAGGTACATAGCCCGGCATGGTTGTTCTGTAATTTTTTTGAAATCGGAAAAGGGGGCGTGGCACCTCCCATACAAATGAGATCTTTCATACCCCCTATCTGTGCAACTATTACCGCTAGACGGATTTTAACCAAACTTACACACAGGTCAGGTACATAGCCCGGCATGGTTCTTACGTACTTTTTTTTTTAATCGGAAAAGGGGGCGTGGCACCTCCCATACAAATGGGAAATTTCATACTCAATATCTTTGGAGGTATTAATGCTAGACTACTAAATTTTGGTAAGGCGTTGTATAAAGTAAGTCTCTTTCCTAATACCTACCCCTTTTTGAAATCGGAAAAGGGGGCGTGGCACCTCCCATACAAATGGGATCTTTCATACCCCCTATCTATGCAACTATTATCGCTAAATGGATTTTAACCAAACGTACACACAGGTCAGGTACAAAGCCCTTCATGGTTCTCATGTAATTTTTTTGAAATCGGAAAAGGGGGCGTGGCACCTCCCATACAAATGGGATTTTTCATACCCCCTATCTATGCAACTATTATCGCTAGACGGATTTTAACCAAACGTACACGAAGGTCAGGTACATAGCCTGGCATGGTTCTTACGTACTTTTTTTGAAATCGGAAAAGGGCGCGTGGCACCTCCCATACAAATGGGATCTTTCATACCCCCTATCTAAGCAACTATTATCGCTAGACGGATCTTAAACAAACTTACACACAGGTCAGGTACATAGCCTGGCATGGTTCTTACGTACTTTTTTTGAAATCGGAAAAGGGCGCGTGGAACCTCCCATACAAATGGGATCTTTCATACCCCCTATCTAAGCAACTATTATCGCTAGACGGATCTTAACCAAACTTACACACAGGTCAGGTACATAGCCCGGCATGGTTGTTATGTAATTTTTTGAAATCGGAAAAGGGGGCGTGGCACCTCCCATACAAATGGGAACATTCATACTCAATATCTTTGGAGGTATCATTGCTAGACTACTAAATTTTGGTAAGGCGTTGTATAAAGTAAGTCCCTGTCCTAATACCTATCCTCTTTTGAAATAGCAAAAGGGGGTGCGGCACCTCCCATACAAATGGGATCTTTCATACCCCTATCCAAGCAACTATTATCGCTAGACGGATTTTAACCAAACTTACACACAGGTCAGGTACATAGCCCGGCATGGTTCTTACGTACTTTTTTTTGAAATCTGAAAAGGGGGCGTGGCACCTCCCATACAAATGGGAGCTTTCATAATCAATATCTTTGGAGGTATTAATGCTAGACTACTAAATTTTGGTAAGGCGTTGTATAAAGTAAGTCTTTTTCCTAATACCTACCCCTTTTTGAAATCGGAAAAGCGGGCGTGGCACCTCCCATACAAATGGGATCTTTCACACCCCCTATCTATGCAACTATTATCGCTAAATGGATTTTAACCAAACGTACACACAGGTCAGGTACAAAGCCCGGCATGGTTCTTATGTAATTTTTTTGAAATCGGAAAAGGGGGCGTGGCACCTCCCATACAAATGGGATCTTTCATACCCCCTATCTATGCAACTATTATCGCTAGACGGATTTGACCCAAACTTACACACAGGTCAGGTACATAGCCCGGCATGGTTCTTACGTACTTTTTTTTAAATTGGAAAAGGGGGCGTGGCACCTCCCATACAAATGGGAAATTTCATACTCAATATCTTTGGAGGTATTAATGCTAGACTACTAAATTTTGGTAAGGCGTTGTATAAAGTAAGTCTTTTTTTGAAATCGGAAAAGGGGACGTGGCACCTCCCATACAAATGGGATCTTTCATAACCCCTATCTATGCAACTATTATCGCTAAATGGATTTTAACCAAACGTACACACAGGTCAGGTACATAGCCTGGCATGGTTCTTACGTACTTTTTTTGAAATTGGAAAAGGGTGCGTGGCACCTCCCATACAAATGGGATCTTTCATACCCCCTATCTAAGCAACTATTATCGCTAGACGGATCTTAACCAAACTTACACACAGGTCAGGTACATAGCCCGGCATGGTTGTTATGTAATTTTTTTGAAATCGGAAAAGGGTGCGTGGCACCTCCCATACAAATGGGATCTTTCATACCCCCTATCTAAGCAACTATTTTCGCTAGACGGATCTTAGCCAAACTTACACACAGGTCAGTTACATAGCCCGGCATGGTTGTTATGTAATTTTTTGAAATCGGAAAAGGGGGAGTGGCACCTCCCATACAAATGAGATCTTTCATACCCCTATCTATGCAACTATTATGGCTAGACGGATTTTAACCAAACTTACACACAGGTCAGGTACATAGCCCGGCATGGTTCTTACGTACTTTTTTTTTAAATCGGAAAAGGGGGCGTGGCACCTCCCATACAAATGGGAAATTTCATACTCAATATCTTTGGAGGTATTAATGCTAGACTACTAAATTTTGGTAAGGCGTTGTATAAAGTAAGTATTTTTCGTAATACCTACCCCTTTTTGAAATCGGAAAAGGGGGCGTGGCACCTCCCATACAAATGGGATCTTTCATACCCCCTATCTATGCAACTATTATCGCTAAATGGATTTTGACCAAACGTACACACAGGTCAGGTACAAAGCCCGGCATCGTTCTTATGTAATTTTTTTGAAATCGGAAAAGGGGGCGTGGCACCTCCCATACAAATGGGAACTTTCATACCCCCTATCTATGCAACTATTATCGCTAGACGGATTTTAACCAAACTTACACACAGGTCAGGTACATAGCCTGGCATGGTTCTTACGTACTTTTTTGAAATCGGAAAAGGGCGCGTGGCACCTCCCATTAAAATGGGAAATTTCATACTCAATATCTTTGGAGGTATTAATGCTAGACTACTAAATTTTGGTAAGGCGTTGTATAAAGTAAGAATTTTTCGTAATACCTACCCCTTTTTGAAATCGGAAAAGCGGGCGTGGCACCTCCCATACAAATGGGATCTTTCATACCCCCTATCTATGCAACTATTATCGCTAAATGCATTTTAACCAAACTTACACACAGGTCAGGTACATAGCCCGGCATGGTTGTTATGTAATTTTTTTGAAATCGGAAAAGGGGACGTGGCACCTCCCATACAAATGGGATCTTTCATACCCCCTATCTATGCAACTATTATCGTTAAATGCATTTTAACCAAACTTACACACAGGTCAGGTACAAAGCCCGGCATCGTTCTTATGTAATTTTTTTGAAATCGGAAAAGGGGGCGTGGCACCTCCCATATAAATGAGATTTTTCATATTCCCTATCTAAGCAACTATTATCGCTAGACGGATCTTAACCAAACTTACACACAGGTCAGGTACATAGCCCGGCATGGTTCTTATGTAATTTTTTTGAAATCGGAAAAGGGGGCGTGGCACCTCCCATACAAATGGGATCTTTCATACCCCCTATCTATGCAACTATTATCGCAAGACGGATTTTAACCAAACTTACACACAGGTCAGGTACATAGCCTGGCATGGTTCTTACGTACTTTTTTTGAAATCGGAAAAGGGCGCGTGGCACCTCCCATACAAATGGGATCTTTCATACCCCCTATCTAAGCAACTATTATCGCTAGACGGATCTTAACCAAACTTACACACAGGTCAGGTACATAGCCCGGCATGGTTGTTATGTAATTTTTTTGAAATCGGAAAAGGGGGCGTGGCACCTCCCATATAAATGAGATCTTTCATACCCCCTATCTGTGCAACTATTATCGCTAGACGGATTTTAACCAAACTTACACACAGGTCAGGTACATAGCCCGGCATGGTTCTTATGTAATTTTTTTGAAATCGGAAAAGGGGGCGTGGCACCTCCCATACAAATGGGAACTTTCATACCCCCTATCTATGCAACTATTATCGCTAGACGGATTTTAACCAAACTTACACACAGGTCAGGTACATAGCCTGGCATGGTTCTTACGTACTTTTTTGAAATCGGAAAAGGGCGCGTGGCACCTCCCATACAAATATGAAATTTCATACTCAATATCTTTGGAGGTATTAATGCTAGACTACTAAATTTTGGTAAGGCGTTGTATAAAGTAAGTCTCTTTCCTAATACCTACCCCTTTTTGAAATCGGAAAAGGGGGCGTGGCACCTCCCATACAAATGGGATCTTTCATACCCCCTATCTATGCAACTATTATCGCTAAATGGATTTTAACCAAACGTACACACAGGTCAGGTACAAAGCCCTTCATGGTTCTTATGTAATTTTTTTGAAATCGGAAAAGGGGGCGTGGCACCTCCCATACAAATGGGATCTTTCATACCCCCTATCTATGCAACTATTATCGCTAGACGGATTTTAACCAAACGTACACAAAGGTCAGGTACATAGCCTGGCATGGTTCTTACGTACTTTTTTTGAAATCGGAAAAGGGCGCGTGGCACCTCCCATACAAATGGGATCTTTCATACCCCCTATCTATGCAATTATTATCGCTAAATGCATTCAACGAAACTTACACACAGGTCAGGTACAAAGCCCGGCATCGTTCTTATGTAATTTTTTTGAAATCGGAAAAGGGGGCGTGGCACCTCCCATACAAATGGGAACTTTCATACTCAATATCTTTGGAGGTATCATTGCTAGACTACTAAATTTTGCTAAGGCGTTGTATAAAGTAAGTCCCTGTCCTAATACCTATCCTCTTTTGAAATAGCAAAAGGGGGTGCGGCACCTCCCATACAAATGGGATCTTTCATACCCCCTATCTATGCAACTATTATCGCTAAATGGATTTTAACCAAACGTACACACAGGTCAGGTACAAAGCCCTTCATGGTTCTTATGTAATTTTTTTGAAATCGGAAAAGGGGGCGTGGCACCTCCCATACAAATGGGATCTTTCATACCCCCTATCTATGCAACTATTATCGCTAGACGGATTTTAACCAAACGTACACGAAGGTCAGGTACATAGCCTGGCATGGTTCTTACGTACTTTTTTTGAAATCGGAAAAGGGCGCGTGGCACCTCCCATACAAATGGGATCTTTCATACCCCCTATCTAAGCAACTATTATCGCTAGACGGATCTTAAACAAACTTACACACAGGTCAGGTACATAGCCTGGCATGGTTCTTACGTACTTTTTTTGAAATCGGAAAAGGGCGCGTGGAACCTCCCATACAAATGGGATCTTTCATACCCCCTATCTAAGCAACTATTATCGCTAGACGGATCTTAACCAAACTTACACACAGGTCAGGTACATAGCCCGGCATGGTTGTTATGTAATTTTTTGAAATCGGAAAAGGGGGCGTGGCACCTCCCATACAAATGGGAACATTCATACTCAATATCTTTGGAGGTATCATTGCTAGACTACTAAATTTTGGTAAGGCGTTGTATAAAGTAAGTCCCTGTCCTAATACCTATCCTCTTTTGAAATAGCAAAAGGGGGTGCGGCACCTCCCATACAAATGGGATCTTTCATACCCCTATCCAAGCAACTATTATCGCTAGACGGATTTTAACCAAACTTACACACAGGTCAGGTACATAGCCCGGCATGGTTCTTACGTACTTTTTTTTGAAATCTGAAAAGGGGGCGTGGCACCTCCCATACAAATGGGAGCTTTCATAATCAATATCTTTGGAGGTATTAATGCTAGACTACTAAATTTTGGTAAGGCGTTGTATAAAGTAAGTCTTTTTCCTAATACCTACCCCTTTTTGAAATCGGAAAAGCGGGCGTGGCACCTCCCATACAAATGGGATCTTTCACACCCCCTATCTATGCAACTATTATCGCTAAATGGATTTTAACCAAACGTACACACAGGTCAGGTACAAAGCCCGGCATGGTTCTTATGTAATTTTTTTGAAATCGGAAAAGGGGGCGTGGCACCTCCCATACAAATGGGATCTTTCATACCCCCTATCTATGCAACTATTATCGCTAGACGGATTTGACCCAAACTTACACACAGGTCAGGTACATAGCCCGGCATGGTTCTTACGTACTTTTTTTTAAATTGGAAAAGGGGGCGTGGCACCTCCCATACAAATGGGAAATTTCATACTCAATATCTTTGGAGGTATTAATGCTAGACTACTAAATTTTGGTAAGGCGTTGTATAAAGTAAGTCTTTTTTTGAAATCGGAAAAGGGGACGTGGCACCTCCCATACAAATGGGATCTTTCATAACCCCTATCTATGCAACTATTATCGCTAAATGGATTTTAACCAAACGTACACACAGGTCAGGTACATAGCCTGGCATGGTTCTTACGTACTTTTTTTGAAATTGGAAAAGGGTGCGTGGCACCTCCCATACAAATGGGATCTTTCATACCCCCTATCTAAGCAACTATTATCGCTAGACGGATCTTAACCAAACTTACACACAGGTCAGGTACATAGCCCGGCATGGTTGTTATGTAATTTTTTTGAAATCGGAAAAGGGTGCGTGGCACCTCCCATACAAATGGGATCTTTCATACCCCCTATCTAAGCAACTATTTTCGCTAGACGGATCTTAGCCAAACTTACACACAGGTCAGTTACATAGCCCGGCATGGTTGTTATGTAATTTTTTGAAATCGGAAAAGGGGGAGTGGCACCTCCCATACAAATGAGATCTTTCATACCCCTATCTATGCAACTATTATGGCTAGACGGATTTTAACCAAACTTACACACAGGTCAGGTACATAGCCCGGCATGGTTCTTACGTACTTTTTTTTTAAATCGGAAAAGGGGGCGTGGCACCTCCCATACAAATGGGAAATTTCATACTCAATATCTTTGGAGGTATTAATGCTAGACTACTAAATTTTGGTAAGGCGTTGTATAAAGTAAGTATTTTTCGTAATACCTACCCCTTTTTGAAATCGGAAAAGGGGGCGTGGCACCTCCCATACAAATGGGATCTTTCATACCCCCTATCTATGCAACTATTATCGCTAAATGGATTTTGACCAAACGTACACACAGGTCAGGTACAAAGCCCGGCATCGTTCTTATGTAATTTTTTTGAAATCGGAAAAGGGGGCGTGGCACCTCCCATACAAATGGGAACTTTCATACCCCCTATCTATGCAACTATTATCGCTAGACGGATTTTAACCAAACTTACACACAGGTCAGGTACATAGCCTGGCATGGTTCTTACGTACTTTTTTGAAATCGGAAAAGGGCGCGTGGCACCTCCCATTAAAATGGGAAATTTCATACTCAATATCTTTGGAGGTATTAATGCTAGACTACTAAATTTTGGTAAGGCGTTGTATAAAGTAAGAATTTTTCGTAATACCTACCCCTTTTTGAAATCGGAAAAGCGGGCGTGGCACCTCCCATACAAATGGGATCTTTCATACCCCCTATCTATGCAACTATTATCGCTAAATGCATTTTAACCAAACTTACACACAGGTCAGGTACATAGCCCGGCATGGTTGTTATGTAATTTTTTTGAAATCGGAAAAGGGGACGTGGCACCTCCCATGCAAATGGGATCTTTCATACCCCCTATCTATGCAACTATTATCGCTAAATGCATTTTAACCAAACTTACACACAGGTCAGGTACAAAGCCCGGCATCGTTCTTATGTAATTTTTTTGAAATCGGAAAAGGGGGCGTGGCACCTCCCATATAAATGAGATTTTTCATATTCCCTATCTAAGCAACTATTATCGCTAGACGGATCTTAACCAAACTTACACACAGGTCAGGTACATAGCCCGGCATGGTTCTTATGTAATTTTTTTGAAATCGGAAAAGGGGGCGTGGCACCTCCCATACAAATGGGATCTTTCATACCCCCTATCTATGCAACTATTATCGCAAGACGGATTTTAACCAAACTTACACACAGGTCAGGTACATAGCCTGGCATGGTTCTTACGTACTTTTTTTGAAATCGGAAAAGGGCGCGTGGCACCTCCCATACAAATGGGATCTTTCATACCCCCTATCTAAGCAACTATTATCGCTAGACGGATCTTAACCAAACTTACACACAGGTCAGGTACATAGCCCGGCATGGTTGTTATGTAATTTTTTTGAAATCGGAAAAGGGGGCGTGGCACCTCCCATATAAATGAGATCTTTCATACCCCCTATCTGTGCAACTATTATCGCTAGACGGATTTTAACCAAACTTACACACAGGTCAGGTACATAGCCCGGCATGGTTCTTATGTAATTTTTTTGAAATCGGAAAAGGGGGCGTGGCACCTCCCATACAAATGGGAACTTTCATACCCCCTATCTATGCAACTATTATCGCTAGACGGATTTTAACCAAACTTACACACAGGTCAGGTACATAGCCTGGCATGGTTCTTACGTACTTTTTTGAAATCGGAAAAGGGCGCGTGGCACCTCCCATACAAATATGAAATTTCATACTCAATATCTTTGGAGGTATTAATGCTAGACTACTAAATTTTGGTAAGGCGTTGTATAAAGTAAGTCTCTTTCCTAATACCTACCCCTTTTTGAAATCGGAAAAGGGGGCGTGGCACCTCCCATACAAATGGGATCTTTCATACCCCCTATCTATGCAACTATTATCGCTAAATGGATTTTAACCAAACGTACACACAGGTCAGGTACAAAGCCCTTCATGGTTCTTATGTAATTTTTTTGAAATCGGAAAAGGGGGCGTGGCACCTCCCATACAAATGGGATCTTTCATACCCCCTATCTATGCAACTATTATCGCTAGACGGATTTTAACCAAACGTACACAAAGGTCAGGTACATAGCCTGGCATGGTTCTTACGTACTTTTTTTGAAATCGGAAAAGGGCGCGTGGCACCTCCCATACAAATGGGATCTTTCATACCCCCTATCTATGCAATTATTATCGCTAAATGCATTCAACGAAACTTACACACAGGTCAGGTACAAAGCCCGGCATCGTTCTTATGTAATTTTTTTGAAATCGGAAAAGGGGGCGTGGCACCTCCCATACAAATGGGAACTTTCATACTCAATATCTTTGGAGGTATCATTGCTAGACTACTAAATTTTGCTAAGGCGTTGTATAAAGTAAGTCCCTGTCCTAATACCTATCCTCTTTTGAAATAGCAAAAGGGGGTGCGGCACCTCCCATACAAATGGGATCTTTCATACCCCTATCCAAGCAACTATTATCGCTAGACGGATTTTAACCAAACTTACACATAGGTCAGGTACATAGCCCGGCATGGTTCTTACGTACTTTTTTTTGAAATCGGAAAAGGGGGCGTGGCACCTCCCATACAAATGGGAGCTTTCATAATCAATATCTTTGGAGGTATTAATGCTAGACTACTAAATTTTGGTAAGGCGTTGTATAAAGTAAGTCTTTTTCCTAATACCTACCCCTTTTTGAAATCGGAAAAGGGTGCGTGGCACCTCCCATACAAATGGGATCTTTCATACCCCCTATCTAAGCAACTATTTTCGCTAGACGGATCTTAACCAAACTTACACACAGGTCAGGTACATAGCCCGGCATGGTTGTTATGTAATTTTTTTGAAATCGGAAAAGGGGGAGTGGCACCTCCCATACAAATGAGATCTTTCATACCCCTATCTATGCAACTATTATGGCTAGACGGATTTTAACCAAACTTACACACAGGTCAGGTACATAGCCCGGCATGGTTCTTACGTACTTTTTTTTTAAATCGGAAAAGGGGGCGTGGCACCTCCCATACAAATGGGAAATTTCATACTCAATATCTTTGGAGGTATTAATGCTAGACTACTAAATTTTGGTAAGGCGTTGTATAAAGTAAGTATTTTTCG
Source organism: Merzomyia westermanni (assembly GCA_949987695.1). Lineage (NCBI taxonomy): Eukaryota > Metazoa > Arthropoda > Insecta > Diptera > Tephritidae > Merzomyia > Merzomyia westermanni. The sequence continues at coordinate 84,892,964 of OX465289.1, forward strand.
TAATACCTACCCCTTTTTGAAATCGGAAAGGGGGGCGTGGCACCTCCCATACAAATGGGATCTTTCATACCCCCTATCTATGCAACTATTATCGCTAAATGAATTTGACCAAACGTACACACAGGTCAGGTACAAAGCCCGGCATGGTTCTTATGTAATTTTTTTGAAATCGGAAAAGGGGGCGTGGCACCTCCCATACAAATGGGATCTTTCATACCCCCTATCTATGCAACTATTATCGCTAGACGGATTTTAACCAAACTTACACACAGGTCAGGTACATAGGCTGGCATGGTTCTTACGTACTTTTTTGAAATCGGAAAAAGGCGCGTGGCACCTCCCATACAAATGGGAAATTTCATTCTCAATATCTTTGGAGGTATTAATGCTAGACTACTAAATTTTGGTAAGGCGTTGTATAAAGTAAGTATTTTTCGTAATACCTACCCCTTTTTGAAATCGGAAAGGGGGGCGTGGCACCTCCCATACAAATGGGATCTTTCATACCCCCTATCTATGCAACTATTATCGCTAAATGAATTTGACCAAACGTACACACAGGTCAGGAGCAAAGCCCGGCATGGTTCTTATGTAATTTTTTTGAAATCGGAAAAGGGGACGTGGCACCTCCCATGCAAATGGGATCTTTCATACCCCCTATCTATGCAACTATTATCGCTAGACGGATTTTAACCAAACTTACACACAGGTCAGGTACATAGCCTGGCATGGTTCTTACGTACTTTTTTGAAATCGGAAAAGGGCGCGTGGCACCTCCCATACAAATGGGAAATTTCATACTCAATATCTTTGGAGGTATTAATGCTAGACTACTAAATTTTGGTAAGGCGTTGTATAAAGTAAGTATTTTTCGTAATACCTACCCCTTTTTGAAATCGGAAAAGGGGGCGTGGCACCTCCCATACAAATGGGATCTTTCATACCCCCTATCTATGCAACTATTATCGCTAGACGGATTTTAACCAAACGTACACAAAGGTCAGGTACATAGCCCGGCATGGTTGTTACGTACTTTTTTTTGAAATCAGAAAAGGGGGCGTGGCACCTCCCATACAAATGGGATCTTTCATACCCCCTATCTATGCAACTATTACCGCTAAATGCATTTTAACCAAACTTACACACAGGTCAGGTACATAGCCCGGCATGGTTCTTACGTACTTTTTTTGAAATCGGAAAAGGGGGCGTGGCACCTCCCATACAAATGGGAGCTTTCATACTCAATATCTTTGGAGGTATTAATGCTATACTACTAAATTTTGTATAAAGTAAGTCCCTTTCCTAATACCTATCCCTTTTTGAAAGCGGAAAAGGGGGCGTGGCACCTCCCATACAAATGGGATCTTTCATACCCCCTATCTATGCAACTATTATCGCTAAACGGACCTTAACTAAACTTACACACAGGTCTGGTACATAGCCCGGCATGGTTGTTACGTTCTTTTTTTGAAATGGGAAAAGGGGGCGTGGCACCTCCGATACAAATGGGATTTTTCATACCCCCTATCTATGCAACTATTATCGCTAAATGGATTTTAACCAAACGTACACACAGGTCAGGTACAAAGCCCGGCATGGTTCTTATGTAATTTTTTTGAAATCGGAAAAGGGGGCGTGGCACCTTCCATACAAATGGGATCTTTCATACCCCCTATCTATGCAACTATTATCGCTAGACGGATTTTAACCAAACTTACACACAGGTCAAGTACATAGCCTGGCATGGTTCTTACGTACTTTTTTTTTAAATCGGAAAAGGGGGCCTGGCACCTCCCATACAAATGGGAAATTTCATACTCAATATCTTTGGAGGTATTAATGCTAGACTACTAAATTTTGGTAAGGCGTTGTATAAAGTAAGTCTTTTTCCTAATACCTACTTATTTTTGAAATCGGAAAAGGGGCACCTCCCATACAAATGGGATCTTTCATACCCCCTATCTATGCAACTATTATCGCTAAATGGATTTTAACCAAACGTACACACAGGTCAGGTAAAAAGCCCGGCATGGTTCTTATGTAATTTTTTTGAAATCGGAAAAGGGGGCGTGGCACCTCCCATACAAATGGGATCTTTCATACCCCCTATCTATGCAACTATTATCGCTAGACGGATTTTAACCAAACGTACACAAAGGTCAGGTACATAGCCTGGCATGGTTCTTACGTACTTTTTTTGAAATCGGAAAAGGGCGCGTGGCACCTCCCATACAAATGGGATCTTTCATACCCCCTATCTATGCAATTATTATCGCTAAATGCATTTTAACCAAACTTACACACAGGTCAGGTACAAAGCCCGGCATCGTTCTTATGTTATTTTTTTTGAAATCGGAAAAGGGGGCGTGGTACCTCCCATACAAATGGGAACTTTCATACTCAATATCTTTGGAGGTATTATCGCTAGACTACTAAATTTTGGTAAGGCGTTGTATAAAGTAAGTCCCTGTCCTAATACCTATCCTCTTTTGAAATAGCAAAAGGGGGCGCGGCACCTCCCATACAAATGGGATCTTTCATACCCCCTATCCAAGCAACTATTATCGCTAGACGGATTTTAACCAAACTTACACACAGGTCAGGTACATAGCCTGGCATGGTTCTTATGTACTTTTTTTTGAAATCGGAAAAGGGGACGTGGCACCTCCCATACAAATGGGATCTTTCATACCCCCTATCTATGCAACTATTATCGCTAAATGCATTTTAACCAAACTTACACACAGGTCAGGTACATAGCCCGGCATGGTTGTTACGTACTTTTTTTTGAAATCGAAAAGGGGGGCGTGGCACCTCCAATACAAATGGGATCTTTCATACTCAATATCTTTGGAGGTATTAATGCTATAGTACTAAATTTTGTATAAAGTAAGTCCCTTTCCTAATACCTATCTCCTTTTGAAATAGGAAAAGGGGGCGTGGCACCTCCCATACAAATGGGATCTTTCATACCCCCTATCTATGCAACTATTATCGCTAGACGGACCTTAACTAAACTTACACACAGGTCTTGTACATAGCCCGGCATGGTTGTTACGTTCTTTTTTTGAAATGGGAAAAGGGGGCGTGGCACCTCCGATACAAATGGGATCTTTCATACCCCCTATCTATGCAACTATTATCGCTAAATGGATTTTAACCAAACGTACACACAGGTCAGGTACAAAGCCCGGCATGGTTCTTATGTAATTTTTTTGAAATCGGAAAAGGGGGCGTGGCACCTCCCATACAAATGGGATCTTTCATACCCCCTATCTATGCAACTATTATCGCTAGACGGATCTTAACCAAACTTACACACAGGTCAGGTACATAGCCTGGCATGGTTCTTATCTAATTTTTTTGAAATCGGAAAAGGGGGCGTGGCACCTCCCATACAAATGGGATCTTTCATACCCCCTATCTATGCATCTATTATCGCTAGACGGATTTTAACCAAACTTACACACAGGTCAGGTACATAGCCCGGCATGGTTCTTACGTACTTTTTTTTGAAATCGGAAAAGGGGGCGTGGCACCTCCCATACAAATGGGAGCTTTCATAATAAATATCTTTGGAGGTATTAATGCTAGACTACTAAATTTTAGTAAGGCGTTGTATAAAGTAAGTCTTTTTCCTAATACCTACCCCTTTTTGAAATCGGAAAAGGGGGCGTGGCACCTCCCATACAAATGGGATCTTTCATACCCCCTATCTATGCAACTATTATCGCTAAATGGATTTTAACCAAACGTACACACAGGTCACGTACAAAGCCCGGCATGGTTCTTATGTAATTTTTTTGAAATCGGAAAAGGGGGCGTGGCACCTCCCATACAAATAGGATCTTTCATACCCCCTATCTATGCAACTATTATCGCTAGACGGATTTTAACCAAACTTACACACAGGTCAGGTACATAGCCCGGCATGGTTCTTACGTACTTTTTTCTGAAATCGGAAAAGGGGGCGTGGCACCTCCCACACACATGGGAGCTTTCATAATCAATATCTTTGGAGGTATTAATGCTAGATTACTAAATTTTGGTAAGGCGTTGTATAAAGTAAGTCTTTTTCCTAATACCTACCCCTTTTTGAAATCGGAAAAGGGGGCGTGGCACCTCCCATACAAATGGGATCTTTCATACCCCCTATATATGCAACTATTATCGCTAAATGGATTTTAACCAAACGTACACACAGGTCAGGTACAAAGCCCGGCATGGTTCTTATGTAATTTTTTTGAAATCGGAAAAGGGGGCGTGGCACCTCCCATACAAATGGGATCTTTCATACCCCCTATCTATGCAACTATTATCGCTCTTAACTAATCTTACACACAGGTCTGGTACATAGCCCGGCATGGTTGTTACGTTCTTTTTTTGAAATGGGAAAAGGGGGCGTGGCACCTCCGATACAAATGGGATCTTTCATACCCCCTATCTATGCAACTATTATCGCTAGACGGATTTTAACCAAACTTACACACAGGTCAGGTACATAGCCTGGCATGGTTCTTACGTACTTTTTTTGAAATCGGAAAAGGGTGCGTGGCACCTCCCATACAAATGGGATCTTTCATACCCCCTATCTAAGCAACTATTATCGCTAGACGGATTTTAACCAAACTTACACACAGGTCAGGTACATAGCCTGGCATGGTTCTTATGTACTTTTTTTTGAAATCGGAAAAGGGGGCGTGGCACCTCCCATACAAATGGGAGCTTTCATACTCAATATCTTTGGAGGTATTAATGCTATACTACTAAATTTTGTATAAAGTAAGTCCCTTTCCCACACAGGTCTGGTACATAGCCCGGCATGGTTGTTACGTTCTTTTTTTGAAATGGGAAAAGGGGGCGTGGCACCTCCCATACAAATGGGATCTTTCATAACCCCTATCTATGCAAATATTATCGCTAAATGGATTTTAACCAAACGTACACACAGGTCAGTTACAAAGCCCAGCATGGTTCTTATCTAATTTTTTTGTTTCGGAAAAGGGGGCGTGGCACCTCCCATACAAATGGGATCTTTCATACCCCCTATCTAAGCAACTATTATCGCTAGACGGATTTTACCCAAACTTACACACAGGTCAGGTACATAGCCCGGCATGGTTCTTACGTACTTTTTTTTTAAATCGGAAAAGGGGGCGTGGCACCTCCCATACAAATGGGATCTTTCATACCCCCTATCTATGCAACTATTATCGCTAGACGGACCTTAACTAATCTTACACACAGGTCTGGTACATAGCCCGGCATGGTTGTTACGTTCTTTTTTTGAAATGGGAAAAGGGGGCGTGGCACCTCCGATACAAATGGGATCTTTCATACCCCCTATCTATGCAACTATTATCGCTAGACGGATTTTAACCAAACTTACACACAGGTCAGGTACATAGCCTGGCATGGTTCTTACGTACTTTTTTTTTTAAATCGGAAAAGGGGGCGTGGCACCTCCCATACAAATGGGAGCTTTCATACTCAATATCTTTGGAGGTATTAATGCTATACTACTAAATTTTGTATAAAGTAAGTCCCTTTCCCACACAGGTCTGGTACATAGCCCGGCATGGTTGTTACGTTCTTTTTTTGAAATGGGAAAAGGGGGCGTGGTACCTCCGATACAAATGGGATCTTTCATACCCCCTATCTATGCAACTATTATCGCTAAATGGATTTTAACCAAACGTACACACAGGTCAGGTACAAAGCCAGGCATGGTTCTTATGTAATTTTTTTGAAATCGGAAAAGGGGGCGTGGCACCTCCCATACAAATGGGATCTTTCATACCCCCTATCTATGCAACAATTATCGCTAGACGGACCTTAACTAATCTTACACACAGGTCTGGTACATAGCCCGGCATGGTTGTTACGTTCTTTTTTTGAAATGGGAAAAGGGGGCGTGGCACCTCCCATACAAATGGGATCTTTCATAACCCCTATCTATGCAAATATTATCGCTAAATGGATTTTAACCAAACGTACACACAGGTCAGTTACAAAGCCCAGCATGGTTCTTATCTAATTTTTTTGAAATCGGAAAAGGGGGCGTGGCACCTCCCATACAAATGGGATCTTTCATACCCCCTATCTATGCAACTATTATCGCTAGACGGATTTTAACCAAACTTACACACAGGTCAGGTACATAGCCTGGCATGGTTCTTACGTACTTTTTTTTTTAAATCGGAAAAGGGGGCCTGGCACCTCCCATACAAATGGGAAATTTCATACTCAATATCTTTGGAGGTATTAATGCTAGACTACTAAATTTTGGTAAGGCGTTGTATAAAGTAAGTCTTTTTCCTAATACCTACTTATTTTTGAAATCGGAAAAGGGGGCGTGGCACCTCCCATACAAATGGGATCTTTCATACCCCCTATCTATGCAACTATTATCGCTAAATGGATTTTAACCAAACGTACACACAGGTCAGGTACAAAGCCCGGCATGGTTCTTATGTAATTTTTTTGAAATCGGAAAAGGGGGCGTGGCACCTCCCATACAAAGGGGATCTTTCATACCCCCTATCTATGCAACTATTATCGCTAGACGGATTTTAACCAAACGTACACAAAGGTCAGTTACATAGCCTGGCATGGTTCTTACGTACTTTTTTTGAAATCGGAAAAGGGCGCGTGGCACCTCCCATACAAATGGGATCTTTCATACCCCCTATCTATGCAACTATAATCGCTAAATGGATTTTAACCAAACGTACACACAGGTCAGTTACAAAGCCCAGCATGGTTCTTATCTAATTTTTTTGAAATCGGAAAAGGGGGCGTGGCACCTCCCATACAAATGGGATCTTTCATACCCCCTATCTAAGCAACTATTATCGCTAGACGGATTTTACCCAAACTTACACACAGGTCTGGTACATAGCCCGGCATGGTTCTTACGTACTTTTTTTTTAAATCGGAAAAGGGGGCGTGGCACCTCCCATACAAATGGGATCTTTCATACCCCCTATCTATGCAACTATTATCGATAGACGGACCTTAACTAATCTTACACACAGGTCTGGTACATAGCCCGGCATGGTTGTTACGTTCTTTTTTTGAAATGGGAAAAGGGGGCGTGGCACCTCCGATACAAATGGGATCTTTCATACCCCCTATCTATGCAACTATTATCGCTAGACGGATTTTAACCAAACTTACACACAGGTCAGGTACAAAGCCCGGCATGGTTCTTATGTAATTTTTTTGAAATCGGAAAAGGGGGCGTGGCACCTCCCATACAAATGGGATCTTTCATACCCCCTATCTATGCAACTATTATCGCTAGACGGATTTTAACCAAACTTACACACAGGTCAGGTACATAGCCTGGCATGGTTCTTACGTACTTTTTTTTGAAATCGGGAAAGGGGGCGTGGCACCTCCCATACAAATGGGAGCTTTCATACTCAATATTTTTGGAGGTATTAATGCTATACTACTAAATTTTGTATAAAGTAAGTCCCTTTCCCACACAGGTCTGGTACATAGCCCGGCATGGTTGTTACGTTCTTTTTTTGAAATGGGAAAAGGGGGCGTGGCACCTCCGATACAAATGGGATCTTTCATACCCCCTATCTATGCAACTATTATCGCTAAATGGATTTTAACCAAACGTACACACAGGTCAGGTACAAAGCCAGGCATGGTTCTTATGTAATTTTTTTGAAATCGGAAAAGGGGGCGTGGCACCTCCCATACAAATGGGATCTTTCATACCCCCTATCTATGCAACTATTATCGCTAGACGGACCTTAACTAATCTTACACACAGGTCTGGTACATAGCCCGGCATGGTTGTTACGTTCTTTTTTTGAAATGGGAAAAGGGGGCGTGGCACCTCCCATACAAATGGGATCTTTCATAACCCCTATCTATGCAAATATTATCGCTAAATGGATTTTAACCAAACGTACACACAGGTCAGTTACAAAGCCCAGCATGGTTCTTATCTAATTTTTTTGAAATCGGAAAAGGGGGCGTGGCACCTCCCATACAAATGGGATCTTTCATACCCCCTATCTATGCAACTATTATCGCTAGACGGATTTTAACCAAACTTACACACAGGTCAGGTACATAGCCTGGCATGGTTCTTACGTACTTTTTTTTTAAATCGGAAAAGGGGGCCTGGCACCTCCCATACAAATGGGAAATTTCATACTCAATATCTTTGGAGGTATTAATGCTAGACTACTAAATTTTGGTAAGGCGTTGTATAAAGTAAGTCTTTTTCCTAATACCTACTTATTTTTGAAATCGGAAAAGGGGGCGTGGCACCTCCCATACAAATGGGATCTTTCATACCCCCTATCTATGCAACTATTATCGCTAAATGGATTTTAACCAAACGTACACACAGGTCAGGTACAAAGCCCGGCATGGTTCTTATGTAATTTTTTTGAAATCGGAAAAGGGGGCGTGGCACCTCCCATACAAAGGGGATCTTTCATACCCCCTATCTATGCAACTATTATCGCTAGACGGATTTTAACCAAACGTACACAAAGGTCAGTTACATAGCCTGGCATGGTTCTTACGTACTTTTTTTGAAATCGGAAAAGGGCGCGTGGCACCTCCCATACAAATGGGATCTTTCATACCCCCTATCTATGCAATTATTATCGCTAAATGCATTTTAACCAAACTTACACACAGGTCAGGTACAAAGCCCGGCATCGTTCTTATGTAATTTTTTTGAAATCGGAAAAGGGGGCGTGGCACCTGCCATACAAATGGGAGCTTTCATACTCAATATCCTTGGAGGTATTAATGCTATACTACTAAATTTTGTATAAAGTAAGTTCCCTTTCCTAATACCTATCTCCTTTTGAAATAGGAAAAGGGGGCGTGGCACCTCCCATACAAATGGGATTTTTCATACCCCCTATCTATGCAACTATTATCGCTAGACGGACCTTAACTAAACTTACACACAGGTCTGGTACATAGCCCGGCATGGTTGTTACGTTCTTTTTTTGAAATGGGAAAAGGGGGCGTGGCACCTCCGATACAAATGGGATCTTTCATACCCCCTATCTATGCAACTATTATCGCTAAATGGATTTTAACCAAACGTACACACAGGTCAGGTACAAAGCCCGGCATGGTTCTTATGTAATTTTTTTGAAATCGGAAAAGGGGGCGTGGCACCTCTCATACAAATGGGATCTTTCATACCCCCTATCTATGCAACTATTATCGCTAGACGGATTTTAACCAAACTTACACACAGGTCAGGTACATAGCCTGGCATGGTTCTTATCTAATTTTTTTGAAATCGGAAAAGGGGGCGTGGCACCTCCCATACAAATGGGATCTTTCATACCCCCTATCTATGCATCTATTATCGCTAGACGGATTTTAACCAAACTTACACACAGGTCAGGTACATAGCCCGGCATGGTTCTTACGTACTTTTTTTTGAAATCGGAAAAGGGGGCGTGGCACCTCCCATACAAATGGGAGCTTTCATAATAAATATCTTTGGAGGTATTAATGCTAGACTACTAAATTTTGGTAAGGCGTTGTATAAAGTAAGTCTTTTTCCTAATACCTACCCCTTTTTGAAATCGGAAAATGGGGCGTGGCACCTCCCATACAAATGGGATCTTTCATACCCCCTATCTATGCAACTATTATCGCTAAATGGATTTTAACCAAACGTACACACAGGTCACGTACAAAGCCCGGCATGGTTCTTATGTAATTTTTTTGAAATCGGAAAAGGGGGCGTGGCACCTCCCATACAAATGGGATCTTTCATACCCCCTATCTATGCAACTATTATCGCTAGACGGATTTTAACCAAACTTACACACAGGTCAGGTACATAGCCCGGCATGGTTCTTACGTACTTTTTTTTGAAATCGGAAAAGGGGGCGTGGCACCTCCCATACAAATGGGATCTTTCATACCCCCTATCTATGCAACTATTATCGCTAGACGGATTTTAACCAAACTTACACACAGGTCAGGTACATAGCCCGGCATGGTTGTTACGTTCTTTTTTTGAAATGGGAAAAGGGGGCGTGGCACCTCCGATACAAATGGGATCTTTCATACCCCCTATCTATGCAACTATTATCGCTAAATGGATTTTAACCAAACGTACACACAGGTCAGGTACAAAGCCCGGCATGGTTCTTATGTAAGTTTTTTGAAATCGGAAAAGGGGGCGTGGCACCTCCCATACAAATGGGATCTTTCATACCCCCTATCTATGCAACTATTATCGCTAGACGGATTTTAACCAAACTTACACACAGGTCAGGTACATAGCCTGGCATGGTTCTTATCTAATTTTTTTTAAATCGGAAAAGGGGGCGTGGCACCTCCCATACAAATGGGAGCTTTCATAATAAATATCTTTGGATGTATTAATGCTAGACTACTAAATTTTAGTAAGGCGTTGTATAAAGTAAGTCTTTTTCCTAATACCTACCCCTTTTTGAAATCGGAAAAGGGGGCGTGGCACCTCCCATACAAAAGGGATCTTTCATACCCCCTATCTATGCAACTATTATCGCTAAATGGATTTTAACCAAACGTACACACAGGTCAGGTACAAAGCCCGGCATGGTTCTTATGTAATTTTTTTGAAATCGGAAAAGGGGGCGTGGCACCTCCCATACAAATAGGATCTTTCATACCCCCTATCTATGCAACTATTATCGCTAGACGGATTTTAACCAAACTTACACACAGGTCAGGTACATAGCCCGGCATGGTTGTTACGTACTTTTTTTTGAAATCGGAAGAGGGGACGTGGCACCTCCCATACGAATGGGATCTTTCATACCCCCTATCTATGCAACTATTATCGCTAGACGGATTTTAACCAAACTTACACACAGGTCAGGTACATAGCCTGGCATGGTTCTTACGTACTTTTTTTGAAATCGGAAAAGGGTGCGTGGCACCTCCCATACAAATGGGATCTTTCATACCCCCTATCTAAGCAACTATTATCGCTAGACGGATTTTAACCAAACTTACACACAGGTCAGGTACATAGCCCGGCATGGTTGTTACGTACTTTTTTTTGAAATCGGAAGAGGGGACGTGGCACCTCCCATACAAATGGGATCTTTCATACCCCCTATCTATGCAACTATTATCGCTAGACGGATTTTAACCAAACTTACACACAGGTCAGGTACATAGCCCGGCATGGTTCTTACGTACTTTTTTTTGAAATCGGAAAAGGGGGCGTGGCACCTCCCATACAAATGGGATCTTTCATACCCCCTATCTATGCAACTATTATCGCTAGACGGATTTTAACCAAACTTACACACAGGTCAGGTACATAGCCCGGCATGGTTGTTACGTTCTTTTTTTGAAATGGGAAAAGGGGGCGTGGCACCTCCGATACAAATGGGATCTTTCATACCCCCTATCTATGCAACTATTATCGCTAAATGGATTTTAACCAAACGTACACACAGGTCAGGTACAAAGCCCGGCATGGTTCTTATGTAAGTTTTTTGAAATCGGAAAAGGGGGCGTGGCACCTCCCATACAAATGGGATCTTTCATACCCCCTATCTATGCAACTATTATCGCTAGACGGATTTTAACCAAACTTACACACAGGTCAGGTACATAGCCTGGCATGGTTCTTATCTAATTTTTTTTAAATCGGAAAAGGGGGCGTGGCACCTCCCATACAAATGGGATCTTTCATACCCCCTATCTATGCATCTATTATCGCTAGACGGATTTTAACCAAACTTACACACAGGTCAGGTACATAGCCCGGCATGGTTCTTACGTACTTTTTTTTGAAATCGGAAAAGGGGGCGTGGCACCTCCCATACAAATGGGAGCTTTCATAATAAATATCTTTGGAGGTATTAATGCTAGACTACTAAATTTTAGTAAGGCGTTGTATAAAGTAAGTCTTTTTCCTAATACCTACCCCTTTTTGAAATCGGAAAAGGGGGCGTGGCACCTCCCATACAAAAGGGATCTTTCATACCCCCTATCTATGCAACTATTATCGCTAAATGGATTTTAACCAAACGTACACACAGGTCAGGTACAAAGCCCGGCATGGTTCTTATGTAATTTTTTTGAAATCGGAAAAGGGGGCGTGGCACCTCCCATACAAATAGGATCTTTCATACCCCCTATCTATGCAACTATTATCGCTAGACGGATTTTAACCAAACTTACACACAGGTCAGGTACATAGCCCGGCATGGTTGTTACGTACTTTTTTTTGAAATCGGAAGAGGGGACGTGGCACCTCCCATACGAATGGGATCTTTCATACCCCCTATCTATGCAACTATTATCGCTAGACGGATTTTAACCAAACTTACACACAGGTCAGGTACATAGCCTGGCATGGTTCTTACGTACTTTTTTTGAAATCGGAAAAGGGTGCGTGGCACCTCCCATACAAATGGGATCTTTCATACCCCCTATCTAAGCAACTATTATCGCTAGACGGATTTTAACCAAACTTACACACAGGTCAGGTACATAGCCCGGCATGGTTGTTACGTACTTTTTTTTGAAATCGGAAGAGGGGACGTGGCACCTCCCATACAAATGGGATCTTTCATACCCCCTATCTATGCAACTATTATCGCTAGACGGATCTTAACCAAACTTACACACAGGTCAGGTACATAGCCCGGCATGGTTGTTATGTAATTTTTTTGAAATCGGAAAAGGGTGCGTGGCACCTCCCATACAAATGGGATCTTTCATACCCCCTATCTAAGCAACCATTATCGCTAGACGGATTTTAACCAAACTTACACACAGGTCAGGTACATAGCCTGGCATGGTTCTTACGTACTTTTTTTTGAAATCGGAAAAGGGTGCGTGGCACCTCCCATACAAATGGGAGCTTTCATACTCAATATCTTTGGAGGTATTAATGCAATACTACTAAATTTTGTATAAAGTAAGTCCCTTTCCCACACAGGTCTGGTACATAGCCCGGCATGGTTGTTACGTTCTTTTTTTGAAATGGGAAAAGGGGGCGTGGCACCTCCGATACAAATGGGATCTTTCATAACCCCTATCTAAGCAACTATTATCGCTAGACGGATTTTAACCAAACTTACACACAGGTCAGGTACATAGCCTGGCATGGTTCTTACGTACTTTTTTTTGAAATCGGAAAAGGGTGCGTGGCACCTCCCATACAAATGGGATCTTTCATACCCCCTATCTAAGCAACTATTATCGCTAGACGGATTTTAACCAAACTTACACACAGGTCAGGTACATAGCCTGGCATGGTTCTTACGTACTTTTTTTGAAATCGGAAAAGGGTGCGTGGCACCTCCCATACAAATGGGATCTTTCATACCCCCTATCTAAGCAACTATTATCGCTAGACGGATTTTAACCAAACTTACACACAGGTCAGGTACATAGCCTGGCATGGTTCTTACGTACTTTTTTTTGAAATCGGAAAAGGGGGCGTGGCACCTCCCATACAAATGGGAGCTTTCATACTCAATATCTTTGGAGGTATTAATGCTATACTACTAAATTTTGTATAAAGTAAGTCCCTTTCCCACACAGGTCTGGTACATAGCCCGGCATGGTTGTTACGTTCTTTTTTTGAAATGGGAAAAGGGGGCGTGGCACCTCACATACAAATGGGATCTTTCATAACCCCTATCTAAGCAACTATTATCGCTAGACGGATTTTAACCAAACTTACACACAGGTCAGGTACATAGCCTGGCATGGTTCTTACGTACTTTTTTTTGAAATCGGAAAAGGGGGCGTGGCACCTCCCATACAAATGGGAGCTTTCATACTCAATATCTTTGGAGGTATTAATGCTATACTACTAAATTTTGTATAAAGTAAGTCCCTTTCCCACACAGGTCTGGTACATAGCCCGGCATGGTTGTTACGTTCTTTTTTTGAAATGGGAAAAGGGGGCGTGGCACCTCCCATACAAATGGGATCTTTCATAACCCCTATCTAAGCAACTATTATCGCTAGACGGATTTTAACCAAACTTACACACAGGTCAGGTACATAGCCTGGCATGGTTCTTACGTACTTTTTTTGAAATCGGAAAAGGGTGCGTGGCACCTCCCATACAAATGGGATCTTTCATACCCCCTATCTAAGCAACTATTATCGCTAGACGGATTTTAACCAAACTTACACACAGGTCAGGTACATAGCCTGGCATGGTTCTTACGTACTTTTTTTTGAAATCGGAAAAGGGTGCGTGGCACCTCCCATACAAATGGGATCTTTCATACCCCCTATCTATGCAACTATTATCGCTAGACGGTTTTAACCAAACTTACACACAGGTCAGGTACATAGCCTGGCATGGTTCTTACGTACTTTTTTTGAAATCGGAAAAGGGTGCGTGGCACCTCCCATACAAATGGGATCTTTCATACCCCCTATCTAAGCAACTATTATCGCTAGACGGATTTTAACCAAACTTACACACAGGTCAGGTACATAGCCCGGCATGGTTGTTACGTACTTTTTTTTGAAATCGGAAGAGGGGACGTGGCACCTCCCATACAAATGGGATCTTTCATACCCCCTATCTATGCAACTATTATCGCTAAATGCATTTTAACCAAACTTACACACAGGTCAGGTACATAGCCCGGCATGGTTGTTACGTACTTTTTTTTGAAATCGGAAAAGGGGGCGTGGCACCTCCCATACAAATGGGATCTTTCATACCCCCTATCTATGCAACTATTACCGCTAAATGCATTTTAACCAAACTTACACACAGGTCAGGTACATAGCCCGGCATGGTTCTTACGTACTTTTTTTTTGAAATCGGAAAAGGGGGCGTGGCACCTGCCATACAAATGGGAGCTTTCATACTCAATATCTTTGGAGGTATTAATGCTATACTACTAAATTTTGTATAAAGTAAGTCCCTTTCCTAATACCTATCTCCTTTTGCAATAGGAAAAGGGGGCGTGGCACCTCCCATACAAATGGGATCTTTCATACCCCCTATCTATGCAACTATTATCGCTAGACGGACCTTAACTAAACTTACACACAGGTCTGGTACATAGCCCGGCATGGTTCTTACGTACTTTTTTTGAAATCGGAAAAGGGGGCGTGGCACCTCCCATACAAATGGGAGCTTTCATAATAAATATCTTTGGAGGTATTAATGCTAGACTACTAAATTTTAGTAAGGCGTTGTATAAAGTAAGTCTTTTTCCTAATACCTACCCCTTTTTGAAATCGGAAAAGGGGGCGTGGCACCTCCCATACAAATGGGATCTTTCATACCCCCTATCTATGCAACTATTATCGCTAAATGGATTTTAACCAAACGTACACACAGGTCAGGTACAAGGCCCGGCATGGTTCTTATGTAATTTTTTTGAAATCGGAAAAGGGGGCGTGGCACCTCCCATACAAATAGGATCTCTCATACCCCCTATCTATGCAACTATTATCGCTAGACGGACCTTAACTAGACTTACACACAGGTCTGGTACATAGCCCGGCATGGTTCTTACGTACTTTTTTTGAAATCGGAAAAGGGGGCGTGGCACCTCCCATACAAATGGGAGCTTTCATACTCAATATCTTTGGAGGTATTAATGCTATACTACTAAATTTTGTATAAAGTAAGTCCCTTTCCTAATACCTATCTCCTTTTGCAATAGGAAAAGGGGGCGTGGCACCTCCCATACAAATGGGATCTTTCATACCCCCTATCTATGCAACTATTATCGCTAGACGGACCTTAACTAAACTTACACACAGGTCTGGTACATAGCCCGGCATGGTTCTTACGTACTTTTTTTGAAATCGGAAAAGGGGGCGTGGCACCTCCCATACAAATGGGAGCTTTCATAATAAATATCTTTGGAGGTATTAATGCTAGACTACTAAATTTTAGTAAGGCGTTGTATAAAGTAAGTCTTTTTCCTAATACCTACCCCTTTTTGAAATCGGAAAAGGGGGCGTGGCACCTCCCATACAAATGGGATCTTTCATACCCCCTATCTATGCAACTATTATCGCTAAATGGATTTTAACCAAACGTACACACAGGTCAGGTACAAGGCCCGGCATGGTTCTTATGTAATTTTTTTGAAATCGGAAAAGGGGGCGTGGCACCTCCCATACAAATAGGATCTTTCATACCCCCTATCTATGCAACTATTATCGCTAGACGGATTTTAACCAAACTTACACACAGGTCAGGTACATAGCCCGGCATGGTTCTTGCGTACTTTTTTTTGAAATCGGAAAAGGGGGCGTGGCACCTCCCATACAAATGGGAGCTTTCATAATCAATATCTTTGGAGGTATTAATGCTAGATTACTAAATTTTGGTAAGGCGTTGTATAAAGTAAGTCTTTTTCCTAATACCTAATCCTTTTTGAAATCGGAAAAGGGGGCGTGGCACCTCCCATACAAATGGGATCTTTCATACCCCCTATCTATGCAACTGTTATCGCTAGACGGATTTTACCCAAACTTACACACAGGTCAGGTACATAGCCCGGCATGGTTCTTACGTACTTTTTTTTTAAATCGGAAAAGGGGGCGTGGCACCTCCCATACAAATGGGAAATTTCATACTCAATATCTTTGGAGGTATTAATGCTAGACTACTAAATTTTGGTAAGGCGTTGTATAAAGTAAGTCTTTTTTTGAAATCGGAAAAGGGGGCGTGGCACCTCCCATACAAATGGGATCTTTCATAACCCCTATCTATGCAAATATTATCGCTAAATGGATTTTAACCAAACGTACACACAGGTCAGTTACAAAGCCCAGCATGGTTCTTATCTAATTTTTTTGAAATCGGAAAAGGGGGCGTGGCACCTCCCACACAAATGGGATCTTTCATACCCCCTATCTAAGCAACTATTATCGCTAGACGGATTTTACCCAAACTTACACACAGGTCAGGTACATAGCCCGGCATGGTTCTTACGTACTTTTTTTTTAAATCGGAAAAGGGGGCGTGGCACCTCCCATACAAATGGGATCTTTCATACCCCCTATCTATGCAACTATTATCGCTAGACGGACCTTAACTAATCTTACACACAGGTCTGGTACATAGCCCGGCATGGTTGTTACGTTCTTTTTTTGAAATGGGAAAAGGGGGCGTGGCACCTCCGATACAAATGGGATCTTTCATACCCCCTATCTATGCAACTATTATCGCTAGACGGATTTTAACCAAACTTACACACAGGTCAGGTACATAGCCTGGCATGGTTCTTACGTACTTTTTTTGAAATCGGAAAAGGGTGCGTGGCACCTCCCATACAAATGGGATCTTTCATACCCCCTATCTAAGCAACTATTATCGCTAGACGGATTTTAACCAAACTTACACACAGGTCAGGTACATAGCCCGGCATGGTTGTTACGTACTTTTTTTTGAAATCGGAAGAGGGGACGTGGCACCTCCCATACAAATGGGATCTTTCATACCCCCTATCTATGCAACTATTATCGCTAAATGCATTTTAACCAAACTTACACACAGGTCAGGTACATAGCCCGGCATGGTTGTTACGTACTTTTTTTTGAAATCGGAAAAGGGGGCGTGGCACCTCCCATACAAATGGGATCTTTCATACCCCCTATCTATGCAACTATTACCGCTAAATGCATTTTAACCAAACTTACACACAGGTCAGGTACATAGCCCGGCATGGTTCTTACGTACTTTTTTTTTGAAATCGGAAAAGGGGGCGTGGCACCTGCCATACAAATGGGAGCTTTCATACTCAATATCTTTGGAGGTATTAATGCTATACTACTAAATTTTGTATAAAGTAAGTCCCTTTCCTAATACCTATCTCCTTTTGAAATAGGAAAAGGGGGCGTGGCACCTCCCATACAAATGGGATCTTTCATACCCCCTATCTATGCAACTATTATCGCTAGACGGACCTTAACTAAACTTACACACAGGTCTGGTACATAGCCCGGCATGGTTGTTACGTTCTTTTTTTGAAATGGGGAAAGGGGGCGTGGCACCTCCGATACAAATGGGATCTTTCATACCCCCTATCTATGCAACTATTATCGCTAAATGGATTTTAACCAAACGTACACACAGGTCAGGTACAAAGCCCGGCATGGTTCTTATGTAATTTTTTTTGAAATCGGAAAAGGGGGCGTGGCACCTCCCATACAAATGGGATCTTTCATACCCCCTATCTATGCAACTATTATCGCTAGACGGATTTTAACCAAACTTACACACAGGTCAGGTACATAGCCTGGCATGGTTCTTATCTAATTTTTTTGAAATCGGAAAAGGGGGCGTGGCACCTCCCATACAAATGGGATCTTTCATA
The DNA here is from genome assembly GCA_949987695.1 of Merzomyia westermanni. Taxonomy (NCBI): domain Eukaryota; kingdom Metazoa; phylum Arthropoda; class Insecta; order Diptera; family Tephritidae; genus Merzomyia; species Merzomyia westermanni. Next base: position 84,911,302 of record OX465289.1, read on the forward strand.
CCCCCTATCTATGCATCTATTATCGCTAGACGGATTTTAACCAAACTTACACACAGGTCAGGTACATAGCCCGGCATGGTTCTTACGTACTTTTTTTTGAAATCGGAAAAGGGGGCGTGGCACCTCCCATACAACTTTGGAGGTATTAATGCTAGACTACTAAATTTTAGTAAGGCGTTGTATAAAGTAAGTCTTTTTCCTAATACCTACCCCTTTTTGAAATCGGAAAAGGGGGCGTGGCACCTCCCATACAAATGGGATCTTTCATACCCCCTATCTATGCAACTATTATCGCTATATGGATTTTAACCAAACGTACACACAGGTCAGGTACAAAGCCCGGCATGGTTCTTATGTAATTTTTTTGAAATCGGAAAAGGGGGCGTGGCACCTCCCATACAAATAGGATCTTTCATACCCCCTATCTATGCAACTATTATCGCTAGACGGATTTTAACCAAACTTACACACAGGTCAGGTACATAGCCCGGCATGGTTCTTACGTACTTTTTTTTGAAATCGGAAAAGGGGGCGTGGCACCTCCCATACAAATGGGAGCTTTCATAATCAATATCTTTGGAGGTATTAATGCTAGATTACTAAATTTTGGTAAGGCGTTGTATAAAGTAAGTCTTTTTCCTAATACCTAATCCTTTTTGAAATCGGAAAAGGGGGCGTGGCACCTCCCATACAAATGGGATCTTTCATACCCCCTATCTATGCAACTATTATCGCTAAATGGATTTTAACCAAACGTACACACAGGTCAGGTACAAAGCCCGGCATGGTTCTTATGTAATTTTTTTGAAATCGGAAAAGGGGGCGTGGCACCTCCCATACAAATGGGATCTTTCATACCCCCTATCTATGCAACTGTTATCGCTAGACGGATTTTACCCAAACTTACACACAGGTCAGGTACATAGCCCGGCATGGTTCTTACGTACTTTTTTTTTAAATCGGAAAAGGGGGCGTGGCACCTCCCATACAAATGGGAAATTTCATACTCAATATCTTTGGAGGTATTAATGCTAGACTACTAAACTTTGGTAAGGCGTTGTATAAAGTAAGTCTTTTTTTGAAATCGGAAAAGGGGGCGTGGCACCTCCCATACAAATGGGATCTTTCATAACCCCTATCTATGCAAATATTATCGCTAAATGGATTTTAACCAAACGTACACACAGGTCAGTTACAAAGCCCAGCATGGTTCTTATCTAATTTTTTTGAAATCGGAAAAGGGGGCGTGGCACCTCCCATACAAATGGGATCTTTCATACCCCCTATCTAAGCAACTATTATCGCTAGACGGATTTTACCCAAACTTACACACAGGTCAGGTACATAGCCCGGCATGGTTCTTACGTACTTTTTTTTTAAATCGGAAAAGGGGGCGTGGCACCTCCCATACAAATGGGATCTTTCATACCCCCTATCTATGCAACTATTATCGCTAGACGGACCTTAACTAATCTTACACACAGGTCTGGTACATAGCCCGGCATGGTTGTTACGTTCTTTTTTTGAAATGGGAAAAGGGGGCGTGGCACCTCCGATACAAATGGGATCTTTCATACCCCCTATCTATGCAACTATTATCGCTAGACGGATTTTAACCAAACTTACACACAGGTCAGGTACATAGCCTGGCATGGTTCTTACGTACTTTTTTTTGAAATCGGAAAAGGGGGCGTGGCACCTCCCATACAAATGGGAGCTTTCATACTCAATATCTTTGGAGGTATTAATGCTATACTACTAAATTTTGTATAAAGTAAGTCCCTTTCCCACACAGGTCTGGTACATAGCCCGGCATGGTTGTTACGTTCTTTTTTTGAAATGGGAAAAGGGGGCGTGACACCTCCCATACAAATGGGATCTTTCATAACCCCTATCTATGCAAATATTATCGCTAAATGGATTTTAACCAAACGTACACACAGGTCAGTTACAAAGCCCAGCATGGTTCTTATCTAATTTTTTTGAAATCGGAAAAGGGGGCGTGGCATCTCCCATACAAATGGGATCTTTCATACCCCCTATCTAAGCAACTATTATCGCTAGACGGATTTTACCCAAACTTCTATGCAACTATTATCGCTAGACGGACCTTAACTAATCTTACACACAGGTCTGGTACATAGCCCGGCATGGTTGTTACGTTCTTTTTTTGAAATGGGAAAAGGGGGCGTGGTACCTCCGATACAAATGGGATCTTTCATACCCCCTATCTATGCAACTATTATCGCTAGACGGATTTTAACCAAACTTACACACAGGTCAGGTACAAAGCCCGGCATGGTTCTGATGTAATTTTTTTGAAATCGGAAAAGGGGGCGTGGCACCTCCCATACAAATGGGATCTTTCATACCCCCTATCTATGCAACTATTATCGCTAGACGGATTTTATTTAACCAAACTTACACACAGGTCAGGTACATAGCCTGGCATGGTTCTTACGTACTTTTTTTTGAAATCGGAAAAGGGGGCGTGGCACCTCCCATACAAATGGGAGCTTTCATACTCAATATCTTTGGAGGTATTAATGCTATACTACTAAATTTTGTATAAAGTAAGTCCCTTTCCCACACAGGTCTGGTACATAGCCCGGCATGGTTGTTACGTTCTTTTTTTGAAATGGGAAAAGGGGGCGTGGCACCTCCGATACAAATGGGATCTTTCATACCCCCTATCTATGCAACTATTATCGCTAAATGGATTTTAACCAAACGTACACACAGGTCAGGTACAAAGCCCGGCATGGTTCTTATGTAATTTTTTTGAAATCGGAAAAGGGGGCGTGGCACCTCCCATACAAATGGGATCTTTCATACCCCCTATCTATGCAACTATTATCGCTAGACGGATTTTAACCAAACTTACACACAGGTCAGGTACATAGCCTGGCATGGTTCTTACGTACTTTTTTTTTAAATCGGAAAAGGGGGCCTGGCACCTCCCATACAAATGGGAAATTTCATACTCAATATCTTTGGAGGTATTAATGCTAGACTACTAAATTTTGGTAAGGCGTTGTATAAAGTAAGTCTTTTTCCTAATACCTACTTATTTTTGAAATCGGAAAAGGGGGCGTGGCACCTCCCATACAAATGGGATCTTTCATACCCCCTATCTATGCAACTATTATCGCTAAATGGATTTTAACCAAACGTACACACAGGTCAGGTACAAAGCCCGGCATGGTTGTTACGTACTTTTTTTTGAAATCGGAAAAGGGCGCGTGGCACCTCCCATACAAATGGGATCTTTCATACCCCCTATCTATGCAATTATTATCGCTAAATGCATTTTAACCAAACTTACACACAGGTCAGGTACAAAGCCCGGCATCGTTCTTATGTAATTTTTTTGAAATCGGAAAAGGGGGCGTGGCACCTCCCATACAAATGGGAACTTTCATACTCAATATCTTTGGAGGTATTATCGCTAGACTACTAAATTTTGGTAAGGCGTTGTATAAAGTAAGTCCCTGTAGTAATACCTATCCTCTTTTGAAATAGCAAAAGGGGGTGCGGCACCTCCCATACAAATGGGATCTTTCATACCCCCTATCCAAGCAACTATTATCGCTAGACGGATTTTAACCAAACTTACACGCAGGTCAGGTACATAGCCCGGCATGGTTGTTACGTACTTTTTTTTGAAATCGGAAGAGGGGGCGTGGCACCTCCCATACAAATGGGATCTTTCATACCCCCTATCTATGCAACTATTATCGCTAAATGCATTTTAACCAAACTTACACACAGGTCAGGTACATAGCCTGCATGGTTCTCACGTACTTTTTTTTTAAATCGGAAAAGGGGGCCTGGCACCTCCCATACAAATGGGAAATTTCATACTCAATATCTTTGGAGGTATTAATGCTAGACTACTAAATTTTGGTAAGGCGTTGTATAAAGTAAGTCTTTTTCCTAATACCTACTTATTTTTGAAATCGGAAAAGGGGGCGTGGCACCTCCCATACAAATGGGATCTTTCATACCCCCTATCTATGCAACTATTATCGCTAAATGGATTTTAACCTAACGTACACACAGGTCAGGTACAAAGCCCGGCATGGTTCTTATGTAATTTTTTTGAAATCGGAAAAGGGGGCGTGGCACCTCCCATACAAAGGGGATTTTTCATACCCCCTATCTATGCAACTATTATCGCTAGACGGATTTTAACCAAACGTACACAAAGGTCAGTTACATAGCCTGGCATGGTTCTTACGTACTTTTTTTGAAATCGGAAAAGGGCGCGTGGCACCTCCCATACAAATGGGATCTTTCATACCCCCTATCTATGCAATTATTATCGCTAAATGCATTTTAACCAAACTTACACACAGGTCAGGTACAAAGCCCGGCATCGTTCTTATGTAATTTTTTTGAAATCGGAAAAGGGGGCGTGGCACCTCCCATACAAATGGGAACTTTCATACTCAATATCTTTGGAGGTATTATCGCTAGACTACTAAATTTTGGTAAGGCGTTGTATAAAGTAAGTCCCTGTCCTAATACCTATCCTCTTTTGAAATAGCAAAAGGGGGTGCGGCACCTCCCATACAAATGGGATCTTTCATACCCCCTATCCAAGCAACTATTATCGCTAGACGGATTTTAACCAAACTAACACACAGGTCAGGTACATAGCCCGGCATGGTTGTTACGTACTTTTTTTTGAAATCGGAAGAGGGGGCGTGGCACCTCCCATACAAATGGGATCTTTCATACCCCCTATCTATGCAACTATTATCGCTAAATGCATTTTAACCAAACTAACACACAGGTCAGGTACATAGCCCGGCATGGTTCTTACGTACTTTTTTTTTAAATCGGAAAAGGGGGCCTGGCACCTCCCATACAAATGGGAAATTTCATACTCAATATCTTTGGAGGTATTAATGCTAGACTACTAAATTTTGGTAAGGCGTTGTATAAAGTAAGTCTTTTTCCTAATACCTACTTATTTTTGAAATCGGAAAAGGGGGCGTGGCACCTCCCATACAAATGGGATCTTTCATACCCCCTATCTATGCAACTATTATCGCTAAATGGATTTTAACCAAACGTACACACAGGTCAGGTACAAAGCCCGGCATGGTTCTTATGTAATTTTTTTGAAATCGGAAAAGGGGGCGTGGCACCTCCCATACAAAGGGGATCTTTCATACCCCCTATCTATGCAACTATTATCGCTAGACGGATTTTAACCAAACGTACACAAAGGTCAGTTACATAGCCTGGCATGGTTCTTACGTACTTTTTTTGAAATCGGAAAAGGGCGCGTGGCACCTCCCATACAAATGGGATCTTTCATACCCCCTATCTATGCAATTATTATCGCTAAATGCATTTTAACCAAACTTACACACAGGTCAGGTACAAAGCCCGGCATCGTTCTTATGTAATTTTTTTGAAATCGGAAAAGGGGGCGTGGCACCTCCCATACAAATGGGAAGTTTCATACTCAATATCTTTGGAGGTATTATCGCTAGACTACTAAATTTTGGTAAGGCGTTGTATAAAGTAAGTCCCTGTCCTAATACCTATCCTCTTTTGAAATAGCAAAAGGGGGTGCGGCACCTCCCATACAAATGGGATCTTTCATACCCCCTATCCAAGCAACTATTATCGCTAGACGGATTTTAACCATACTTACACACAGGTCAGGTACATAGCCCGGCATGGTTGTTACGTACTTTTTTTTGAAATCGGAAGAGGGGGCGTGGCACCTCCCATACAAATGGGATCTTTCATACCCCCTATCTATGCAACTATTATCGCTAAATGCATTTTAACCAAACTTACACACAGGTCAGGTACATAGCCCGGCATGGTTGTTACGTACTTTTTTTAGAAATCGGAAAAGGGGGCGTGGCACCTCCCATACAAATGGGATCTTTCATACCCCCTATCTATGCAACTATTACCGCTAAATGCATTTTAACCAAACTTACACACAGGTCAGGTACATAGCCCGGCATGGTTCTTACGTACTTTTTTTTGAAATCGGAAAAGGGGGCGTGGCACCTGCCATACAAATGGGAGCTTTCATACTCAATATCTTTGGAGGTATTAATGCTATACTACTAAATTTTGTATAAAGTAAGTCCCTTTCCTAATACCTATCTCCTTTTGAAATAGGAAAAGGGGGCGTGGCACCTCCCATACAAATGGGATCTTTCATACCCCCTATCTATGCAACTATTATCGCTAAATGCATTTTAACCAAACTTACACACAGGTCTGGTACATAGCCCGGCATGGTTGTTACGTTCTTTTTTTGAAATGGGAAAAGGGGGCGTGGCACCTCCGATACAAATGGGATCTTTCATACCCCCTATCTATGCAACTATTATCGCTAAATGGATTTTAACCAAACGTACACACAGGTCAGGTACAAAGCCCGGCATGGTTCTTATGTAATTTTTTTGAAATCGGAAAAGGGGGCGTGGCACCTCTCATACAAATGGGATCTTTCATACCCCCTATCTATGCAACTATTATCGCTAGACGGATTTTAACCAAACTTACACACAGGTCAGGTACATAGCCTGGCATGGTTCTTATCTAATTTTTTTGAAATCGGAAAAGGGGGCGTGGCACCTCCCATACAAATGGGATCTTTCATACCCCCTATCTATGCATCTATTATCGCTAGACGGATTTTAACCAAACTTACACACAGGTCAGGTACATAGCCCGGCATGGTTCTTACGTACTTTTTTTTGAAATCGGAAAAGGGGGCGTGGCACCTCCCATACAAATGGGAGCTTTCATAATAAATATCTTTGGAGGTATTAATGCTAGACTACTAAATTTTGGTAAGGCGTTGTATAAAGTAAGTCTTTTTCCTAATACCTACCCCTTTTTGAAATCGGAAAAGGGGGCGTGGCACCTCCCATACAAATGGGATCTTTCATACCCCCTATCTATGCAACTATTATCGCTAAATGGATTTTAACCAAACGTACACACAGGTCACGTACAAAGCCCGGCATGGTTCTTATGTAATTTTTTTGAAATCGGAAAAGGGGGCGGGCACCTCTCATACAAATGGGATCTCTCATACCCCCTAGCTATGCAACTATTATCGCTAGACGGATTTTAACCAAACTTACACACAGGTCAGGTACATAGCCCGGCATGGTTCTTACGTACTTTTTTTTGAAATCGGAAAAGGGGGCGTGGCACCTCCCATACAAATGGGAGCTTTCATAATCAATATCTTTGGAGGTATTAATGCTAGATTACTAAATTTTGGTAAGGCGTTGTATAAAGTAAGTCTTTTTCCTAATACCTACCCCTTTTTGAAATCGGAAAAGGGGGCGTGGCACCTCCCATACAAATGGGATCTTTCATACCCCCTATCTATGCAACTATTATCGCTAGACGGATTTTACCCAAACTTACACACAGGTCAGGTACATAGCCCGGCATGGTTCTTACGTACTTTTTTTTTAAATCGGAAAAGGGGGCGTGGCACCTCCCATACAAATGGGAAATTTCATACTCAATATCTTTGGAGGTATTAATGCTAGACTACTAAATTTTGGTAAGGCGTTGTATAAAGTAAGTCTTTTTTTGAAATCGGAAAAGGGGGCGTGGCACCTCCCATACAAATGGGAAATTTCATACTCAATATCTTTGGAGGTATTAATGCTAGACTACTAAATTTTGGTAAGGCGTTGTATAAAGTAAGTCTTTTTTTGAAATCGGAAAAGGGGGCGTGGCACCTCTCATACAAATGGGATCTTTCATACCCCCTAGCTATGCAACTATTATCGCTAGACGGATTTTAACCAAACTTACACACAGGTCAGGTACATAGCCCGGCATGGTTCTTACGTACTTTTTTTTGAAATCGGAAAAGGGGGCGTGGCACCTCCCATACAAATGGGAGCTTTCATAATCAATATCTTTGGAGGTATTAATGCTAGATTACTAAATTTTGGTAAGGCGTTGTATAAAGTAAGTCTTTTTCCTAATACCTACCCCTTTTTGAAATCGGAAAAGGGGGCGTGGCACCTCCCATACAAATGGGATCTTTCATACCCCCTATCTATGCAACTATTATCGCTAGACGGATTTTACCCAAACTTACACACAGGTCAGGTACATAGCCCGGCATGGTTCTTACGTACTTTTTTTTAAATCGGAAAAGGGGGCGTGGCACCTCCCATACAAATGGGAAATTTCATACTTAATATCTTTGGAGGTATTAATGCTAGACTACTAAATTTTGGTAAGGCGTTGTATAAAGTAAGTCTTTTTTTGAAATGGGAAAAGGGGGCGTGGCACCTCCGATACAAATGGGATCTTTCATACCCCCTATCTATGCAACTATTATCGCTAAATGGATTTTAACCAAACGTACACACAGGTCAGGTACAAAGCCCGGCATGGTTCTTATGTAATTTTTTTGAAATCGGAAAAGGGGGCGTGGCACCTCTCATACAAATGGGATCTTTCATACCCCCTATCTATGCAACTATTATCGCTAGACGGATTTTAACCAAACTTACACACAGGTCAGGTACATAGCCTGGCATGGTTCTTATCTAATTTTTTTGAAATCGGAAAAGGGGGCGTGGCACCTCCCATACAAATGGGATCTTTCATAACCCCTATCTATGCAAATATTATCGCTAAATGGGATCTTTCATACCCCCTATCTATGCAACTATTATCGCTAGACGGATTTTAACCAAACTTACACACAGGTCAGGTACATAGCCCGGCATGGTTCTTACGTACTTTTTTTTAAATCGGAAAAGGGGGCGTGGCACCTCCCATACAAATGGGAAATTTCATACTTAATATCTTTGGAGGTATTAATGCTAGACTACTAAATTTTGGTAAGGCGTTGTATAAAGTAAGTCTTTTTTTGAAATGGGAAAAGGGGGCGTGGCACCTCCGATACAAATGGGATCTTTCATACCCCCTATCTATGCAACTATTATCGCTAAATGGATTTTAACCAAACGTACACACAGGTCAGGTACAAAGCCCGGCATGGTTCTTATGTAATTTTTTTGAAATCGGAAAAGGGGGCGTGGCACCTCTCATACAAATGGGATCTTTCATACCCCCTATCTATGCAACTATTATCGCTAGACGGATTTTAACCAAACTTACACACAGGTCAGGTACATAGCCTGGCATGGTTCTTATCTAATTTTTTTGAAATCGGAAAAGGGGGCGTGGCACCTCCCATACAAATGGGATCTTTCATACCCCTATCTATGCATCTATTATCGCTAGACGGATTTTAACCAAACTTACACACAGGTCAGGTACATAGCCCGGCATGGTTCTTACGTACTTTTTTTTGAAATCGGAAAAGGGGGCGTGGCACCTCCCATACAAATGGGAGCTTTCATAATAAATATCTTTGGAGGTATTAATGCTAGACTACTAAATTTTGGTAAGGCGTTGTATAAAGTAAGTCTTTTTCCTAACACCTACCCCTTTTTGAAATCGGAAAAGGGGGCGTGGCACCTCCCATACAAATGGGATCTTTCATACCCCCTATCTATGCAACTATTATCGCTAAATGGATTTTAACCAAACGTACACACAGGTCACGTACAAAGCCCGGCATGGTTCTTATGTAATTTTTTTGAAATCGGAAAAGGGGGCGTGGCACCTCTCATACAAATGGGATCTTTCATACCCCCTAGCTATGCAACTATTATCGCTAGACGGATTTTAACCAAACTTACACACAGGTCAGGTACATAGCCCGGCATGGTTCTTACGTACTTTTTTTTGAAATCGGAAAAGGGGGCGTGGCACCTCCCATACAAATGGGAGCTTTCATAATCAATATCTTTGGAGGTATTAATGCTAGATTACTAAATTTTGGTAAGGCGTTGTATAAAGTAAGTCTTTTTCCTAATACCTACCCCTTTTTGAAATCGGAAAAGGGGGCGTGGCACCTCCCATACAAATGGGATCTTTCATACCCCCTATCTATGCAACTATTATCGCTAAATGGATTTTAACCAAACGTACACACAGGTCACGTACAAAGCCCGGCATGGTTCTTATGTAATTTTTTTGAAATCGGAAAAGGGGGCGTGGCACCTCTCATACAAATGGGATCTTTCATACCCCCTAGCTATGCAACTATTATCGCTAGACGGATTTTAACCAAACGTACACACAGGTCAGGTACAAAGCCCGGCATGGTTCTTATGTAATTTTTTTGAAATCGGAAAAGGGGGCGTGGCACCTCCCATACAAATGGGATCTTTCATACCCCCTATCTATGCAACTATTATCGCTAGACGGATTTTACCCAAACTTACACACAGGTCAGGTACATAGCCCGGCATGGTTCTTACGTACTTTTTTTTGAAATCGGAAAAGGGGGCGTGGCACCTCCCATACAAATGGGAAATTTCATACTCAATATCTTTGGAGGTATTAATGCTAGACTACTAAATTTTGGTAAGTCGTTGTATAAAGTAAGTCTTTTTTTGAAATCGGAAAAGGGGGCGTGGCACCTCCCATACAAATGGGAAATTTCATACTCAATATCTTTGGAGGTATTAATGCTAGACTACTAAATTTTGGTAAGGCGTTGTATAAAGTAAGTCTTTTTTTGAAATCGGAAAAGGGGGCGTGGCACCTCCCATACAAATGGGATCTTTCATAACCCCTATCTATGCAAATATTATCGCTAAATGGGATCTTTCATACCCCCTATCTATGCAACTATTATCGCTAGACGGATTTTAACCAAACTTACACACAGGTCAGGTACATAGCCCGGCATGGTTCTTACGTACTTTTTTTTAAATCGGAAAAGGGGGCGTGGCACCTCCCATACAAATGGGAAATTTCATCTTTGGAGGTATTAATGCTAGACTACTAAATTTTGGTAAGGCGTTGTATAAAGTAAGTCTTTTTTTGAAATCGGAAAAGGGGGCGTGGCACCTCCCATACAAATGGGATCTTTCATAACCCCTATCTATGCAACTATTATCGCTAAATGGATTTTAACCAAACGTACACACAGGTCAGGTACATAGCCTGGCATGGTTCTTACGTACTTTTTTTGAAATCGGAAAAGGGTGCGTGGCACCTCCCATACAAATGGAATCTTTCATACCCCCTATCTAAGCAACTATTATCGCTAGACGGATCTTAACCAAACTTACACACAGGTCAGGTACATAGCCCGGCATGGTTGTTATGTAATTTTTTTGAAATCGGTAAGCAACTATTATCGCTAGACGGATCTTAACCAAACTTACACACAGGTCAGGTACATAGCCCAGCATGGTTGTTATGTAATTTTTTTGAAATCGGAAAAGGGGGCGTGGCACCTCCCATACAAATGAGATCTTTCATACCCCTATCTATGCAACTATTATGGCTAGACGGATTTTAACCAAACTTACACACAGGTCAGGTACATAGCCCGGCATGGTTCTTACGTACTTTTTTTTTAAATCGGAAAAGGGGGCGTGGCACCTCCCATACAAATGGGAAATTTCATACTCAATATCTTTGGAGGTATTAATGCTAGACTACTAAATTTTGGTAAGGCGTTGTATAAAGTAAGTATTTTTCGTAATACCTACCCCTTTTTGAAATCGGAAAAGGCGGCGTGGCACCTCCCATACAAATGGGATCTTTCATACCCCCTATCTATGCAACTATTATCGCTAAATGGATTTTGACCAAACGTACACACAGGTCAGGTACAAAGCCCGGCATGGTTCTTATGTAATTTTTTTGAAATCGGAAAAGGTGGCGTGGCACCTCCCATACAAATGGGATCTTTCATACCCCCTATCTATGCAACTATTATTGCTAGACGGATTTTAACCAAACTTACACACAGGTCAGGTACATAGCCTGGCATGGTTCTTACGTACTTTTTTGAAATCGGAAAAGGGCGCGTGGCACCTCCCATACAAATGGGACATTTCATACTCAAATCTTTGGAGGTCTTATGTAATTTTTTTGAAATCGGAAAAGGGGGCGTGGCACCTCCCATAGAAATGGGATCTTTCATACCCCCTATCTATGCAACTATTATCGCTAAATGCATTTTAACCAAACTTACACACAGGTCAGGTACAAAGCCCGGCATCGTTCTTATGTAATTTTTTTGAAATCGGAAAAGGGTGCGTGGCACCTCCCATACAAATGGGAACTTTCATACTCAATATCTTTGGAGGTCTTATGTAATTTTTTTGAAATCGGAAAAGGGGGCGTGGCACCTCCCATACAAATGGGATCTTTCATACCCCCTATCCAAGCAACTATTATCGCTAGACGGATCTTAACCAAACTTACACACAGGTCAGGTACATAGCCCGGCATGGTTGTTATGTAATTTTTTTGAAATCGGAAAATGGGGCGTGGCACCTCCCATACAAATGAGACCTTTCATACCCCCTATCTATGCAACTATTATCGCTAGACGGATTTTAACCAAACTTACACACAGGTCAGGTACATAGCCCGGCATGGTTCTTACGTACGTTTTTTTTTTAAATCGGAAAAGGGGGCGTGGCACCTCCCATACAAATGGGAAATTTCATACTCAATATCTTTGGAGGTATTAATGCTAGACTACTAAATTTTGGTAAGGCGTTGTAAAAGTAAGTCTTTTTCTTAATACCTACCTATTTTTGAAATCGGAAAAGGGGGCGCGGCACCTCCCATACAAATGGGATCTTTCATACCCCCTATCTATGCAACTATTATCGCTAAATGGATTTTAACCAAACGTACACACAGGTCAGGTACAAAGCCCGGCATGGTTCTTATGTAATTTTTTTGAAATCGGAAAAGGGGGCGTGGCACCTCCCATACAAATGGGATCTTTCATACCCCCTATCTATGCAACTATTATCGCTAGACGGATTTTAACCAAACGTACACAAAGGTCAGGTACATAGCCCGGCATGGTTGTTACGTACTTTTTTTTGAAATCGGAAAAGGGGGCGTGGCACCTCCCATACAAATGGGATCTTTCATACCCCCTATCTATGCAACTATTACCGCTAAATGCATTTTAACCAAACTTACACGCAGGTCAGGTACATAGCCCGGCATGGTTCTTACGTACTTTGTTTTGAAATCGGAAAAGGGGGCGTGGCACCTCCCATACAAATGGGAGCTTTCATACTCAATATCTTTGGAGGTATTAATGCAATACTACTAAATTTTGTATAAAGTACGTCCCTTTCCTAATACCTATCTCCTTTTGAAATAGGAAAAGGGGGCGTGGCACCTCCGATACAAATGGGATCTTTCATACCCCCTATCTATGCAACTATTATCGCTAAATGGATTTTAACCAAACGTACACACAGGTCAGGTACAAAGCCCGGCATGGTTCTTATGTAATTTTTTTGAAATCGGAAAAGGGGGCGTGGCACCTCCCATACAAATGGGATCTTTCATTTCCCCTATCTAAGCAACTATTATCGCTAGACGGTTCTTAACCAAACTTACACACAGGTCAGGTACATAGCCTGGCATGATTCTTACGTACTTTTTTTGAAATCGGAAAAGGGCGCGTGGCACCTCCCATAAAAATGGGATCTTTCATACCCCCTATCTAAGCAACTATTATCGCTAGACGGTTCTTAACCAAACTTACACACAGGTCAGGTACATAGCCTGGCATGGTTCTTACGTACTTTTTTTGAAATCGGAAAAGGGGGCGTGGCACCTCCCATACAAATGGGATCTTTCATACCCCCTATCTATGCAACTATTATCGCTAAATGGATTTTAACCAAACGTACACACAGGTCAGGTACAAAGCCCTGCATGGTTCTTATGTAATTTTTTTGAAATCGGAAAAGGGGGCGTGGCACCTCCCATACAAATGGGATCTTTCATACCCCCTATCTATGCAACTATTATCGCTAGACGGACCTTAACTAAACTTACACACAGGTCTGGTACATAGCCCGGCATGGTTGTTACGTTCTTTTTTTGAAATGGGAAAAAGGGGGCGTGGCACCTCCAATACAAATGGGATCTTTCATACCCCCTATCTATGCAACTATTATCGCTAAATGGATTTTAACCAAACGTACACACAGGTCAGGTACAAAGCCCGGCATGGTTCTTATGTAATTTTTTTGAAATCGGAAAAGGGGGCGTGGCACCTCCCATACAAATGGGATCTTTCATTTCCCCTATCTAAGCAACTATTATCGCTAGACGGTTCTTAACCAAACTTACACACAGGTCAGGTACATAGCCTGACATGATTCTTACGTACTTTTTTTGAAATCGGAAAAGGGCGCGTGGCACCTCCCATAAAAATGGGATCTTTCATACCCCCTATCTAAGCAACTATTATCGCTAGACGGTTCTTAACCAAACTTACACACAGGTCAGGTACATAGCCTGGCATGGTTCTTACGTACTTTTTTTGAAATCGGAAAAGGGGGCGTGGCACCTCCCATACAAATGGGATCTTTCATACCCCCTATCTATGCAACTATTATCGCTAAATGGATTTTAACCAAACGTACACACAGGTCAGGTACAAAGCCCGGCATCGTTCTTATGTAATTTTTTTGAAATCGGAAAAGGGGGCGTGGCACCTCCCATACAAATGGGAACTTTCATACTCAATATCTTTGGAGGTATTAATGCTAGACTACTAAATTTTGGTAAGGCGTTGTATAAAGTAAGTCTTTTTCCTAATACCTACTTATTTTTGAAATCGGAAAAGGGGGCGTGGCACCTCCCATACAAATGGGATCTTTCATACCCCCTATCTATGCAACTATTATCGCTAAATGGATTTTAACCAAACGTACACACAGGTCAGGTACAAAGCCCGGCATGGTTCTTATGTAATTTTTTTGAAATCGGAAAAGGGGGCGTGGCACCTCCCATACAAATGGGATCTTTCATACCCCCTATCTATGCAACTATTATCGCTAGACGGATCTTAACCAAACTTACACACAGGTCCCGTACATAGCCCGGCATGGTTCTTACGTACTTTTTTTGAAATCGGAAAAGGGTGCGTGGCACCTCCCATACAAATGGGATCTTTTATACCCCCTATCTAAGCAACTATTATCGCTAGACGGATCTTAACCAAACTTACACACAGGTCAGGTACATAGCCCGGCATGGTTCTTACGTACTTTTTTTGAAATCGGAAAAGGGGGCGTGGCACCTCCCATACAAATGGGAAATTTCATACTTAATATCTTTGGAGGTATTAATGCTAGACTACTAAATTTTGGTAAGGCGTTGTATAAAGTAAGTCTTTTTTTGAAATGGGAAAAGGGGGCGTGGCACCTCCGATACAAATGGGATCTTTCATACCCCCTATCTATGCAACTATTATCGCTAAATGGATTTTAACCAAACGTACACACAGGTCAGGTACAAAGCCCGGCATGGTTCTTATGTAATTTTTTTGAAATCGGAAAAGGGGGCGTGGCACCTCTCATACAAATGGGATCTTTCATACCCCCTATCTATGCAACTATTATCGCTAGACGGATTTTAACCAAACTTACACACAGGTCAGGTACATAGCCTGGCATGGTTCTTATCTAATTTTTTTGAAATCGGAAAAGGGGGCGTGGCACCTCCCATACAAATGGGATCTTTCATACCCCTATCTATGCATCTATTATCGCTAGACGGATTTTAACCAAACTTACACACAGGTCAGGTACATAGCCCGGCATGGTTCTTACGTACTTTTTTTTGAAATCGGAAAAGGGGGCGTGGCACCTCCCATACAAATGGGAGCTTTCATAATAAATATCTTTGGAGGTATTAATGCTAGACTACTAAATTTTGGTAAGGCGTTGTATAAAGTAAGTCTTTTTCCTAACACCTACCCCTTTTTGAAATCGGAAAAGGGGGCGTGGCACCTCCCATACAAATGGGATCTTTCATACCCCCTATCTATGCAACTATTATCGCTAAATGGATTTTAACCAAACGTACACACAGGTCACGTACAAAGCCCGGCATGGTTCTTATGTAATTTTTTTGAAATCGGAAAAGGGGGCGTGGCACCTCTCATACAAATGGGATCTTTCATACCCCCTAGCTATGCAACTATTATCGCTAGACGGATTTTAACCAAACTTACACACAGGTCAGGTACATAGCCCGGCATGGTTCTTACGTACTTTTTTTTGAAATCGGAAAAGGGGGCGTGGCACCTCCCATACAAATGGGAGCTTTCATAATCAATATCTTTGGAGGTATTAATGCTAGATTACTAAATTTTGGTAAGGCGTTGTATAAAGTAAGTCTTTTTCCTAATACCTACCCCTTTTTGAAATCGGAAAAGGGGGCGTGGCACCTCCCATACAAATGGGATCTTTCATACCCCCTATCTATGCAACTATTATCGCTAAATGGATTTTAACCAAACGTACACACAGGTCAGGTACAAAGCCCGGCATGGTTCTTATGTAATTTTTTTGAAATCGGAAAAGGGGGCGTGGCACCTCCCATACAAATGGGATCTTTCATACCCCCTATCTATGCAACTATTATCGCTAGACGGATTTTACCCAAACTTACACACAGGTCAGGTACATAGCCCGGCATGGTTCTTACGTACTTTTTTTTGAAATCGGAAAAGGGGGCGTGGCACCTCCCATACAAATGGGAAATTTCATACTCAATATCTTTGGAGGTATTAATGCTAGACTACTAAATTTTGGTAAGTCGTTGTATAAAGTAAGTCTTTTTTTGAAATCGGAAAAGGGGGCGTGGCACCTCCCATACAAATGGGAAATTTCATACTCAATATCTTTGGAGGTATTAATGCTAGACTACTAAATTTTGGTAAGGCGTTGTATAAAGTAAGTCTTTTTTTGAAATCGGAAAAGGGGGCGTGGCACCTCCCATACAAATGGGATCTTTCATAACCCCTATCTATGCAAATATTATCGCTAAATGGGATCTTTCATACCCCCTATCTATGCAACTATTATCGCTAGACGGATTTTAACCAAACTTACACACAGGTCAGGTACATAGCCCGGCATGGTTCTTACGTACTTTTTTTTAAATCGGAAAAGGGGGCGTGGCACCTCCCATACAAATGGGAAATTTCATCTTTGGAGGTATTAATGCTAGACTACTAAATTTTGGTAAGGCGTTGTATAAAGTAAGTCTTTTTTTGAAATCGGAAAAGGGGGCGTGGCACCTCCCATACAAATGGGATCTTTCATAACCCCTATCTATGCAACTATTATCGCTAAATGGATTTTAACCAAACGTACACACAGGTCAGGTACATAGCCTGGCATGGTTCTTACGTACTTTTTTTGAAATCGGAAAAGGGTGCGTGGCACCTCCCATACAAATGGAATCTTTCATACCCCCTATCTAAGCAACTATTATCGCTAGACGGATCTTAACCAAACTTACACACAGGTCAGGTACATAGCCCGGCATGGTTGTTATGTAATTTTTTTGAAATCGGTAAGCAACTATTATCGCTAGACGGATCTTAACCAAACTTACACACAGGTCAGGTACATAGCCCAGCATGGTTGTTATGTAATTTTTTTGAAATCGGAAAAGGGGGCGTGGCACCTCCCATACAAATGAGATCTTTCATACCCCTATCTATGCAACTATTATGGCTAGACGGATTTTAACCAAACTTACACACAGGTCAGGTACATAGCCCGGCATGGTTCTTACGTACTTTTTTTTTAAATCGGAAAAGGGGGCGTGGCACCTCCCATACAAATGGGAAATTTCATACTCAATATCTTTGGAGGTATTAATGCTAGACTACTAAATTTTGGTAAGGCGTTGTATAAAGTAAGTATTTTTCGTAATACCTACCCCTTTTTGAAATCGGAAAAGGGGGCGTGGCACCTCCCATACAAATGGGATCTTTCATACCCCCTATCTATGCAACTATTATCGCTAAATGGATTTTGACCAAACGTACACACAGGTCAGGTACAAAGCCCGGCATGGTTCTTATGTAATTTTTTTGAAATCGGAAAAGGTGGCGTGGCACCTCCCATACAAATGGGATCTTTCATACCCCCTATCTATGCAACTATTATCGCTAGACGGATTTTAACCAAACTTACACACAGGTCAGGTACATAGCCTGGCATGGTTCTTACGTACTTTTTTGAAATCGGAAAAGGGCGCGTGGCACCTCCCATACAAATGGGACATTTCATACTCAAATCTTTGGAGGTCTTATGTAATTTTTTTGAAATCGGAAAAGGGGGCGTGGCACCTCCCATACAAATGGGATCTTTCATACCCCCTATCTATGCAACTATTATCGCTAAATGCATTTTAACCAAACTTACACACAGGTCAGGTACAAAGCCCGGCATCGTTCTTATGTAATTTTTTTGAAATCGGAAAAGGGTGCGTGGCACCTCCCATACAAATGGGAACTTTCATACTCAATATCTTTGGAGGTCTTATGTAATTTTTTTGAAATCGGAAAAGGGGGCGTGGCACCTCCCATACAAATGGGATCTTTCATACCCCCTATCCAAGCAACTATTATCGCTAGACGGATCTTAACCAAACTTACACACAGGTCAGGTACATAGCCCGGCATGGTTGTTATGTAATTTTTTTGAAATCGGAAAATGGGGCGTGGCACCTCCCATACAAATGAGACCTTTCATACCCCCTATCTATGCAACTATTATCGCTAGACGGATTTTAACCAAACTTACACACAGGTCAGGTACATAGCCCGGCATGGTTCTTACGTACGTTTTTTTTTTAAATCGGAAAAGGGGGCGTGGCACCTCCCATACAAATGGGAAATTTCATACTCAATATCTTTGGAGGTATTAATGCTAGACTACTAAATTTTGGTAAGGCGTTGTAAAAGTAAGTCTTTTTCTTAATACCTACCTATTTTTGAAATCGGAAAAGGGGGCGCGGCACCTCCCATACAAATGGGATCTTTCATACCCCCTATCTATGCAACTATTATCGCTAAATGGATTTTAACCAAACGTACACACAGGTCAGGTACAAAGCCCGGCATGGTTCTTATGTAATTTTTTTGAAATCGGAAAAGGGGGCGTGGCACCTCCCATACAAATGGGATCTTTCATACCCCCTATCTATGCAACTATTATCGCTAGACGGATTTTAACCAAACGTACACAAAGGTCAGGTACATAGCCCGGCATGGTTGTTACGTACTTTTTTTTGAAATCGGAAAAGGGGGCGTGGCACCTCCCATACAAATGGGATCTTTCATACCCCCTATCTATGCAACTATTACCGCTAAATGCATTTTAACCAAACTTACACGCAGGTCAGGTACATAGCCCGGCATGGTTCTTACGTACTTTGTTTTGAAATCGGAAAAGGGGGCGTGGCACCTCCCATACAAATGGGAGCTTTCATACTCAATATCTTTGGAGGTATTAATGCAATACTACTAAATTTTGTATAAAGTACGTCCCTTTCCTAATACCTATCTCCTTTTGAAATAGGAAAAGGGGGCGTGGCACCTCCGATACAAATGGGATCTTTCATACCCCCTATCTATGCAACTATTATCGCTAAATGGATTTTAACCAAACGTACACACAGGTCAGGTACAAAGCCCGGCATGGTTCTTATGTAATTTTTTTGAAATCGGAAAAGGGGGCGTGGCACCTCCCATACAAATGGGATCTTTCATTTCCCCTATCTAAGCAACTATTATCGCTAGACGGTTCTTAACCAAACTTACACACAGGTCAGGTACATAGCCTGGCATGATTCTTACGTACTTTTTTTGAAATCGGAAAAGGGCGCGTGGCACCTCCCATAAAAATGGGATCTTTCATACCCCCTATCTAAGCAACTATTATCGCTAGACGGTTCTTAACCAAACTTACACACAGGTCAGGTACATAGCCTGGCATGATTCTTACGTACTTTTTTTGAAATCGGAAAAGGGGGCGTGGCACCTCCCATACAAATGGGATCTTTCATACCCCCTATCTATGCAACTATTATCGCTAAATGGATTTTAACCAAACGTACACACAGGTCAGGTACAAAGCCCTGCATGGTTCTTATGTAATTTTTTTGAAATCGGAAAATGGGGCGTGGCACCTCCCATACAAATGGGATCTTTCATACCCCCTATCTATGCAACTATTATCGCTAGACGGACCTTAACTAAACTTACACACAGGTCTGGTACATAGCCCGGCATGGTTGTTACGTTCTTTTTTTGAAATGGGAAAAAGGGGGCGTGGCACCTCCAATACAAATGGGATCTTTCATACCCCCTATCTATGCAACTATTATCGCTAAATGGATTTTAACCAAACGTACACACAGGTCAGGTACAAAGCCCGGCATGGTTCTTATGTAATTTTTTTGAAATCGGAAAAGGGGGCGTGGCACCTCCCATACAAATGGGATCTTTCATTTCCCCTATCTAAGCAACTATTATCGCTATACGGTTCTTAACCAAACTTACACACAGGTCAGGTACATAGCCTGACATGATTCTTACGTACTTTTTTTGAAATCGGAAAAGGGCGCGTGGCACCTCCCATAAAAATGGGATCTTTCATACCCCCTATCTAAGCAACTATTATCGCTAGACGGTTCTTAACCAAACTTACACACAGGTCAGGTACATAGCCTGGCATGGTTCTTACGTACTTTTTTTGAAATCGGAAAAGGGGGCGTGGCACCTCCCATACAAATGGGATCTTTCATACCCCCTATCTATGCAACTATTATCGCTAAATGGATTTTAACCAAACGTACACACAGGTCAGGTACAAAGCCCGGCATCGTTCTTATGTAATTTTTTTGAAATCGGAAAAGGGGGCGTGGCACCTCCCATACAAATGGGAACTTTCATACTCAATATCTTTGGAGGTATTAATGCTAGACTACTAAATTTTGGTAAGGCGTTGTATAAAGTAAGTCTTTTTCCTAATACCTACTTATTTTTGAAATCGGAAAAGGGGGCGTGGCACCTCCCATACAAATGGGATCTTTCATACCCCCTATCTATGCAACTATTATCGCTAAATGGATTTTAACCAAACGTACACACAGGTCAGGTACAAAGCCCGGCATGGTTCTTATGTAATTTTTTTGAAATCGGAAAAGGGGGCGTGGCACCTCCCATACAAATGGGATCTTTCATACCCCCTATCTATGCAACTATTATCGCTAGACGGATCTTAACCAAACTTACACACAGGTCCCGTACATAGCCCGGCATGGTTCTTACGTACTTTTTTTGAAATCGGAAAAGGGTGCGTGGCACCTCCCATACAAATGGGATCTTTTATACCCCCTATCTAAGCAACTATTATCGCTAGACGGATCTTAACCAAACTTACACACAGGTCAGGTACATAGCCCGGCATGGTTCTTACGTACTTTTTTTGAAATCGGAAAAGGTCGCGTGGCACCTCCCATACAAATGGGATCTTTCATACCCCCTATCTAAGCAACTATTATCGCTAGACGGATCTTAACCAAACTTACACACAGGTCAGGTACATAGCCCGGCATGGTTGTTATGTAATTTTTTTGAAATCGGAAAAGGGGGCGTGGCACCTCCCATACAAATGAGATCTTTCATACCCCCTATCTAAGCAACTATTATCGCTAGACGGATCTTAACCAAACTTACACACAGGTCAGGTACATAGCCCGGCATGGTTGTTATGTAATTTTTTTGAAATCGGAAAAGGGGGCGTGGCACCTCCCATACAAATGAGATCTTTCATACCCCCTATCTATGCAACTATTATCGCTAGACGGACCTTAACTAAACTTACACACAGGTCTGGTACATAGCCCGGCATGGTTGTTACGTTCTTTTTTTGAAATGGGAAAAGGGGGCGTGGCACCTCCGATACAATTGGGATCTTTCATACCCCCTATCTATGCAACTATTATCGCTAAATGGATTTTAACCAAACTTACACACAGGTCAGGTACAAAGCCCGGCATCGTTCTTATGTAATTTTTTTGAAATCGGAAAAGGGGGCGTGGCACCTCCCATACAAATGGGAACTTTCATACCCAATATCTTTGGAGGTATTAATGCTAGACTACTAAATTTTGGTAAGGCGTTGTATAAAGTAAGTCTTTTTCCTAATACCTACTTATTTTTGAAATCGGAAAAGGGGGCGTGGCACCTCCCATACAAATGGGATCTTTCATGCCCCCTATCTATGCAACTATTATCGCTAAATGGATTTTAACCAAACGTACACACAGGTCAGGTACAAAGCCCGGCATGGTTCTTATGTAATTTTTTTGAAATCGGAAAAGGGGGCGTGGCACCTCCCATACAAATGGGATCTTTCATACCCCCTATCTATGCAACTATTATCGCTAGACGGATCTTAACCAAACTTACACACAGGTCAGGTACATAGCCCGGCATGGTTCTTACGTACTTTTTTTGAAATCGGAAAAGGGTGCGTGGCACCTCCCATACAAATGGGATCTTTCATACCCCCTATCTAAGCAACTATTATCGCTAGACGGATCTTAACCAAACTTACACACAGGTCAGGTACATAGCCCGGCATGGTTCTTACGTACTTTTTTTGAAATCGGAAAAGGTCGCGTGGCACCTCCCATACAAATGGGATCTTTCATACCCCCTATCTAAGCAACTATTATCGCTAGACGGATCTTAACCAAACTTACACACAGGTCAGGTACATAGCCCGGCATGGTTGTTATGTAATTTTTTTGAAATCGGAAAAGGGGGCGTGGCACCTCCCATACAAATGAGATCTTTCATACCCCCTATCTATGCAACTATTATCGCTAGACGGATTTTAACCAAACTTACACACAGGTCAGGTACATAGCCTGGCATGGTTCTTACGTACTTTTTTTGAAATCGGAAAAGGGCGCGTGGCACCTCCCATACAAATGGGATCTTTCATACCCCCTATCTATGCAACTATTATCGCTAAATGCATTTTAACCAAACTTACACACAGGTCAGGTACAAAGCCCGGCATCGTTCTTATGTAATTTTTTGGAAATCGGAGAAGGGGCGTGGCACCTCCCATACAAATGGGAACTTTCATACTCAATATCTTTGGAGGTATTATTGCTAGACTACTAAATTTTGGTAAGGCGTTGTATAAAGTAAGTCCCTGTCCTAATACCTATCCTCCTTTGAAATAGCAAAAGGGGGTGCGGCGCCTCCCATACAAATGGGATCTTTCATACCCCCTATCCAAGCAACTATTATCGCTAGACGGATCTTAACCAAACTAACACACAGGTCAGGTACATAGCCCGGCATGGTTGTTACGTACTTTTTTTGAAATCGGAAAAGGGGGCCTGGCACCTCCGATACAAATGGGATCTTTCATGCCCCCTATCTATGAAACTATTATCGCTAAATGGATTTTAACCAAACTTACACACAGGTCAGGTACATAGCCCGGCATGGTTGTTACGTACTTTTTTTTGAAATCGGAAAAGCGGGCGTGGCACCTCCCATACAAATGGGATCTTTCATACCCCCTATCTATGCAACTATTATCGCTAAATGGATTTTAACCAAACGTACACACAGGTCAGGTACAAAGCCCGGCATGGTTCTTATGTAATTTTTTTGAAATCGGAAAAGGGGTCGTGGCACCTCCCATACAAATGGGATCTTTCATACCCCCTATCTATGCAACTATTATCGCTAGACGGATTTTAACCAAACTTACACACAGGTCAGGTACGTAGCTAGACTACTAAATTTTGGTAAGGCGTTGTATAAAGTAAGTCCCTTTCCTAATACCTATCCCTTTTTGAAATCGGAAAAGGGGGCCTGGCACCTCCCATACAAATGGGAACTTTCATATTCAATATCTTTGGAGGTATTAATGCTAGACTATTAAAATTTGGTAAGGCGTTGTATAAAGTAAGTCCCTTTCCTAATACCTATCCCTTTTTGAAATCGGAAAAGGGGGCCTGGCACCTCCCATACAAATGGGAACTTTCATATTCAATATCTTTGGAGGTATTAATGCTAGACTACTATATTTTGGTGAGGCCTTGTATAAAGTAAGTCCCTTTCCTAATACCTATCCCTTTTTCAAATCGGAAAAGGGGGTGTGGCACCTCCCATACAAATGGGAACTTTCATACTCAATATCGTTGGAGGTATTAACGCTAGACTACTAAATTTTGGAAAGGCGTTGTATAAAGTAAGTCCCTTTCCTAATACCTATCCCTTTTTGAAATCGGAAAAGGGGGCCTGGCACCTCCCATACAAATGGGAACTTTCATATTCAATATCTTTGGAGGTATTAATGCTAGACTATTAAAATTTGGTAAGGCGTTGTATAAAGTAAGTCCCTTTCCTAATAACTATCGCTTTTTGAAATCGGAAAAGGGGCCGTGGCACCTCCCATACAAATGGGAACTTTCATACTCAATATCTTTGGAGGTATTAATGCTAGACTACTAAATTTTGGAAAGGCGTTGTATAAAGTAAGTCCCTTTCCTAATACCTATCCCTTTTTGAAATCGGAAAAAGGGGCGTGGCACCTCCCATACAAATGGGAACTTTCATACTCAATATCTTTGGAGGTATTAATGCTAGACTACTAAATTTTGGTAAGGCGTTGGATAAAGTAAGTCCCTTTCCTAATACCTATCCCTTTTTGTAATGGGAAAAAGGGGCGTGGCACCTCCCATACAAATGGGAACTTTCATACTCAATATCTTTGGAGGTATTAATGCTAGACTACTATATTTTGGTAAGGCCTTGTATAAAGTAAGTCCCTTTCCTAATACCTATCCCTTTTTCAAATCGGAAAAGGGGGTGTGGCACCTCCCATACAAATGGGAAATTTCATACTCAATATCGTTGGAGGTATTAACGCTAGACTACTAAATTTTGGAAAGGCGTTGTATAAAGTAAGTCCCTTTCCTAATACCTATCCTTTTTTGAAATCGGAAAAGGGGGCCTGGCACCTCCAAAGATATTGAATATGAAAGTTCCCATTTGTATGGGAGGTGCCAGGCCCCCTTTTCCGACTTCAAAAAGGGATAGGTATTAGGAAAGGGACTTACTTTATACAACGCCTTTCCAAAATTTAGTAGTCTAGCATTAATACCTCCAACGATATTGAGTATGAAAGTTCCTATTTGTATGGGAGGTGCCACACCCCCTTTTCCGATTTGAAAAAGGGATAGGTATTAGGAAAGGGACTTACTTTATACAAGGCCTTACCAAAATTTAGTAGTCTAGCATTAATACCTCCAAAGATATTGAGTATGAAAGATCCCATTTGTATGGGAGGTGCCACGCCCCTTTTTCCGATTTCAAAAAGGGATAGGTATTAGGAAAGGGACTTACTTTATCCAACGCCTTACCAAAATTTAGTAGTCTAGCATTAATACCTCCAAAGATATTGAGTAGGGAATTTCCCATTTGTATGGGAGGTGCCAGGAGGCCCCCTTTGCCGATTTCAAAAAGGGATAGGTGTTAGGAAAGGGACTTACTTTATACAAGGCCTTACCAAAATTTAGTAGTCTAGCATTAATACCTCCAAAGATATTGAGTATGAAAGATCCCATTTGTATGGGAGGTGCCACGCCCCTTTTTCCGATTTCAAAAAGGGATAGGTATTAGGAAAGGGACTTACTTTATACAACGCCTTACCAAAATTTAGTAGTCTAGCATTAATACCTCCAAAGATATTGAGTATGAAATTTCCCATTTGTATGGGAGGTGCCAGGAGGCCCCCTTTGCCGATTTCAAAAAGGGATAGGTGTTAGGAAAGGGACTTACTTTATACAACGCCTTACCAAAATTTAGTAGTCTAGCATTAATACCTCCAAAGATATTGAGTATGAAATTTCCCATTTGTATGGGAGGTGCCAGGCCCTGTACCGGGCTATGTACCTGACCTGTGTGTAAGTTTGGTTAAAATCCGGCTTGCGATAATAGTTGCATAGATAGGGGGTATGAAAGATCCCATTTGTATGGGAGGTGCCACGCCCCTTTTTCCGATTTCAAAAAGGGATAGGTGTTAGGAAAGGGACTTACTTTATACAACGCCTTACCAAAATTTAGTAGTCTAGCATTAATACCTCCAAAGATATTGAGTATGAAATTTCCCATTTGTATGGGAGGTGCCAGGAGGCCCCCTTTGCCGATTTCAAAAAGGGAGAGGTGTTAGGAAAGGGACTTACTTTATACAACGCCTTACCAAAATTTAGAAGTCTAGCATTAATACCTCCAAAGATATTGAGTATGAAATTTCCCATTTGTATGGGAGGTGCCAGGAGGCCCCCTTTGCCGATTTCAAAAAGGGATAGGTGTTAGGAAAGGGACTTACTTTATACAACGCCTTAGCAAAATTTAGTAGTCTAGCATTAATACCTCCAAAGATATTGACTATGAAAGTTCCCATTTGTATGGGAGGTGCCAGGACCTGTACCGGGCTATGTATGTACCTGACCTGTGTGTAAGTTTGGTTAAAATCCGTCTTGCGATAATAGTTGCATAGATAGGGGGTATGAAAGATCCCATTTGTATGGGAGGTGCCACGCCCCCTTTTCCGATTTCAAAAAAAGAGTACGTAAGAACCATGCCGGGCTATGTACCTTACCTGTGTGTAAGTTTGGTTAAAATCCGTCTATCGATAATAGTTGCATAGATAGTGGGCATGAAAGATCCCATTTGTATGGGAGGTGCCACGCCCCCTTTTCCGATTTCAAAAAGGGATAGTTACTAGGAAAGGGACGCACTTTATACAACGCCTTACCAAAATATAGTAGTCTAGCATTAATACCTCCAAAATATTGAGTATGAAAATTCCCATTGGTATGGGAGGTGCCAGGCCCTGTACCGGGCTATGTATGTACCTGACCTGTGTGTAAGTTTGGTTAAAATCCGTCTTGCGATAATAGTTGCATAGATAGGGGGTATGAAAGATCCCATTTGTATGGGAGGTGCCACGCCCCTTTTTCCGATTGCAAAAAGGGATAGGTGTTAGGAAAGGGACTTACTTTATACAACGCCTTACCAAAATTTAGTAGTCTTTAGTAGTAGTGAAAGTTTCCATTTGTATGGGAGGTGCCACGGCCCCTTTTCCGACTTCAAAAAGCGATAGGTATTAGGAAAAGGACTTACTTTATACAACGCCTTACCAAAATTTAGTAGTCTAGCATTAATACCTCCAAAGATATTGAATATGAAAGTTCCCATTTGTATGGGAAGTGCCAGGCCCCCTTTTCCGATTTCAAAAAGGGATAGGTATTAGGAAAGGGACTTACTTTATAAAACACCTTACCAAAATTTAGTAGTCTAGCATTAATACCTCCAAAGATGTTAAGTATGAAAGTTCCCATTTGTATGGGAGGTGCCACGCCCCCTTTTCCGATTTCAAAAAAAAGAGTACGTAAGAACCATGCCGGGCTATGTACCTGACCTGTGTGTAAGTTTGGTTAAAATCCGTCTATCGATAATAGTTGCATAGATAGTGGGTATGAAAGATCCCATTTGTATGGGAGGTGCCAGGCCCCCTTTTCCGATTTCAAAAAGGGATAGTTGCTAAGAATGGGACTTACTTTATACAACGCCTTACCAAAATTTAGTAGTCTAGCATTAATACCTCTAAAGATATTGAGTATGAAATTTCCCATTTGTATGGGAGGTGCCACACCCCCTTTGCCGATTTGAAAAAGGGATAGGTATTAGGAAAGGGACTTACTTTATACAAGGCCTTACCAAAACTTAGTAGTCTAGCATTAATACCTCCAAAGATATTGAATATGAAAGTTCCCATTTGTATGCGAGGTGCCAGGCCCCCTTTTCCGATTTCAAAAAGGGATAGGTATTAGGAAAGGGACTTACTTTATACAAGGCCTTACCAAAATTTAGTAGTCTAGGATTAATACCTCCAACGATATTGAGTATGAAGGTTCCCATTTGTATGGGAGGTGCCACGGCCCAATTTCCGATTTCAAAAAGCGATAGGTATTAGGAAAGGGACTTACTTTATACAACGCCTTACCAAAATTTAGTAGTCTAGCATTAATACCTCCAAGGATATTGAATATGAAAGTTCCCATTTGTATGGGAGGTGCCACGGCCCCTT